>OZ012704.1:27001830-27621474 GCA_963942595.1 Cylloceria caligata
CAGAATCGTGTGAAGGACATGACTATGTGGGTATGACCCAAAGCGTGCCGTCTTTCGCGCAAGGACCTGTATGGTTATCATTTCGGCCAGCTCGTAACATCGCACCTGACGATATATGGCGACTAATTAATAGTGTAGCGCAAAGCGCGCGCGAATTTCGAATAGACGCTGGTACATGTAGAATGACGTCATGTATGGCATGAGGCGTCGGAGGCGCCGGTGTGGGCACCAGTCTTACACACGAGTCTATAGCAAAAAAGTCAAATTTACGCATAAGTAATAGTGATAATTTGTGTCTACAACGATCCCTTGTCACAGCCCGAGCGCATGCCGAACGCGGTGAAATTCGTACGGGTGAGCTACACAGACGATAGTGTCAAATCGAGTACTTGGCATTGCAGGAGCTATCAATGTGCTCGATGTAAATCCACTTATTGCAACGGCAATAGAGACTCTCAGCCTGAGTATTGCACAGACTATAATCGTTTATTCTTTGGTGCTTTTTACCTTGCTCATCACGAGGGTGAGGGCTCCGCGGGTATTACGTCTCGTAAATATAGACGGTACAGCGTCTATAAAGCATTGACAATTTGTAGAGGATGCGCGCGTATGATTAAAACCACAAATAAAAATAGGCATGTATGTGGTATTTCGTTTTGTATTACATGCAGGCAAACTCAACCGACAAAGGAGAAGAAAAAAGACAATCCTTCCACGAGATTATTGTTTGATGATTTTGAGACGCAAACTCACGAACAATTGCACGATGATAAATCGACACGAATTTACGAGCCGAATTTATGTGTTACACAATGCGTATGTATGACATGTCTGGATATCACAGATATAGAGATTGTGCTGACTGTGGTAAACGTGAATTCATGTCTATCGATGATCCTGTTGGGGAGCTCGTGAAATTGGCATTATCGCAAAAATTTAAAAAGACGATCTGTATTGCTTATAATGCAAGAGGTTTCGACGCGCAATTTATTCTACGGTATGTAATCGAAGTGCAAAAAACACAGTTGCCCTCTCTGATTATGAATGGTACTAAGATTGTCTCGATGAAGATTGGTGATGTCGTTTTTCTGGATAGTCTAAACTATTTACCTATGGCTCTTAACGCTTTACCTAAGGCATTCGGTTTCGCTGATGAGGTGACAAAAGGTACATTTCCCCATTTATCCAACACACCGGAATATCGGAATTACACAGGTCCTCTGCCGGCTCTGCATTTTTACTCACCCGATACCATGTTCTCAGCTGATTGCGAGCGATTTTTAAAATTCTATGAGAAAGAATCGAGTCGCATCGATTATAAATTTGATTTTGCGACGTAATTTGTGCAATATTGTCGTACAGATGTTACAGTTTTCAGACAAGCGTGTCTAGCTTTTCGAGAGTTACTTATACGTTGCGAAAGCGTGTGCCCCTTTACAGAAGCATGCACGATAGCATCAGCATGTATGAGAGTACTTCGAAAGAATTTTCTACAGAAAGATCGCGTTGCGGTGTTACTACCAGGGGTGTACCGCTGGGGCGATAAGCAGTCGCGCTAGGTCATCGTATGGCTCGGCGTGAGCGCAACTGCGTTATAGCTCATGCTGGACGCACGAGAAAGTATCGCCTTCTTCTATCACGTTCTTTAATTTCACGGTTGCTTTTGGCATGGATACAATGGATGAGCGATACGAGCGTAGCGTTCTTATTTCCGGGCGAATCAGATCGAAAGGGTACACTCTAACCGAAATATGGGAATGCGATTTTGACAGATTACTCGAGAATAACGAGGAAATGTTGTTATACGTGAAAAACTCGTGAGAACTCGTAGGACTTGAAAACGATCTAAGTGTCGTCCAGGGTCTTGTGAATTGTACCGTAGTAGCACCGCGCGATTTGTATATCCACGTACTGTCTGTTCGCATGCATGGGAAACTACTGTTCTTCCTGTGTAGAATGTGCTGTACACACATGGACACATCCGCGGGCTCCACACACGATGACATGACTGAGCGAGCGTTTAACGGCATTTGAGTCGTGGACGAGCTGAGAAAAGCTGTGTCGCTTGGATATAAGGTGACGTGTATCGATGAAATTTGGCAATACGTCGTTACGCAGTATGACTTGACAACTCGGTGAGGCGTTCATTTAGTCGAGTAAATCGATACATTCCTAAAAATAAAACAGGAGGGGAGTGGACCCCCAGCCGAGTGTAACGATGACGAGGAAGCAATAGCTCGTTTTATAGCGTTGTACAAGGAGTCTGAGGGTGTATATTTCGAGCAAAGTGCTTTGCAGTTAAATCCGGGTTTACGTACGCTCGCGAAATTGGCTCTTAATTCATTTTGGGGAAAGTTTGGTCAACGCGAGAATCTGACGAAAACCGTTATCGTTTTCACGCACTCGGAGCTAATGAATTTACTAACGAGTCCGGAGATTGAGGTGACGGGAATGCTACCGGTCAATCACAAGATCATGTATGTGAGCTATGTGAGCAACCGCGATGCTATCCAACCATCCCCGACATCAAACGCCGTGATTGCAGCATACACGATAGCACAGGCATGCCTAAAACTATACAGTTATCTTGAGGGGCTCGGGCGACGAATATTGTACTGCGATACGAGCTCCTGTATTTACGTGAGAATATCCCGATGACCAATAGCATTACGTTTACATGCCTCAAAAAGCAATAAAGGTTCGTGATGCGACGCGCGATGTAATAGCGTTGTGCGGACCTCTCGATAAGAAGCAAATAATTACATTGCAAGCGCTGTGTTATCTGAAGCAAGAGCAACGACGTGCAATTTTGCGCAAAGCAGATGTAGCGCTTGTGCGGTGTATATGCGAGTGTGCTCTAAACGTTTTACAGGAAAACGTGAGTCCAAACAACGTGCAAAAGAATCATCTCCGGAGACACGCGACAATTCTTCGACGACTAGCCGCCAAAAGGGGAATCTGGAGTGGCAAGAGGAAGATCATCGTCGAGCACTGTGTCGGATTTCCCAAATGCTCCTTGTGCCTGTCTTGGTCTGCACGAGCCATGGAATATGCCAGAAAGATGGTGGTTATTATTCCTCATGATAACATACATCGTCTCGCGGGTCTCGCTACTGCTGCTGCTACTATTACTACTACTACTGCTACAGACCCGTCGCACTCCGTACAGACTACCGGTACGCCATTATCGCGCCTCGACAGTGAGCTGAGTGAAATTCTAAACTCTCACTCGTACAAGAGCGAGAGAGAGAAATGGATAGCGTACCAGCAGGTTCTACGGCGTTATCTTCACTTGGTCGAGTACGACAATACAGTACCGAATATTTCGTCAAAATGAAAAATAGTAATACTCGATAGCCACGAGAACAAAATCGACCACGTTTTAATGAACAAAGTTAAATCTCGACTCAATGACACACTTATTATCGATAGCGTACCAAAAAAATGTTTATCTAAAGCAGTATCGTCGCTTCTTAATTTGCATCGCAGCGCCATCGGTGAAAAAATGACATTGGATCGTAACGGTGTTGTTTCCATAGATGGCAGAAGAATTTCGAATTCCAATATCGCTGATCTCGTTAACGACGCTATGCGAGCTAGAAAACGCGAGAAACCCATCGGTCGATCTCACTTTGCCAAACTCCACCGAACGATACAGATGCCACGCGATTTTATGGACAATCCCCAGTTACTACATGAGCGTACATCTACATCATCCTCGACACCGCAGCGGTGTCTCCTTTTACCACGCGATAGTGATAGCAGCAGCAGCAGCAGCAACAGTAGTAACAACGATGCCGAGACCGCACACTCAAACAGAGATTCAATGCTCATGGCGGAGAACGACATCATCGAGGGGAAGGAGGTGGAGGAAGAAGAGGACGATCAATCGCAAAACATCGCACAAGTAGAGAGCCAACCACACCCCAGTAGATATCGATCCCCCACATAGTTAGAAAAGAAAAAGAAAAAGAATCCATTTAACTGGTCATCGTTAAAATTATGAAAATTCTTCAAAACATTTATTATGGCACCGTTCATCCTGCCTCCTATTTTCGAGCAAAAAATTTGGCCCAGGTCGATCGAAGAGTAGCGCAAAAAAATGTTTTACCATGGCTCGAGACACAGGACAAAACTAGCGCAAACGTGGCCCGCGGTCTCACACGCATACTCGCAGTAACATTCGTCGCCCGCAATAATTGCAAACTGATTGAGGCAAAGAATTTATCGGCTCTCCATTTCAACAAATTCTCAAGAAAAAGAATATCGATTTTCGCGCTGCTCGTAACCCCGGTATAAAAGCCTCGATTGCCGAACGCTTTAATCGCACAATAAAAGAGGGAATGTGGCGTTACTTTACATACATGCGAAACAAGCGTTACATCGATGTTTTACAAAATTTTTTATATGCTTATAATCACACTAGACACAGCGGAACGCGTATTTCTCCGAGCGATGTGACTCTCGAAAATGCCTCTATAGCCCGAGAAAATTTAGCACGGCGTTACGAGCGTAACGCGAGAAAAACTAAAAAGCCTAGATACAGCGTCGGTGACTTGGTACGTATCAGTACAGCTAAAGCAGCATTCGCGAAAGGATATGACCGTGGTTGGAGTAACGTGTTATTCAAGACTTAACGAATATCAGTGAATCGAGAACCATTCGTGTATCAGGAGTACAAATTGAAAATGCGGGATTTTTTTTCTATTTTTGAACGTTTATTCTGAAAAAATGGTAACAAATGAATTATTCAAAGTATTGTCCATCGCTAGCCACAACTTTTTTCCCATCTTTCTGGCAATTTACGGATACCGTCGCGAAAAAATTCGGCCGGCTTGGCTGCTATCCAGTCATCGACCCATTTTTGGGCTTCTTCGTAAGAATGGAAGCGCTGGTCAGCTAGGCCATGTGTCATCGATCGGAAAAGGTGGTAATCGGAAGGAGCAATATCTGGGCTATACGGCGGGTGGGGTAAGACTTCCCATTTCAGCGTTTGTAGGTATGTTTTGACCGGCGCTGCAACATGTGGCCGAGCGTTGTCATGTTGCAAAATTACTTTGTCGTGTCTTTGCTCGTATTGTGGCCGTTTTTCTTTGAGTGCGCGGCTCAAACGCATCAATTGAGTTCGGTATAGTGCTCCTGTGATGGTTTCGTTCGATTTCAATAGCTCATAATACACCACACCCAGCTGGTCCCACCAAATACAGAGCATGAGCTTGGCGCCGTGAATATTTGGTTTGGCCGTCGATGATGATGCATGGCCGGGGTAACCATATGATTTTTTGCGCTTCGGGTTATCGTAATGGATCCACTTTTCATCACCAGTGACAATGCGATGCAAAAAACCCTTCCGTTTTTGCCGTTCGAGCAGCAGTTCGCATGCAAAAAAACGGCGCTCGACGTCTCTCGGCTTCAGCTCATACGGCACCCAATGTCCTTGCTTTTGGATCATTCCGAGGGCTTTTATACGATGGGAAATGGCTTGTTGTGTCACTCCCAATGAATCTGCGAGCTCTTGTTGAGTTTGACACGAGTCTTCATTGAGTATTGCCTCCAATTCAGCATTCTCAAACTTTTTCACTTGGCCCGGCCGCTCTTTGTCCTCAACGTCAAAATCACCACTTCTAAACCGCACAAACCATCTCTCGCACGTTGAAACCGATGGAACATGACTCGGATAAGCCTCGGAGACCAATCGATGTGCTTCAGCAGCACTTTTCTTCAAATTAAAGAAGTAAATTAAAACTTCCCGCAAATGCTGTTTTGTTGGCACGAAACTCGACATATTGAGAGCTCAAAAAAACTATGAATTTGACACTGCGACAAATTGACACATACTGAAAATTAAAGCTATAAGACGTAGCTTTGACATGAACATAGTCACAGTACTGCCTGATGCGTATAGCGTTAGTAACGCCATCTGTTATCAAACCCGCATTTTCAATTTGTACCCCTGATATTTTTACAAAAATGGAAACAATTGAGTATCGAGCAGTGATAAAATGCTTGCTTTTGAAAAAGAAAGCAAATGATAAAATAAAAGTGGAATTAAACGAAGTTTATGGGGACTCTGCATCTTCGTTTGCAACAATAAAATATTGAACCGATGAATTTAAACGCAGCCGTACAAGCATTCATGATGAAGAACGTCCAAGTCGTCCAAATGAGATCACCGTTATGATCATTGAGAAAATCCACGATATGGTAATGAATGATCGGAAGATTGAAAGTACGCGAAATTGGTGAGGCTGCGGGCGTCTCGATCGAACGGGTGCAGAAAATGTTTAGAGGTTATTTGATATAATATAAACGCTATAAACGCACGCGTGTGACAATTTTCATGGAATTTTTGGCGTAGTCAATGTGTTAAAGCGCAATCCGAAGGACTTTTGGCGTCTATTCAACCAAGGAACAGTCGAAACAGTGGACTTCTCATAGCGAATCGGCACGGAAAAAGGCTAAGTTCACCTTATCGGCCAACAAGGTTATGGTATGTCCACAGTTTTTTGCATGCGGCATAATCCACATCGATTACTTTGAAATGGGAAAACCCATTACCGGTGAATGTTATTCCAAATTATTGGACCGTTTCAACGACGTTTTGAAGGAATAACGTCCGCATTTGACTAAGAAAAAATTCTTTTCCATCAAGACAATGCACGGGTGCATACATGTGTCATTGCCATGGCAAAATTTCATGAATTAGTATACGAATTGCTTCCACATTCACCATATTCTCCAGATTTAGCCCCCTGCTAACAGGAAATAGTCCTGTTTCGGAACTTGAAGAAATGGCTCGGCAGAAAGAGATTTGGCTCTAACAATGAGGTCATCGCTAAAACGAACGCCTATTTTGAAGAGTTGGAGAAATCATATTATTTAGAAGGGATTCAAAATTTTGAAAAACGTTTGACTAACTGTATCGAGCTAAAGAGAGACTATATTGAAAATAAAATGAATTTTCCCTCAAGAAATGTTTTTTCTGGTCGAGGTCAAGTATTTATCACACTACCCTTGCAATTGAATTATGCTTGTCAATAAACTTTTTAAATAAATGTTGAGTCAGGGAATTTTGCATTACATTCCAGCACGAGGACTCGCCTGGCGAGCGACGATAGGCTAACGCAAAAATTGCAAACAAATGATTTTCAGTAAATGCAGTTATCACCCCCACTTGCAGATCACGTCAATCTCCATGAGGCTTGTGCAATCTAAGTTTTTCTAATTTCTGTTTGAGTTAACAGAAGACGTTTGCACGTGTGATCTAGCAAATCATACAATTTCATTCGTGCACTTGCCTCTGTAATAGTAATATTGTAGCGAGATAGGTAGCATCGTTTTTTTGCCTCACACACTGATTCGTAGTTCGGATATAATCTACAGTTATTTTCTTTCATTGACGTTTTGATGACGTTATATTAGTTTTTTGGGAGTTTAGCGTCAATCGTAAATTAAAGGGCTGCACCGCAGATATAATTGTTTCCAATGTTGTTGTTTGGAAGGCTGCTCTCTACCGTGTAACTCTCTGTCGCGAGAAAAATAAAAATTACTGTGGGGAAATGCGGTGGTGTGAAAATACGTAAAGTTTTGCTAGGGTTGTGTTTGTACCCTGGTTTGTAGGTACAACTGTTTAAGACACGTTTATTTAGATATATTTAAAGAGCATGATACGGATTATACGCATTTTTTTGTGTTAATGACCACTGCCTATAGTTTCGGTAACGAGAGCGAATCGTATGTACGTGTACAAAGGTACATACTACATGAAGGTGTATACGAGTGTATGAATGTGTCGCGAAAACATCTACTGTCTCGGTGAGGTAACCACGAGTTGTTGTAAATTCAAGGTCCGCTGAAAAGCGAACACATGTCGTACAATAAAGAGTGTCCTATTTTTAAAAATATGCGAACAAAAGTTATTGCATATGAAATGAAACATCAGATAAGCATTTCAGTCTTTGGGTCTAAAGCCTCTGCTGGGTCCATTGAGGCCCAATTTTTATTTTCTAAACCGAACACCCTATTTTTTAATGCATTTTTAAATTTAATTGTTTTTGTATTTGCGAATCATCTTCGTCCAACAATGCTTGCAATTCTACATCTTCGTATTTTTTTTTTGCGGCTTTCCACGTTCCTTCTCTGCAACATCGAAGTCACCACTTTTGAAACGCCGAAACCATCGTTCACACGTATTTTGCGATGGAGCATATTCACCATAAGCTTGTCGAAGTAATCGGTATGATTCACAAAAAATTAATGCTGTCCGCGAATGCTCTTTGTTCGGTATAAATGTCAACATATTGAACACAACAACACAACACTATGCGCACACTTTTCCAATTTATTACTCGTGCGCGTCTGACACTTGTTGTTGATACAACAAAATGGCGCAGTATCAAATAGCACAAACTGCATTAGTGCGTCACCTGTTGTCTGAAATCCACATTTCGTACTTGTACACCTGGTAAAACTTACTAATTTTTTAATGATAAATAAAAAAATGCAATAGAAAATAGGAGGTTCCATTTAAAGAACTAACGTTGGACCTCAATGGGCCCAGTATAGGCCCCGGACTCAAAAACTGATATGCTCATCTGATACCTCCCTTTATATGCAAGAACTTTTGTCCGAAACATTTTTCAATAAAATTCTTAGTTTTAGATATATTGGAGCATACTTTAAAAAATGGTACACCGAAGCTTTCTGAAATACTCTTCCTGAGGATGTTGATCTTTCATTTCCGGAATCTTAGCATCGCGCAGACTGATTTTAGTTTTCTTACAATAACTCTTCAGTAGTATGTGCTTTACGAAGATTTGCCATTTACCGATGTTTCAGAATGAAATGTTCACTTAATGACATGAATTCCATTGAAGGACGACCGCGTATGTTCTTCTCATCAACACGTGTAGGAAAGGACACCTGTACTTCTGAAATCAAGGTTCCTCGAAACACTCATTTTGTTTTGAATTTGTACACAAACATCGAAATATTTGATTTCGCATCTAGGTGGTGACCACCACAGAACAGTTATTTTTATTTGAGAATTCCCGTTCCAAATGGGTTCCAAAAAACTTTTTTGCATAAACCTTTGCCCATGTGGTTCTGCAGTATTAGGAAAATTTCTCTTGTGAATAATACCCAGAAGGCGTCAACCGATTTTAATGAAACAAAAACCAAAATACTCCTCATTGAAGACAATAAAAATTCCACGAGAAGTTGAAGAAAAAAATTCATTTGCAGGGGTGAAACTGCATAATCACCCCTAACTTTCAAGGGCGATTTCACCCCTTAGAAATGGTTTTCCGTCGATAAAAAAAAATACGTGTGTTTTAGTTTTCGATGCTCTACAACATACGTAAGTTTCATCAAAATCGGAGGGGGACACCAAACTATCCTTCCTTGTAAGTCCATACATATGATATGCATTTCAAACAAAATATTTTGATAACAATTATATGTATTTTTAAATACATATTTTCTTTTCTAACACCTGCCGTTTATTATTCTAGAAATAGACAGGCATGCAGTATTCTATTGGCTTCCCAAACATACGATCGTCATATTCTATATTTAATAAGGGCAGAAGTGCAAGGATGTCGCACATCAAAATTATTTTTGAAGCAATATTAACAGAAGAACGGGAGAGTTGTAATCGGATAGATTTTTATATGGGAGAGTTGTAATGTGGTAGAGATGTGACACGGAAAGATGGTAGAGATGTTTCTTGCATTGAGAGAGCTATTCTTTCGGGCAGAGTTGTTATTTTGTAGAGGTGTAAATATGCCAATATTAGAGACTTGTTTTCTGATAGAGTTGTATCTGGTGAAGATGTAAATGCGCCAATATTGCACGGAAATTATAATTTACACTGTGATTTTTCTCGGTGACTCTACTCGACGAGAGGCTCTATGTTTGTTTAATATTACTCGAAGGCTCTATGCTGTGCTTTCCCAGTAGCTCGTAACTTTTACGCGATATTTTTAATTTCATATATTCTTTGACGATTACCGAACATTGTTTCGCACGATACATTCTCCGCTCATAAGATTCACGTGCATTATGAGAAATAAATAACTAAAGACCGGAGAGAAAAACGAAGGTCCGTGACGAAGATGCAAAGCAGCCTTCTCGACTGCAATTGTCTGTATCTTCTTCTCGCGAGTAATGTCAACCCTTCTCGATCTTGTCTATCAGGTTCGGGACGTCTGACGGTTAATGGTTTGCTGCTATATCCTCCTTACTGCACGCTGTTCCGGAAAAAGCCCTGAAACATCGGTGTCTTTACCGCACGTAATCTTTATAAAAGCGCCTCACTAGGACGATTGATAAATTAGCCTAAGTAGTAGCGATGCGTATTTAGATGCGGCAGTATGCTGCTATATCGAACCTACACAGATCCTTTTTCGAGCCGGATTGCTCGAGTTTCTTGTCTTGGCAATGTACGACGAGCAAATCGTTCGCTGTGGATTGATGTATATCTCCCACGTATATATCCCAATGATAAAGTGGCTCTAGCTTCAACCGGCTTCATCCTTCTCTCAATCCCTCCTCATCTCTCCTCCCCCTCTCGTGATCAGTATTGGAACTATTTTTTTCCTTTTACTAGCTTCGTGACGGTTTTGTCGACTTACAAACGGCAATTTTTATAAACCGCAGAAATTCCTACAGAATTTTTGCTGCCGCATTATGCAACTATGAAGAGTTTACTCGACACCAAACTGTGCACTCTGGCATGTATCTGGAGACTTATTTGTTTTCGCTTGGTTTTTCGGCTATTACATGAACGTCAGACGAGCAAGTGGATATGAAACTTATAAATACAGCAGTTTTGCTTCTGCTAGGGAATTCTCATAGACTTACCTGCCCGCCAGACCGTGTTGCCAGAATGCACATTACGATAAGCCATAATGATCATTTTTGCACTTCATGGTCTTATTTTGCGTCGTTGGACTTAGTCTTTTATGAACTCATTTAGAACGCACATGAAATATTATTATCTAGAGCTTATTTAAAAATAAATAAAAGTTGCATAAAACTTGATTAGTTATTTATTATTTCTTCTTGGTTATTATTAATAAATTGAAGAAGAAAATTATTGATATATTTGTATATATGAAAAAAATAACAAGTCCTCAGACACGGCACGTGGCAACGTAAACTTTGTGATTTCATGTGATTGAATGAAAATCGGGGAAAATGTCGGTGATCAACCTCTATATATGCCTTTGAAATTATATCTGGATAGACACACACACATATCCGTCCGAGTATTTTGTTAAAATGTCATTTTACGACTATTTTCAGCATTTTGAGCACTCTGACCCAGAAACATCCAAAAGTTTTTCTTTAATGAAAACCGATTCCTCTATGATGAAGCAAAATGTTATTTGTATTTTAAAATGTCGATAGTTAAAACTAATTTTTAATTTTTTAAATTGGAATATTTCAGAGTACCCGGTGGTTGGAGGATCGTTTGTCTGATTCTCTACGCTCCCCTAGGTCTGACTCTGTTCTTCATGCGTTTATCGCTGAGCGCAATTCTGTGGCTTCTCGGCTCGTTGCTACCCGACAGTCACTCGCTTCGACAATTTCTTCACCACGGATTCAGCTTGGGTCTTGGGATCGTCGTGAAAATAAATCCCGAGGGTGAAACGAGAGACATAAATTCACGTATAATCATTGCCAACAGTATTTCGGCACTGGATCATTTCATTTTGTACAAAGCAACCGATGCGCTTACGCCAAGTCTATGGGAATTGCCGAGCGCTCTCAGTAATGCTCTCGGACTTCGCAAGATGGACATGAGCAGTAAAGATGTTCTCATACGAAATATACAACAGTGTATTTCCACGTCAAAGTGTAACGTAGCTATACAGCCAGAGTTCAGTGCTACGAACAATCGTGTCGCTCTGCTGAAATTCAATTCGTGGCCGTTTAGTGTTCAGTCGTCGGTCCAACCGGTCGTCATACAAGCTTGGCGTCCGGACATATTGGGAGTTAATCTAACGTCAATCTCGTCGACATGGTGGACCGATGTCTTTTGGTTCATGTTCGTCCCGTGTACGGTCTTCACACTTACTTACCTCAACGTAAAGAGCAATCCAGATCGCGAATTTCTGGCTCGTGATGTTGAACGCGACATAGCCCAAGTACTGAACATTCGAACGAGTCCCTTTACTGTTACGGACAAGTTCGAGTACGAGAAACGCTATATTATTGAGACGACACAGACCACACTGCGGACAAGACGATCAACCAATCCACATGTCACAGTTACTATTGAGATGCAGAGAATGGTACGCCAAGTACGTGACGTCCTTCCGTTTGTACCTCGCTACGTCATACAACGAGACCTCTGTAAGTATAATGTCATTATTGCTAGTAATTCGTAGACATTCTTAGTATTAAGATTAAGTTGTCCATAACGAAAAATCAGAAGACGCGTTACTTCATTCGTTATGTCACATCATCTTAAGGGGAAGCTCATTGCCGAGTGGGCGCTTCCATGCGGATCAGCAAGGTAGATCAACAGATTTAACCATTTCGAACAAATTTTTCTCAGTGGCAGATTTTCTGAAATGTTCGTAATTCTTATGCTCATTTCGTGTTATATACACGCAGTAAGCCGCAATCTTCCGAAGTTCCCGTAAAAATCTGGGTTCGAGAAAAATGTGTTCTAGGTTTTGAGCTGATGGGTTGGTATCGAAGCTTCTCTCAAGGCGACGCGGAACACCTCTCTCTCTCTCTCTCTCTCGCTCTTTTGCGATTCTGTAAACAACAACTCTCTTATTATAACGTAGGAAACCTTTCTGTGCACATTTTTTCTAGGGTGTCAAGCTTTTATGTATAAGAGCTGATGAACAGCAGACTGTTACGTCGGACCCCGTACGTTAGGGGCAGACGAACTCGGCCGGGCTCACTTATGCGTCTAGGCTTGGCAGCTCGTTACAGCAGGGACAAGACCTTGCCTCGTGCAAACACGAGTTCTAGAGATGTAATTGTAAACCGTAATAACGGTTCGGCCTAGATGTTCAACAGTAAGCGCTTGTCTCCAACGGTGATGCCTTTTCTTCGTGAGAAATTAATCTCTTGGTGCTGACGTCTCTCTCTGGGATAGAATCCTTCCTTGAGATTACCTCGTGCGCTATATTTTTTTCTCGAAACGGTGCTACAATATTTTGAATACGAATGAAACTTTAACTTTGCGGGCACTATGTGCCTGACCTTGCAGCAACTGATATTATCGATATGGTGGTGAAATGGTGTCCTTATATAGTCACTGTTGGCCACAATAAAGGTCCGGGATGTTAGCCCCCATTTTTTTTTAATTTTAGGTGTTGAAGGTTGATCTGTACTGTTCTAGGTTTGTTGTGCATTTTTTCAGAAAAATAAGTTTCTAAAATAAAATCCATAGCTGCAAGACAAATAAAACACTTTTTTGACTTAGTCTCCCACTTTTGAGAAATCGAACTTGTGCTGATTTTTCCAGGTTCCAGGGTCTAGTTGTTTCTAACTGTTGTTCAGTGTGCATCTCGTGTGCCAAAAATATATTACTTACTTCAAGTGCTCGACTCCTGGTTTCAGTTCAGTTTCTGAGACTCACAGACATTGGAGTATCAACAGCAAGCTGTAACTAGTCATTTCTACTACTCATCGGTGCATCGCATTTTCGGTCTCACCTCGTGGTGGTTGCTGCATCACAGAAATCCACTGGCATCGGGCAATCATCAAACCCAGTCAGAGCGAATTGATATAACTGACTCTCCCTTTGGACCTACTCACAGTGCTCATTTTTATTTTTACCTATTGCTGTTACTTAATGAATAAATTGGCTTCTTGCACTGGTAAGTGCCACACTTTTACTTTTACCACCTGCCACATTCCACGACTCACCCATTCAGCAATTTTTACAGTCCACTAACACGCCAGCATCTAACATCGAGTTAATTCTCGTACACGAACATTGTTCCAAAAGAACATGAGAGCTAAATAAAAAGTACGTGGATAGGAGCAAAAGTAGTGTTCTAAGAATCCAAAACCCTAAGTTTTTTATTCCGATGAAATTGTTCCAGAATAGTATCATGATCGGATAGTTGCAACTTAATTAATGTCAAAACAAAAAGCCTTTTTGCCTCCACCTCCTGTTACGGAACTCTCACTCCCGCGTCAGTTGCTACTCATAGCCGCCGGGTAGTGGCACCTCTCGATTGCTAGCACGCTGCGGGGTAAGCTCACATCCCAGAGGAGCTGTAGTGGGAATCGGTAGCTCGATTGACGAGGTCGTTTGATTCACAGCCATTTTTGCTACTTACTTATTTGAACGCCGTAACGGTTGCCTCGTATGCCTTATTTCGGTTTTCTCGTGTGTGAATCTCACGTGCTCACATTTACGTATCTCATGTTTTCAAGTGTCTTCAAATCCGGTCAATGCAGCTCAACATACATTTGAAGTTAAGTAAAAAAGCTGTTGTGGTTTGTGTGGTTTGTGCGACTCGGTACATCCTCATTTCTTGCTCAACGCGTGGCTGTTCGCGTGCATCCGCACTCATCGGGCCTGTATCACCATCATTGCGTGCAGCAATTAATAGAATTGTCTCGCGTCGGACTTTCTCATTGTGCTCATCTTGTCATGTAGTTTAAATATATCGAAGACTTTATTATGGTAAGCAGCACGCCATATTATTTCGTCACCTGCTACGTTTCACGACTCATCAACTCATCAACATGTACAGTCAACTAGCGATCCAGCGTCGTACATCACGCTAATTCTGGAACATTTGGTCTTTCGAGCCAGATCTCAGATTCGTATGCATGGGCCTCAGTACAAAGTGCGTGGAAATACTCCAGGTTGCTGTATATCTCATCGGTTCAAAGTCGTGCTTTACATCTCATCGGTTCTACTCTACATCTCGCTGTGCTGTTTATTGGTTTAACAGCTCTCTGTGCATTTCGTCGATTCTACTAACCGTCTTGCCTGATTGCATCTCATCGGTTTGACTCAACTTCTCGTAGGCTTCTCGACTGCAACGCTGTATTGGGTAACGTATAGCTCTGCGGAGTAAGTTACGTTGTATCACTTTATCAGTGCTCGATTGCTAAAACCACTGACTTAGTTATCCAGCAGCAGTGAAGCGCACGATGACTGACAAAAGCAAGTCAGGCACAAGTGACGATACGATGGATCTGAGCTCTATGGCCACGCTGCAGGTAGCGGACCTGCCAGCTCAAATAAACGGCGATTAGAAGACCAGGACCGAGCTCGTACTCAAAGTGAGATCGCAGCTCAGCCGTGTCGAAGCGAGAGCCATCCACCAATAACTGCCTGACGATCCAGCGGAGTCATCTCTAATGGCGATTGATGCACAGCTGGCCCGGATAGAGTAGCTTGATCTGATGTTCTTCAGTGAGCAAGCATACTTTCAGTCAGTCTGGCCAGATACGCACATGGAACACGAATATTTCACTTCTAGCGGTCAGTTCGAAAAAGCACAGCTCACCCTCGACCCACGAATGAGACTCGGTCCTCTTCGTCAGGGTGTTCTGCACACCCAGCCAACACTGAAGGTTTGGTCAAGTACAAGTAGTTAGTCTCATTCCAACTCCTAGCGATTAAGCTGCCACACTTCAAGGCTAAATATGTATACTGATTTTGGGGGGGGGGGGGGGGGCAGAGACAGAGAATTGAATTTAAATATTTATTATGCCCTAGTAAACTGTGGGGCAAAAAGTATAATTTAAGAAAAAAGACATTTGTTTTTAGAACTAGATACTGTAACCAATTTTCCCAACTCCGCCGCTTCCAGCTTCTGCGGGTGGTTACAAAAGCCCGTGCTTCGGCGTGCTGGGCGCCGGTCCCGGGAAATAAATTAGTTCCCGAGACAAATTTAATTTGCACGCGAAATACACGGGGCCAACTCGACTTCGCTGTAGCCTTGGTAGTGGGTAGCGGGAATGGGTAAGTCAGAGGTGTCTCGCACAGAAAATCTCGATACGGTTGTTACGGAATCGAAAGTATAATAACAATTTATCACTATAATAAGAAGTTAGAAGTTAGATTTCCGGTACGACCGCGTGCCGTCACGACAATATCGCTCGGGTTTTCTCACCAAAATTACTGGAGCTAACTCCCACACTCAAACCAGAGACGAACGACGGCCTTACCGAATAGTTGCAGTATCGGCATCCTCTCGAGAAATAATCTCGCAGGGATCCAGAATCGCGAGGCGTCGGTTCTCGTCGATTAGACACGGCAGCGGACCCTGCATACACGTCCTCGTCGTACAAAATACGGCGAAATAGTCCTCGATAATACGTTGGCTCTCGTTGTTTGAGCCGATAAACTCCCTTCCCCTGAATCGTAGCCACCAATAAAATTTGAAGCGTGGTAACAGTACTTGCGACTGGGGTGAATATCCGAGCTAGCAACGGCTCTAGCGATAGCTTCGATGCCTCGTACGTAGCAGCAGCCTGAAGCAAACGAAATGAAAAAGACAGTAGTTCTCTCGACGAGAGCGCTGACGTCACAGTTGTGACTACGGTCTTCTAGCATAACGACTGTGGAGACTCGAGGTCTCTGCGATCACCAATGCATCCGTGTCCTCCAAGTTCCCGCGGTTGACCTTCCTGTCGACGCTGGACACACGGCTACCCAGACGTCGCTCGCTCGGGAGTATTATACGAAAAAAAAAAAAAAGAAAAGAAAACACGAAGTTAATATTTAACGTGACGCACGCTAATATTTTGGACCTGTTGGATCGCCTCGGGGAGAATTCTTGGCCGAACGAACAAGTCAATACTGGTCAGCCCCGCTCTGTCCGACTTTATGACGGTTCGCCAAAAATAACCCGTCACAATACATACAAGAAGAAAAATCAGTAACTGTTTTACATAGTGTGATTCAAGAATAATAATATGATAAATAAAAAAAAATATTGTGAAGAGTATAATAATATAATAAAATATAAGAAATACACATAACGCGAAACCACGACTAAAATTGAGAAGCATACCATAAAACTAACTCATAACGAAGCATAGCAATTCATAGAAATTATAAATTTTCAACACAAATCAAAATATACATTCTAATGTAAATAGCATATACCAGGTCTATAAATATGAAACCGGAATTTTCCAATATATGGCCCTAGCTGTCAATGTAGTTACCGTCAAACCGCGTCATTGGCGCCATTTCCTTGTTGACATCTCTGACAAAGATTTTCAACACACGACAACACAAGTTTCATACAACAGCATAGTTTGTAATAGCGTTGAACATGTCGAATTTTGTGCCTGGAAACTACGATTTGTGGACAGCATTGATTTTCTCTTACCAATTCTAGAAAACTGCTGCAGAATCGCATCGAATACTTGTCGAAGCTTACGATGAGCATGCTTTTGGTAAATCACAGTGCTTTGAGTGGTTTAAAAAATTCAAAAGTGGCGATTTTGACGTGAGAAACAAAGAACGTGGAAGACCACCGAAAAAGTTTGAAGACAGCAGATTGCAAGCATTGTTGGATGAGGATGACGCTCAAACGCAACAACAACTCGCGGATCAATTAAATGTGACACAAGAAGCCGTCTCCATACGTTTGAAAGCCATGGGAAAGATCCAGAAGATGGAAAATGGGTTCCACATGAACTGAATGAAAGACAGCAGGAAAACGGAAAAACCACTTGCGAAATGCTGCTCGCCAGGTACAAAAGAAAGTAATTTCTCCATCGAATTGTAGCTGGCGATGAAAAGTGGATATATTTTGAGAATCCTAAGCGTAAAAGATCATGGGTAACTCCAGGCGAACCATCGACATCGACTGCAAGGCCAAATCGCTATGGACGGAAGACAATGGTCTGTGTTTGGTGGGATCAGAAGGGTGTGATCTATTATGAGCTGCTAAAACCTGGCGAAACCGTTAATACTGAACGCTACCGACAACAAATGATCGATTTGAATCAAGCTTAGCGTGAAAAACGATCAGAATATCAAAAAAGGCAACACAAAGTGATTTTGCTTCATGATAATGCACCATCACACACAGCAAAACTGGTCGCGGAAACGATTAAGGCGTTTAGTTGGGAAATACTTTCGCATGCGACTTACTCACCAGACTTGGCTCCGTCCGATTACTACTTATTTGCATCGATGGGACACGCACTTGCTGAGCAGCGCTTTACTTCTTACGAAAATGTACGAAAATGGCTCGATGACTGGTTTGCCTCAAAAGAGCAACAGTTTTTTTGGCGTGGCATCCACAAATTGTCAGACAGGTGGGAAAAATGTATAGCTAGCGATGGGCAATACTTCGAATAAAATATTTTTTATCATTTTCATACAATAAACGTGTATTTTCTATAAAAAAATTCTGGTTTCATATTTATAGACCTGGTATATTTAAAATATACTCAATCACCGGTGCTCATATAGTCTTGTTTTAAATATGAAAACGAGAAGGAGCAATAAAAAGTAGTCGTCCTATGGATAGGAATGTGGAAGAAAGCAGTGAACGACCGTATTCGAGATGAACGTCTAAGATTCTTATGAGCCAATGGTAACAGCTCCCGTTGAGTGTTAAGACGTAAGTTGAAAATAAACCTTATATAAAGATTCATTAACCTTTAACGTTTTAAATTGAGTTCTCTCATAAGGTCATGGTAAACAAGGCAGCTATAGTCGAAGTGAGTAAAAATAAGTGTTAAAAACAAGTTTGGTTCTTAACTGAGTAGAGAGTGAATTCTTATGGAATTTGAGTTCGCGGAGAGTGGAGTGCATTTTTTGCAAGATAGAGGAGATATGTTTTTGCCACGATAAATTAGAAGTGATGGTTACGAGCGTCAGAGGTATAGGGAAGAATGGAATTGTTTATATTAATTGCTGGTAAAATATTGAGTTTGTTTTTTCGAATATACGCTTTGTTACTAAAAACAAGCTGTTTGAATTTGCTGATATTCAGGGAAAAACCGTTAGCAGTGGCATAATCAGAAATCACTAAAGCATCGTGAGATATCATGTTGATCGCATTATTTAATTCAGATGGTAGACAGTGAAGATATATTTGCGTAATCCGCAAAGATCATTCGACTGGTATATTTCAGATTTTTTCCTATATCGTTTATATACAGCGTCAAAAGTAATGGGCCGAGTACTGAACTTTGCGGTACTTTTCGAGTGGTCGGTAACCAACAAAAAGCGTGTACTTGACCATTCTTTGAGAATCCGTCCAGATGTGGTTGGGTGAATCTGTGAATGTATTGAAAATTATGAAGCTTCACTCACGACAGGCAAAAATAAAACCAGACTGCAGGATGTTTAGTAGAGAAAGTGGTTTATTTGCACATTCCGCACTTCAATTACAAAAATAGGTTAAATTTAGAAAAATAATAATGATATAAAAATAAATACACCAAAAAATCAGAGAATTAAAAAATGTATATAAATAATAAAAACTAATTTAATGTGGCTTGAGAGACCAGCACACAATTATGCTAATTGTGCTGTCTTTTATTACATGAGGACCAGCACACAATTACATTAATTGTGTGCTGTATGCGCTTGAGAGCGAGCATGACGCAGCCAGTTCTGCGGAGCATGCCACGGAGTGAGAAATGTGAGTGTGTAAAAGATCTGACTTATTCTCAGTAAATTCTCTATAAAGTTATATGAGAAAATACAGGGTATAAGTAAGAGCACTTGCAGTTGTACTGCTTGAGTGCTGCTATGTGATATGAGACAGCGTGACACAGTCAGCGTGCAGAGCATGACAAGTAAAATGATGAGGATGCACAAAATGAGTGAAATAAATTCACAGTACTTTCCCAGCAAACTTGGTTGGGGGAAAGTACAGTGAACTGATATGAACATACGCAATTGTATTAATTGGATGAGCAACAAGTAGTGTGAAGAGAAATCGTGGTGCAGCCCGTGCTGCAGAGCACGTCAACGGGGGTGAGACGTTTATGTTGATGTACCGATGAGTTTTCCACTCCTCACCGTCATTGAATTACACTGAATTGTAACGGTGTACCTTACCTTGTGTTTGAGTCCTGGTGAGCACGAAAATGCTGAGAAGATCCGGTGAGATGGTGAAAAGTCCGAGCGAGTGTACCGAGGATGTGTGCGCTGTCCCAGCGGGTTTTGACAGAAGAGTCAGATTTTACAATATGGCTGCATGATACAAAAGCGTCGTTGAGCGCCGGAGTCAAGCGAGAGAGATAACCTCTCGATAAACGAGGCATGCATGCCAGGCACAGCCTCGGCTATCTCCGGCATAGCCGATCGCAGCGTGCTCGACAGCAGCAACAGGTCGACGCACGGCGAATATTGATCGCCGTGCGCCAGCTGATTATCCAACATCCATCAACAACTGATTGAGATCTACCTGTAAGATGATGAAAGAATAACGGAAGTAAATTTTCAAACAATCTAAGAGTTTTTAGTTTTTTCAAAAGGAGTAAGTGTGGTACAGTATCAAATGCTTTACTGTAATCATACAGGGTGCGCCATCTCAATCTGGTCGATGGAAGTATTGAATAACTCTGACAGATTTTAACCGACCAGCGTCGTACAACACGTTTCGTATAGGTTATTTCAGTACAATTTCAACCATGTATCGCTATACGCCGAAAGAACGCGCCGAAATAGTTTCGCTTTACATTGAAAATAATCGTTCAGTTGTGTCAACTCAGCGTGCGTATCGTAAAAAATATCGCGGACGTTCTGCGCACAAAGGCGACACTATCCGTCATTTAGCTTCAAATTTCATGGAGCACGGGTCTGTAGCGAATCTCCAACATCAAGCTCGACCGCGTCCAGGTCGTTCAAATGAAAATATCGAAGCTGTTCGACAGAGTGTTGCAGAAAATCCAAATGTCTCATACCGCCGCCGGTCTCAGCAATTAAACATCAGTGGAACCACTTTGAGAAGGATTTTATAGCAAGATCTTCACATGTTTCCGTACAAAGTGCAGTTGACTCAAAGATTATTGGAAACTGACAAGCCGCGACGCTTGGCTTACGCTAATAACGTTAGTCGAATGAAGGAAGCTGAGCCGGATTTTTGGGAGCGAATTCTGATGACCGACGAGGCTCATTTCACCCTCTCTGGCGCTGTCAACAAACAAAACTGTCGCATGTGGGGCACCGATAATCCTCATATTATTCACGAAACTCCATTGCACGATGTGAAAGTGACAGTTTGGGCCGGTGTTTGCTCAAAAACCACCATTGGACCATTTTTCTTCAGAGCTGGTGAAACTGTCAATGGGGATCGATATCGGTGGATGTTGGCACACTTTGTTTCACCACAAATGCGTGAAAAAGCTCTTAAGGAATTTTGGTTCCAACAAGATGGTGCGACATGTCACACTGCGCGCTCAACAATGGACTATTTGCGTCGGAAGTTCCCAGGACGTGTGATATCAAAGAAAGCTGATATTGACTGGCCACCAAGATCGCCGGATTTGACAGCACCGGACTTCTTCTTGTGGGGATTTTTGAAAAGTAAAGTCTGCCAACAAGCCGAAGACCATAGAGGAGCTAAAAAACAACATTCGAGCCGAAATCGCAGCGATATCGCCCGAGACGCTGGCAAATACAATGGAAAATGCCGAAAAAAGAGCTCATTTTTGTCTCAGTAATAAAGGCGGACATTTGATTGATGTGGTTTTTGGAAACTAATCAAAATAAATTGTAATGAATCAAATTTAATTAAAAAATACGACTTTGTGAAATCTGTTGAAAATTCTCTAAGTTATTCAATATTTCCATCGACCAGATTGAGATGGCGCACCCTGTATAATATAAGAATCGTCAACATTCCTTGATCAATTCCATGTCTTATATCATCAGAGACTAAGAAGAGGGGACTGAGTACTAAAAGATGTGCGGTAACCAGACTGTCGTGGGTCGATCAGATTTTGATCATTTAAGTAACTAAATAGCTGAGCAAGGATAATCCGTTCAAAATCTTGTAATAATTCAGAGATTTGTAATCAATCTTGTATCTGCAGGTGAAGATGGAGATTTTACTTTTGACAGTGGACGTATATACGCACGTTTCCACTGTGTTGGAAAGTAAGAGAACTCGATGCAAAGATTAAAGACGGATGTTAAAGGATCGATTATTAAAGAATGAGCTCCATGATATAGGGAGATGGACTATCGGGACCTGCTCTCAGCGAAGAAGATGTAAGTGCTGTAAGATATTTGGCGACGGTTGTACCAGTTATAGGTGAAAGAATGAAAACAGATCCTGTATATTGAACTGTTTCTAGCTCGGAATGGAATGCATTGTAAGTGAGTGCTGTGCTATTTCCCGATATGAAAGCAAAGTAAGAATTTAGTTGGTTAGCAAAGAAGAGGAGCAGGGGGATTAGGAAAGCCTGATTTGACCAACCCGATAGTTGCTAATTCTTTCCACAAACGAGAAGGATCACTGAGGTTAATAAGTTTCGAAGAGACAAACTCGTTCTTTGCCTATCTAATGCGATTTGTAACCATGTTTTGAAATTACCATTAAACAATGAATTGCGCTTGGTTTGGCGTACGTTTAGCTCTTTTGAAAAAAGAGGATCGCTCATGTAATAAAGTACAAAGTTCATTTATTAACCAGGGAACTGGAGGACTACGGACATGGAAACAATGTAACGGTGAATATTTATCGAACAATGTACTTAGAGTACAGGTAAAAGGATTGACTAGAGTATCAAGATTATTAGTAGTTGATATGTTATGTTGTAAGAGTTCAGATTGAGTTTCTAGCGCAACTTGAAGTGACCCATTGAATGTGTTTGCATTGAAGTTATTGATACTACGTCGTGCTATTGTTCGTGGAGAAAGTGTAGATAACTGGAGTGAGTATGTAGTCTATCAGATCATGACCTGTTATAAAAGGCGCTGAGGTTTTATGGAAAGAAATGAGTTTGTTTCCATCATCAATAATAAATAAATCTAAACCAGAATTGCAGTACGAAATATGATACGTAGCTTCTGACGGGACAACAAATAGAGCGCTGGAATAAACCAAAGCGGCAAGCGATTGCGCTTCAAACTTATTTAAAAGAACATTAGAATAAAAATTACCGGTTATGATTACATTATTATGTGTGTGCGCGTAACGATTGAAGCTGTCAAAAAACTCATCCAACAAACGATCTTTCGGTTTACGATACATAGAAGTAAATACGAAGATAAGACACATTGAAAATAATATATTCGGGCGCATTAGAAACATACGACGGTGATTTATCCAGCACGTTAGGCTTAAGAGAGATGTGAAAATAGCATGCAACCCACTTCCTCGCCTGTTTTCACGATTATTTCAAATTGCATAATAATCCGGAAGATTTATAAGCTTGTCTTGTACTTTTGAGTATAGCCAAGTTTCGGAAACAGAGATAATATGGTAAAAATGAGTCTCAAGATGAATTTTAATTAAATCTATGCGAGCAGGTAATGAGTTGGCGTTGAAATGGATCATTTCTGAAAAAGTTTTATGAGTAGCCACGGACGGATTGTTTATATTAGGGGTTAATCATGTCAGCTTATCACCGTCGTCTTCAGAATTGACAACGATTACTGGTTCCCCATCACTTTCTCTTACAAAGATCGTAGTGCGATCATGCCAAGTGTATCTATAGTTTATGCGTTTAGTATGGGCCTTCGTGTGACAATAGAGATTATACATGACTTGAGAGAGCATATAATTAATATAAATTTTGCCGGATCCTGATTCTAGAAAAACATTCCTGCGTTGCCAGCTGCGGTAGAAGTAGGAGCTAGAATAAGCGAGAACGATTGCTTCTCTGGAGTAGAGGTTAAAGAGGTGCTTGAATTCTGAGTTGTTGTAGTGGGGAATGTTTTCTTAACAATGCGCACTGATAATATGTGAGAAGAGAGATCTGCGATTTCGAGAGCAGCGAAGATCTTGGTCACTATGGCGCGTGGTGTATTAGAAAGTCCAAGGGGTAAGCCGTTTATTATAAGGTCTTAGGTCGCTCGAGGATATGTTGTTAGCGTTTGACTGAGATATTAATATTGTAATCTCACGGAGCAATTCTTGGTTCGCAAGTTCAAAAAGCGCAATTCTGTCTGAGTTTGCTGACACATTTTCGGTGATTTTGTTTTGGGAATGACCCTACGAGATGCATTAATATGATTGATAGCTTGTCCTAGCTCTGCAGAAAATAGAGCAAAAGTTGAGTGAGACGCATTGGTTGCTTGACGTTGTTCAGCCGTGAACTACGCGAAATTTTTATCCGATTTAGAGAGAATTGCAGGAATACATTCGAGTGAAATTTTCGAGATTTGTAAAGCATTGGACTTGGTTTCCTGAGAAGAAGGGCGGGCGGGAGGGAGGGAGAGAAGGATTGAAGAAGACGGTGAAAGTGAACTTCAACTACTCCTCGGGTCCTCACCGTCGAGAGGCTTATTATGCGGTGACTTGCTAATGCACTCGCCAGCTTTTGAATACTATCACATCGGTAGCAATGATACTCATAACCACCACGATCTTGTGCAGACCCGCTCGATTAGAACCTTTGCGTGTCGTCGGATAGACATTACCAAACCTGTCTTGGCATCTTTAGCTTCCATTTTTATTGAGGGCTCATCCTGGCGAGGCGCTTGTCCCGATTATACATCAACCATTCCCCCAATAAGCATAATTTTGGAACAACAAGAGGGGATCATAGTTGGTAATCATTATAGAGGACGTAGGTGACCATTGCGCGGTGCCGGTGCGTTACATCTCGAGCCACCGCGGATTATACTGTACGCTGTCGAGGAAGGATAAGGCGAAGAAAATCCCGAGACCATTTTGAGATCGATTACGATATACGAGGGTCGCTGAAAACATCAGCACGGCTTTGGCCTGGTAAGCCAACTTTTCTCTCTTCGGTCGTTTATTTTGTTCTGATTTATTTTGACAAACGAAAATTTTTGGTCGTTCACTGTTAGATCTTGGTCGTACCCACAATTATCCTGTACTATGTGCAGAGTACTGGTCGCATTGAATCTATATAAGATTATTATTGTGCTCTTCTTTTACTTTTTGTACAAGTGTTAACTTGCTGCGTTAAGGTTGCGTGAAAGCTTTTGAGTCGGATGGTACGCTCAGTGTAGAGTCACGGGATGAATTACGCTTTATAGAATGCAATACCGGTATCTCTGGGAGTCGAGAGCCGGGGAGAAGTCACCGTTTGTTTTATAATTTTTATTTATTATACAGTTGTGCACGTGTGCTCGTCATCCCGTTGCGTGTTTGTTTGAGTGGGATAAGTATGGTTTGAGCCGTATCTCGCGATATTAGTCTCTTTCGTTTTGGTTTTAGTTTAATTTCCGTATTATTGGTGTAACGTTTCGTCGAGTACGTCACCCTCCGTCATCCCGAATTGCTTGATTGTTTGTTAGAGAGGTATTTGTATGTTTGGGTCGCATCACGGTATTTATTATTTCATCGATCGAGTTGACAGCAGCGTCGCGTACGTGACCTTCCGGCGTCCCGTCGTTGTAGGTCGAATCTGTGTGTCGGATTTCCGTGGCATAAGCCATAATGCAACCTATTTATTTTGCGAGAAATATTATTTAATTTAATTTAATTTTACTTATTTGTCATTATTTCATTTTGTTCTAAAGAGATTTTGATCTAAAGGCATTATTTTATCGTTATTTGAGCCTTAGTTGTGTGCCGTATGTGAGAGTGAGAGCCGGAGCGAGTGTCGCAATTTCCACTGACAGAATAATTAAAGTAAATGAATAAATTGTGAAAAACTGTTAATGAGTATGAAAATGCTGAAAATGCTGAGTAAATACGGTGAGATTGGTGAAATTGTCCGAGTTGAGAGCATGTGCAGTCCAAGCGGGTTTTCACGAAAGTGTCTAATTTTGCAAGATGGCTGCGCTTTTCAAAACCGTCGTTGTGCGACGCTGAAGTCAAGCGAGCGAGATAACTGGTGAGCGATGCTGAAGTCAAGCGAGAGAGATTTCCTCTCGCTTCGAGCAGCATGCCTGCGAGGCACTGCCTCGGCTATCTCCGTTATAGCCGAGTGCAGCACGCTACCCAGCAGCAACAGATCGACGCACGGCGAATATCGATTGCCGTGCGCCAGCTGATTCTCCAACAGTAACTAAAAACGGAAAGTCGGCTGCGACTGGGTACGGATGTTCAAATTTGATGTACATACCACCTTGATCAAAACGTTTTAGGACATTATTCATAAAATCGAAAATACAAATTTATTCATCAAAATCGATATGGCCCCCTTCAAAGTACTGCCCATCGACTGCAACGCACTTACGCCAGCACTTGATCCAATCGTCGAAACACCGCCGGTACTTAATTTTCGGTATGTCCATCAGAGCCGTCTTCTATTATATTTTTTCATGACATCCTCTCGGGTGCTGTAACGCGTCCCGCGAATCCGTTTTTTAAGTCGGTTGGACAGGAAAGTCGCAGGGAGCCAGATCAGGTGAATTCGAAGGTTGCTGGATAGTATTCGTGTTGTTTTTGGTAAAAAGCTCATGGATACGGATCGCATTGTGCGACAGTGCGTTATCATGATGCAAAATCCACGAGTTGTTTTCCCACAAATCCAGTATTTTTTGGCGAATTACTTCACGCAACCGTCTCATAATGCCCAAATAATACTCTTTGTTGACTGTCTATTTTTTGGCAGGAATTCATGATGCACAACACCGTTGTAATCCATGAAAACCGTGAGCATCGCCGTCTTTTCTGACTGAAAACGACGTGGTTTTTCGGTCTGGGCTCATTCGGTGCACGCCATTCACTTGCTTGATGTCTAAATTGTGTGTCATGCTCATAAATCCACGTCTCGTCTCCACTGAGGATCCGTTTGATAAGTGTTGGGTCGGATTCGGCCTTGGAAATCATGTCTTTCGTGATTTCAACGCGGTCTTTTTTTTTGCATGAAATTGAGGTCTTTCGAAACCAGTTTTGCAGCGACACATCTGAGGCCCAAATCACTAACCAAAATGTCCTGAGCGAATCCATAAGCGATGTTCAAGTCCTCTGCCAGCTCTCTGATGGTCAATTTGCGGTTTTCGGCCAACATTTCTTTGACTGTATCGATGTTTTCAACGGTTTTCGACGTCGACGGCTTGCCACTGCGTTCGTCATTGTCGACCGACTCACGGCCACTTCTGAAACGTTCGTGCTACCGAAAAACGTTTGATCTCGAAAGAGTATCGTTGCCGAAACACTTCTCCAACATTTCCAAGGTCTGCGGCCCGTTAAATCCGTTTTTCACACAAAATTTAATGCAATCTCGTTGATGCCATTTTCAAACTTGTAAAAAATCGAAAACACGCACAAAGGTAGATATACTCAGTACAGTGTAACTTTCACAAATGTCAAGCTATGACGCTGAATTTGGAAGGAAGTGTCAATGACAGATGTGGTAGCCTAAAAAAAAATTCCAATCGGGTGACTAACTGCGCCACACGGGCCTGGTCCTAAAACTGTTTGATCAAGGTGGTATAGTGGATGACAAGTACTTCAACAGGTTTAAGTTGTAAGACACACTACTCTACGCTAATTGAATTGACTTTTGATTTGAGTGACCAGCATACAATTGTATTAATTGTGCGCTGTCTGTTAATGAGTGAAGTGTACGTGGTGCAGCCAGCGCTGCATCGCACGCCACGGAATAAGAAATGTGAGAGCTTATAAGATGTCACTCATTCCCAGTAAATTCTCTGTAGAATTGCCAAAGAGAATGTACAGAAAAAGAGTAAGAGCACTTGCAAATATATTGCTTGAGTGCTGGAATTTTGACTTGACAGACCGTGCCGCAGCCAACGCTGTAGAGCACGGCCAAGTGAGCTTGAGGATGCACCAATGAATAGGATAAATCCACAGTACTTTTCCAGCAAGCTAGGTTGGGGAAAAGTACAGTGAATTAGTACAAAAACACTCAATTATATTAACTGAGTAAGGTCCTAAACTGTTTGATCAAGGTGGTATAGTGGATGACAAGTACTTCAACAGGTTTAAGTTGTAAGACACACTACTCTACGCTAATTGAATTGACTTTTGATTTGAGTGACCAGCATACAATTGTATTAATTGTGCGCTGTCTGTTAATGAGTGAAGTGTACGTGGTGCAGCCAGCGCTGCATCGCACGCCACGGAATAAGAAATGTGAGAGCTTATAAGATGTCACTCATTCCCAGTAAATTCTCTGTAGAATTGCCAAAGAGAATGTACAGAAAAAGAGTAAGAGCACTTGCAAATATATTGCTTGAGTGCTGGAATTTTGACTTGACAGACCGTGCCGCAGCCAACGCTGTAGAGCACGGCCAAGTGAGCTTGAGGATGCACCAATGAATAGAATAAATCCACAGTACTTTTCCAGGAAGCTAGGTTGGGGAAAAGTACAGTGAATTAGTACAAAAACACTCAATTATATTAACTGAGTAAGCAACAGGTGATGTGGAAAACGTGGTACAGCCCACGCTGCAGAGCACGCTACAGAATGAGAACTTTATGTTGATGTACCGATGAGATTTACTCGCCTCACCGTCATTGAATTTAGAGAAATTGTAACGATCTACTCTTACCGTGTATTTGAGTGGTGAGCTGGTGAGCATGACAATGTTGAGAAGATCCGGTGAGGTGGTGAAAAGTCGGAGCGAGTGTACCGAGGATGTGTGCGCTGTCCCAGCGGGTTTTCGCAGAAGTGCCAGATTTTACAATATGGCTGCGTTTTACAAACGAGTCGTTGTGCGCTGAAGTCAACTGAGTGAGATAGCCGGTGAGCGAAGTCGAAGTCAAGCGAGAGAGATACCTCTCGCTTAACGCGGCACGCCTGCGAGGCACAGCCTTGGCTCTGCGAGGCCCTGCCTCGGCCATCTCCGGCATAGCCGAGCGCAGCATGCTATACAGCAGCAACAGGTCGATGCACGGCGAATATCGATCCGTTTCCGTAAATAATTACGAGCTCGATGAAAAAAAAAAGCATACGCTCATTTCGTTTCCTTGGATTATAAAACCATGGTTGTCAATTTGGTGAAAGAGCACTCAACTTGGAGTCTGGCAACCATTCAAAGAAAAGGAGAATACCGCCTCAAGTCGAAGGATCAGTTAAAACAATGGGAAGCACATATAAAAAATAGTGGAGCCCGCAAAGGACAATTTAATATCATTGATTTATGGACCTACGATCATTTTATGGAAACTCGAAGCTCGATCAACAAGTAACGACGAGGCACTTGCAACAATGAGCTCTAACTGCAGCTAGTCAGTTCACGAATTTGGAGCTTAAAACTGGCGATACGTGGGCCGTCGACTTTAAATGCAGACCGGTCGACCTTAAACCCAAGTCTGGCCGTTAAGGAATCGAAAATGGTTTTCGTGGTGCGAAAGGATATGAATAAAGTTACACAGTCGTATACGGCACAATATGCTATGAGTCTATCCGAAAGACTACTTCTAACCGTTTTTGTTGGTTTGAAAGAAACTACTGGCACATTTGGGCCAATAGTATTATAACAAAATCAGTAGACGAGTACGCAGAAAAATATAAGAACGTAGTTATCACATCTTCGAAGTCTGGCTAGTTTACAACAGTTTTGTAAAAACATTTTTCATTTGATGTCCTACAGCCATATGTAGAGTATAACAAATTTCTGTTGCTGATTGATTCTTGAGGAGGGCAAATAAATTCGAGGATGTACGACGAAATTTTTCAACACATCAACGTGAAGCATAAAAGTAATTCCACCAAAATGCACTCCGCTAACAGCCATGCGATGTATACTTCTATCGGTAAGTGAAAAACTGTATAAAAATGGTGCAAATTGTGCTTATCTCATTGAAAACGATAGAGAAATAACATCCAGGGAAAACTGTATGAAGATTCTTTCAATCGTACACCAATCAATTATCTTTACTGTGACGTAGTCACCACCTGTAAAGGATAAAAGAAATAAAACAAAAACAAATACAGATAAATAATTTATTTACAAGAAGATAAAACAGAAGATAGGATAAAAGACTGTAAATTTTTGCCAGAGAATTTAGCCAGAGTCATAGAATTTACACAGTAAATCTTATGACACGGCGAAACAGGCTGAATCCTGTATTCCCTCACTGCCGAAAAACAGCGGGTCAGCGACCGGCTGGCCTCGCTCGAGCAGTGAGGGGAACGGCAGGGCACGATGGCGGGGCATCTGAAACAAAAAGAAATTACATGAGCGTTGATAAGGAGGGCAGTTAAAACAAGAGAGTGGGAAAGGATGGCACAAGTATATAAGCCAGCTTCAAACAGAGAGACTCTATTATTGGTTTTGAACTATCTACAGAGTTAGAGCTCGCTGGTGCACAACTATAAAATCTTTTGAAATATCAAAAAAATCCATTAAAAATCTAAGGATTTTAACGGAAAAAGGTGTGAGTCAGCCCTACGAATTTATTAAAACATTGACAAATAGAAAAACACAGTGCAAGTGAGTGGAGGAATTAATATAAGGATTAAGAGCGAACAGTATCGGACCGTGTGAATAAAACAGGAAATATTCTAAAAAGCCAGATTAAGAAGAGAAAGTTGGTGGCATTAAAATAAATAATTAGGGTTTAGTTTAGGAGAATTAAGAGAATAGTATAAGAAAATTTAGGTAGAATAATTAGCAATAACTCCGGATAGTTTCTAAGAAGTATTGTGAACGCAGCGCATCGATACGTTTAAAAGACTCGGTCGTGGCACCGAAAGGTCTCCAAATTAGAAACCTTGAGAAAGGAAAAAGTGGAATAACACAGAAAAAGTAAGGAGAATAACAAACAACATTCAGAAAAATTATAACATAAGGACAGGGTACGGTAGATTTGAAATTCGTGATAAATCACCGCCACAAGAAAGGAGAGACTCTTGGAGTAAGATTGTGAAACAAAGCTAGGAAAATAAATTAATAAATAGAATTAGGAAGGCACTAGTAAGCCCGACCCATAGAAACTCGATTTATAATTTTCGGATAATTAGAAAAATAATTAGGAGAGAAACAATTTCAGTAGTTTTGTCAAGCGCGTCGCATGGCAACGACACCACTCAACAGACATAAAGGATAAGAGAAAGATAAATTAAAAGACCAAACTCACCAAGAGAGAAGAACAACTGGAACGTCCAGGTCCAACGCCGAAGATTGTTAAAGAGATCTGTCAACTATTTGCCAAATAATTAAAAATCACTGGAAAACTTCGGTACTGAAACTGACATCATTCAGCTCACAAAAAACATTACTCGCGAACCAAGAGCACTATTACCACCGTAAAACACGCGGGAATTTCACGAGGACGGCACAACCATAACAACCAAGGAGCCCGAACGCGAGACAGCACGAAAAACGAATTATTTGGATTAATTAGCAATACAACGCGGACTCGGACAAAGACCCGGCGTCCATACCAGCTGACCGACGCGCCAGCAACAGCAAATCAAGCCAAGCAGACCGCGCATCAGCAGCCAGGCAAGCGAGAGATCAAGACGGCCGCGCTCGATTCTCCCTAGTTGGGACATTCACCGCTGAGCGCAGAAGTCGGAATCCGATAACACCACGGGTAAAGAAGAGCGCGGAACCTTCAGAGCGATTACACGGCACAAATCAATTGTACGGCTAAAGGCGCCAAAAAGCCTAACACCGCAGTATTCTATAATAATTATTGAATAAATCCTACTTATACATCCTATAGAAGTCTACAATTAATTATCTGAGTGTTCGAGCCCGAATTCTTGCCCTCAGAAGACTAAAATTTAATGCTAACGTAGAAATACCAATATTCGGGGATATGCTCCGATACATTACCAATATTCGGGGATATGCTCCGATACGCTTGATTTGCGGCCAAACTGTCCGATGAAAGAGATACGTTTATGAATACCAACTAAATGTTTTTCCCAATAGATATTTTGAGAAAACCTTGCGATTGTAAAAAATCTTAATTTATTAGTTGTGCTAGGGGTAGTAAGAATTATTATTTCCTCTGTTTTTACGAAGAGTATCGTCCTAAATCATGTACTGGCTCAATGGGTCATTAATATTGCTAAATTGCATACATACCTATACATAAGCTATGACGTGTATCACTGATAAGAAATTTAAAAAAATTATTTTTCAATAATTCTCGTGTACTTGTATAATTCATTCACAACCCGCTCCGAAACAGAGAAGATAAATAGTCCGCGGGGGTGGTGTATTGCTCGCACTCTGCACTTAGGCCTAGCCCATTGTGCCCCCTTGTAAACGCTCTTCCATTACGTCAGCTCTGTTTTCCTAAATAAGGTTAGCAGTGTCGTAAGAGAGAACGTTGAGATGTCTGCTGGGTCCTCTGTCAATCCCTCCAGCTGCCTCGGCCTCAGCACAGCTAATGCTGGACATAGCATTTCCAGGGGTGCCTCCTCGTCATCCCCGCACACCCTGTATGCCGATGACTCGTCTTGCCACGTTATACATGTATGTAGGTGCTTCCTGAGCTTGCAATGCTCAGTGAGCAGCACTACCGCAGTTCTGATCGATTCTCTGCCAACCTACAGCAGGTTTTTGGTTAGTGTAGTACTCAGCTCCTTGACACAGGCCTTTGTTTGCCTCATGCATTGTGCCTTTTTACCAGCTCTTCCGGTGTTGATTAAATAGCCATGCTCTAATGTCGGCTTTCAGTTGGCACAGCGAAATCGTCACCGGCGAGTCCGGGGTCGCTGGCTGCACTGCCACTCCTTCCCTGGCCAGTTTGTCGGCCCTCTTGTTCCCTCCAATCCCCATGTGACCAGGGACCCAGATTAGTTTAACATGTCATTCCAACGCCATCAGTGAAGCCTGACTATCTGTGCAGATGCAGATTCTTTTCTTCCTAAATTCGCGCATTCTATTCTTCAAGCTGCAGCTAAGTATTGCCACTATCTCCGTCTCGAACACAGTGGCTAAGTTTCCTAAAGCTACATGCTCCTGCCATCTGGATCCTTCCAGGCAAACCACGGCTCCGGTGCCTTCCTCCGTTTTGGACCCGTCTATGATCCAGACAAGTCCTGGTCAGAAGTCGGCTTGGGTTGTATGGCCCACTCTATCCTTCCACCCAGATGTATCCTGTAACGATGCCCGAAGCAGTAGTCCTTCGGGATAGTGTCTTACCTCATGTCGGCAGCTGTACTGGGCTCTTTGGACCCCGGCGATGCCAGTATGGCTGCCCCTTGCCAGGCCCCCTCTCTAGTGCCTGGTTATTTGGAGTCGGTACACCACTCTCATGGCTGCCTTCTTCTCCAGGTAGAGGGGGGGGGGTGTTTTCCCAGGAGTACCTTTAGTGCCGCAGTGGGTGTCGTCCTCAGTACGCCCGTAATCTCCCTTAGGGCCAGTCTGTGTATATGTCGTAGCATCTTCTGCACGGTCACCAGTTGCGTTCTCCTCCACCACACTAGCGCCCCAATAGTATCACTGTTTTTACCATGGCCATATATACGCAGCGTATAATCAATTGGTTTAGACCCCATATTGTCCCGCATGTCCTCCTGGTCGTCCAGGTTATGGCGGATGCCTTTTCGCATACCTTCTCGAGCTGTTCCTTCCAGGACAGCTTAGCATCAAGGATCACACCCAGATCCTTCACTGAACTCGCCGGGCTCAACTCGATTCCATAGAAGTGTAAGTTTATCCAACTCTCCAACTTCCTCTTACGGGTGAAGCAGATCGGTTCCATCTGGTCAGGAATGGCCCTCCGACTCGCCCCTCTGCGCTACTGCTTTACTTGCTTCAGCGCACTCTGTGCAAGCTCCGCTGCTGTGTTCGTGTCCCTGCTAGTAGTGACCAGCACTATATTATCCGCGTATCCTTGCACATACAATCCCGTTTCACTGAGCTCCCGAAGTAGTTCATCGACCACAAGACACCACAGGATGGGCGAGAGAACGCCACCCTGCGGACACCCTCCGTCCACCATGACCTGTCGGTTGCAGACCTCACATGTGACTTTGATAAGCCGACTTTCGAGCATGTGCTCGCCCACCTCACTGTGGTACTGTCATCTCCATGTCTCTCAGCCGCTGTTCAGATAGACTCTACTGTCATAGTACAGTTAAAGGCGCCCTGTATGTCCAAGAAGATCCCCACCGCCAGGCAATTCTGTTCGGCAGGCTTTCTCTAGCCTGAAGACGAATTGGTGTAGCGCAGTCCCCACCGACTTCTCTGGTTGGTATGCAAATTGTAGGTTATGGATAGGTTTCTCTCTAAGGGCCCCATCCCGTATATGTCGGTCAATCAGTTTTTTCAGAGACTTAAGCAGGAATGAGGTTAAACTGATCGGCTTGTAAGTCCCGGCCTGGTCGTCAACTATGCGTCTCGGCTTCGGTATAAATACCATCCTCGTAATTCTCCCCGAGATTGATATGCATTTACCACATATATGTATATGTGATATATATCCAATGCCCACACAGGCCCTGAAGAGTTTTGTCAGGGGGAGGCTCATGAAAGCCTTCCTCTTCGAGGTTAAGTGCTAGGACCCGCCCTCGATACGTTCGCGGCTTGTGTATGAGAGCGATGTTGATCTTTTCCTTGACTATGCGTTGTCCCAGGAAATAGGTCGCTGCCCTACTGCGATGCAGGTTTGCCTGTATTAGTGAGACCTCGTGTGCTGGCTCCAAACTGAATAATGGAGCTATACGGCTTCTCTGACGCACCTCAATTAGCCGCGGCAGTAGTGATTTTTATCCTTGTCAGATAATCGCCCACAGAAAAAGTGACGTCACTAGTCTGCTAAAAACAAAAGTAGCACTACTGAAGAGACTCTCTACACCGAGGCTCGAGCTCATGGCAGCGTTGCTACTCCCTTAACTTATCACGCGCATTCAAGCCAATATAAAACTGAAAATGTCGGCAACTTATCTGCGAACAGACTCATTGGTCAGATGCATGTGGATGAAGGCTTATACATCACGTTGAAAATATTACGTCAGTAACCGAGTAATTTCACTCCAGGAACTCACACCCAATTCTCATTGTCGACATGTTCCAGACACCTCCAACCCAGCAGACTGCGTGTCTAGAAGCATAATAATAGTTGATAAGTTGTTATCAACATCTCAACTAAAAACTTATCAGCTATGGCGGACAGGACCACCATGGCTCAACCAACTAGTGGAGTCATGTTCATCTCAGCCAACGGCACTTGAGATTCTAAATGCGCTGGATTCTCGACCAGGTGTTTCACTCGTTGTGGCCACCTCATAACTCGACTGCCACTGGGATCTCATCTACAGGTACTCTTCACTCACAAAATTGTATCGGCTCACAGCTATTTGTTTCAGGGTGATAGCACGGTTTAGGAAGATACCTGATTCATCACCGGTTATGCTCATTTCATCGGAAGACATGGAAATAGCGAAATACTTTGACTACTCAATCGCATTTTTCTCATACGAGCTCAAGATGCTGCAGTCCGGCATATCGCTGCTCACTACTCATGCTTTCACTCGATTGGCAGTATACATACGTTGATACCCTAGGCGTCATTCAAGTTGGAGGTCGTCTTGCTCACTCATCACTCACATACAAAGGAAAGCATCCAGTTATTTTGTCTCGCTACTCTCAACTGTCCTCGCTCATCATCGATCAAGCTCACAGACGCACACTACACGGAGTTACTCAGCTCACCTTGGCGCAAGTAAAGCAGGCTCATTGAAACATCCGTGGAAGGGCTCCATACCCATAACTTATATTTTGCGTTGTGTTATGTGCGCTCAGTAGATGGGTTTAGTATATTAGTTGTTGACAACTGATTGGCCAACTTTCTCTTGAGTGCGCTGACATGGTCATTTACGGACACTGAAGTCAACTTCGCAGGGCCGGTCAACATCAAAGTCTGGAAAAAGCGAGGAGCCAAGATACTCAAGGGCTGGATTTGTGCCTTTGTGTGTCTAGCTATATCGGTAATACATCTCGAGGCAGTTAGTAACTGCTTAACTGACGGATTTCTCTTATCACTCAGGCGTTGATCATCTCAACGTGGCATTCCTCACACCCTCGATTCGGATTGCGGTACAAATTTCGTTGGTGCTGATGCCATGCCACATCAGTTATTCATCTAGAGCTCTCAGGAACATCAAGTCGTCGCATATTTACTCTCACGGCCATGTACCGTGGAGTGTAACCCTTTAGCTGCACCACACATGGAATGAAAATGGGGAATAGCGTTGAACTTAGTAAAATACTATCTTCGACGTATAGTGGTACATTGCACTCACCTTCGACGAGCTCACAAACCGCCCACTCAAAACGAGGACGTGCTCAATGCGATGTCTGTTGAACCACTCAGCAACGATCCTGATTACACCTCAGCACTCACCCAGGTATTTTTTCACCAGAAGTTCACTTACAATGATCCCTGACCTATCACTCCGGTATCTAACATCTCAAAGCTCTCATGATGGCAATTCATTCAACAGAAGATGCAACAATTTTAGTCTCAGTGGTCTGCTCATTGTCTTCAGCGTCAACAATCCATCTCTAAGCGATATTATCCGTCTAACGACGTCTAGATTGGCTCATTTGTTCTACTCAGAAAGAAACGCTTCCCGCCGTGCAAGTTTCAGCAACGCTGAAAACTGCAATCACCATTCTTACACGGCTAATCACCAAGTTTGCCATCCTACCAGTCGCTCAACCGGATCAACCCAGTGAGGATAATCAGCAACCATATTGCTGATAGCGGGCAGAAATGTTACGAAACTCTGACTACCACGTCAGCTGCTATTCATAGCCGCCGTAACTTTTTTGCCAAACCAAAATGTTTGAGAATTTCTTCCTGGTGTAGTTGGGATCACCCTGTAATATATTGAAAATTATGAGTTTTCACTCACGGCAGGGTGATAAATAACCAGACTGACAGATGTTGGTAGAGAAAGTAGTTATAATAATAAATTAATAATAAATAAAGCATCATGCGAAGTTCCCCCCCCCCCTTGACTTCGGCTAACAGGAATGTTTTGAATCAATTCGGACATTTAAATAACGAGAAACAAAAATGTATGCACAAATATACGTACTAATGGATAAGGGGTAGTTTACCCCCGTAAACTCATTTTCCTGTGAATGTGCAAAAATACGTCAACTTTATTTTAACTTGCCCTTCCAAATGGTACATGTTCTGTTTAATTTGGTTGATTAGTTTTTTGTGTAGGGTGGAAATTTGAAAAATCAGGGGGTTGTTCACCCCTGCAAATGAATTTTTTTCTTCAACTTAGCGTGGAATTTGGATTGTTTTCAATGAGGAGTATTTTGGTTTTTGTTTTATTGAAATCGGTTGACGCCTTCTGGGTGAAACTGCAAAATCACCCCTCGATCACCCCATGCTATTTTTGAAGGGCGATTTCACCCCTTAAAAATGTTTTTCCGCCGATAAAAAAAAATACGTGTCTTTTAGTTTTCGATGCTCTACAACATACGTGAGTTGCATTAAAATCGGAGGGGGACACCAAAGTACCTTTCCTTGTGAGTTATTGACCCAGCTTCGTATACGGCTCATCTCCACGCGATAGGCTTTTGTGCTAACTTCCTGCCTTGTGGTGCGACTTACAGGCAAAGGCGATTGATGTTAGAATAATAGACAATCTGGACTATAATTATGGTAAACACAGTGATTTTTATTTCGTCTTATTATTAACTAACATTATTCGTATTAGTTCATTATTATTTTTTGGTTCTTGTATTTAATATCAGCCATTAAATCTCAATCATGAACGCTATATTTATAATTAAACCAGTGGTTTTCTATTAGTTCATTAGTTACGGTTCATGCACCTTACTTACATTAAATCTTCTCCTCACGAGACTTAATGCGGATTCTTCCAAATATAATTCCTGATGCACATAGGCCGCCCGTAATTTAAGGGTAAGGAAAGGCGTCTTGTATCAGGCTTGTCAGTGCGAGAGATATATTAATCGAGAATGTTTTATTCATTCATCTTGAAGAAAAGTTAATGGAATCAAGGTCAAAAAGCGAGCCGTCTGTCTACGAATTATTTTCAGGCTTCCACTTTTCATTGTTGATTCTAATGAGTTATCGTCGAAAAGACCAAAACAAGTACACTTGCGTAATGAGTACGTTTGGTAAGTTTTCCAGTATACGGTTCTTGAGTTGAAATTAAAAAAACATATTACGTTCGTATCAGCATAGACTATATGCCCTTTTGGCATTGAAGTGTCGATATATGCGATGCACACACAATCATACGATTATCGTAGAGCTAAAGGGTGGTTAAATTGTAAGGGCCGATGTTGAATGTGAACCACACCTAAACGTCAAGTTTTTTTCTGCATTTCATTTGACATTTCTCAATTTCAGACTAACTCAATTTAAACCATGGAAAGATACACAATCGAGCAACGCGTTAAAGTTATTCAGGCTTATTATGAAAATGGGCGTTCAAATCAAAATGCATATCGTGCACTTCGTGATTTTTTCGGTCAATTTAATCGTCCAAATGTGCGTACAATCGGAAAAATCGTGCAAAAATTTGAGCAAACCGAGTCTGTAGGAGATATTAAAACACCAGTGCATGCTCGTACAGCTCGTACTGCAGAAAATATTGCTGTTGTTCGCGATAGTGTGGCTGAAGAGCCGTCCACTTCAAAATGAGGCCGGTCAGGCAGTTACTGTGAATGGTGTTCGCTATCGTGAGATGATAACGAACTTTTTATGGCCCGAATTGGAAGATATGGATGTGGGCGATATGTGGTTTCAACAGGACGGTGCCACTTGCCACACAGCTAACGAAACAATGGCTCTTTTGCGCGACAAATTCCATGGCCGTGTTATCTCACGTGGTGGCGATGTCAATTGGCCGCCAAGATCATGTGATTTGACACCGTTGGACTTCTTTCTTTGGGGTTATTTGAAAGAAAAGGTGTACGTCGATAAGCCAGCAACAATTCAAGAGCTAAAGGATGAGATAATTCGGCACATTAACGGCATAGAACCTCAATTATGCCTAAGCGTCATCGAAAATTTGGACCATCGGATGGAGGTGTGCCGCCGAGGTCGCGGCGGCCATTTGGCCGATATTTTGTTCCATACATAATTGAACCATACCATATTATCATAATAAAAAGAATTGACAATAATTTCCTAAATAATTTGTGTTTTATTCAAAATCAACATCGGCCCTTAAAATTTAACCACCCTTTATAAGTCGATAGGTTAGGTTTTTTCCCTACATTTTCATCGCCAGTTGTAATTTTTTAATTTCGACCTCACATTTAACGACAGCAGTGTCGAAAATAAATGTTAGTCCCCTTATAGCAATATCAGTGTAAACATCGTTAGTCTGGGTTCGTTCTCTTTATCCTGGTCATGCATCCGTAAAAGGATGAATTATCGCTTGAATGCATTTTAATAATCGAAAGGATACATAAAATGTTATATCGTAAAGAGTTCAATCTTCTGTGTCGTGGACATTAGTTAAGCAGTACATAAGTCTCATGTGGCTCCTACGCGCACATGCAGGGAGGACTGCGTGCAGGTTATTAAAAGCCTCCCCATTACATTTTTTTTGGATTTTAAAAAGTTACATTTTTTTAAAAGGCCAAAGCATAACGTGCTCTTTTTGCTGCGTTTTCCATCACTTTTTCGGGCGCCTCGGGTGGTATAGCGATGATTTCGGCACGAATTTTCGCCTTGAGCTCGTCAATGGTCTGAGGCTTATTGGCGTACACTTTGCTTTACCAATAACCCCACAAAAAGAAGTCCGGAGGGGTCAAATCTCGAGATGTGGGTGGCCAGTCAATGTCGCCATTTTTTGACATTACTCTTCCAGGGAATTTCCGTTGCAGAAACTGCATTGTTTGATTTGCAGTGTGGCATAGCGCACCGTCTTGTTGAAACCAGTTACCGTCCAGACCTTTTTCACCCATTTGTAGGCAGACATAATGAGCCAACATCCACCGATATCGATTCCCATCGACTGTTTCGCCTTCTATGAAGAAAAATGGCCCAATGATGGTTTTGGCGCAAACGCCGGTCCAAACAGTCACTCTTTGGTCATGCAATGGTGTTTCATGGATCTCGTGTGGATTCTCCGTTCCCCAAATGCGGCAATTTTGCTTGTTAACGGCGCCAGAGAGTGTGAAATAGGCCTCGACGATATGCACGTTGAGGTAACACAACTGAACGAGTATTTTCAATGTACAGCGTCACTATTTCGGCGCGTTGTTTCGGTGTGAAGCGATTCATGGTTACAATTGTACTGAATCAACGTATCAAAAACATGTCTACTCACGTCAATCGGTTGATAAATGTCAAAGTTATTCAATATTTACATACCGACATAAAAGATGGCGCATCCTGTATATAGATGTAAAATTAAGGGGGGTCCTTCTTTAGAACGTCTTAAAAATCGTTTTTTTTTATTGCTTAAATGGATAGATCAACTATGCAAAAATATATTCACAAAGTTACAGATGCCAATTCGAAGTATTTTTGGAGATACAAAGCCAAACGCAGAGTGGCGCCGAGCAGGTGTGTGCGCGCTACGTCCCTCTATCTGCTACTCCGAATTTCTTACCTGAGAAAGTTTCAACGGTCTTTCAAAAAAATACTTTGAATTTGTAGCAGTGTCATGCTGAGTCATAAACCCGTTTGTAGAAGTATAAAAGTGTATAACAGCTGTCTGTGAACGTGTTTCTACTGAGCTGCTTCTAGCTTCAACATTCAGTTTTGCTCCGATTCTTGGCGCGTACACATCGTCAAACATTATGGGGAGCTATTAGAAAATTGAAAAACCATCTTCCACATGGGCTGCGAAACCGCGCAAACGATAATTGCACGGTAATCGATTTACATCTACAGACAATAAAGACGAATTGGATACGAGTGCTAGTGCGAAAAAATTGTCAACTGCCAGCTGCGATGATATAATTGTGAATCCGCTTCATTGTTATCGCATTGTTGGATTCTTGATAGTTTTTCATATGATTGCTGTTATTGTAATCTGCAGATCATGTAAACAAGGCATTGAATTTCAAGAGTGCGGGCATTGAGGCTTAGGTTTCAAAATTGTCTTATCGTGTATATGCGGTCGAAGAGAAATTAATTCAGAACCCTTGATAAACACCGGTTACAAAATAAATAGACGGATCGTGTTCGTTATGAGGCTACTTGGTATTTCACAAGAAGGCATAAATGTATTTTGTGGCCTCACGGACCTGTGCCAAGGTTTAGCGAAATCAACGTATGATCAAATAGTGCAGCACTTTCACTCGGCGTCGAAATCGATGTTTAAAAAGGTCAGTGAAAAAGCTGCTAAAGAAGAGCGGGAAAAGAATGTTGAAAAAGGAAGAATCGAAAGTCATTTGAAAGTGTCCGGCGATGGATCCTGGAGAAAACGTGGCTTTACCTTACTGTACGGTGTAACAACTCTCATAGCATACTCCTCTGGCAAAGTAATCGACCTTATCGTAAAAAGTTCATACTGCCGCCAATGTGCCGTATCAAAGAAAGAATTAGACGATGACGAATTTGAAGAGTGGTATGCAAAGCACAAGGAATCATGCGCTTCACATCATGGAGGTTCAGTAGGGAAGATGGAGCCAGATTCGACCACGGAAATGTTTTTGAGATCCGAAGAAAAATACAGCGTAAAATATACAAATTACATCGGTGACGGTGATTCCAAAACTTTCGCAAGTATTTTGGAAGCAAATCCGTATGGTGACGATTGCCCTGTTTCAAAAAGTGAGTGCGTGGGACACGTACAAAAACGAATGGGTACGCGACTCCGAAATATAAGGAAGAAAGAAAAGCTTGGTGGTAAGAAGCGGCTGACGGAAAGTGTCATAAAGAAGCTAACAATTTATTATGGTTTGGCAATTAGAAGAAATATTGATTCTCTCCAAGATACGAAAAAAGCTGTAATAGCAACGCTGGATCATTATTGGTTCACAGACGAATCCCCTCGACACAAGAATTGTCCAACAGGCGTCGATAGCTGGTGTGAATGGCGCAAAGCTGAATGCACGAATCAACTACGATATTTTAAGCATCCTGCTCAATTGATTGATGAAAAAATTGAGAAGCACATTCGCCGCATTTATGAACAACTATCAAATGAAGACTTTCTAACGAGACGCTTAGGCGGTCACACGCAAAATTCAAACGAGTCGTTCAACTCAACAATCAACTCACCTGCATTCCGGCTAAAAAATCGTTGAAATTGCCGCCTACTTCGTTACGGGCATGTTCAACGGAGGGTATTCAGCGATTTTGAAAACCATGCAGTTGCTGGATTTGAATATTGGCCAACAATGCAAAATGTTTGCTGATACCGCTGACGCGCAACGGATCGGAAGAGAGAACAGGCACCAGTCACTTAGCACCAAGGAGGCTTGTACGGCTCGTAGACTCGAACAAATGCATAAGAACGAGCTGTTTGAGGAAGCAGGACTACTATATGGACCAGGAATAGCTGATTAGCCGATTATTAGTGTAAGAAACCAAAAATTGATATTTTCTACTGAAAACTGAAAGCGCGCGTTTTCTCGATTTTTCTGAACTGGCGGGCGTGACAGCAAAAAAAACTAAACGACCTATTGACTCGAACCAAAGTTTGTTCTTTTCAGTATTGAATTCTATTCTAGATGAACTAACAAAATTGTTAAAAAAATATTTTTAAACACCTTTTACAGCATGCTAAGTTAATATTTTTGTTCAAACAACACTTTTTTCAAACCTGAAAAAAAAGTAATGATTTCATGATTATTTCAACTTTTTCTTAGTTTACCCAGAAGAAAAATATATTATAATTGGAAATCTTTTTCGTTTTTTTATTCCAGACAGGAATTACGGACTGCGTCCATCCCGCCAATTGGATACTACAGTGGAAAACTCACGGAAAGGGCTCATTGCTCTGCAGTTTATTATTGTATCTACTTTAAAAAATATATTTTTACACTTCGAATACATAAAAATACATACCCCAAAGTTCACTGAGCTAAGTTGTTTTTTTCCTTCCAAAAAAATACTCGAAAAAAAGCTGTTTTTGGGTATTCTAAAGCAGGATCCTCCGGGGTGGAGGGCGTAAGGGTTTTAGCGTGAAAAAAAACACTTTTTTTGCGATTTTTTTTTAGAAATATGATTTGAGCAAACTTATTGAAACGTTTTGTACATTATTAAGTATGATTTCAAGAACACTGAGTAATTTTTCATGCGAAAATATCGACAAACAAATCGGTGACGGAGCTTTTCCAAGAACGTCTTTGGAAATAGACGATTTTCGTTGTGCACTGTATCTCAGCTGGAAATTATCTAAAATAAAAAACCATTTAAATTTAGTCAAAGTATCATTAAATCCTCCCCCAACGTTCTCTGATTATTATTACTTTCATTTTTTAATTTTTGGTGGCCATTTAAAGTAAAAAATTGCTATTTTTTACGAAAAAGTCCGCCATTTTCTAAGTGGTAAACCCCCTTAATATTAAAAAAAAAAATCTAAAACTTAACGTTTGGGGGGAGGTATCATATATGTAAAAAGTGTGTACCAAGTTTGAAATGAATCGGTAATGTAGTTTTTAAATAGCAGTGCACACGGGCTTTTAAAAAGTGGTTTTGAGAAAAACGCGTTTAAAGTTTTCTCACTCGACGGTATATAGCGTGGATCACAATTGGCACATTTTACCTGGATTTCAAAGCCAAGACCTTCTTTTGTGCAACTTTTAAACTCAACTAAACCATCACACTGAGCACATTTAACTAAACTTGAAATTGTTGAGAAAACAAGCAAAAAATCGATGATTCCATAATGTTTTTCGATTATGCACTCTTGGTATTAGCTTCAGCCTTATTTTGTTTCTTTGGATAAGGCTTTTTTTTCGTTCTGCACAAATGAGTTCTTGTATCCCTTCGGTCATCTCTCCAAACTTTAGATATTCTCGGCATTTTTTAACAGTATCTTGACAAAATTATAAAATCATTGAGAATAAGCGCACGATCGAACGTACAACATTAACTGACGCTCGTCTCTCTTTTTAAAATATTATACAGTGTATAATATACAAATATAAAATATATATTTACGGCTTTAGTTACTTGTCTTTACTAAATAGCAATTTTTCGAAACAGAACAATAGGCCAGAACGATCCCCAAGCGAATAAATTGTATGCCTGCTCGCCAGCTGCGCGCTGTCTTTCCGAGAGGAGACTAACGAGTCAATAACTTCGAGAGTTTTGCTCTGATCGACTTCAAATTTTGAGACTATATTCTTGAAATGTTTAACTACAAGAAAAGACAACATAAAAAATTGATTTTTTAAAAGTGCAAACCCTTCCCCCCCCCCCATAAGTGGTACACAGATGTTAAATAACGTTGCATTTATTTGCCCCACCTGCCAAATACAGTGGACGTTTAACGTACAAAAACACAAAAATATATATCAACTAGTAGTGCGTTGTTGGTGGCTCGCTGCGCTCGCTCCCGAATTCGGGTGCGTTGGTCACGGTGCGTTGAAGTCGGTGTGACTTATGGGGACCACACTATGTACTTCCCGAATCGTCTCATTCGCATAGAAATTCAGTAGAAATTGTTAGAAAAAAGTGGTATCAAAACAATATTATTGCGAGGTGATCATCTAGGTCAAAGGTCTCCAAACTACGGTCTGAGGGCCACATTCGGCCCGCGGACAGATTTTGGACTATTTCACTTTTTACCACCGGCAACAATGATAATATGGTTTTGGCCCTCGGAACTTACTGGAGTAATCAGTATGGCCCTAAGGCTGGAAAGTTTGGAGACCCCTGATCTAGGTGGTAAAACGGGAGGTTTTCTGTTGTTTTGTATGTCTAATTTTTCTACATCGCTACTATTGAAAAAGTCTGCAGCTCTTCTATGCGGAATTTTTCAATAATTTGTGTTTCATCGTTAATTTAACATTTTCTACAAAAATTATTTTACAGGTTTTTCTTAAAAAACGGAAAAACCGCTGAACCAATTTTATCTCTAAATATAATGAAGTCTAAGTTACGTGAAGACGCTTCAGTTCCGATGTCACTGACCTTTATGGCATCATTTGTTCGTGGGAAATCGTCCATTGAAATTTGCGACAAACATTTTTTTAACAGGTTTTTCCTACAAAACAAAAAAACCGCTTGACTAATTTCATCCAAAATCTAATCAGTGCTTAGTTACGTACAGACGCTTCGATTCCGACATTTTTTAACTTCATTCGCATTATTTGTTCGTGAGAAATCGTGTGTTAAGCCGGTACCGCGTAATTAGATTATTCGGTATTCGGTATAATATTAAAAAGTTATTATTTTTTGGGATCGTTTGCCGATTAGGAGATGGATCTCAAATAATTGGTGTAAACGCGAATTTATATAAATGAAAGTTTTTATTATAGGCAACGGTAACTTTCTGTTGTCTATGTAAAGTCAATAAAAGAACGTACCAGGCTAGAATTCTGAAGTTCCCGGTTCGAACTCGGGCTGCGGAAGTATTTTTTTCACGATTTCTTTAGAAGTTAATAATCGTCAGGTCTGGTATCCTCATTAATTCTTAATGAATGAGTGAGGCAATCAGAGTTGATTAAAAATTATTGATTCGATTGTTGGAGATTTTTCTGAGATCGATGACACAGGAATCCAGGCGGCGCTGACTCAACCCGGGTTGCGATCTGCCAAAAATATCCCATCTCAATATTTGGTCAAAACATTGTCGCATAGATTTACCGCTTTCAATAAAAAAATGTACAATAATTCGTTCTTTGGAGTAATTGACGAGGAACCAACCCATTCTCTGTGAATCTACTTTAAAAACTGATTTTCGTAAGCAGTTGCTAACTGTGTTTGCGAAAATCCCTCGATCGCCGAGCGAGTCGCCTCATGCTGCGTCGGCGTTCTTGGCGTTGATCGTACGCACATACAGACATCGTGTTAAAAATGAGTAAAAATGAATGTGGAGATCTTGAAGTGTCAACATTTGATTAAAAAAATCGATTATTGATTTTCGGAGTGATTACTATAACTTGACGATTTGAGTTGAGCCGCACGAAGGCCACGCGGTGACGCGGTGACGCGGATGACGAGAGCACAACATGATGAGACAAGATGTTGTACAAGAGTACACTTTTCAAACTATCACAGAGTTTTATAGCCAGATGTTCGCAATGTAGCAAGTTATTTGGCTGAGTAGCACGATGAGAACTTTGATTAGATACACAATTGTAAAATACGCACGCTTCGTGAGGTGACACCTGAGCTGTACAAGGGTTTCATGCAAGATGGCTACGTATTCGACACAGCCGTTGTCTACAACGCTGTCGAAAAGTGCGTGCGCACAGCGAGCTGTTGAATGGCACACTGACCCAGTGAAATCCATGCTCCCGTGAGGTGTTGCCGCTAAGCAGCCACAGCGAGCGGTTGCCCACGCTAGCTGCAGTGCGCAGTCCAGCAACGCGCAGCAGAATGCACAAACACTTTTAACACTGAATTGTTGTTTTCTTTTTAAATTTACAGTTTATTTTGTTATTCAAATATTACATTTTTTGTCGTCTTTTTTTTTATATTCAACAACAGCAAATAGAAAAATAGAAAAGAAGTTAATGAAACCACACGTAATTATGGCAAAGGTGTCATGTTCATGCCGGATGACATTGAGTTTTCGCAGTGCAACTAATTTCAACGCGAGCACGCATTCGTTTGTTAGAAGAAGGAAATAAAACCAGACTTGTATTCAGTGTTCGCAGTACAACCGATTCGTATGTGCGTATACTGGTTTTTTACATTTTAGTATTGAACTATTCTTTTGTTTATTAAATTATTCAGAAAAAAAATGTTTGAGTATTTAGAGTGCTGTATTGCGTATTTGTAGTGCAATTAAATCATACGTATGCATGCAGGATATTTTTTTACATTAAAATACAATATCAATTCTTTTTCTTTTTTTTTTATACTTTAGGGTTTTTTTACAAGTGGCAAGTTTGCCAGAGCATATTTTTCCCCTCCTTACGTCTCGACGTAAATACAGAGAACCAAGTTGTATCTTTCGTCTTCAGCTGCTCTTTTAGACTTTGTACAGAAGTCGAAATTTACCCAGTTATCGCCATATTTAATACCAGGTGTACAAGTATGAAATGCGGATTTCAGACAACAGATGGCGCACGAATGCAGTTTGTGCTATCAAGATTTGACACTGCGTCATTTTGTTGTGTCATCAACAAGTGTCAGACGCGCACGAGTGATAAATTGGAAAAGTGTGTGCATAGTTTTGTGTTGTTGTGTTCAATATGTCGAACTTCATACCGAAGAAAGAGCATTCGCGGACAGCATTAATTATTTGTTTTCATTTGAAGAAAACTGCTACTGAATCATAACGATTACTACGGGAAGCTTATGGTGAATATGCTCCATCGCAAGATGCATGTGAACGATGCTTTCGGCGTTTCAAAAGAGGTGATTTCGATGTTGCAGACAAGGAACGTGGAAAGCCGCCAAAAAATACGAAGGAATTGCAAGCATTGTTGGACGAAGATGATTCACAAACACAAAAACAACTCGCCGAGCTATTGGGCGTTAGTCAACAAGCTGTTTCCAATGACAGGCAAATGGAAAAGCGCAAAAACACATGTGACATTTTGCTCGCTCGGTTCAAAAGGAAGTCGTTTTTGCATCGTATAGTTACAGGGGATGAAAAGTGGATGTATTTTGAGAATCCCAAACGTAAAAAATCATGAGTAGACTCAGGCTCACTATCCACATCGACAGCGAGAATCGCTTTGGCAGAAAGACGATGCTCTGTGTTTGGGGGACCAGAGGAGCGTGGTCTCTTATGAGCTGTTAAAACCTGGGAAAACTGTTAATACTAAACGTTACCAACAATAATTGACCGGTTTGAACCGTTCGCTGCTTGAAAAAAGGCCAGAATACCGAGAGAGACGACACTAAGTCATTTTTCTTCATGACAATGCTCCATCACATACGGCAAAACCGGTTCGCGACACGTTAGAAGCACTCAGCTGGGAAGTTCTACCCCATGCGGCTTACTCACCAGACTTAGCTCCTTTCGGTTTCCACTCGTTTGCATCGATGGGTCACGCACGTGCTGAGCAGCGCTTTGGTTGATACGAAGATGTGAAAAAATGGCTCAATGAATGATTCGCAGCAAAAGGGGAAGACTTTTACAGGCATGGTATTCACAAATTGCCCGAAAGATGGGAAAAATATATAACAAGCGATGGAGCATACTTTGAATAAAGCACTTTTTATCATTCTTCCAAATTTAACATGTTTTTTTAGAAAAAACATCCGCAATTCATACTTGTACACCTGGTAAAGGCAGAGTAGTGCTGTGGTGTCCGGCTTGTACGGCCTGGACGACAATGAACGATACCCGCCAAACTGTACGTTGATTTGTTCAAGCTTACGGTACTCGAAAAATATTTCATTTCGTATGAGACGTTAAGGACTCCATTCCATTTTCTAAACAGATGAGAACAGTAGTACATTTTTATGCGAAGTTCCGTATTACAAAACACACACCTTTTTTCGATTGTATACCATGTTGATACCAAAACATGTTGCTGTCCGTTCAACTGAGATTAGAAGAATATAGTCTATGCCATCGACATTGTTGTCAACTTCACTTTCTGTTCAGGGTGCTTGAGAGGTTTCGGTCTCAGTTGCTTGAAGACTTTGTTTCGTCGGTAATTAAGAGCGATGCATTAGTAGAGGTACTCTTGGATTTTGATCCTGTCTTGTTATACGACGTAATCGTTAGAATGCTTCTTGAGTTAAGCAAAACCATCGGCGTTGTCTCGATACTCTGCGCTATTGGAAAGTATGATCACAAATTGATCATACTTTCCATCACGCGAGAGGATGGTTTTTGGATAGTGTATCCCAAAAACAAATCATGTGTATGTAATGTGACACAACCAAGCTCAGAAAACATGAAGGCAATGGGTCTGATAAGTCTGTTAAGCGGAAACATTGCGTTAGACAATCTTTCAAATCTTTCCATTGCCCAAACACTCTTGCAACGGCACCCATCAATGCTTTATCAAAATTGCAGACGACAAGTTTCGTGTTTACTACCAATTCTTATACTTCTGTAAGTTAGTACCATATAGTTTTGGTATTTTGAGAATCGCATAACATTTGAAAACTCGGTTCTTTCGATCCCAGGATGACAATCTGGTAAAGGTAAATATGGTTCATCCGTTGGCTCCTTCAATTTCTGTACGAAGGTACCAGTGCCATATATACAGATACGTTCAGAGTTATCTAGATAAATCGCTACTTGGTGTGGCGTCCAGTAATGAACGTAAACAGGATCCAACCCAATAGCGAAATCATCAAAGTGTTATACAGAACACTCCATTGTGACATCACGTTTCGGGGCAGGTTTATGCGTAATAGTTCCTGAAAACAGACGTCCACTTTCTCCGCAAGATCTGAAACCGTTCAGGAATCGTCCGCAATCTGGACGAGTTCTTGCGCCGTTTCATAACCGCCACGAAACATGGATCCACCACAACACACCCGAGACCATGCAACAGTGGAAATAGTGGGTTTCTCCGGGCGAATCGGCGCCGAAGAAAGCCAACGTGGGTCTGTCAGCCAACAAGGTCATGGCGACAGTTTTTTTTTGAGATGCATGTGGCATAATCTATACTGATTACCTTTAAAAGGGAAAACTAATCAACGGCGAATATTATGCCAACTTATTGCACCGGTTCAACGTCGATTTGAAGAAAGCACGACCGCATTTGGCTGAAAAGAAAGTGCTCTTCCACTAAGCACTGCACGGGTGCACACGTACGTAGTCGCCATGATAAAATTCCATGAATTAGAATACGAATTGCTCTCTCATCCCCCATATTCGTCGGACTTCGCCCCCAGTGACTATTTCCTGCTTCCAAACCTAAAGAAATGGTTCGGCGGAAAGAGATTTGTCTCCAAAGATGAAATCATCGCTCAAATAAACGCCTTTTTTGAGGACCTCGACAAATCTTATTATTTGGAAGGAATCAAACCATTGGAGAACGTTGGACGAAGTGTATTGAGCTCAAAGGAGGCTATGTTCATAAATACAACGTTTTTTGCGGAAAAAACTATCTTTCATTGAAAAAGTTACTGAGCTATTGATCCACCGTCGTAATAACCCGAGTCTCAAACGAAATATTCAAATAAAATGAAATTTTGTCTAAAAAATTGAAAATTTTTAGGCTTGTATCTATTTCTGAATCTTCGCATTACCAGAAGCTTCAATGTTATCATACGCGAGAATCTTGTCCCAAGCCTCATATCGATTATTCTTTAAAATCACATATATGTACTGTAACGGTAATTTTGTGCCTCAACGCACCACGTTACCTATGACTGGTCCAAGTTATTTTTCCTTCCTTTTTATTTTCTCTTTCGAGATGGGCGCCAGGCGCTTTCGCGCCGGAAGGAAAAATACCGAGTTGGATGACCAGTCTCGACCCAGGCCAGCTACACCTGTTCAAGGCAGAGTGGGTGGTTCGGACTGTCAAGCTACTTATTAGTCAAACAAAAATAAAGTAAAATACGGATAAGATCAATTAAGTAAAATAATTCCTTGAAATCCACGAACCAAGTCGAATAATAAAATATTGTCAATAACTACGACCAAACGAGAAGAATCCATGGAGTCAGCTAAATAAATAATAGATAAATAAATAAAATAATGACAGTAAATAATTTAGACAACCACAGCAAGTACGGGACTTACAAACTTCTTTATTTCTGGCGATCTGATGGTAATTTCCAATGAACAACAACTTGGAAGTCAACTAAAATGTCCCGTAAAAGCAGTCTCTCGGGTTAACAATTTTCTAAATTCAGTTAGGTATCTTAGTTCTAATCTTTAATTCAACGGCAGCAGTTATCCCGTTCGCTCTCTCTCACTCGCATACTCTGCAGATGTTATATAGCCTATCTCGCTCGTTTATTTGAATCTCGACCAATATTCACCGACACAGCCAAATATTCGGTTGTCTCAACGCACCGTTCGCGATACGGCCTATTCCGAGCTAATCCCAAATACATCCAAGAACCATAACAACGGGACGTCGGGAGGTCACGTACGCGAGCCTTGACTAGTGTAACTCTCCTATCTTGAAAATCGCAAGCAAGTAACGGCTAATAAGTCGAGAACGAGTAACGATTAATAAAACCCCACATTATTTAAAAAGAACCTGAGAAAACCCTAATTAAAGGACTGACGTCCGAAATAATAATAATAATAACAATAAACAATACTAACGACAATAACAGTACTAATAAGAACAACGAACAATTAATTTAATTAAGTTAGATACGGTACCGACCGTACAAGTCCCTCAAGCCCAAATACCACAGACGGGACGACGGCCGAACTCGCACTACTTCCAAATGTTAAACGAGAAAAAAAAATCATGAAGTACGGTTCGATAGACTAGGAAAAGAAACGATTAATAGAATAAATAAAGTAGGGTATATGACGGTACGTCCGTCAAAGTAAAACCAAGGCAATAAAATACAATAAAAGAAATAAACTAAGTCATATAAATCGACGTGAATTATTCGGTAAAATCCGCGACGCGGTCTATCCCGTTCAAATCCCTCACACATTCAAACAAGCACGGGATAACGGCCTAACGCACGCACGGCTTTACAGCACACGACTACAGAACAGTAACAACGAAAATAACGAACGAACTATTTATCATAGCAAGATACGCTTCGAACCGTACTAATCCCTCGATCAAGTACAAACACGGGATGACGGCCGAGCACGCACTGCATGCATTCGCAGAAATAAAATAATGTCCAATATAATAAGAGAGATAAATAAAATAAAATAAGACGAATAAAATATTATAAATCTATAAGTGTCAATTATTCCTGAAAGTCCGCGACACGGCCTATGACATTCAAATCCCTCACATACAATCCGACCACGGGATGATGTACCAACACGCGCGCGTTCTGACAGCAAAATGACTACAGAACAGTAACAAAAAAAAGAATAACGAACGAAGTGACTTCTTCCCGGCTCTAACCGCCAAACGATCTCGATATTACACTCTACTCGACGCAGCCTGTCCCGATACGAATAGTACTCTGTGCGTGGTATCTCAGAATCGCAGGTACGACCAGGCTCTAATTATCATTCATATAGATCGGCAATAGCAATTACAAAAGACCGTGGAGAGTAAGAAAGCTCACCGGGGCGATGCTGCAGTGATGCTCCTCGTAAATCCGGGAAAACTCAAAATAGGGCCGCAAGATTTTCTCCTCGATTTATTCCTCGTGGTTTCGGAAGATATGCCCTGGTATCCACGATAGGTGGTGATAGATTTTGACGAAATCAACGGTAGAGCGGGACGATATAATACTCGCTGCTACGTCCTGTTCGCTCGACGGTAACCGGGAAAAAGCCCCGAGGTCCTGCCGGCACGCGTGCCCGTAACCTATGATCCCCTCTTAGCGAGCCGAACTCGGTTAATTGGGGGAACCGGTGTCGCACGATGACCGCGTCTAGCGCCTCGGCGGGACGACGCAAATATTAATAGCAGATAATAACCATGTGTAATCCAGTCCGGCAGGTGAGCCCCGTGAGATAGACTGGTTATTGCTAGTAGATCAGATGACCGAGAATAGATAATAGCATATTGGCCGTAGATGAACGTCGAGCGGGACGGCTGTAGATCCCGACCCCGAGAAATGGAAAATGTCTGTATCCTCTATCTCTCTCCCCTACGAAACGGTGACTCGATCCCGAAACCGCCATGAAGTGTGGGCCGCCCTCTTCCTTCCTCTTCCTCTCCGCTCCTCGGTCGTACGATTTAAGAAAAATAAATACAAAAAAACAAAAAAAATTATTTAGAGTACGGCGATTACGCCTTACAGCCCTGCGAGATCGTGTTGGCAGCCGTCGTGCGAGAAGGACGTAGCGCTTGAGGATTTTGCCACGTTACAGTACTTAGAGCTGATCTCGTACTCATCGTTACTGATTTTTTTTATACATCTCATCACTTGGTACAGCGTGTTTTCCAGATTAACCTATAATGTCAAGATAATCGGGTGACTAGATCTCGTTTATAATTCGTGTCACGCGATGCACTATTCTTAAGTGCCTACATGCCTACAGGATGTGTTCGAGTTCTTTCAACCGGTATGCAGCAGGCAAATGTACGGAGTTAAGCGATGCATCAGCGCCTGTCACTCCACTGTGCAGCAGAAGGCCCCCACAATGTGCTGCCACCGCAGCGTAGTTATCGTTGCTAGAATAATACTGAGGCACATGAAGTAGCGACCATGGGACTCTGAAGAGTAGGGGTACACGCGACACGCCAACGCCCGATCACACTCGAAGATACGCTCTCTTGAACCCCGGCAATTCGAGCGCCCTCGCCAAACGTCGGAGGCACATGTTGCGGAAATGAGCAGAAAATGGTGCATTGACAATCATGTTATTCGAGTTTTATCTGTACCGAAATTGTTTTTAAAAGGTGACCAATCGACTAAACATGTTATTGTGCTTTTATATATTACAGACAACACTATAGTTGCATAAATAATTGTATAAACGAGTTATTCGAGTACTGTACTCTTTGGCGCCAACAATGTCGAAGAACTTAGAATGACCACATTCGAATTTCGGGATAAAACCTACCTCACATTCAACGGCTAATGAAAGGCTATTTAAGTGTTCCGTAAATAATTTTTCTGCTCCACCCCTAAGGGTAGAAACGAGTGGTTTTTCTGGGTACCGATGAAACTTGTATGACCACAGCCAAAACAGTGTCAAAGGAAAGTTCTAAGAAAATTCAACTTGTACATTATTTAAGGGCTTTCAAATGGGACTAGGTACGACCAAATCGGAACACCTCATTCCGAGATATGACCCCCCCCCCCCCCCCCGTTGATTGCATGCCTACGGCCGCATATCTCGACGTACCATAGAGTAGTCTAGTCAATTCTCTTGGTCTTAAAAATCATCGTGATTAAACCGCTCGATATAACGGTCAACTGATTTTGCCGATTTAACCCCTCAGTGAAAAGTCAACCCCCTAGGTATGTATGTCGCGTATCTCGGAGTACAGTGGAGATAAGATGTTTCTTTTGGTCTTAAAAATAATCTTGATTTAATGGCTCGACATAACCGTGTCAACTGATTCTGCGTAATGATCAGTCCTTTGTCGTGAGACTACTGACTCAGCTTGGAATAAAGATATACTAAATGTCTGAGCATGCAGCTTCAATAATGCGAGGGGTTTTAAAAAGCGGCGTTCCATTGTCCCATTTGAAAGAAGGCTGAATGCTCCTGCATTGAAGTAATTTACAATGAATTTGAAACAGTCATGTGAATCGAAACAATAGTGATACGAATAAAGATAATAGAAATATTATCATCTGTGAAATCTTCCTCCAGCATCCGAAAACATTTCCTCGAGCCAAGATGCCCATACATGGCATAACGGGCTTTTATCAGCTCATCTATCTGGCTCTTTGGTACCGTGACCCACCAAATACCGTTCTTTGATTTTTTTCTGCAGGATCCCGTTTTTTCATCCGTTCCATCCATTTTGTTTATACTCTCCCTCTTTATCCTCGCTAAGGATATCCTTGATAACTCGCATATCCTCTTGCTCACGTTGCACCATTTCAATACCCTTAAGTCTTTTCGCGAGGTCCCGGGAGAGCTTTTCCGCTAGCATTGCCGCGACTATTACGATCCCTTTTTTATCGGCCGACGGTAACTCTCCGTCTCCTTTCACTTTACTCAGGGCATCCGCTACAACATTTGCCTTCCCCGCAACATGTTCCACCTACAAATCGTAGTCCTAGATGGACATCACCCATCTCATAAGCCTTTTAGCAATAAATCGACAAGTTTTCAGGAAAATTAGTGCTTTATGGTCCGTCTCAACATATATTCGGGTCCCCTTCAAATACGTTCTGAACTTCTGAAGCGCCCACACCATTGCTAGTAGTTCTTCCTTGGCAGTCATGTAACCCCATATCTTGGCCCCTTTCAGGGTCCGACTTGCGAACGTTACTACTTCGCTTTCGTAAGTTTCGTTTCTCTGTGATAGGGTCGCCACCAACGCGTATCCACTTTCTCAAAATATTGTCCATATTCTCATCCCATTTCGCACAAATCAAGTAATGGCGCTGTCTCGTGCGCATAACGGTTGGTAAATTTCGTGTAAAAATGTATTAATCTTAGGAACCTTCTCAACTGTTTGATCGTTCTTGATCGTGGGTATTCCTGTATCGCCATGATATTTTCAGGATCGGATTTTAATCCCTCGGTCGTGAGGATATGTCCGAGAACAATCACCTCCTGCCGGAAGAAATATTATTTGCTAAACTTCAGTCATACCATGCTCGCAAAACCTCTCGAATAACATCCGTAAGTGTTCGAGATGTTCTTTGTGCGATGTTGACATAATTAATAGATCGTCCACAAAGCTTATTACGAAATCTAGCCCCTCGAGAACTACGTCGAGTGCTCTCATTAAACCAGCAGTACTCGTTTTCAAACCGAAAAGTGTTACCGTAAATTCGTAGCATTTCCCGTTGTGCTGGAATACAGTGTATTTTCTCGAATCCTGATGGAGTGGTATTTGCCCGGAACTACTAGACAAATCTACTGTAGACATGACCGTTTTCCTACCACATCTCTGGAAAATTTCCTCTATGGGTGGTGCATAATTATAATCATTAACTAGGTAGTTATTTAATTCTCGAGCATCTAGACAGAGACATACCGAATCATCGTTTTTCCTCATCGGCATTAATGGATTTATGTAAATACTCTGATTTTTGTATGACACCAACCTTAAGCATTCTCTCTATCTCCTTTTGTACTCTTTCTCGTCGCGTTAACGAGACCGGATACGAGCGATGAAAATATGGCTTTGGGTCTTTAAAAAGAAGAAGAAGAAGAAGAAGAAGAAGAAAGAACACTTTGTCATTCTTCCGGGAACTTTATCGAAAATCTCCCGTCTGCACTCGACGATCGTCTTAAATCCTTGCCTCATTCCCGGCCCCAGATTCTGACACTTGGCAATCTTGCTCTCGAACTCCTCAGTTAGACTTATACTCGTCTCTCCTTCGAGAGTATCCGTTGCTTCTAACGTGGCACATATCTCGATCTGTTTGCTGACCTGGAATTCTTCTGGATCCACGTGCCGCTACAACCCCTCACTCAATCGAGCAACGATCTTATCCTGGACTGCCAAAATCTGCTGTTGAGCGTCGATTGATATTTTTAAAGACGGCATTCCATTTATCCCAATCAGCACTAGTCGCAGTAACCGAGGCACAACCAGCACTTATAATGACCCCGCTGAGCCATACGTCTCTACCTCTACCATTAGCTATATTTTGACTCTCAGTCTCCCCGCCAAACGCTCCGGCTACCTATTTCAAAGTGACAGCTGGCATCGGGCAATCTCTCAGTTCCTCCTCATGTTGCAAGAAAAACTCTTCTGAGATGCACGAGACCTCGCTTCCATTATCGATCAAACTTAGTGCTAATATTCCCGCCACTTCCACTGATAATTCTGGATACCTCAGGTGTCTTCCATCATACCATTTACTCGGCATGTGCCGAGTAAATGCCCCGTCTCCGCATACAGATATTCTTCAGGACTCTCTGTCATCGTAGAACTAATTATTTTTCTTTCTCCTACCTCGTCCACCTTCCTCGGTGCTGGCCTTCCGATGTCCGGTACTCCCTGAGTACTGGCAACAATTCTCGGCCACATACCTTTTATCGTATTAAGTGCGCCTGCATCGTCTTCCTGTACCCTTCTTCCCCCTTACTCGGCCTGCCCTCGCTTTCCGGCCCTCTTTCCTTTATTCTGTTTATTCTTCCTTCTCGTTCTCTTCTCAGTTTATTCACTGTTTATTCTTCCTTCTCGTTCTCTTTTCTCTTTATCCTCTGATCTCCCTTTTTCTCGCATTCACCCGCTGCGCTGTACTTTTCTTTTCAATTTTATTTTCGGTTATGCTCCGTCCTCCCATTCTCTCACTGTAATTTTCCAATTTTCTGGGTGCAACGTCTAAGCGTTTTGCGGATTTATTGTTCCCGACCTTGAGTATTCAGGTCATTGTTCCCTCGGGATTGTGTGGGCTACAAATGGACCCTGCAGAGCACGATTTAAGTGACTAACCTGGTTGCTTGGTAGTTCTTTGCGCCCTGGCAATGCTGTTTCTTCAGGTCGACTGCTTTCAGGCCCTTGAGGATACCACTGCCGGTTATCTTGCCTTGGTGGCCTTCGCCGCTCCGGTCCATTATTCCATTGTGCATTTATTGGTGGCCACGGCCGATTTTTTTGCCATAGTGGTCCATCTCTTCTGACACTCTGACGTCCTGGTGACCGAGGTAACGCGTTTCCACCATTGTTGAACGGCGTAGCCCGGTTTTCGTGACTTCGGCATAGCCGTGCTGCTTTCTCGCGTGCCGTCCCCCTACTAGCATAACCCTGTTGGTCCTGCGCCGCGTAGCCACTAGCTCTACCCGCTTCTCTCTTGTGATTCAGCGGACCAGCTGCGTCCGTTCTCTCGAGCAGCTCCAAAAACTCATCTATTTCGTTTATCTGCCGCACCCTAACATTGCACTTCGCAACTCTTCATCGAAATGCCTCGTGAGTCGCCGAATTATATCTTCGGTCGCTTAATTTTTCGCTCAGATCCCGTGCATTCCCTATTACTTGCGTTGCAGGTTCTGCTCGAGTCGGGGTCTGACTTTTGGTATAGATAGTTCCGAACGCTAATTATTTCTTTACCTCATCATGCATATCGTGGGCCCAATATCGGGATCGGAATTTTTATTCGGATGTTGGTAGATCGTGTACTCGTGCGAAACAGAATGTTCGGAATTTCTTAAAAAATCTCAGGTCTCTCCTTTCCATTACCGTTATATGTTGGAGGCTTCTGTGCTGTGGTGTACACACGGGTGACAGTGAGTCCGCCTTCTATGATCTGTCCAAAATTCATCGAGGCATTGGTTCTCTGTATGGTTATTTCCAACTTCTCTATCCTTTTAGTATGCTACTCGGTATTTTTCCGTATCGCCCTGATTTCAGCCATTATGTCTTCTGTTCTCCTTTCAGGCTTCTCAGCTGTCACTCTCTGGCCAGCAAACTGCTGTTGAACATAATTGTTCATAACTTCTTGGTCCTCACGCAATCTTTGTTGTGCCTCGTTAATCTTCCGATCCGTCGTGCCTCCACTGCAGTGATCTCGCCTTCGAGCGCATCTTTAGCTGATTCGCGCAATACGACAATCCTTGCCCAGCATTCATCTCTCACCTCTTGCTGTGTACAGATCGCCTCGTCGTGTTTTTTTATCAATTTTCTTCTCTATCCTCTGGAGAAGCTGCACATTCTGGCATATCTCCATCGGGTTCGGTAGGACCGTCGTAGTCCTATCAGGGGGTTTCGGTATACTCTCGTTCTCTCCGAGGTTCCCACCCTCACCGTTCGGAAATTACCCTGAAATATCTCCTCCCTCTTCTTTTTGTATGATTCCTGATAATCGGTTAATACCAGGTCTATAAATATGAAACCGGAATTTTTGTATAGAAAATACACGTTTATTGTATGAAAATGATAAAAAATATTTTATTCGAAGTATTGCCCATCGCTCGCTATACATTTTTCCCACCTGTCTGACAATTTATGGATGCCACGCCAAAAAAACTGTTGCTCTTTTGAGGCAAACCAGTCATCGAGCCATTTTCGTACATTTTCGTAAGAAGTAAAGCGCTGCTCAGCAAGTGCGTGTCCCATTGATGCAAATAAGTAGTAATCGGACGGAGCCAAGTCTGGTGAGTAAGCCGCATGCGAAAGTATTTCCCAACTAAACGTCTCAATCGTTTCCTTGACCAGTTTTGCTGTGTGTGATGATGCATTATCATGAAGCAAAATCACTTTCTATTGCCTTTTTTGATATTCTGGTCGTTTTTCACGCAAAGCTTGATTCAAATCAATCATTTGTTGTCGGTAGCGTTCAGTATTAACGGTTTCGCCAGGTTTTAGCAGCTCATAATAGATCACACCCTTCTGATCCCACCAAACACAGCATTGTCTTTCGTCCATAGCGATTTGGCCTTGCAGTCGATGTCGATGGTTCGCCTGGAGTTACCCATGATCTTTTACGCTTAGGATTCTCAAAATATATCCACTTTTCATCGCCAGTCACAATTCGATGGAGAAGTGACTTTTTTTGTACCTGGCGAGCAGCATTTCGCAAGTGGCTTTTCGGTTTTCCTGCTGTCTTTCATTCAGTTCATGTGGAACCCATTTTCCCATCTTCTGGATCTTTCCCTTGGCTTTCAAACGTATGGAGACGGCTTCTTGTGTCACATTTAATTGATCCGCAAGTTGTTGTTGCGTTTAAGCGTCATCCTCATCCAACAATGCTTGCAATTCGCTGTCTTCAAACTTTTTCGGTGGTCTTCCACGTTCTTCGTTTCTCACGTCAAAATCGCCACTTTTGAATTTTTTAAACCACTCAAAGCACTGTGATTTACCAAGAACATGCTCACCGTAAGCTTCGACAAGCATTCGATGCGATTCTGCAGCAGGTTTCTTCAAATGGTAACAGAAAATCAATGCTGTCCGCAAATCGTAGTTTCCAGGCACAAAATTCGACATGTTCAACGCTATTACAAACTATGCTGTTGTATGAAACTTGTATTATTGTGAGTTGAAAATATTTGTCAGAGATGTCAACAAGGAAATGACGCCAATGACGCGGTTTGACGGCAACTACATTGACAGCTAGGGCCATCTATGGGCGAATTCCGGTTTCATATTTATAGACCTGGTATCTAACCGATCCCTCTGCCGCTGTTCCTTCAACAGGTCTGCCGTTGTGTATTCCCAGATATAGGTTGGGTCTCCCGTCCCGGCGGCCCTCTCCTGCCTACGACGCTCTTCTATACTTTCCATCTTACGCGTTTCCTCGATCTTGGTAGAGAAATTCTTATCACTGCCTGTAGCTATTTTTTTTTCTTTATGCCTTACACTAAATGTCTCTACCTAATCGGCGCCCTACCTTACCTCTGCAGCCTTTCTTTTCTGTTTTCGGGTGCTAAATGTAACGGTATTTTTTCGTTAACATTAAATTTTACCTTCTGGGGGGGAAAATTCGGACTCGAACACTACGAAAATTAATTTAGACTTCTCAGGTAGGTAAAAGTAGGGTTCATTTAAATATCAGTAAAGGATATGGTGGTGTGCGGCCTTATCGGCGCCGCTAGTCAGTGCAATAAATCTCCAATGCGATAACAGACACAACGGTTCCTCCATCTTCTTTATCTTTGGTGATAGTGGACTTCTACTACTACGCCTTCTAGACAGTCGGCGAGCTCTGGAACTAAGCGAAATCGGGTTCTTCAGTCGCTCGGTGTCCTTATGGGCCGCCATATGCGCCTTCTGCTTCGCCTGTAAACCTGTAGTTGGCCCGCCTGTCAGCTGTTGTGCACACCGGGTCCGCACTTGCGTGTCACTAATTTCGCGAAAAGTGGAAATTTCGATGGTTTTGTCTCGTTCTTCGTCCGCGTATCGTATGGAAAGTGTTGGTGCTGTCTTCGTTGACTGTTTGGGCGTCTCTCCGTCCCGATTGAACTCTCATGTGATAAGTTATGCGGTTTTTATGCGGTGATGTGGACCCCTATTGATGATGTTTAACAGCTCCTTTATTATATATGTGTTACCCAGGTGGATTACTAGTGATCGTGCGACGACAATTCGACACCACTCGCTTCCGTGGTCTGCTTCGGACGGATCTTTCTGACTTCGGTGAGTAATTTATGTTCCCTTCTTCCTCTCTTCCCGTTGTGCTGCGCTACCTCGGCGGGTGAGGTTTTGTTGGCCCTTTCCACTAGAGTTTTTCTCCACCGGTGGTACAATATCCCCTGATTCTCCTGATTTTCCTTTTCTTTTGATGAGATTTATCAGAAAACCTCTACCCTCCCTCTCTTGATCGTCTACTTCACAAAGTTTACTCCAAGAGGAACTCTCTCCTGTGCAATGCGAAGCTTATTTTTATGTCTTTTGAGTCTCCAGTATCCTAGTTATCTCCATAACTCTTCCTAGGTGTTGTAGATTCCATTTTCCTTCTTGGCTGCACTCTCGTGCTCCTTAATAATTATCGGTTCCTCGCCCACTCATATCTGGTAGATGGTTTTACGCATCGACCACCCCATCATGTCTACAATTAATCCGTAATTTCCTACTATTCTACTTAGCCTACTCGGTTATCTCTTAAAAGATTTTCTATGTCCTCTTAGACCGGATTTAGGTCGCTCGGTCTCTTGTTCCTTGTTTTCTTCTTAATTTCCTAGATTCTTATTCCTATTCCTCTTGTAGTTCTTGAATTTTTACTAATTATTTCCCAGCTTAACTGGACTTGTTACATTATTTGTGATGGTTTAAACCATTCGCTTGATAATTTGCACGCTATCTGATCCTCGACCCTATCGCGTCTACAGAGTTGGTTTGCAATACTGGAGCAGACTATGTCGCGTAGCAAGAGAGAACTGTTTCGTGTAGAGGTTTTCACCAGGCTTTCACCAGCTGTTACTCTTCTGCAGCCACTTTTATATTCGTCTCCCCGGCTCATTCCCCTCTGACTAATCTTTTCTCGTTCATTTTTTTATTCAACGAAATTTTGTGATTTTTCAGATTCCCGCTGACACGCCATTCGCGTTCCCCTCGCCGCCAAGTGAGGTCAGCAGGTCGCTGACCTGCTGTTTCCGACAGCAACGGAATTCCGTTCTCATGACATCACGTGTTTTTGACGGACTGTTGTTCTGGTTCAACGCCCGGCAGATCCGCATTCCACAGTGCGGCTTATATCTCCTGTGTTCTGGAATATTATGTATTTGCGCGGGGAAGATATATGTAGACTACGTCACAGAATACTCTTGATTCGCTAATGTGCTGTGTATGAAGACAACAATCTTCAAAATGAATAGCCAGGCTAAGTATTGGAATTCTCTTAGTTCACATGTACGAAGAGTATGGAGTTTACAATGTTCACAAGGCTATACAAGTACTTACAGTTAAATAGTGTTGGAAAATCAGCTGTCGCACGGCGATCGATAATCGTCGTGCGCCTACCTGTTGCGCTGCTCTACCACGCGTTGTTCGGTTGAGTCGAAGATAGCCGAGGCATGGGCTTCGCGAAGCCGAAGATGTGCCTCGTTGGCACGCCGCGTCGAGCGAGAGGATGTCTCTCTCGCTTGACTTCGGTTTCGCTCACCGGCTATCTCGCTTAACTGACTCCAGCGCCCAACGAAATTTTCATACTCGCAGCCATCTTGCGAATTTGGCACTTTTTCGCTACACATCCACTGGACAGCACGCGCATCCATAGGACTCTCAGGCTTTTTCCACGGACATTATTCATCGGATTCGCTCAACATCTCGCTCTTCAGGAGTCATTGCTCAAGGTAAGAGTGCTCTGGCATAATTATGTATTAATTCACTGTCAGAGAGGAGAAAATGGTACATCAGCACTGGGTCTCACTTGTGGCGTGCGTTGCAGCACATGCTGTACCACGTTCTCCTCATGTTATTTTGCCGGCTTAATTAATATAATTAAGCATGTGCCTCATATTCACTGTACTTTCCCCCAGTAAATCTGCTGGGAAAGTACAGTGAACATTTTTTGCTCAACCGTACAGCCTCATTCTATGTTGTATTGTGCTACGCAGTGTTGACTGCGTAGCTGGTCTCACACAAAATTACTGCACTCAAGCAACGTTAGTTGTAAGTGCTCTCATTAATTCATTGCAACCACTCTGCAATACACAGCTGAGTGGATGCAGTGAATTATACTCAGTAGCATCGGCGTGTCGTGCTGCGTAGTCCTGACTGCGTTGCACGCACCGCTGTCTCAAAATTACATTCAGCACACAAATTCTCAGCGCACAATTAATATAATTGTGTGCTGCTCACATTCTGAGTCCTAATTCTATTCAGTTGTTTAATTTTTTAATTTTGTATCAGGGGTACAAATTGAAAATGCGGGTTTGATAACAGATGGCGTTACTAACGCTATACGCATCAGGCAGTACTGTGACTATGTTCATGTCAAAGCTACGTCTTATAGCTTTAATTTTCAGTATGTGTCAATTTGTCGCAGTGTCAAATTCATAGTTTTTTTGAGCTCTCAATATGTCGAGTTTCGTGCCAACAAAACAGCATTTGCGGGAAGTTTTAATTTACTTCTTTAATTTGAAGAAAAGTGCTGCTGAAGCACATCGATTGGTCTCCGAGGCTTATCCGAGTCATGTTCCATCGGTTTCAACGTGCGAGAGATGGTTTGTGCGGTTTAGAAGTGGTGATTTTGACGTTGAGGACAAAGAGCGGCCGGGCCAAGTGAAAAAGTTTGAGAATGCTGAATTGGAGGCAATACTCAATGAAGACTCGTGTCAAACTCAACAAGAGCTCGCAGATTCATTGGGAGTGACACAACAAGCCATTTCCCATCGTATAAAAGCCCTCGGAATGATCCAAAAGCAAGGACATTGGGTGCCGTATGAGCTGAAGCCGAGAGACGTCGAGCGCCGTTTTTTTGCATGCGAACTGCTGCTCGAATGGCAAAAACGGAAGGGTTTTTTGCATCGCATTGTCACTGGTGATGAAAAGTGGATCCATTACGATAACCCGAAGCGCAAAAAATCATATGGTTACCCCGGCCATGCATCATCATCGACGGCCAAACCAAATATTCACGGCGCCAAGCTCATGCTCTGTATTTGGTGGGACCAGCTGGGTGTGGTGTATTATGAGCTATTGAAATCGAACGAAACCATCACAGGAGCACTATACCGAACTCAATTGATGCGTTTGAGCCGCGCACTCAAAGAAAAACGGCCACAATACGAGCAAAGACACGACAAAGTAATTTTGCAACATGACAACGCTCGGCCACATGTTGCAGCGCCGGTCAAAACATGCCTACAAACGCTGAAATGGGAAGTCTTACCCCACCCGCCGTATAGCCCAGATATTGCTCCTTCCGATTACCACCTTTTCCGATCGATGACACATGGCCTAGCTGACCAGCGCTTCCATTCTTACGAAGAAGCCCAAAAATGGGTCGATGACTGGATAGCAGCCAAGCCGGCCGAATTTTTTCGCGACGGTATCCGTAAATTGCCAGAAAGATGGGAAAAAGTTGTGGCTAGCGATGGACAATACTTTGAATAATTCATTTGTTACCATTTTTTCAGAATAAACGTTCAAAAATAGAAAAAAATCCCGCATTTTCAATTTGTACTCCTGATATTAAACGGTGTCGAGATGCGACTACGACTGGTTCGGTCTAGAGATTCATTTTGTCTTGTGGGCGATATAAAGAATGGTCAATGCGGCTTAAAGATTCTCGAAGCATCACTTTCGTTCATAGAACAAAAATAGCTCCTGGTGAGCTGCTCTCGCATGCTAGAACTTTGGCAAAATTTATGGCTTAATATACTCTGACAAGAGCCGAGGTAAAGGCCGGTTCAATACACTCTGGTCTTCATGGAGAGACTATCGATAATATCGTGCTAGGTCAATTGTCGACGCGTATAATTATCGGTTTTGTCGACAACAAAGTGTTTAACGGCGACTTCAGTATGAATCCATTCAATTTCCAAAATTACAAGATAAATTATCTCTCATTGTATGTAGATGGTGCTCAAATACCTTCGAAACCGTTGCAATCTGATTTTACGAAAAATCATCTACCAGGTCTATAAATATGAAACCGGAATTTGCCCATAGATGGCCCTAGCTGTCAATGTAGTTACTGTCAAACCGCCTCATTAGCGCCATTTCCTTGTTGACATCTCTGACAAAGATTTTCAACTCACAAAAATACAAGTTTCATACAACAGCATAGTTTGTAATAGCGTTGAACATGTCGATTTTTGTGCCTGGAAACTACGATTTGCGGACAGCATTGATTTTCTGTTACCAATTGAAGAAAACTGCTGCAGAATCGCATCGAATGCTTGTCGAAGCTTACGATGAGCATGCTCTTGGTAAATCACAGTGCTTTGAGTGGTTTAAAAAATTCAAAAGTGGCGATTTTGACGTGAGAAACGAAGAACGTGGAAGATCACCGAAAAAGTTTGAAGACAGCGAATTGCAAGCATTGTTGGATGAGGATGACGCTCAAACGCAACAACAACTCGCGGATCAATTAAATGTGACACAAGAAGCCGTCTCCATACGTTTGAAAACCATGGGAAAGATCCAGAAGATGGAAAAATGGGTTCCACATGAACTGAATGAAAGACAGCAGGAAAACCGAAAAACCACTTGCGAAATGCTGCTCGCCAGGTACAAAAGAAAGTCATTTCTCCATCGAATTGTGACTGGCGATGAAAAGTGGATATATTTTGAGAATCCTAAGCGTAAAAGATCATGGGTAACTCCAGGCGAACCATTGACATCGACTGCAAGGCCAAATCGCTATGGATGGAAGACAATGCTCTGTGTTTAGTGGGATCAGAAGGGTGTGATCTATTATGAGCTGCTAAAACCTGCCGAAACCGTTAATACTGAACACTACCGACAACAAATGATCGATTTGAATCAAGCTTTGCGTGAAAAGCGACCAGAATATCAAAAAGATAACACAAAGTGATTTTGCTTCATGATAATGCACCATCACACACAGCAAAACTGGTCGCGGAAACGATAGAGGCGTTTAGTTGGGAAATACTTTCGCATGCGGCTTACTCACCAGACTTGGCTCCGTCCGATTACTACTTATTGAAAATGGCTCGATGACTAGTTTGCCTCAAAAGAGCAATAGTTTTTTTGGCGTGGCATCCACAAATTGTCAGACAGGTGGGAAAAATGTATAGCTAGCGATGGGCAATACTTCGAATAAAATATTTTTTATCATTTTCATACAATAAACGTGTGTTTTCTATACATAAATTCCGGTTTCATATTTATAGACCTGGTATATCTTTTTTCAGAGGCCTGATAGTTTGAAAAGAGTTACGGCAGTGTTTAATAGATTCGTAAATACTGTATAGTCTTTGAAGCGGAGTCCTATAATTTAGTAAGCATTCCTCTCCGAATAAATTACAATTGCATGTTGTACATCTGATCTTATCACCGGAGCATGGCCACATAGCGGTTACTTAGAGCACCGAGGACCCGATTTTTTAAAATTCCTGTTGTCGACTCGGTGATATCGAACGTTACACGCCGAATCCGCGTTACTCCCGGAGTTTAGAGGTTGGGAATGGTGAATCCGCGTTGGTCTGCGTTACCCTCAATGTTAGACGGTTGGAAACATGAGAGTCTGCGCTGGAACCCGTTACGCTCTGGAATAAGTGTTTGAGGGTGAACACAAAAACAACCCAGAATTTTTCCTTACTACCATTTCTACTGGCTGTTTTATACTGACTAGAGATGTTGAATGTGAGTTTTAATCGACGAGAACAGACGAAAAGAGCCTTTTATACTAAACCAATATCCCCTTCGGCTATACGCAGGGGTTGAAGAGGGCAAGTTCCTCTGGGCCTAATTGGCTAGGAAATCCCCGTCTCTTACACTCCTGGTGTCTTATAAGGAGTCTACCCGTAATATATCAGGAGTACAAATTGAAAATGCGGGATTTTTTTCTATTTTTGAACGTTTATTCTGAAAAAATGGTAACAAATGAATTATTCAAAGTATTGTCCATCGCTAGCCACAACTTTTTCCCATCTTTCTGGCAATTTACGGATACCGTCGCGAAAAAATTCGGCCGGCTTGGCTGCTATCCAGTCATCGACCCATTTTTGGGCTTCTTCGTAAGAATGGAAGCGCTGGTCAGCTAGGCCATGTGTCATCGATCGGAAAAGGTGGTAATCGGAAGGAGCAATATCTGGGCTATACGGCGGGTGGGGTAAGACTTCCCATTTCAGCGTTTGTAGGTATGTTTTGACCGGCGCTGCAACATGTGGCCGAGCGTTGTCATGTTGCAAAATTACTTTGTCGTGTCTTTGCTCGTATTGTGGCCGTTTTTCTTTGAGTGCGCGGCTCAAACGCATCAATTGAGTTCGGTATAGTGCTCCTGTGATGGTTTCGTTCGATTTCAATAGCTCATAATACACCACACCCAGCTGGTCCCACCAAATACAGAGCATGAGCTTGGCGCCGTGAATATTTGGTTTGGCCGTCGATGATGATGCATGGCCGGGGTAACCATATGATTTTTTGCGCTTCGGGTTATCGTAATGGATCCACTTTTCATCACCAGTGACAATGCGATGCAAAAAACCCTTCCGTTTTTGCCGTTCGAGCAGCAGTTCGCATGCAAAAAAACGGCGCTCGACGTCTCTCGGCTTCAGCTCATACGGCACCCAATGTCCTTGCTTTTGGATCATTCCGAGGGCTTTTATACGATGGGAAATGGCTTGTTGTGTCACTCCCAATGAATCTGCGAGCTCTTGTTGAGTTTGACACGAGTCTTCATTGAGTATTGCCTCCAATTCAGCATTCTCAAACTTTTTCACTTGGCCCGGCCGCTCTTTGTCCTCAACGTCAAAATCACCACTTCTAAACCGCACAAACCATCTCTCGCACGTTGAAACCGATGGAACATGACTCGGATAAGCCTCGGAGACCAATCGATGTGCTTCAGCAGCACTTTTCTTCAAATTAAAGAAGTAAATTAAAACTTCCCGCAAATGCTGTTTTGTTGGCACGAAACTCGACATATTGAGAGCTCAAAAAAACTATGAATTTGACACTGCGACAAATTGACACATACTGAAAATTAAAGCTATAAGACGTAGCTTTGACATGAACATAGTCACAGTACTGCCTGATGCGTATAGCGTTAGTAACGCCATCTGTTATCAAACCCGCATTTTCAATTTGTACCCCTGATATTATAATAGTTATTTTTTTATTTCAACCGGGTGTTATGCCGGTATTGCGTAATTGGATTCTTACGGTAATCGGGATTACATTAAAAGTTATTATTTTTGGAATCGTTTGCCCCTAAGGAAATAGATCTCGCGTAAATAACGAACACGTGAATTTACGGTAAAGTAATAGTTTGTCATTTATTATAGTTAGCGGTTACTTCCACTAACTATTATATGGCAAGAAAAGAATTGTACAGTGTTTCGATACGTTCTCAAGTTGTCGACGAAGAACCAACCGTTCGATGTGAATCTATTGTTCAGTCTTTAATATTCCGGGCGAGTCCGACCCGCGATCAACCGTTCAGGTTGATGTTAAACTTTAGACTGATTTCGGTAAAGTAGTTATTAACTACCTTTTTCGAAATCGATGAATTTGCAAAAATGTCTATGTTGCTAGTTGTTGCAAGTCATAGCTCGAGTGGTCATTGCTCACAGCTCGTTGCTTAAGTTTGCACATTCTTTCTACTTTGGGTGAGCGGCCTCACGCGAAGGAGGAATAATGGCGAAATAATTCGCGACACGCTGATTTTCCAACATTAACCAGTGCCGTCACCACCTTCCAGTGACTCATAGACCGATTAATTCTGTCGGAGTGGGCGCCCCAAGTGCGTGCCTATCTCGATGACATCGACATCGCCACCGATAGGCTCGACGGCCACTTCGAGTGGCTAGAGCAGTACTGAGGGCGATGACACGTGCGGAGTTCGCGATAAACAAGAACAAAAGCGAATTCCTGTGCCCCGAGGTCAAATAACTGGGATACCGAATTGCACGCGACGGACTAGCGGACGACCCTAGCAATATTACGCTTATCCTAATCTATTGTCCGCCCACCACAGTTTGTCAGCTGCGACGATTTCTAGGGATGGTTGACTGATATACCTAGTTCATCTATACCTAGCGGCATCTCTGACCTGAAGATCCGACTTGTTTGACTGCTGCACAAAGATATCCCGTGGAATTGGGGCAGCAATCAGTCCATTCGAGAAAATGCAGAACGCCCTTACCCACGTTACGTACGCCCTTGCCGCTCCTAACCCAATCCGATTTCTCAAAGCCCTTCTTTGTCCAAATCGATGCCAATGATCTGGCTGTCGGTGCAGTGCTAACCCAGGAGGTCGGCACCCAGAGCACCCACTTGTGTACGCTAGCCGGATGCTCACTATGGCGGAGAATAAGCATACCATGACCAAGAAGGAGTACCTGGCGGTATTGTGGGTCACGAATAAATTTCGGCCTTATGTTAAGTTTATGTCCTTCGTCATCATTACAGACCATAGCAGTTTACGATGGCCTCATAACCTACAGAATTAAACCACTTTTTCACCGATATGCTGCTCAAACTCTCCAAAAAAGCCCTCCACTTTATCCCTGGCACCTCATCTCGCATGTTCGAATAGACAGATACCCTGATCAGCTTCGTCGCTAACTTCTGGTACCTCTACCCGATGAAAGTCGTCCTGGCAAGCCACTAGGATTCCCCGACTGGAAAGTGAAGAACCACCGACTGTGCCGCCACCAACCCCACCCCATTATTGGCGCCAGCCTCGCTGAGTTGAGGGCTTCAAAGACAGTCCTGCACCAAGAGTCCCGAATACAAGCCATTCGGGACACCCACAACCCTACCCAGGCCGGCCACTTCAGCATCTACAAAAACTACCACTTCAGCATCTACAAAAACTACCACACGCTGACCCAAGATTATTCGCGGCCTGAAATCTTCCAAGCCGTAGCACGGTACGTCTGACGGTACTCTGAGTGTCCATTGCATAAGGTTTCCCGGGCCGGTCCTAGCCGGATTATGGTTGAGCGCGTTACAGGAGGCCACTGGGAGGTTGTTGCCGCAGATGTCATGGAAATCTTTCCCACCAGCAATTTGCAGAACCTATATATGGTAGTATTATAAGACCTGTTCACCAAGTACGTGGAAGTCAACACGCTTCGAAGTGCATCGGGCACCACTGTCCTACTGTCTTCGAGTCTCACTTACTCCAACAATGACGATGCCCCAAGTTCCTGCTGACTGACAATGGAACGGAGTTTGCAAACGCCCACATGAGCAGACAAGTATGGAATCCGACAGACTGCCATTTTTCCTACCACGCCCAGGCTGACCCCGTAGAACAAGTGGACATGTGGGTTCTCGGCAACACTCCCTCTTACCGCTTCAACGAGTTCATTGGAACGTCTTGGGCGTTAATGAACGGTACGTGGACGATCTTCCACTGTCCCGTGCTCAACAAAATTCGACACCAAACAACGTATAGTGTTGTCAGACGGTGCTTGTTCGTCACGATATTTTCGACGATATGCACGTTGAGTTAACACAACTGAACGACTATTCTCAATGTACAGCGTCACTATTTCGGCGCATTGTTTCGGTGTGAAGCGATTCATGGTTAAAATTGTACTGAATTGACGTTTCAAAAACTTGTCTACCCAAGTCAATCGGTTAATAAATGTCAAAGTTATTTAATGTTTACATACCGACATAAAAGACGGCGCACCCTGTAGTTTTGCTTATTTTACTTTTACTATGAAGGGCTATTCATTATCCTTTTCTGCAAGTTATTCTTATTTATTTTTTCAGGCCCGTTATTTCTTGTTTTCTTTCACAGATTCATGGTCTGATTGATCTAATATGTATTTATCAGATTCTCCGGATGTGATGAATGCTTTGTTGCTCTATATTAATGGTAATTCCATGTGTAGTTCGAAGGAATGTGCTCGCGAAGGACTTTTAGATGCACTCACGAGTTGATTAAATGTTCTTGTTATGAGAGACATATAATAGGTATCGCTTGTTGATTTTTCGTTCAACGTACGATAGTGGAGTACTCTCCGTTTTTGTTTCCTTTTGGGTCAGTATTTGGTGTCAGTCCACACAAGGGAATTATGAGCTGACTGGGATGACTGTAGAATACGATCATTAATCGGGTTTCACTTGTCAATTGATTTGTTCCTTCAACTACGGTGGATAATGGTACGAGGGTCGATCAATAAATAGTCAGCTTGGTAAAGAATATCGCGTTTTTTTGGACAAAAATCTTTTTGGACAAATTTCTGAACATAATCTCCTTTTAGCTCGATACACTTATTCCAACGATTTTCCAATTTTTTGATGCCCTCCGAATAATACGATTTCGGAAGGTCCTTAAGATAGGTCTCTGTTTCGATAAGCCTTTTTTTCAGGCTTGGAAACAGAAAGTAGTCTGGGGAAAAATTTTGACTTAACTCTTGATCTGGGGAAAAATGTTGACTTAACTCTTGATCATTTTCATTCTCGTACATTTGTGACATACAGTTGTGGAATTTGCAGATCAAGAGATTCATGTTAAGGTATGTTTTCAGCTTGAGAATTTTAAGGCAATGGTCGGTTAGTGTACTTCTCGTAATAATAACTATCGCCCTAACAGTATAAATAATCTTGATTATAATTACAATAGGAAAATTCGGGTTCATCAAAATAGCACGCTCGATGCAGTTATTTGTTCACTTGTATTAATTACTTTGTAGCATAGTAGACTTTTTTCATTTTAGACTGAGTGCAAAGATAAATATTTTGATCCGTCGTCTCTATTTGAAGAATCAGAGGTTTCTCGTATGGTGACTGTTTGTGTTTTTTCTGAGCTGTGTCAGTGTTCTTTGTTTCATTTATCCCGTAATTTTACACACATTTTTATGCTAAATTCCTTTTCTGGGTAGGAATTGAAAATTGGGGACGGCTACCTCGATTTCTTCTTTAGTCGTATTAATAGAATAAAAGTATGCTTTTATCATTGGTAACTAAGGCTTTGTATAGGTAAAGGGTGATTTTTTAAGAGCTTGAGAACTTTTTTTAAAAAAAAAACGCATAAAATTTGCAAAATCTCATCGGTTCTTTATTTGAAACGTTAGATTGGTCCATGACATTTACTTTTTGAAGATAATTTCATTTAAATGTTGACCGCGGCTGCGTCTTAGGTGGTCCATTCGGAAAGTCCAATTTTGGGCAACTTTTTCGAGCATTTGGGCCGGAATAGCCCGAATTTCTTCGGAAATGTTGTCTTCCAAAACTGGAATAGTTGCTGGCTTATTTCTGTAGACTTTAGACTTGACGTAGCCCCACAAAAAATAGTCTAATGGCGTCAAATCGCATGATCTTGGTGGCCAACTTACCGGGCCATTTCTTGAGATGAATTGTTCTCCGAAGTTTTCGCTCAAAATGGCCATAGAATCGCGAGCTGTGTGGCATGTAGCGCCATCTTGTTGAAACCACATGTCAACTAAGTTCAGTTCTTCCATTTTTGGCAACAAAAAGTTTGTTAGCATCGAACGATAGCGATCGCCATTCACCGTAACGTTGCGTCCAACAGCATCTTTGAAAAAATACGGTCCAATGATTCCACCAGCGTACAAACCACACCAAACAGTGCATTTTTCGGGATGCATGGGCAGTTCTTGAACGGCTTCTGGTTGCTCTTCACTCCAAATGCGGCAATTTTGCTTATTTACGTAGCCATTCAACCAGAAATGAGCCTCATCGCTGAACAAAATTTGTCGATAAAAAAGCGGATTTTCTGCCAACTTTTCTAGGGCCCATTCACTGAAAATTCGACGTTGTGGCAGATCGTTCGGCTTCAGTTGTTGCAGGAGCTGTATTTTATACGGTTTTACACCAAGATCTTTGCGTAAAATCTTCCATGTCGTCGAATAACACAAACCCAATTGCTGCGAACGGCGACGAATCGACATTTCACGGTCTTCAGCAACACTCTCAGAAACAGACGCAATATTCTCTTCTGTACGCACTGTACGCATTCGTGTGGTTGGTTTAATGTCCAATAAAGTAAACTGAGTGCGAAACTTGGTCACAATCGCATTAATTGTTTGCTCACTTGGTCGATTATGTAGACCATAAATCGGACGTAAATCGCGAAACACTTTTCGAACCGAACACTGATTTTTGTAATAAAATTCAATTATTTGCAAGCGTTGCTCGTTAGTAAGTCTATTCATTATGAAATGTCAAAGCATACTGAGCATCTTTCTCTTTGACACCTTGTCTGAAATCCCGCGTGATCTGTCAAATACTAATGCATGAAAATCCTAACCTCAAAAAAATCACCCTTTATATTCCGTCAGAGATATGCGATCGTAGTATGTGTTACGACCCGATTTCCAGTCAACATAAATCCTTGGTCATTGCGCGATCGCAAGGCTGCTCGCCCACATGCAGGAATATTTTGATGCAACATAGAGCGACCTGCTTAGCGATTGACGTTACGCAGAAGGCAATTGAGTCCAATGTAAACATAAACATCGATTTTCGGCAAATGCATCCAGTAGCTCCATTAACGAAAAGCAACTTTAGTGTTTACCTCAACCTGAACGGTTGGTCTCGGGTCGAACTCGCCCAAAATATATAAGTCATTGTCGTACTGTAATGTTCTTCTTTTCGTTGGATAATAATTGAACGGACATCAATCAGTTAATTATAATAAACTTCGAATGCATTGTTTCATACAAATACTCGTGTTTTATCTCGTTCACGCGAGGTCCAACTCCTTATTGGTAAAGTATATCAATTACAAACTTTTAAAATATCAAACCAACAACTGTACAATTCTATTTATGGATCTACCGGTATAACGTATGTATCCCTCCTTCATTTCTGGATTTCCAACTCGTATGATGAAACAATTTTTTGTAAAAGTAAGTGCCACTATTATTTCTATTGCCACGGGTCCTGCCTTATTTATAAATATACCATTCGAATGAGACAAACATATAGGTGACACTAGTGCAGTGATTAATGCTCTGACACTTCCACAACCTGGTTCAATTCCCATTTCCGACATTTTTCTGAATAAGGTTTTCAGTTTTCGCACCTATCACGCACACACTCAACTCGTGCACGCACTACACTCATAACTATATGATGCGTCGCGTTATGTAGTATACCTCACAGGCATACTATATCAATTTATCGACCCAGCACACTCAAGCGCATCGCCCGTCAGCTCGCATCCTCGATCGAAGCTCACTCAAGCGGCCAACGCTTCTAGCATGGCCCCAGCGACAAGACCACTCACAGGACTCGCTTTCCATCTCTGGCGGCAAATCATAACTCATGCAAACTGTGACGCACGTCTTCCTTCTTGATACTCTGCCTCGTGGTCGACGGATGTAGCCATTGTTCTCATTCGAGTCGTTCGCACTAAATATTCCCGCGTCATCTCACATTTCTCTTCAGTAGCTCCACTCATATTTTACCTACTCAGTAATGTAGTGTATCACATTCATTGTTAAATCACCCGTATTTCAACTCAGTGTAAGTGCAAATCACCGTAGATCACCAGAACTCGAGAAATATTCACATAAACGTCATCGGCGTGGTGCGTCGTTGGGAGGATAGACGCCACGCAGCCTCGCATCATAGGTTGACGATAGGTCACTCACCAGCCCGTCATGTGGCTTCACATCAGAGCTCTACATCCGACCACCTCACCAAGATCATCCACACGAATCAACGAGTCGACTCACCAGCCTGAGAATCTAATCAACATCAGTGCATCAACACACAGACCAGATCTAATTAATTGTATATTCCTTTTTCACTCACAAGGTATTATTTAAATATTGTTAAATGATTCAATAAACATTGATTTATTCTTGTTAAATATTGAGTGCATTTAATTTAGCATACTTGTCACCAGGATCCTTAATATTAACCTTCGCAGCTGTCACTCGAATTACTAAGTGCGAATGCATGGACCTACTATCCGTCGATAGCGTAGTAATACTCAATTAGTAGAGTTTCACTGCGCAAAGCACTACATTTATCGATATTTGACATTCTTACTCATTTTGACTAGGCGCCCACTCTGCGCACTTGTCAATTTTCTTAGAGTGCTTTTTCACACCAGTTAATATTAATCACAAAATATTCTCAATCATTTCTTTAGAACATTATCAAACATTTCTAATTAACTCTCACTCATTCTCATACATAAGGTAAGTGATGAGAATTGAAAAATTCGGTTCAGATTGAGCCACTATCTTTAATTGGAAAGTCAATGAAAGTAACTTTAGTACCAAGAATCTAAATTTGCGTGTTTCCTAATATACTTACAGTATTACTTGTTATACCATTAATTTGTACGGTATCTTCGTTGTTCGCGTACACTTCGGGTGCCGCGAAGTTGGTCTTGATTACATTTAATGTTAAACAGTTGTCAACTATCAGGAATACTGAATTAATAAAATCTTCAGAATTTGCTTGAATGATTGTAAGATTACTCTCTCAATCAAGCAATACGGTAACTACTCTTTCCGCATGATTAATTACCCCTGATGGTTCCGTGCATCGTGGAAAAAAGTTTTTTTTTAATAAATAGATACGGGATTTGGCGATTATAATCGATTCCAAATATTGGGTCTGAGAAAAAGTTCGTGGCGTTTTTCCCGATAGATGGAATCAATTGCAAATAAGTCAGGAAACACATATCGCAGCGACACCACTAAACGCTCGTTGGAAAGGTGACACTTCGAGCGTTACGCTGAGTGTATAAACATCGAAATTGCTGCAGTGGTTGGAAAGTTTTTTGCGTTCGAAAATTGAGAAAAGTAATAAAAAATTGCGTTATATTTTGCAATATTATCACAACAAAGGGAAGAACGCTCCGCAGGCTTGTGAAAAAATGTGTACTGTGTACGGTGAAGGTACTTTATCAAAGTCTGCTGCGCGGATATGGTTCGCTCGCTTTCGTTCTGGGAATGTGAAAGATGAGTGACGCTTTGGTCGTCCAATCACTGAAAACGCTGATGAAATTCTTGAAAAAGTCCAGCAAGATAAGCATATCAGCAGTGTCGATATTGGTATGGAGCTAGGCATTGACCACAAAACTGTTTTGAACCATTTACACAAAGCTGGCTACAAAAAGAAGCTCGATGTATGGGTTCCTCATGAGTTGAGCACGAAAAACATGATACACCGAATTAACATCTGCGATGCGCTGCTAAAATGCAATGAAATCGAGCCCTTTCTGAAACGTGTCATAACCAGTGATGTAAAATGGATCACGTACGACAATCGGAAGCGTCAAAGATCGTGGACAAAGGATGGTGAGCCGTCATAAGCGTTCGCGAAGCCAGGATTGACGGCGAAAAAGGTGATGCTGTGTGTGTCGTGGGAATGGAAGGGAATCGTCCACCATGAGCTACTTCCAGTTGGTGAGACGATTGATTCTCAACTCTACTGTGGACAACTAGAGAGATTACGCCAAGCAATTGAAAGGAAACGGCCCGAATTGATTAATAGGAAAGGTGTTGTCTTCCATCATGACAACGCCCAACCACACACTTCTTTGATGACCCATCAAAAATTGCGAGAGCTTGGTTGGGAAGTTTTGATGCATCCACCGTGTAGTCCAGACATAGCACCCTCTGACTATCACTTATTCAGATGTCTGCAGAACTGTGAAAACCACTTGATTCAGTTTTTCAACCAGAAATCACAGAAGTTCTTCACCGATGGCACCATGGCTCTACCCGAAAAATGGCGAAACATTGTCGATAATAATGAAGCATATTTGGTTTAAATAAATTCATTTTCACACTATAAGAAAACCCGTTGAATTTTAGTAAAAAAAACGCCACGAACTTTTTTCCAGACCCAATATTTTTGAGCGATGACATTTCTATTTATTTAATGGCTTTGTAGGGAGTAAAGATATTTTTCGTACAAAGTGTGGCGCCGTTTTTTCACAGAGAATCCATTTTTTGGGGGGATTCTTTTGACAGCTAACCTGTATAATACTGGTTCATGTGTTGTTCACTATCGAATTTATTACTAAGTTTGCTAAATGTCGAAGCGCCGTTGGCTTTATGTCATATGAGATATGTGATGATAATGAATTGTCACAAAGTAACGTGTGTTGGAAGTAGTCACATTTGAGGCTTGAAACGCGAGTCAGATCGTCAATTACCTATGCTAAACAGATATGTGCTTATCAGATATTCCTTTCGCCAGGTCGTGTATGATATGTTGCTGGATTGCACATGAGATATGTTATGGACGAAATTACCTTTTCTCGTCATATGAGGTATGCCTACGTATGCTTGATTACATCTCAAGCATCCGTGGAATCATCTCACACAACAAAGTACTTCGTGTGTCAAAAAACTGAATTGTATGTTAAAATGTCAGTTCACTTTGCGATAACTGTGAAGCGGTTAGCATATTTTGTCCGTACTGATATCGGGCGAGCCACTCCTTTTGAGTGGAGCATTAACTCAGTTTACATTCTGTGAAGGCTCAGATGCTTCGAATCCTTGAGTAGATTAATTTGAAAAAAGGAATTTCAAAAAATGAAAAGTTACTTTATTGTGTTACAAATAAATAAAATGTTTACAAAAAATACCAAAATATCACAAACGTCAGTTACGAGCTAAATAAACATTACGAAGTAATCCAGGTCTAAGAAATAATTATTGTGCTGAAAATCGTAGTTATGGAAGAGACCAAACTCACAAAGTTCGAGTAAAAGTTCAATCTTATGCAAATCGCGCATCCACAAGATCGCTGTTCAGCAGTAATAGCTTTTGTGATCGCGACTACTTTACGTCACGTGAAAATCAACTGTACCAATATTCACAATATGAACACTCGAAGGAACCAAGAAAATACAAAAATCGTGATTTTATACCTAATAATTCAACACGGAATGAATCACCTGGCCTAGATCCATTATTGTAAGGTTACCGGACATACGATACCGGACAACCAATCACGATCGCACCCATAACCACCTCAGGAATATACCTAGGCAAAGCCCTAGTTACCAATGATGAAGGCACACTTTTATTCTATTAATACGACTGAAGAAGAAATCGAGGTAGCAGTCCTTAATTTTCAATGTTTATCCAGGAAAGGAATTTCGCATAAAAATGTTACGGTATAAATGAAACAAAGAACACTGATACAGCTCAGAAAAAAACAAAAACCAACACAAACAGTTACCATACGAGAAACCTCTGATTCTTTAAATAGAGACGACGGATCAAAATATTTATCTTTGCACTCACAATTGTCAGTCTAAAATGAAAAAAGTCTACTATGCTACAAAGTAATTAATACAAGTGAACAAATAACTGCATCGAGCGTGCTATTTCGATGAACCCGAATTTTCCTATTGTAGTTATAGTCAAGATTATTTATACTGTTAGGGCGATACTTATTACGAGAAGTCCACTAACCGACCATTGCCTTATAAGTACGTCACAAATGTACGAGAATGAAAATGATCAAGAGTCAAGTCAAAATTTGTCCCAATCAGTCAATGAATCAAAAATCGAAACAATAATTTAAGGATTACTACGATTGGGACATTTAAGACAAAAGAAAAAAAAGTATTGATTGTCACGTAGAAGAGTTTCAGGACAAATATTAATTGCCTGGTCATCAGCTTATGGATGATAACTCTGCAAACCACAGCAGTGATTTGAATAATCACTGTTAATAACGCATGACGCAACTATTAATTCACGATAGTACCATTGTCCACCGTACTTGAAGGAACAAATCAATTGACAAGTGAAACCCGACTAATGGTGGTATTCTACAGTCATCCCAGTCAGCTCATAGTTTCCTTGTTTGGACTGACTCTAAATACTGACCCAAAAGGAAACAAAAAAGGAGGGTGTTTGAGAATCCGTCCAGATGTAGTTGAGCGAATCTGTGAATGTATTGAAAATTATGAAGCTTCACTCACGACAGGGAAAAATGAAACCAGACTGCAGGATGTTTAGTAGAGAATGTGGTTTATTCGCACCTTCCGCACTTCAATTACAAAAAAAGGTTAAATTTAAAAAAATATAAATGATATAAAAATAAATACACCAAAAAATTAGAGAATTAAAAAATGTATATAAATAAATAAATTGAATTGAATGTGGTTTGAGAGACCAGCACACAATTATGCTGATTGTGCTGTCTTTTATTACATGAGGACCAGCACACAATTAATATAATTGTGTGCTGGTCCAATTATTATAATTATATTAATTGTGTGCTATGTGCGCTTAAAAGTGAGCATGACGCAGCCAGTGCTGCGGAGCATGCCACGGAGTGAGAAATGTGAGTGTGTAAGAGATCTGACTTATTCCCAGTAAATTCTCTATAAAGTTATATGAGAAAATACAGGGTATAAGTGAGAGCACTTGCAGTTGTACTGCTTGAGTGCTGGAATGTGATATGAGACAGCGTGACACAGTCAGCGCTCTAGAGCATGACAAGTAAAATGATGAGGATGCACAAAATGAGTGGAATAAATTCACAGTACTTTCCCAGCAAACTTGGTTGGGGGAAAGTACAGTGAACTGATATGAACACACGCAATTGTATCAATTGGGTGAGCAACAAGTAGTGTGAAGAGAAACCGTAGTGCAGCCCGCGCTGCAGAGCACGTCAACGGGTAAAACCTTTATGTTGATGTACCGATCAGTTTTTCACTCCCCACCGTCATTGAATTACACTGAATTGTAACGGTGTACCTTACCTTGTGTTTAAGTCCTGGTGAACACGAAAATGCTGAGAAGATCCGGTGAGATGGTGAAAAGTCCGAGCGAGTTGGTCGAGGATGTGTGCGCTGTCCCAGCGGGTTTTCACAGAAGTGTCAGATTTTGCAATATGGCTGCCTGATACAAAAGCGTCGTTGAGCGCTGGAGTCAAATGAGTAAGATAGCCGGTGAGCGAAGCCGAAGTCAAGCGAGAGAAACAACCTCTCGCTTAACGCGGCATGCATGCGAGGCACAGCCTCGGCTATCTCCGGCATAGCCGAACGCAGCGTGCTACACCGCAGTAACAGATCGACGCACGGCGAATATCGATCGCCGTGCGCCAGCTGATTATCCAACAGCGGGTAATCGATTATCGTACCTTGAACGAGAAATCAATAATCGATACCTATTATATGCCTCTCATAACAAGAACATTTAATCAACTCGTGAGTGCATCTAAAAGTTCTTCGCGAGCACATTCCTTGGAACTACACATGGAATTACCATTAATATAGAGCAACAAAACATTCATCTCATCCGGAGAATCTGATAAATACATATTAGATCAATCAGACCATGAATCTGTGGAAGAAAACAAGAAAGAACGCGCCTGAAAAAATAAGTAAGAACAACTTGCAGAAAAGGATAATGAATAAATAATGAATAACGAATGAAAGTAAAATAAGCAAAACTACAGGGTGCGCCATCTTTTATGTTGGTATGTGAACATTGAATAACTTTGACATTTATGAATCGATTGACTTCAGTAGACATGTTTTTGAAACGTCAATTCAATACAATTTTAACCATGAATCGCTTCACATCGAAACAACGCGCGAAATAGTGACGCTGTACATTGAAAATAATCGTTCAGTTGTGTTAACTCAACGTGCATATCGTCGAAAATGTCGTGGCCAACAAGCACCGTCTGACAACACTATACGTCGTTTGGTGTCGAATTTTGTTGAGCACGGGACAGTGGGAGATCGTCCACGTGCCGTTCAACGCCCACGTCGTTCCAATGAACAGGTTGAAGCGATAAGAGAGAGTGTTGCCGAGAACCCACATGTGTAGTATCGTCACTGCGCTCAGCATTTTGGCGTCAGTGGAACCACTTTGCGGCGCATTTTGAAGAATGATTTTCATTTGTTTCCTTATAAAGTGCAATTGACTCAAAGAATATTGCCGACGGACTGTCCACGTCGCTTGAAATCGGCTTGAGTCGGCCAAGCAGGCGCTCGAATGGTTGACACTGAACCTGATTTTTCGAAGCAAATTTTTATGACCGACGAGGCCCATTTCACACTCTCTGGCGCCGTTAACAACCAAAATTGCCTCATTCGGGGAACGGAAAATCCACATGAGATCCATGAAACACCATTGCATGACCAAAAAGTGTCTGTTTGGGCCGGCGTTTGCGTCAAAACCATCATTGGGCCATTTTTTCTTTAGAGAAGGCGAAACAGTAGATGGGAATCGATATCGGTGGATGTTGGCTCATTGTGTCTGCCCACAAATGTGTGAAAAAGGTCTGGACGGTTACTGGTTTCAACAAGACGGTGCGCCATGCCACACTGCAAATCAAGCAATGCAGTTACTGCAACGAAAATTCCCTGGACGTGTGATGTCAAAAAAGTACAACATTGACTGGTCACCTAGTTCTTCAGATTTGACCCCTCCGGAATTCTTTTTGTGGGGTTATTTGAAAAGCAAAGTGTACGCCAACAAGCCTCATACCATTGACGAGCTCAAGGCAACCTTTCGTGCCGAAATCATCGCTATACCGCCCGAGATGCTCGAAAAAGTGATGGAAAACGCAGCAAAAAGGGCACATCTTACTTTAGCTAATAAAGGCGGCCACTTGATTGATGTTGTATTCAGAAATTAGTCCAAATAAATTGTAAAGGACCAAATTGAATAAAAATACCTCATATATGGAAATCGGTTTTTTTTTTAAAGTTATTCAATGTTTACATACTGACATAAAAGATGGCGCACCCTGCATATTGGTGGCAGAAAAATGTAAAGATTGCTATCAGCAGAAACGAACATATCGAAATTGAGGTGCAAAGGGGCGTGGCTACACGTTGCTATGGACATATCTTTGTTAATATGTAATTAATATAATTGATTTTATTGTTCTTTGATAAAAAATTATCAATTTATATCCAGTAACTAAACATATTTCTGGTCAAAACGATATAGTAACAGCGATATTCCTATTGGAAGAATTGGAGGGCGCGGAACGCTGTAAACAGACGGCTGCTCGCTAGATTTCGATATATATGTCTGAGGATGAATGTGAGATGAAATGGAGTGAGTGTACTTTGCGCGTGCAACTGTCATCTCTCTTGATGCACCAATACGTGCTTAGCCGCCCAAAAGAGCAGCGTATAAGTAATTGACAGATTGATAGCATTACACTCAATTTCACACGACTCAAACAATAATAATTTAGTTTGTGTATACGCATTACACGGTCACACCTGTAGAGATGTCATGCACTACGGAGTGTACGAAAAAAATACGCGTCAGTTATCTACGTATTTAGGACACCTGATAGCGAAATTACGTAGCACCTCTCGCAATGTATGACAGCCTGCAAAATGACTGATGGCGGTAGAACACCGACGACTGAGAAGACCTAAGGGCCACTAGCGAAACGCGTCACGCGAATGAAAACACAAGACATCGAGTGCAAATTCCTCCAACGGGTCCTACCAGCGGTCTAATGATGACCTGAATGGTCGCCTCAGAATGTTTACCAGGCTCGCTCGACAACCCGATGTGATGTGCTCAGACCAACGCCTCCAGGCAATGCTAGTAAGATGAAGTGCAATGATGCTCGAGATAGAAGCGACTATGCATCCATGATGCAATAAACGCTGTAATTGTTTTCAGCCCAATTGAGAGAGCATAAATAGCCGCAAATGAAATTCCCGTGTGCGGTCGCACCCGCCCTGTTATGGCACTCTCACATCTTTTCGCGATGAGTTGGGTGCCGTGATTGCTCATAATTAGGTCTAGAAGGTCAAAGTCACAATTTCGAACATTTAATCTAATTTATTGAACAGTGAGAGGCAAGGGGACTCACCTAAAACAAGCACCCCGATGGTAAGAGGCAAAGGGACTCACCTAAAACAAGCACCCCGATGGGAACAAAAACTACTACGTCCACGTCGTTGTTCTTGGGTAACGCTAAAAGTAGTTGTTAACTTATTGATAAACGAATACATGCTTTCGATTGCAGCGCCATGTGTGAGAAAATTTCATATCAACAGTAAAGCCAAATCAATGGATTTTGTCATGGAAAACCAGGAAAAAAATAGGGTTTTCCAATCACGATTTTGAAGCAACTTCCATTTTCACCACAATGGGGTAGGGATGGGGGGGAGGGTGGATCGAGTTTCGTATCGCTGAATAGCTTTTTGAAAAATTAAACATGTGTTTTTTTATTTTCGATCCGATGTGTAATTTCTCGAGATATTCGCAAAAATCAGGTTTCTTGCGATTACAGCGCCATCTATCACGAATAAAAAAAAATGTTTTAGATAAAAGTTACTTATTTTTTATGGGGAATCCGAATCTGCAATAAGAAATAGGGGTTCCCATTTACGATTTCAAAGTTGCCCCCACCCCCATCCAAGGGGGTAGGGGCGAGGGGTCGACTTTGGTATCATTGGATGACCCCCTTCTAGGCGAACAAATTTTATTGAGAACTTTTTTTGATCTGATGCATAGTTTTCGAAATATTTCAATGTCTTCAGATAAATCGGCCACCCTGTATATATATATATATATATATAGTATAAGAAAACTTAAAAATATTAGGGGTACAAATTGAAAATGCGGGTTTGATAACAGATGGCGTTACTAACGCTATACGCATCAGGCAGTACTGTGACTATGTTCATGTCAAAGCTACGTCTTATAGCTTTAATTTTCAGTATGTGTCAATTTGTCGCAGTGTCAAATTCATAGTTTTTTTGAGCTCTCAATATGTCGAGTTTCGTGCCAACAAAACAGCATTTGCGGGAAGTTTTAATTTACTTCTTTAATTTGAAGAAAAGTGCTGCTGAAGCACATCGATTGGTCTCCGAGGCTTATCCGAGTCATGTTCCATCGGTTTCAACGTGCGAGAGATGGTTTGTGCGGTTTAGAAGTGGTGATTTTGACGTTGAGGACAAAGAGCGGCCGGGCCAAGTGAAAAAGTTTGAGAATGCTGAATTGGAGGCAATACTCAATGAAGACTCGTGTCAAACTCAACAAGAGCTCGCAGATTCATTGGGAGTGACACAACAAGCCATTTCCCATCGTATAAAAGCCCTCGGAATGATCCAAAAGCAAGGACATTGGGTGCCGTATGAGCTGAAGCCGAGAGACGTCGAGCGCCGTTTTTTTGCATGCGAACTGCTGCTCGAACGGCAAAAACGGAAGGGTTTTTTGCATCGCATTGTCACTGGTGATGAAAAGTGGATCCATTACGATAACCCGAAGCGCAAAAAATCATATGGTTACCCCGGCCATGCATCATCATCGACGGCCAAACCAAATATTCACGGCGCCAAGCTCATGCTCTGTATTTGGTGGGACCAGCTGGGTGTGGTGTATTATGAGCTATTGAAATCGAACGAAACCATCACAGGAGCACTATACCGAACTCAATTGATGCGTTTGAGCCGCGCACTCAAAGAAAAACGGCCACAATACGAGCAAAGACACGACAAAGTAATTTTGCAACATGACAACGCTCGGCCACATGTTGCAGCGCCGGTCAAAACATACCTACAAACGCTGAAATGGGAAGTCTTACCCCACCCGCCGTATAGCCCAGATATTGCTCCTTCCGATTACCACCTTTTCCGATCGATGACACATGGCCTAGCTGACCAGCGCTTCCATTCTTACGAAGAAGCCCAAAAATGGGTCGATGACTGGATAGCAGCCAAGCCGGCCGAATTTTTTCGCGACGGTATCCGTAAATTGCCAGAAAGATGGGAAAAAGTTGTGGCTAGCGATGGACAATACTTTGAATAATTCATTTGTTACCATTTTTTCAGAATAAACGTTCAAAAATAGAAAAAAATCCCGCATTTTCAATTTGTACTCCTGATATATATATATATATATATATTTATATATAATATATATATATATATATTTTATATATATATATATATATTTTTAAGTTTTCTTATACTCGTGATGTGTAAATCTGAAGAGATCATCGACCATTTAAAAACTTCTTCCATCGTTTTTACTCTAGAACATTTCCTTGAAAACTCCTCACGATATGTTTTTACATCCTTATTGCGTGCTTCTTCAGCATCTTCAGATAATTACCCAATTAACAGCATAGCGGAAGATATTATTCCGCGGTTATGTAATTTATGTACCGAAATAAACATCATGTCATAAATTATCGAGATCCGTTATCCATCGTTTATTGTTGTCAGAGCAACAAGTGATTCGATTTGCGGTTCAATGTAGTTCATTTCATCTACGGTACGTTCCGCATTTCTATGAAGAAATTAAAGTCCTATTCGCCTACAAAATCGAGGAGACAGAGACTTATATTTTTCAATATAACAATTTCCTTGCTTGATTTAGGTTGACAAGACATAAGTTGTAATGGCACTGATGTCAAAAACACATTTGCATCGGAATTCGTATTGTCGTCGAACTTCTGTTTGTGCTTGCTTCATCCAAATCCTCAATCTCATTTCCACTTTCAAATTAAGTGTAACGTACGCACATCTTGAGGTGCCAAACTTTTCATCACTTTTTCCTGGACTAATAGAATCCGGTTCGTGGTGCAATCCAACAAACTCTGTAGAGATACTTTTGCGCTATTCCGTTCGGCTAGTTCGGATACAATTTGCAGTTGTTGTCTTTTGCCGTTGGAATTTGATTACGAGGAGATTTCAATGGAAGGGAACTTGCATAGCGTGAAGAAAACGAAAGAGTTGAGTCACTTGTTGTAATTACAACTCAAACGATATAACAAAAGATAACATAACAATATAAATGAAATAAGAGTACACAACGAGATTTTTGTAACTAACAAGGAAGGATAGTTTGGTGTCCCCCTCCAATTTTGATGAAACTCACGTATGTTGTAGAGCATCGAAAACTAAAAGATAGGTATTTTTTTTATCGGCGGAAAAACATTTCTAAGGGTTGAAATCGCCCTTCAAAGTTAGGGCTGATTATGCAGTTCCACCCCTGCAAATGAATTTTTTTTCTTCAACTTCACGTGGAATTTTAATTATCTTCAATCAAGAGCATTTTGGTTTATGTTTCATTAAAATCGGTTCACGCCTTCTGGGTGAAACTGCATAATCACCCCTCGACATGCCTAACTTTGAAGGGCGATTTCACCCCATAGAAATGTTTTTCCGCCCGTAAAAAAAATACGTGTCTTTTAGCTTTGGATGCTCCACAACATACGTGAGATTCATTAAAATCGGAGGAGGACACCAAACTATCCTTCCTTGTAAGTAGAGTTCGTAGCGAAGACACACTGTAACCGAGAGTCTTGTGTGCGCGATGCACTACGAGGCTAGCGAACCGGTACAATGGCTGACTAGCTAGAACACAGACCGTAGACAAAAGTGATTGAATTGTTTGGTTTTATTGAATCGATTCCGCACAAATGAACGGGAGCAGTCCAAGCGTAAATCGGATGCATCGCGAGACATTGAAAGATTTCCCGTGATAATGAGAAGGTCCGTTGCACTGTTCTAAAAGATTACGAAGAGAAGCTTATCTTGTACAAACAGAAGCATTCCTTTGAAAGCCCAGAATAGAAGTGTTGTTCGAAAGAGAAACCGGATGAAGCTTGAGTGAAGTGGGGCGGAAGACGGAAGTGACCGAACGTCTAGAAAGATCGGCTAGACGTTTGCCTATCAACTTATGGTCTCTGAGGGCCTTTCTGAACAGTATCTAAATGATTTTTTTCTTTTTTCAAAAGAATATATATTTAATAATGTACTGGTCATTTTCCCGGTCCTGATTAAGAGTATATATGATATATATATATATATATATATATATATATTTAAAAATATACTTGACTTTTTTCCGGGCCTGATTCGATTGAATTTGTCTGCTACAGCTAAAAGTAGCAGAGAAGGCGGAGCGCTTAACGTGATACGTCTCAACCACGCTGGAGGTATTCGTCACATCGAGGGTTTGGCAATCGTGGCTTGTCTCTGTACCGGCTTTTCATGTATTATTAATATAATTTTTATACAACTTATAACCCCTTCAATGGACTAAAAACCACGACCAAAACTAGATCGTGGAAATAGAAAAACAACAAAAAAATATACGAGCCATGCACGCACAGATAACGGGAGTGACGGAACAGGAAGTAGAAGAAATTAGTATAAATAAACGGGGATCGGGGAGCTCCGGATAGTCGTTTTGAATCCGTCACTATGCCAAATCGCTACCGAAATCCTGAGAATTGTGTGGAAAACTACAAATTTCAAGAATTATTGTGGGCTTGCGATCACAAGAAATTTCACGAAGTATTGAAAATATTGTGAGCAATTAGATATTTTACCAATTATTGGAAGTGTTGCGAAATATGAGCAATTTCACAAACTGCCAAAAATTATAGTAAACAAAATAAAATACTCATCGGATTATTGATAATCATCTCGAGGCGCACTGCGGTTGCTCAACCCAGGCGTGCGTGGGACAAGGATGGAGTGCATCGTGCGGCGCCCTAGACGAATCGACACGCTCAGCGAAATTTATTTCTACGGGAAAATCGATCCCATGACTATCGTATCTGTAGGAAGCGCGGAGGAGGAGTATTAAGAAAAGAGGTTTGCATTGTGCATCCTCCGGAACATTAAAGAGCAGAATATTTACATGGAAAGGCGAGAAAATGGCATTTTAAGTATTGGGCTTGCCGAGCGGCGTGACCTAGCTCTGTGAAGTATTCGCGTCTGAGTGGAGACTGCCGAACGGCAGGCAGCGAGCGCTATTGAGCCACGAACGATCGATACAGATCAGGCGGAAGAAGAGGGGATGAATCGCGTCAGCGAACGAAGAGATCCGTGTTTCGTACACAATTGCAAAGGCGTGCGGGAGCCCGGAATAAAATCTGTAAAACCATTTATAATTCCCAGAAGATAAATCATGCTAAATGTACCTGATTCAGCGAACTACCACGTTTTATGAATAAACCCTACTTTTACCTCCTACAGAAGCCTAAATTAATTTCCTCTCTGTTCGAGTCCGAATTCTAGACCTCTAGATAAATAAAGTTAATGCTAACAAGTAAATACTGTTGCAATGAACTGGACTAATACGCGGATCGATTACTCTTATGTGCCGTCGCTTTCAATTTTCATTGCAAATGTTCTATCAAATGACATCCTCTATTCCTATATTTGAATGTTTCATCTCACTTCTGACACCAAATTTTTATCTATGATTATCGTTCATTGGTCGTTCTCGCTTATGCATCAAGGTTTGGCCGCTTTTTACAGCGGATACGGAGACCACGCCTTCTACAAATAGAAGATGGAGAGATTTGCCTGCAGACCGTGATGACGGTTGGATTAAGAAGTGCAATTGTAGGGGCTTATCTCCAACGGTGTTGTCTTTGCTTCGTTGAGAAGTCAATCTCTTAGCACTGGCGTTTCTCTCCCGCTTAGAATCCTTCATTGAGAATACGGGAAGGTGTCTAGATGAAGCGTGACGATTATTTTGTGCAATATATATTCTTCGCCAATCGGTGGTATCATATTTTGAATACAAATTGTGACTTTAATTCACACTTTCGATACAGCGACAAAATATATTATGGCCTAGCGAGATAGTGATTGAGGCCCTATGGCCTAACAATACACTGACTGAAGTTAGAAATAGGAAGGTAAAACTGATACTGTTCATGCTGGTAGCTTCCATGCCATTATATATTGGTTGTTTGCCATAATGTTCGATAAGATTCTAAATCAACCCCGCGAGAGTAAGTCAGTGGTCTACATTTTCTAACCCGCCTATCACCACATTTTTCTTGGCATTAAATATCTTCTTAACCAGTCACTTAGCAAGGTGTAGAAATTACGGTGTTTACAGGCTATCATCTAAAACTCGTTTATTTTTTATTTTTTTAACTCAATGCATCCCACAAAAATGTACACATAAAAGTGTTTTTCTGTCTGATGAATAGATTTCGTCTTCCCTTTAGGTGATGTTTTACTACTTGATCAAGAATGGACACTGTAATCCAAATTTCTCTGCCACGGTTCATCTGTCAGGTGAAAGTCGAGATTGATCCCTCTCCGAATATCAATTAAGAGCACCGTTCTTGTCTTATATCCGATAGATTAACCATGGCAGAGAGAACATTCACGATGGGATAATTCAACTATCTCTCTTGCACGTATAGAGATTAGAAAGAGAGAGGTGATAGGTAGCGAATCGTCATACGGTGCTTTGACCGCGGCTGGTAACACAAACTAGAAATCTCTTTTTTCAATGAAGCTATAATTTTGCAGACAAAAGCAAATTATTATCCTCTTCATCACTCAATTCTGCAAGAGGTAATGTTTACTTTTATCCGCATACTTATATCACTTGTAAAAAAAGGAATTTGGAAATAGCAGATATCTGTGTCGTAATTATGTCATCTCTGTTGATAAATCACATCACCTAGAAAATGTCAGATATTTTTTAAATGAACAAAAGGCATAATCATTGTTTCATATGTTCGATAACGTATTTTTATTTATTCGTTGTTTCAGTAAAAACTGGGAACGTTGACATTACAGTTGCAAATCTACTAGACGGCATCGTTACCTACACCCCGGAACAAAGGACTCCAAGTCCTGGCAATCCGAGTACTTCGGAAAATGTGCAAACGCTACGCGAAAACAATATACGCAAGAATCTTACGTTCGTGGATAGAAAGGCAAAGATGATCGCGTCTGCAAGGGAAAAGTATATTAAAAGGCACGAAATAACAGATTGCTGACCCACTTCTTCTTTCGCACTTTATATCAATATTATTATTAAGGTTTGGAAATAAAATCAATACTTAGGAATAAATATTTTGATCGGTTAAGAAATCCCAGTGTTTTATTGATAGTTACATATCTATTAGCTACCTAATGTGGCTAATCTTAATACAATCTTCTTATCCTAAAGTTCCTATCAGTTTCTGTCTCGAAAATTTTACGGAATCTTGAAAAATGCAATATATAAAATCGTGCAGATTTGTCCATAATGACAAACCCTTATGTCGTGTACAATTACATAAAAAAAGAAAATAATAATTCAATGTTTGCTATGTACGCCTTTTTGAAAAACAAAATACAATAAAAACGTGTACCGAGGATCAAGATAAAATTATTAAATCAATATAAAAAGCAGATATAAAAAGTCTGCCGGTTCTTATGATGTCGAAGGAGTAGCTTCGAGAGCAAATTCTATCATGCATAGCGACGGAGGTTCTTTAACCTCCTAAAGGTCCTACTTTGGTGCTTTCGTTCATCGTCTGAAAAATACAAGTTGATTTACCATCAAGGATTAATAAATGAATAAAAATGTAATATTTTGCAAGCACAGAGTCGACTCTGATGGCAGCTTTAACGCCGCCGAAACATTCCTTCTTACAGGATATTACGATAGACTTGTAACAATTGAAATTTCGATATTAAATTATTATGTTGTATTTTATTTTAGTTTTATATGTTCTGAATTTATTTATTTTATTTTGATCTATGACAAATTAGTCTTAATAACACTCATTCCTTTCGGTCGAATTTATTTTGGATAGTTAATATTTAACCTCAATAAGACGGCTGATTGAACGAGGAAGGTCCTTGATTGCCGGAACAAGAATTAAATTGCAAAACTACACTAGCATATAGTATAACATCATAGAATTCAATTTTATTAGAGTATCTGAGACCCGATGGCGTGAGAACATATTTTGTTATTGGCTTGTGACAACCTTCAGAATCATTACTCATCAAATTGCTGATGAACACATCATGTATTTACAACATCAATGGTACATTGAATACAGCTCAAAAAGAAGAATCCACAATATTGTTTCGAGGCGACTATTATTCATCACTTAAAGCAAGCTAAAGCACACCCGCATAATTATTATGATTTAAGCAAGCGAAAAATTTCCTGACATTTTAATACCCACAAGGTTCCACGTTTACTTGGATTATCCTATCACAATTAAACGCATTTTTTGATCATACGCATTCCGAAAAATACACTACGGTCGTAATGGAGGCGTTCTTTTAATTAAATATGGTACGATTGAAATTGGTTATATCGCGATCTCTTAATTCCAGAAACAAGACAAAGAGAAACTAGGAACATCGCCAGAATACGTATCAGGCAATGAAGGTAATTAATGCTCAGTAAACAGCTTCATTCGACCCATAAAAATATGACAAAACCGCGCAAAACTTCACACATTCCAAGTTAATTAGCACATTATCGAATGACACGCTGTATGAAAAATGTCCCATACGCGGCGAACGCGATGATACTAGTACGTCGATACGATACGATATATATACAATATATATGATATATTGTTAGAATTATGAATCTATGCGACAATCCTGATCAATTGTTAAGATGGAATCTTTGGCGAATCGCAACTCGGGGTGTGAGTTAGCGTCGCCTGAATTCCTGCGTTATCGATCTTTTGGTGCAAAGATCTCTAACAATCGAATCATTCATTTTTGTCAGCTCTGATTGCCTCACTCATTTATTAAGAATCAATGAGGAAGCCAGAACTGACGATTTTTGATTTCTAAAGAAATCGTGAAAAAATATCGCCACATTTCGGGATCGAACCGGGAACTCCAGAATTCCAGCCTAGTACGTTACGAATTACGCCACCGTGGCTTTGGCGACTAAATATTGTTACCAGCTCGGTCGAGACCTCGGCTCTAGCCCGCCACTAATCATAGAAATAAGCCGTATATTAATTTGAGCATTTTATTATCGATATTTAGCGTTAGAAAATCCTTCCCCTTTCCCTCCCTATATCGCGCGAGGCTCGAGGACGAATAGCAACACCCTCCGATGGATTCGACGACCCAACAAAGACCCCAAGCGATGAGGGATGTTGTGCTGATGCTGCAGAAGTTATGAGGAACGTGGACGAGAGGAAAGCTGCCGCCTGAAACAGCTCTAGCGAAACTAGAAGAATAGTTCCCTCCTCTTCGACTCGTATTAGTTATAGATTATTAGTTCTGAGAATTTAAGTCGAGTAACGAGTGTCAGCGCGCGTGGTGACAGTTGAATAGTTTAGTTTTATAGGTAATATAAGTGAGAAATTCCCCACATTAATTCCCTTAGTATATCCAATTATTTCTCTGCACCTTTTCGTTCCCATTTTGAGTATTAAAAACCGAGATAATGTTATAAAAAGCCGTCGATCAGAACTTTTACCCTTCCCCCTGAGTTTCCATGCCCATCTCCCTAGCTAGTCGACCACTTCGAAGTCGAGCGATCCTAGAGTGTTTTATTCCGTATTGTTTTCATTTAGAGTGTCTCTTCGCATTTCGCGAGAGAAGTCACACGGAAAATAAATGGCACCCAGTTGTCAACTTTCATCTTTCAGTTATTTCTATTTGCTATTTGTTAGTGCAACAAATCCCTGATTTTCTCATATTTCTTATTATATCCTCATATTAAAGAATACTCAACGCACTGTCCTGCGCCCCACCCCCCTCACTTACCCGTTATCGTTGACGCGTTCGAATTATAGTAAACTTTTTTGCATTTTCAATTTGAGTCATTTTACACCGGGTACGATCACCCGTCAACTGTTAATTAACCGTATTATTTTTCCTCTCATTACATTGAATATTGTTCGGTAAATATTTTACTCCATTTTTGTTGACGAATAGCATTGCGCAATATTTCTTCCTCTTTTTGACCAAATATTGTTTGCGATTACACTTTTATTATTATATACCGAATATGAGTACCGTTCTCCCACCTCCCCCGTTTTCACCGACGATGTATATATATATACCAATATTCAAGGAAGAAATATATTGTGACAAAATATGTCATTAAAACGTCAAGTCTCTCGCTGGGTGACTCGAGGACTACCACTCACCTGCGAAATAAAGTAAGGAGTTAATTCTATTATTTACGAGTATCTCTATTCTAAGTTCTAGTTTTATTGTCATTATATAATGATCCGTAAATTAATTGTGAATCCACTTACGATACCAGCTCCCCCCATCTGTAACGTTAAGCACCTGTACGAACGAATAATCCGAAGCCCCGCTAAGACCCAGGAAGCCAGCACTTTCTTTAACTCGCCATCCACCGGGTGAAGATTGTCGGTCTCTGGCCATACTATCCACCTGTCAAAATACTCTGGGCGCGGCCATCTTGCTTTGAGCGGCACGCCAGCATTTCCGCGTCACCAAACTGGCACTGTTACCCCGCCGTCGCCAAACCGGCATTGCTACCCTGCCACATCCCGCACTCCCACTGCCCATCCAATACACCGGCAGTAGCGCCGTTACCCGAGCACCATATCACGACGGCAATCTATCGCGTGCCTGGGACACCGACGCTGCACAACGACCATCTCGCTATTCACCCAGCACTTCACGCACACAACGCTCCGACGCCACATCTCGCATCACTTCGAGCCAGGCAGCGTGCAATATAAGCAAAATTTCATAAGATTGACTGGAATAATGGAGCCTCATAGAGGAGTTTGACGAGAGATATTTCGAGGACCGACACGAGAAGGATTACGGAGTTTTGCCCTGGATACATCGAGGAATAATTGCTGAGTGAGTACAGTATGTTTCCTTCCCATCAAATCCTGCCCGAGCCGAATATACGACCGCGTGGTGCTTAAGTCCGCCATTAGAGGAGTCTCGTGGTTCTCTTTATAATTGCTGTATAGTGAGTGGTGTTTAAAGAAGCTCCGCGGACAAAATTGTGGAGTCGCTTAGAAAAAAATCCTAGCGTATAATTATTAAGCATTTGTACGTATCACCCCCGATACCCCCCTCCGCCCTGCCATTCAACACCGAAATAAGTAAATCCCTTGCGTATACCGTTTCAACCAGGAACTGTCGATTTGCCGCCATTAACGTTTTATATTCCGTTTCGTTGAGTATTAGGCACAGTCCTTGCACCGAGGTATTTAATAAAAAGCCGTAGAGCTCGGAAATGCACACCGTCGAGATACTTCTTTGTGCCACCCCGCTAGCTCTTCCTCTCCCCTCCCGCCCGATAGTATCTAGTATAGAGAATTTTACCATTACGGTGCAACGCCGTCACGTAACTGGCGCCTAAAAACTCTAATTCATACTTATAATTTGAGCGTTATGCTGCACTGCTACTTGAGCCATTATTTTGTGTTATTAATTTGAGATCATTTTGCGTTATTACTGGAGTTTGCCTTTGTGCTATTCCGTGGAGATTATTCTACTTTATAATTGAGTTACTGTCTCAAATTACTATTTCTGCTAGTAATATTTGAGTCTTATTTTGTGTGTTTTGCTTCAGCTTCATTTTTGGCGTACTATTCAAACGTTATTTTGCGTTTTTCTATTATTTCACACTACCACCGAGTTTAGTTAGTATTATAATTCGAGCGACCGTTATTTTTGCGTGGTTTGTCCCGCTTTATTTCACCGTTACTGTTCCCGACCTACTGTCTTCGTTATTACAGTTCCGCCCCATTTTTTTTGTCGCATTACATTTTTAGTTGTTAATTATATTTAAGTTATTGTTCCGTGATTCTATTTACGGTTCATTTGGGATAATTATCAGACATCGAATTACTGTTTTCGTAGTGTTACATTCTTCCCCCCCCCTTAATTGTTAGTATTATTATCCTTCCCCCTACTTCTTCTATTTTTAAGTTCAAATTTCATAATTGTGTCGTTTTTATTATTTTAGCTCTGTGTCAGCAAGATAATTAAAGTTACACATTTTCAGATTTTGTTATTATTTCGTTTAGTTAATATTTTAATATACCAGCATTATTCTTTAACTAAATTTCTGTGCCACTGTCTAAAATTTCTTTATCCATCTGAACTCCTCCCTTAATTGCGAGATTCGGTCACAAATTTTGGCGACGAACGTGGGGCCCGTACACATCGAGAGTAGACTGAAATAACTTGTATTTTCGTGTTCTTTTTTTCATCAATAGTGCTTACCTCGGTACTTGCTTCCACCCTGTTGCTTATATTGGTTTTGGGAAAAAGTTCGTGGCGTTTTTTTAGTAAAATTCAAATGATTTTCTTATAGTGTGAAAATGAATTTATTTAAACCAAATATGCTCCATTATTATCGACAATTCGGGTAGAGCCATGATGCCATCAGTGAAGAACGTCTGTGGTTTCTGGTTGAAAAACTGAATCAAGTGGTTTTCACTTCTTTTGAAAGCAGCTTAATTCCATTGAGAGAGTTCTGCAGAAATCTGAATAAGTGATAGTCAGAGGGTGCTATGTCTGGACTATACGATGGATGCATCAAAACTTCCCAACCAAGCTCTCGCAATTTTTGACGGGTCATCAAAGAAGTGTGTGGTCCAGCGTTGTCATGATGGAAGACAACACCTTTCCTATTAATCAATACGGGCCGTTTTCTTTGAATTGCTTGGCATAATATCTCTAGTTGTCCACAGTAGAGTTGAGAATCAGTCGTCTGACCAACTGGAAGTAGCTCATGGTGGACGATTCCCTTCCAGTCTCACCACACACACAGCATCATCTTTTTCGCCGTCAATCCTAACTTCGCGAACGCTTGTGACGGCTCACCTTCCCTTGTCCACGATCTTCGACACTTCCGATTGTCGTACGTGATCCATTTTTCATCACCGATCCAAACCAATATCGACACTGCTGATATGCTTATCTTGCTGGACTTTTCAAAGAATTTCATCAGCTTTTTCAGTCATTGGACAAGCAGAGAGTGACTCATCTTTCACATAAAAATTACCAGAACAAAAGCGAGCGAACCATATCCGCGCAGCAGATTTTGATAAAGTACCTTTACCGTACACATCACAAATGTTTTCACAAGCCTGCGCAGCGTTCTTTCCTTTGTCGTAATAATATTGCAAAATATAGCGCAATTTTTCATTACTTTTCTCAATTTTCAAACACAAACAACTTTGCAACCACTGCACCAATTTCGATATTTATACACTCAAAGTAACGCTCGAAGGGTCACCTTTCCAACGAGCGTCTAGTGGTGTCGCTGCGATATGTGTTTCCTGACTTATTTACAATTGTTGCCATCTATCGGGAAAAATGCCACGAACTTTTTCCCAGACCCAATACATTACGCGTATTTATGAAGGAAACCTAGAAATTAGCTGTTTACAATGAGGGAAAAAAAAGAATAGAATAATATTTGGATGAAGATTTATTTATTATAATAATAAAAACGTGAAATGGATACCTCAAAAATGTAGTCGTAATTATGAAAATGATTTACTTTTGAATAATAAAAATTTGAGATGAAAATCTGAAAAAGCACCCATATTGAAGATGATAATAATATTGTTCAATCGAACCCTGGAGAAAATTCTTGATTTTTAAAAATAAATACAGTAATAGTAAGAAATTAACTCACAACGTTTTTTTAATTTGAAAATTTTCAAAACGGGAATTTTAAAAACGAGAAAATTTCGAAAAAATATATCTGAATTCAGAAAAATCTTTTCAGGGGACATTTTTTCATATGACATCCAACAATTTTCATCTGTTATTTTTTAAACAACAATCTGTTTTTTTTTAGTTCCATTTAGTTTCATGCAATATAAACAGTAAGGTAATATTTTTTTCGCATTATTATTGCTCAAAATCAATATTGTTATTATCTTCAATATGCTGATTTTTTCCAGAATTATATCTGATTACGAATCAATCGAAATTCCCACTGAAATTTATTCTTGGTTGGGAATGTACGAGTACCTCCCTAAGATCGATTACTTTTATTCAATGCCTTTCATCACCAATCATACATTTTTCAATTCAAGTATTTGATTTTTCTCCGTGTCATATCAGATTGCACGTATGATACATAGAATAAGTATAACATACCAGATTATTTGCCAAATTCATTCATGATGGCGACGGTTGTTGCGTCCAGTTTCTACCATGTCGTGACTGGGGAATTTCTTTTTCTCCCTGCTGTGGCGTCTCGCCGAGAAAAACATCGGCAGTTGAACCCGACGGTCGGTCGCCGCATGTATCAATAAATACGGGGTTTCGGCGAATTTGTTTTACATTCTTTTTTTAAATGAAAACTATCCATGTCAATGAAATTCGATGTTAATAAGTAGGAAGTAAATCTACGTGTATATTTTTTAAAAAATCAGCCTGATAACTTAATTTTGAAACTAGGATCACGTTTATCTCGAAACTGTTTTCTACCCTACTGTTTGAGAATCCGTCCGATGTAGTTTGACCGATCTGTGAATATATTGGAAAAATATGAGTCTTCACTCACGACAGGGTGATAAATAACCAGATACGTCGATGGTATGTTGAGAAAGCGGTTTATTCTACCTTCCACAATTTGGCATACACAATAATATAATTTGGAGAATATAACGTTAAGAACAAATGCAAAAATCGGTTAAATTTGGAAAGAATAAAAATGATATAAATAAATACACCAAAAAAACAGAGAATTGACAAATATATAAATAAACAAACTGAATTGAATTCTGACTTCCAGACTTGAGCAGTACACAATTATATTAATTGTGTGCTTTATTCCGTGGCGTGCTCTGCAGCGTTCACTGCATCACGTTCACCGCACACGCACCAAGCACACAATTATATTATTAGGTGTACAAATAAGTTTCCGCCGTTTGACAAAAGATGGCGCCACCAATAAGTTATAGTTAAAATTGTCAGATGTAAACGTTATTATCGTAAGGTTGGACATCAGGCAACAACATAACCTTAAAATATTAGTGATTTTTTATCAGTATAATATATTCTTTTGTGTGCTAAAATGTCGAGTTTTGAGCCGAATAAGCGTCATTTGCGGGAACTCTTGATTTACTTCTTCAATTTAAAGAAATCTGCAGCTGAGGCGTATCGATTGCTTGTAGAAGCATATGGTGAGGCTGCCTTAAGTGAGAGAAGTTGTCGTGAATGGTTTCAAAAGTTTAAGAACGGTGAATTTGACATCGAAGACAAAGAACGTAGTGGAAGGCCGAAAGTGTACGAAGATGCGGAATTGGAAGCATTATTGGATCAAGATTCATGCCAAACGCAAGAAGAACTTGCACTTACATTAGGAGTGACTCAATAAGCAATTTTACATCGGTTGAAATCATTGGGAATGATTTAAAAACAAGGAAATTGGGTTCCACATTGTGAGGTATTCACATTTAAGGACCGTAAGATTACGAGGAATGATAAAAGAGAATCGAAGAAATTAGCAAGATAGGACGGAATAGCAAGCGATGAGTATATTTTAAAAAAAGTAAGGCAGGTCGGCTGATAGCTGTTTAGAAAGAAAGTGTAAAATCATAATATTAGGTGCGCAACTAAGTTCCCGCTGTTTTTCAAGAGATGGCTCCAGTAGTAAGTGCTGGTCGATTGGGACATAACCAAAACGTCATGAACCAAGCTTAGATATATGGTAAACAAACCGCTTTGACACATTAGTGATTTTGGTTGTGTGAAAATGTCTGATTTTGTGCCAAATAATGGTCATTTGCGGGAAGTGTTGCTTTTCTTCTTTCATTCGAAGAAAACGGCGGCTGAAGCGCATCGAGAACTCCAAAAAATTTACAGAGATGCTGCTCTAAGTGAAGCAACATGCCGTGATTGGTTCCGTCGCTTCAAAGACGGTGATTTTGATGTTGACGACCGTTCGCGTGAAGGAAGGCCAAAAACCTTCGAAGACGCTGAATTGGAGAAACGCAAAAAGAGCTTGCTTCAGCATTAGGAGTTACCCGCTAAGCCATTTCCAAGCGATTGCATGCGTTGGGAATGTTTCAAAAACAAGGAACTTGGGTTCCTTATGATTTGAAGCCAAGAGAGGTTGTGTTCAGTCGGGTTAAACAGAAGTTACACCACTTGTACTTTTTATAAAACTGTTTATTGCAAAATATACGATGAGCGTGACACTTCTCGCGTTCGTTCTTCGGCTTACATCGCCATCTTAACTTCTACGCCCCTTGCGGCTACTTATCCAAACTGTTTCCCTTTCCATTGCACAATACGACCGGACCTAGCTAATCACGATACGACTGGCGCGTACACGTTGAGCGTCGTTTTTTCACCTGTGAACAACTGCTCCAGCGGCAAAAAAAATAAGGGTTTTCTTCATCGCATCGTTACGGGTGATGAAAATGGATTCATTATAGCAATCCAAACCATGGGGACTGCTCGGTCATGCTTCTACGTCGTCGGCTCGGCCGAATATTCACGCTGCGAAGATTTTGCTGTGTATTTGGTGGGACCAGGGCGGTATTATTTATTATGAGCTGTTATTTATTATGAGCTGTTGAAACCGAACGAAACCATCACTGGGGAACGATATCGAACTCAATTGATACGATTGAGCCGAGCACTGCGCGAAAAGCCGCCACAATACGAGCAGAGGCACGAAAAAGTGATTCTACAGCATGCCAACGCTCGGCCTCACGTTGCCAAACCGGTTAAAACCTACTTAGAAACGCTCAAGTGGGAAGTCCTACCCCACCCGCCATATTCCCCAGATATTGCGCCGTCCGATTATTACTTGTTCCGTTCGATGGCACATGGTCTGGCTAATCAGCAGTTCAGCTCATATGAAGACATATCAAAATGGCTTGATACACTTGATACGCTTGATACACCGGCGTACACCGGCGGGCTTGAAAGGGTTAACTTTCAATAATATAAACAAAAACACAAATTATCTTAATTGAACATAAATAGAACATTGCTTAGTTAACGAATTTAATCATTCCATCGGAAGGACACATATTTTTGGCAGTGTTCTCTGCGTCGTGCTGTTTTGAGTTTTTATCGTTACAGTTCTAACTAGTCCATCCTTTCCTGGGTGAACTTCAATTATCCTCCCCAAGCGCCATTGAAGCGGGGACGTGATATCGCGTAGTAATACCATACTACCGATCTTGATATTTTCGTTCGATTGTTCTGATTTCCACTTAGATCTCTGCTGTAGTTGAGTTACGTACTCTCGGGACCAACGTCGCCAAAAGTCCTGATTTATTTTTGTCAGTAGCTCATATCTATTTAGACGATTCGAATTTATATCTGATATATCTTCCTCGGGAAGTGCATTCAGAGCGGATCCAATCAAAAAATGACCGGGCGTAAGAACTTCTAGTTCGCATGGATCTGACGAAAGCGGAAATAGAGGGCGGGAATTCAGACACGCTTCAATTAAGCAAAATATCGTCGACAATTCTCCAAAACTAAGACTAGTATCCCTAATCACAGCCTTTGCGTGTGTTTTTGCTGACTTGACCGCGGATTCCTACAGACCTCCTACATGTGGTGAATGAGGCGGAGTAAACTTCCACTCGATAGATTGATCGGTCGCGAATTTTATCACCGTCTCCTGATGATTTTTACTCGTAAGCAATTCCGAGAATTGCTTCATTACATTATTTGCACCTATAAAATTCGTGCCGTTGTCTGAATAAATCGTTTTACATCGACCGCGACGTGAGATGAACCTTTTTAGCGAGTTAAGGAATGCTGTTGTAGTCATCTCCGATACGATCTCCAAATGCACTGCCTTAGTCGCCAAGCAAACGAATAGACATAAATATGCCTTTGCCGTCTTGTTCCTCGATACTTTGATTGTGTAGGGTCCTGCGTAATCGACTCCTACGTAAGAGAACGCTCTACTGGGAGTAACGCGCTCCGAGGGCAGATTACCCATCAACTGAGTAGGACTAACTGGACGCAACCTAAAACACGTTATGCATTTTCTCAAAGCGCTACGAATCGCTCCCCTCGCCGAAGTTATCCAATATTCTTCACGCAGTGAAGCTAATAATGCCGACGGTCCGGCATGCAAATCGCGATGGTGGAAGTGCATTATAATTAGTCTCGTTAACGTGTGTTTTGCCGATAATATGATCGGGTGCCGTTTCGTGAATGGTAAGGGTGCGTTTCGCAAACGTCCACCGACCCTTATCACACCGTTACAATCTATGAAACGGTGCAGATCAAGTAAATGACTCTTCAAGTTGATGCCTCGATTGCTCTTCATATCGCTTACCTCTTCAGCGAACGATTGTTGTTGCGCGACCTTGATCAGAGCGTCCATAGCCTTTTGCAATTCTTTGATGTTCAAAACTCCTGTTGTACGTTTTTCCGATGATAGTTGCACATTATTGTTGAAACGTAATATGTAAGCAACAACGCGTTGAAGTTTTCGGAGGGACGAAAACCTTTCGAATAAATTTTCGTTGCTTTCGACGGTTGGAAAGGCAAGAGATAAGTTTTTAGATTCCGGTATTTCGTCAACCGGCGGGCATGCCGACGTTGGCCAAGTATCTTCGTCGTCTTGGAGCCAATCGGGACCATGCCACCACAATTTTGCGTTGATTAATTGGTCAGGATCATTACCACGTGAAATAATATCCGCTGGGTTATGATCCGATCTGACGTGTTTCCACTCTTCTTTCTTCGTAATCTCCTGAATTTCGGTTACGCGGTTGCGAACGAACTCCTTGCACTGATGAGGCTGTCCGCGAATCCACGATAAAGTTACACTGGAATCACACCAGAACGTTGTGTGGTCGACGTCGATTGTGAGTGCACATGACATTTTTTTGTAAAGTTGTGCCAGTAAAAGTGAACCGCATAATTCTAGCCGTGGTAAACTCACCGGTTTGATGGGAGCTACACGCGACCTTGCACCTAACAGGTGTACCTCTGTGACACCTGATGAATCTGTTGATCTCAGGTAGAGACTGTTACGTCAAATCCGCGCGGTGTTTTTACAAAAACCGACGAATTTAAGATGTGTGAGGCGTTTCGGCGTGAGTTTTCCGTACTCTGGTCAAGGAGAATAAATTCTCCCTTTACCACACCTGACGAGAAACACCGAAGACGCAAGCCCCCTTTTGAGTCTAACCTTTCGGAAAATTACTCGGGACAGGGCTGAGAATGCTCGTTGATTATTCGCGTTAACCCGTCGCTCGTCTCGATAAACTAAATTGATAAATTAACCCGCGGAGGAAGGGGTTTTAGGGGGAAGGAAAATGGTAGGTCACTTTCACTTGGGGAAAAATTTACGGAAATATCAAATAAAATAAATTAGAAAAATTGCGGTGGTACTTACGTTTGGTTTGCTGGTGAAGTTGTTTCGCCGGTAACCGATGCGTTGAAGGGAAAATTAATGGCAACCGTTTGTTAAAATAAAAATAATCGTTACACTTGATGATTCGTGAAGCTGTTAGATTTTATTCAAATAACCGAATAATTGATACACGTACGTTCGCTATTACCGTGCGCGAGCGATCGTTATTTCTCGATACAATATACTTAACGCGATACTTGTTGTTCGATAAAACAGTAAAACGAAATAAACAGTGTGGACTTGTACAAAAACGGCAGAAAACAATTAAATTCAATTTCTTCTAAACTTTAGATAAATTCCGTATGATTAAAACTGAGAAAAAGTACATTCGAACCGAACTTAGACCGTTCGACCGTTTTTTTTTTCAGTACTCACTCTGGACTTTGGCTGACTCTACAGGGTGGGGTTCCTCCGCGGTAATTATCGCCAACGGGCTGTCTACTGACTGCTCGGCGACTGACTGTACTATGAACTACAAAATTGAAATGTCGATTTGATACTGTCTGTTTCGGGCATTTTCCCGTCCTTATATAGGTCCTGGAGGGCTTAATTTTCTATGCGGAGGGGGTTACAATAGAGCTTGGACTTTGGACTTTGTCGAAGATCCAATTTTTTTCTTCTAGCTGTGACGTCGTCGTCGTTCGATTATTTTCTTGAGTTGCATGCGAGGCGATACCACATGTCGCGAAGTGGTTGAAGGATTATTCCTTGCTTCGGTGGCACGCGTAAAGACAGAGAGAGAGAAAACGTAAGAAAGAGAGAGAGAAAGAGAGAGAGAGAAGCGCCTCGGTCAGGCAGCTAGGTGTCGAGGGTGTCGGGCCACGCTGTGCTGTAGATCCGAGTCGCTTCCGCTGTCCCTTTTATGACTAATACCGAATATAGTTCTTCGATAATGTTAAACTTATTTTAATTCTTAATAATGTGTAACGTAAATGGGCATATATAACTACTATAGTAACAAACTGTCTATGGTTTTCATATCCTCTCATGATCCTAATTGTTTAGTTAAAACAATATATTGGCTTTTCAATTTCCTATAATGTTAAATTTCCATATTTGCAATTATTTCTTGTATCCTTTTAAGTAAGCATTTCTCTTCTGAGTTCCTATCATAATTTTAGCTCAAAATTGTTCATCAGTCCAAATGATTCCATATCAAAAGGCTGCTTACATTCACACTGGGTCACAAAGTATGTGTTCTATAAATATGTATTGTTGCGAGGGAACACTCCTCGTCTTATGGTGTTAACACAGAGAGAGACGGGAAAGACATCATCGTCTCGGGTGCGACCCGAGCTTCGAGTCATCTTTACCATCTACAATATGAATCGTTTTTCTTATTCTATCCTATTTTAACGCTGATTATCTGTATGATATTATTGTTTAGCTCTTATATCGAACTTCCGTTTAAATGGTTTGTTCCTTTTAAATTATTGATTTACTTATTAAATATATATATATATACCATAGTTTAAATATTTACTTCATAAGAAGTCCAAATCTTTGCTACGATTGTGTTTAAATTTATATTTAAACGTTCAGAGATTCTGAAGAAATGCCTTTTGGGCTTTTGGTGTTCTGTAATCAACAACAAATTCCAATTTCCTATCAATACCATTAATAAGACATAGGTCTTCGTGTAATATTCTTGTTCATTGCATTATTCGTCATCGGATATAAGAACTTCCGAAGCAACGAAAACGCTGCTACGTCAGTTAGTCTATCTTCGTGTAATATTCCTGTTTATTGCATCATTCGTCGTAGCATCTAGGGACTCTCAAAGCAACGAAAACGTTGCCACGGTAGTTAGTCTATCTTTGTGTAATATTTTTGTTTATTGCATCATTCGTCGTAGCATCTAGGGACTTCTAAAGCAACGAAAAGGTTGTCCCGGCAGTTAGTCTATCTTCGTGAGCCAGATACGGTATATGACGGGGGAAGGAAGCGACCACCTGACAGTCACCAATAGAACACGCGGACATGAATCAATTAAAGATTTCGATGACACGCGCCGCCAATGATATCCACCGGCCTTAAAGGGAAAACTCTTGATACGAGATTCGGGTCCCTCTAAGCTGGCCGTTTAGAGTGGGGCAGTGGCCTATCAACTCTTGGTTTTTCGTTGTCAGGTACAGTGGTGAACCTGGCCGTCCATTCCTGGCGCGCACCATGTGTTCCCACTGCCCTCCCTCGGCGTACCTGCAGGCCTCACCCCTCCCGCCGTCATTATACCTGTATAATCTCTGGTAGCTATAGGACTCGACAACGATGCAGGTTTATGATCGTCTTTAAAAGAAAGATAGATATTGGAGCATGGTTACGTCAGGACGTAACAAGACAAGCTCCATATGCTAACGTAGATGCATCACAGAATCCATGCAATTCCACATGTATCGGCTTTGCGCACAAGGTGTGTCGAGGAATTGTGATGTTATTTATTGCCAAAAGTTTTTCTTTATACTTCTTCCACTTCGTGTGAATATCCATCGGGAGTGCTTCGTCCCATCCTACCTGTAACTGCCATAGGTGTTGGAGAAGAATCTTGGCCTTAATTATCGCAGGTCCTATGAATCCGAGAGGATCAAACAACTGGGCCACGAAGGATAAAATAACTCGCTTAGTTGGCCATGTTTCATCTTCCGTCCCAGAAACCTTGTAATAAAGTTGATCTTCGTCGGCTCTCCATCGCAGTCCGAGAATTTTTGTCTCTTCGCCGATGTTTCGACCGAGTGACGAGTCGTTTTCTTCTATATCTTCGAGAACCTCTTGGGAGTTGGATTTCCATTTTCTCAACGGAAGAGAGGCTGACTGAAGGATTTTTTTAACTTCCATCCTGCGAAGACGAAGCTCTGCGAGAGAGGATCCTCCTGTTATGAGATCGTCCATGTAGAAATCTTCCTTGATGATTTTACAGGCCTCAGGAAATTGTACTGCGTTTTCGATTGCTAATTGAGCAAGACATCTTGTTGCAAGAAATGATGCTGGTCCCGTACCGTACGTGAGTGTGTTGAGTCGATACATCTTAGGTGGACCATTGACATCGTTTCTCCAGACTATCCTTTGGAGATCTCTGTCTTCTGCGTAAACCGAGATTTGCCGGTACATCTTAGTTATGTCCGCGATCAATACATATTCGTGTTGTCTAAACCGTGCGACTATATCCACCAGTTCTCGTTGTATAACTGGACCCACCATCAAAATCTCGTTCAATGATTTGCCTGACGTCGTACGACTGGATGCATCGAAAACCACCCGAAGTTTCGTGGTCGCTCGTTCCTCGTCCATCACTGCGTGATGAGGCAAGTAGTTCCTTAGTATTTCATCGTTGTCTTCGTTTACGATACTCATATGTTGCAATGACTCGTATTCATCCATGAATTCGTTGTATCGAGTTTTCATGTGTGGATATTTCGAGAATTTCCGTTCGATGGCTTTCAGTCTTCTCAACGCATTGTTGTATGATTTGCCGAGTTGACCAGGATCGCTTTTGCACGGAAGTCGAACCTCGAATCTTTCCAAAGCTAGTCTTGTGTGCGTTTGTGTGAAGTGTTTTTCACACGAGAACTCTTCTTGCGACAAGACTTGACTCGTTTGGAGCTCTTCTATTTTCCAAAAGCGCTGAAGCTGGTCTTGTAGATTCCTTGTATCTACAAATCCGCAGAATTTCCTTGTTGTGTTTTGTTGATTTTCGGTCGTATATGGACCGCCGATGATCCAGCCCAGTTTCGTTTTTTGCAGCCTCGGTTTATTTTTTCCAGTTTTGATCTGTTCTGCGCAAAGTAAATCCCAAAATACCCCGGCTCCTAGTAACAAGTCGATACCTTGAGGAACGTGATATTCAGGATCAGCGAGAATAACGTCATTCGGAATTTCGACTGATCGCGCGTCAAACGTAACTAGAGGGATTTTGCTTGTAATCTCATTGAGTATCGAAAACGATAGATTGATTGAAAAAGCGTCTACTTTCGACCTAATAATTGCGCTAGTCGCTTCGGAGATTTGCGTTACCGTCTTAGCTATTGCTCCGACCGATTGCTTAATTTTTCGTTTCTGTATTTTTAGTTAATCGCACAATTCTCGCGACATAAAGTTTGACTGCGACCCATTGTCTAACAGTGCTCTGGCTTCTATTTTGTTTCCCGAGTTATCTTCGATGTAAACGACTGCAGTCGAAAGTAATAATTGAGCAGGCTTCTTCATTGCGCAAGTCGCGATTGAATTTACCGACTGAGTCTCTTTTGACGATGACGGTTTTTCGTTCTCGTTGCTATCGTTTGATCGAGAAGCGCTCGATTTTTGTTGCACGCCATCCGATCGATCATCGAGGTGCAACAGCGAATTGTGTTTTTTACTACAACTTTTACAGTTTCCTGCCTTGCAATTTTTTACCGTGTGCCCTTTCCCCAGACAGTTCAAGCACAAACCACTTCGTTTTATTTCGTTGATTCTTGTCTGAATAGGAAGGTCTCGCAATTTTTGACATTTATATATTTTATGGTCTTCATGACACATCGCACAACTATTTTGAGTTGACGAGTTCTGCGTGCTCACGTGAGCTGTCGAATGATCGGCTTTGTGTTTTAGATTCGAACCCCCTTGTGATTTACTATTATTTTCTTGTTTCTTTTGTTGAATTGCCTCGAGAATTTGGCATCTGTTCGATAGGAACGTTTTGAGTTGCTCTACTGTAGTACGATCTTCCGCGATTACTTTTTCTTCCCATTCTCGTTTCGTTACTGGATCGATCTTATTCAATACCAATTCGATAACCAACGTGCTCCACTCATCTACCGGTTCCCCAAGATTTTTTAACGCTCTCAAATGTTTGCTCAAGTCGTCGGATAGCGTGCGTAACTCTATCGCGGATTCCCTGGGAACTTGCGGTAAGTCGAACGCGTTGTGAGTCGTTTGTTTTCGAACCTTGTTTTCAAAAGCTCTAAAGCCACCGTGTAATTTTGCCCCGTGATTTCAAGCGAACCGATCACTTGGGCAGCTTGACCTTTAAGCGATGAATTTAAATAATAAAACTTTTGTACGTTTGACAACGTACTATCCGCGTCAATCAGAGCTTTGAACAAATCGTAGAAGTGAGACCACTTTTCGTATGCGCCATCAAACTCTGGTAGAGAAATCGTTGGGATTTTTACGTTAGGTCGCGCGACTTCGACCACTTGTTGTACTTGAACTTCGTTTCGTTGATTCGCGTTACGATTTTCTCGATTTGTCGCGACGTGTAATTTTTCTCGACCCTTTGTGATTGCATTGTAAAACAATGGTTCGAAAACTTCACTCTCGGCTTCCAAATCGTTAGTATGTACGTCGTCCGTATCAACAACCCGGATTTGTGTTTGAATTTCTTCGAATTCCGCTAATAAATTGTCTGCTTTTTTCAAACGCTCGTTTAGTTCGACAACATTTCCTGTTTCCGGATTGAAGGCAGTAAGAAATGTTTTAAATCTCGTCAATTTCGCTTTCACGCTTGCACGATTACGTTTTAACCATGGAATGTCCGCCATTTTACCTATTCTATTTTACTTATATTTTTATGAAGTGAAGCATGTCTGAACTCCCGAAATCGAACGAAAAATATGTGAGGAGAGAATGGGCTTACAGAATGATTTTTCAATATCGTAGCGTTGTTTTGTGTACGCCGAGACTGCGCTGTCGCCGAAAATTTTCGCTGCTGTCGGGGCTCTACGTTGCTGTCGCGTGCCTTCGTTGCTGCCAAGACTCTGCGTTGCCGCCGAGAAACTTCGCTGCTGCCAAGACTCTGCGTTGCCGCCGAGAACCTTCGCTGCTGCCAAGACTCTGCGTTGCCGCGAAAACCCCCACTGCTGTCGAGGCTCTGCGTATCTATTGAGAACCTTCGCTGCTGTCGAGGCTCTGCGTATCTATTGAGAACCTTCACTGTTGTCGAGGCTCTGCCTAGCTATCGAGACCCACGTGCTCTTTGTTGAGTTTGTTTACATTTTTTGATTTGTAAACGTCGAAGATTCCAGTCACCGAGAATGTCGGTTCGATGTTTCGAGAACGTTCCGTTACTGTTGGACGCTATAGATCTCTATAGTCTGCCGTGCGCCGCGTCGCTTTGTTCGATCGGGCTTTGTCTTTTGCTGCTCGCCTATGTATCTGCGAGGCACTATGAATCCCTCGTGATTTGATCTCGCGACGAATCTTTCGATTTCGCGATTTTCTTGTCGATGCTATGTTTTTGATGACACTGAATGCTGGTAATTGTCGTCTCCAGCTCGAATTGAAAAACTTTGCGTGAATCGCGAACTTGATTGTCGTACGCCACTAAATAATTTGCCGATGTGGTGCGTACGTATCGTTCGTTCTCACTACTTTTCTTTTTTTTCACGTCTTCACTCGAAGGACCATTTGTTTACTGTATCCGGCTTCGAAGGACCATTTGTTCAGTCGGGTTAAACAGAAGTTACACCACTTGTACTTTTTATAAAACTGTTTATTGCAAAATATACGATGAGCGTGACACTTCTCGCGTTCGTTCTTCGGCTTACATCGCCATCTTAACTTCTACGCCCCTTGCGGCTACTTATCCAAACTGTTTCCCTTTCCATTGCACAATACGACCGGACCTAGCTAATCACGATACGACTGGCGCGTACACGTTGAGCGTCGTTTTTTCACCTGTGAACAACTGCTCCAGCGGCAAAAAAATAAGGGTTTTCTTCATCGCATCGTTACGGGTGATGAAAAATGGATTCATTATAGCAATCCAAACCATGGGGACTGCTCGGTCATGCTTCTACGTCATCGGCTCGGCCGAATATTCACGCTGCGAAGATTTTGCTGTGTATTTGGTGGGACCAAGGCGGTATTATTTATTATGAGCTGTTATTTATTATGAGCTGTTGAAACCGAACGAAACCATCACTGGGGAACGATATCGAACTCAATTGATACGATTGAGCCGAGCACTGCGCGAAAAGCCGCCACAATACGAGCAGAGGCACGAAAAAGTGATTCTACAGCATGCCAACGCTCGGCCTCACGTTGCCAAACCGGTTAAAACCTACTTAGAAACGCTCAAGTGGGGAGTCCTACCCCACCCGCCATATTCCCCAGATATTGCGCCGTCCGATTATTACTTGTTCCGTTCGATGGCACATGGTCTGGCTAATCAGCAGTTCAGCTCATATGAAGACATATCAAAATGGCTTGATTCGTGGATAGCCTCAAAAGACGAACACTTCTACCGTAACGGTATTCGAGCTCTGCCAGAAAGATGGGAAAAAGTTGTCGCTAGCGATGGGCAATATTTTGAATGATTCATTTGTAAACATTTTTTCAAAATAAAGTTGCATTTTCATAAAAAAAAAAACAGCGGGAACTTAGTTGCGCACCTAATAAAAGCGAGAGATCCGAGAGCGAGTGAGCGAGAGGCTCGGTTCAGGCGCACCGAACACTGCGGGCAAGAGGCCACGGAACCCGTAGATGCGACGAAAACGATCTACGTCACACCTCCGGAATTCCCTCGCTGCCGTAAACAGCAGGTCAGCGACTAGCTGGCCTTGCTCGGTGGCGAGGGGAATGCGGTGAGCGTGGCAACGGCGAAAATAAAAATTAATAGATTACGGTAGATTAAAAAAATTACAGCGAGAAGATAAGAGAGGGGACCCAACTCCGACGAGGACGATAAAAAGACCTGCACGAGGGGAAGAAGCCTTAGTCTTTTTAGCTCAAAAAGTGAGAATATCGGTGCATAGAAAAATCGAAACATTGAGAGTATTGAGAAATTATCGCGAGTGATTTTCGATATCAGAGTGTAGAGTCCGTGTTACATATATAATACAGGCCTAATAAGTGGGTGAAACCGGAGACCAAGCCGAGAGGGAAGCCAGGCGAGTTTTCCACAGAAAATAGACAGTAATTAGATCGAGTTTTTCGAAATTGTCATCGATTCAGTCTTAATTAGGCTGTAGGAACTAGGATTAGGTCTCTAGCATTAATTAGATAGGATAGGGTTAAGAGTTATTTCTAAGAAGATAGAATTAAGAATAGATTCCTAAGTGTAGAAAATAGATTGAAATTAAAATTAGGTCAGTGGTTCTGAAGAAAGCGAAACCAGGTCACACATCATTTAAATCGGTAGGCGGAATATAGATAGCAAGTAAGAGTGAGAAAGAGAACGCCGAACAGCGAACCTACGTAGAATAGAGAGGGACAGAGGTACGAGCGAGACATCGTCTCGAGGAGCGAGGCAGGCGGGTTTGGTGGTATGCGTGTATATGTGTTTGTCGAGCACTACACTCCATACTCGCGTTCAAAATAATAACAGAAATTGCGAGCCAGGAATACCGAGAATTTAAGTACACGAAATAAAATAAAAATTGTAAAATTATCATCAGGAATTACCGAATTGCAGTGCATGGAATGGGCTATTGGTAGCCATATACCGAGTTTTGACATTGTATAAAATTGTTCTTTTTATTAATAAACCGTACTCTCATCCACCTCGAAGTCTAACATTAATTAGTTTTGTGTTCGAGCCCGAAGTCCCACAAAAAATAAAAATTATTGATAACGATAAGGAAATTACCGTTACATTTTGGCGCTCAACGTGGGGCTCGACACAGCTAAGAAAGACTGTGGTGGTGAGATAGGGCGCGCGTAGAGGAAATACATTCGATGAAATTAAAGTATGCATCCAGGCGAGAAAGCGAATCTCTCAACTGAGTTTGAGGAGTTGCGTATGATGGAAAGCTTGGCGGAACAGCATCGGCAGGAGGGGGGTGCTGAACGTGGCGAAGCCTATATATGGGAATCAAGAACAGCTGATCACCTATTGGATGATCGTCGGCAAAGAGATCGAAGAAATATATAACGGATTTCGGAAATTACGCCGATTGAGGAAAACGAAGATGCATTAGAAGAGATCGCGGATAACCAGATGAACAGTGGGGTCGGCAGTACGCCGAGGCTTATCAACAGAACTGCGGTTATTCCACCGGATCCAATTGGTGTAGGGGATTTGATGCAGTTTCTGCAAAAGATGGAGGAGAATGTAATTCAGTCACAGCAGAAGATGGAGGAAAAGATCGACAAGAAACACGACGAGGTGATACGGACTCAGCAAGAAATAAGGGACGAAGTGGAGTGCCGAACAGATAAAAGAATTAAAGAGGCCCGGGAAAGCATACTGGAAAATGACATCACAAATAATTATATACAATAACAGGTTGCTGGTCAGAAGGTGACTGTGGGAAAACTTGAACGAAGATCACAGGAAATGATGGCTGAAATTCGTGCAGCACAAGAGGTTACCGAGGACCACACCAAAAGAATTGAAAAATTAGAAGAGACGACACGAAGAACGAGTACATCGATTAATTTTGGCCAAACTATTGGAGGAGGATTGAGCGTCACTCGACTATATACTACAGCCCAGAAACCACCGACATATAATGGCGATGGAAAAGAAAGACCAATAAGATTTTTGAAAGAATTTCGAGAATTTTGTATTGCAGGGGGAATCGAAGATACTGAAATTCGGCATACAATCGGGACTGCATTGAAAGGAGTTGCGAACGATTGGTGGCTCGTGATGGAGGGAGCCGTACACGACCTTCAGACTTTTGAAGAAAAGTTTCGTTCAAGATATTGGGCTTGTGATATGCAGGATAAGGTCGAGAAGAATTTGGAATTTGGATCGTTCTATACTGAAGGTCAGACTCCCCATAGACCCCCGCATAGAAAATTAGACCATCCAGGACCTGTATAAGGACAAGAAAATGTCCGAAAAGACGGTCTAGAGGGAGAGTGGAGGGCTTCCTAGGGTAGAGCCCGGTGAAGAACAGCTTCCACTGCGTACAGCCGCAGTGTCAAGCGTTCGACAAGTCGCGATAAAAACTGGCAAGCTAAACAGGCTCCCACCGTGGAGGAACCCCACCCCGTAATGTCAGCTAAAAATTCAGAGTGATTACTTAGAAGAAAAACGGTTGAACAGTCTAAATTCAGTTCGAATTTACTTTTTCTCGGTTTTAATGTCAATCATACGGAATTTATTTCAAGTTTAAAGAAGGAATCTAAAAGAAATTGAATTGAATTGTTTTCTGCCGTTTTTGTACAAGTCCACACTGTTTATTTCGTTTTACTGTTTTATCAAATCATAAGTATCATGTTAAGAGTATTGCGTCGAAAAGTAACGATCGCTCGCGCACGGTAATAGCGAACATATGTGTATCACTTACTCGGTTATTTGAATAAATTTTAAACACCTTCACGAATCATCGAGTTTAGCACTTTTATTTTAACAAACGGTTGCCATTTTTTCCCCTTCAACGCATCGGTTACCGGCGAAACAACTTCACCAGAAAACCAAACGTAAGTACAAACGCAATTCTTCTACTTTATATTATCTGATATCTCCGTAAATTTTTTCCCAAGTGAAAGTAACCTGCCATTTTCCTTCCCCCTAAAACCCCTTCCTCCGCGAGTTAATTTATCGATCTAGTGTATCGAATTGAGTGACGGTTAACGCGAACAATCGACGAGCATTCTTAGCCCTGTCCCGAGTAATATTCCGAAAGGTTAGACCCAAAAGGAGGTTTCCGTTTTCGGTGTTTCTTGTCAGGTGTGGTAAAGGGAGAATTCATTCTCCTTGATCGGAGTACCAAAAACTCACGCCGAAACGCCTCACACGTCTTAAATTTGTCGATTCCATTTGATACAGTCAATGTAGAAGATGAACTTCTGGAGACAGTGACGTCGTCAGTAGGTGGTAGCAGAGATCGATTGGCATCGACTTGATCGATGGGAGGAACCAGAAGTATGAGTTCATCGATAACGGTCGACGCAAAAATAGACGGGCTGATAAAAACAGTGAAAGCAATGAAGGACGAAATCGCTGGAAAAATGAAATAAAGAAGACGATCCAAGAGATAATTGGTGCAGAAATGGGAGGTGTGAAACAACAGATAGAGGAACTGAAAATAATGATACTGGGAGATAGTTCGAGCACCGCAAGGGTAACTTACAGCGATATAGTGGAAGAAAAGAAAAAGGAAAAGGTGATTATCATCAAACTAAAAGTGCAACAGGAAAGCGAAAAAACTAAAAGAGCGATAAAAGAAAAGGTGGATATAAAGAGTATGGCGGTGGGAATAACAAAACTGAAAAAAGGCAATAAAGGAACTGTGTTCCTGGGCTGTGAATCGGGAGAAGAAATTGAAATACTGACGGTTGTAGTGCAGGATAGAATTGGTGAGGGTTTTAAAGTTACTGAGTCAGAGCAGGTGAATCCGAAGATAAAAATAGTAAATGTGGAAGAAGATGAATTTAAATTGACCGATGAAGAACTAGTTGACACAATTAAGAAGCAGAACGGGATAGAGGAAACCCAAGGAAGGGAGACAAAAGCAATTTCTCATCCAAATTTTGGATGACTATAAAAATAAAAAAATAAGAAATCCGAAAGAAAGTTTACTCAAATGCTAGGATTAAAAAAATTGTTCATAGAAAATAAATATTAATGAAGGATTAATAGATAAAAATTGATGGTTTCGTATAGCCATAATATTTTTGACATTTCTAATCCTTAAAATATTCACCAGGTGAAGTTCACGAAAGATTATTTGGAATATTTTTTTAAATACACATTTAAAAAAAAATGGATGAGACATTTTTTATAGAAAATTAAATTCCCCTTAAATTCATACATGTGGATTTTTTGCCAAATTTGCATATTTCATTACATATTTCCGAAAAACTGCGGATTCATAAAAAAAATCAACTTCGATCATCTTGCGGCACGTGTTATTTTCATCTTTTCACGAAAAAAAATGTCTGTCACGTTTTTACATGAAACTGAAACTTTTTAGGGGGCGCCTGAAAAAATTTCATTTTTAACGACCACCCTAATGTCCAACATATAAAAGAGCGTTGCAAGAGGAAAAGAATAGAATGGGACGGAGTAGCAATCACAGAAGGAAGAGACGATATGGTACACGAATGCGCAAAGTCTTTTAGCACATAACGATGAGATACGACACCAGGTGGTTGACAGAATGAAACCTGCCGTTATAGCGTTTTCGGAGACGAGGGTGTCTGCTGAAATCGGGGACAGTGAAGTATATATTCCGGGTTATAGTGCAATTAGATGCGATGCAGAGAATAGAAACACAGGAGGGGCCATAGTATACGTAAGTGTATGGGAATGAGAGTGAGTAAATTAGGTCCGGCTCGAAGGACCAAAAAATATTTGATAATGTTTTAAAAAATGATTGAGAACTCTATGATTAAAACTAACTGGTGTGAAAAAAGCACTATAAGAGAATTGAAAAGTGCGCAGAGTGAGCGACTAGTCAAATAAGTCATAAATACTGAGTATTGATGAGTGTGATGCTTTGCGCAGTAGAAATGTACTAATTGAGTAATACTAAGCTGTCGAAAGACTGTTTCGACTCAACAGTTGCGGAGAGTAATAGGTTGATGCATTTGCAAGGAGTGCGTCAAGTGACAGCGGAGACTATTGATATTAAGGATCCGGGTGACAAATATACTAATTTAATGCACTTAATTTTAACAAGAAAAAATCAACGTTTATTGCATTAATTAATATTGGGGTAACACCACTGTAAATTTATTCAGAAAATCGATTTTTTTTTATTAGCTTAAAAAATACTATATATACACGGTTATAGACCGTGTCGCGGATTGTTCAGACTAACCGACGGCTAGTAAGTTATTTTATTTTATTTATCTGATTATATTGGACTGTATTTTATTGTAACTGTTCGTTTATTGTAAAGCCGTGCGCGCGTTAGTACGTCTTTTAAATCAATTTTAAAGTGCAAAAAAGAATGAGCACTCGACAGAGAAATATAAAAAAAAAAACGTCAGGCCTCGGAGGGAGAGGTAAATTGACTGCCAATTTGATCGATTACGAAGACGAACTTACAATTTATTATGGTTTAGCAATTCGTCGGAATCCAAATTCAGTGGAAGATATGAAAAAAGAAATCTGGGCGATGTTTTACCGTACATTATCTACCGACCAAAAACTGCAGCACGATGGATGTTCAGAATCTTGGTGCGACTGGAAGAAGGCGCAAGCAGCAATTCCTTGGACACCTTCCATCATAAGTCGCCACTTTCCCAAGAAGTTTTCGACGCGATAAAACTAATTTACGAAGAACTGAGCCGGGACGAGTTGCTAAATCGTTGCTTAGGAGGATATACGCAAAACAGCAATGAAAGTTTCAACGCAACGGTCTGGAGATTGGCACCAAAATCGTATTCGACCGAAAAAAGTGTTGAACATAACGACTGATATTGCAGTGTGCTGTTTTAAGGGGTTATACGCAGTTATGATTTTCAAAAAATCGATTTTTTTATTGCATTTTTGTAATGTACATATATTCAAAAGTATACACACAAAATTTCAAGTAGATCCGAGCAATACTTTCGGAGTTATACCTATATATGTAGAGACGCCTCGGCGCGTTTAAAAGTAGGTGGGGCAGAGGCTCAAGCGGCAGCTGTTTACCTGGACCGTTGCTCCTTTTATATACCTGTGTATTGTATTCTTATACATTGTGTGAGAGTGTAGTAGTGTTGGTTATTACACTGGAAAAATTATTGACATTGTGGTGAAAAGTGCATACTGCAAACGGTGTGAAGCATGGAGAAAAAATATAAACACTGAAGAATATAATGAGTGGTACGAAAGCCACAAAGAAAGTTGCTGTGCAAATCATTATGGTTCCTCAGGAAAAATGGAGGTCGATTCAGTCATCGAGATGTTCAGACGATCGATAGAAAAATACGGAGTTGTGTACGAAAATTACATCGGCGACGGTGATTCGAAAACTTACTCGGGGATTTTAAAAGCTTTACCGTATGGTAATAATAAAGTTATAAAAAAAGAGTGTATTGGACATGTACAGAAGAGAATAGGCACGCGGCTCCGAGAACTTGTAAAAAAACTGTTGAAACCGTCAACAAAGCCGGAAAAAAAATTCAAAAAAAAGTTCTCGGTGGCAAAGGAAAACTTACGGGCAAAACAATCGACAAACTTACAGTTTATTACGTTTTAGCAATTCGGAGAAATTGCGAATCTGTTGAAGATATGCGCAATGCCATATGGGCAACGTATTTCCATTCCTGTTCCACTGACGAAAATCTACAACACGAGAAGTGCCCGGTTGGGCCGGAGTCATGGTGTTCTTGGCAGCGAGCAGCAGCAGCACACAAACTGACCGAATTTGAGCACGATTACCAGCCACTACCCACGGATGTTGCTGAAGCTGTGCGTCCAATTTACGAAGATCTCAGCAGCGAGACATTATTGGAACGATGTGTAGGCGGCTTTACACAAAATAATAACGAGAGTTACAACCAAATCATCTGGAAAATTACGCCGAAAATCATTCCGAGTGGCTCAAAAATTGTTGAAATGGCCGCAAATATCGCCGCCGGTATGTTTAATGAAGGTTCAATTTCACTTTTGTACCATATGAATGCAATGGGACTGTCTTTGGGGCCCAATGCGCATGCATATGTACAAAATGAGGACAAAGAGCGCGTTACGCTATCCGAGCGCAGAGCGCACGAAGCGACACGAGAGGGAAGGATGGCTCGAAGACAGCACCAAATTGAATTGCTGGAGGCTGCTGAAGGAATGGCGGGTTTATTATATGGCCCTGGAATAGACGACACCATGTAAGTTGAATAAAATTTTTTTTTCTATGTGTGAACCGGTTTTGAAACTTTAAACGCGTTTTTCTCAAAACAGCATTTTTCAAGTCGGTGTACACGATATCTCAAAAACGGCATGTTCGATCGGTCTAAAATTTTAACACAATCTTCTTAGATACAGTTTCTAGTAATTAATCGTTCCTTTTGTCAATCTGATACTTATTTTCCATTTTATAAACAATTTAAGGCCAAATTTTACATAAAAAAATCGAAACCATTTTTTTGAAAAGCCGCCATTTTGTGAAAATTCAATATTTTGATTAACCGAACGATTAATTACTAGATAATCTAATATATTAACGAAATTTATTTGGTTTTTTGATTTCAGATAATCCAATCTTGAGTTACGATGTACACCGTAAATCGTCTTTTTTTAGAGGAGGTTCCGGAAATCGCCTGCAGCGCCCTCTATAATCAACATTTTTATAAATAAAAAATTTGTTTACGTTCTTGAAGGATGCTTTTATAACCACAAAAATTTTCAAATTAATAAATCCAAAAGTCTCTTCAGGATAAATCCTTGAAAAACCGTCTTTTTTTGCCTCATAACTGCGTAAAACTCCTTAACGATGGTCTAACAAGCATTTTGCGAATTATTAAAGTTCTGCAGATGGATATAGGGGTCCATTCGTACAATTTTTGCCTCGAAGCCGACGCAAAGCGAATCGAACACGCCGAACGAACTTTGACGGATGCAGCAAAAGAGGCGCGCTCTGCCCTAAAATCGTCGTGAAAAGCAAGTGAGGAGGAATTTTCCAACGTGGAAGGACAGCTTTATGGTCCTGGGATAGCAGATGAGCGGTAAACATTTTTTAGTCATCGAATTTTCCATTTCTTTATATTTAAAACACACATCAACACTTTAAATGCGTTTTTCTCGAAATGTCATTTTTCGAAACGGCACGCAGCATAACACGAACAATTTTTATTCTTTTGATTTGAACTTTCGAAAATATCTTTAAAATAACATTTGGAAGAGGACTACGTACGGGATTTTTTATGAGTTAATTTAAACTTTTTTTATTAACAAATGATTGCCTTTTTTTTTGCCGAAAATTTGTCATTTTCTGTTCAATTGCTCGCCAGTTCTACAAAAATCAATTCGACATGGCTGCGGAGAATGGATCCAACGTCGCCATTTAAAAATATTTTTTGATAACAATTTTTTGTAATATACTTCAATATACATTTAATAACTTCCTTGAATTGTATTTTTGTATCACCTTTCCTTCCAACCAAAAAAATCGTAATAAAAGCGTTTTTTAGGCTGTTACAGTGGTGTTACCCCTGTAAAAGAAACATATTGAAGCATGGTTACATCAGGGCGTGACACCTCCCCCTTAAAACGATCATTAGGAGAAACCTAATAATCGAAATAACGAACATGCAATTACTTCCCTTCGTTTTTGCAATTAGTAAACATTATTATGTTTTTCAGCGTAATGAATTGGAATCTATGGTTGGTGACAGATTTCGTTGTCTTTTTTGTCAGAGATTTGATTGAATTTACTTGTAGCAGAGAGATGGTAGGTACTGTAACCAATATTTCCAACTCAACCACTTCCAGCTCGCGCGGATGGCCACAAAAGCCCGAGCTCCCGCGTGCTGCGCTGAAATAACTTATTTCTCGGGACTATTGGTTACAAAATTTGGCGCCCAACGTGAGGCGTCATTGTAAAATAAATTAGCATCAGGTATCTCGCTCTCGTTACCAAAAATCTCAACACTACCATTTGATTGGACTGTTTTATATGAATTAGAATTTTTTTTCTCATTGGGGAAATTTTGTGAAGGATTCCTGTTAATATTTATTTATTTATTCATTTATTGGTTGTATATTTGATGTCGTACCTTGCATTATTTATTGGTAGTGGGAATTTATAGTTTATGAAAATTGATAGCGTGAATAGTTATGGAATTTTCTCGGCTATCGCATAGACGAGACGTCATCCAGCTAAGCGGCAAAGGCATGTAGTAGTGTCGCGCCTTGACCAATAAGCGTGATGCGAAGCGTCACACACACAGGTGAGCAAGGCTGTCAGAACCTCGCTGCTACGCTGTTGACCGGCTAGGCCTATCATTGTCTTTTGATCTTACGTAACGTGCGCATCGCAGTTTAACGAGCATCGGATCAGTAAATTTTGTTTTTTGTTTTTTCTGTTGTTTTGTAAACGTTACGTTACCGTGCTGAGAGGTCAGTATTCGTAACGTGACGTGAGGCGTCGAGGGGATATCCGGTAGCGAATTTCTAGCGATAGATCAATTGTGATTTATTCGTGTTGGTGAAGAATTTAGGAAAGGAAAAGAGATCACAGTTAAGGAAAAGAAACGCTACCATGGGTTAAGGCTAGCTGGTCCCGTGACGAGAACGGAGAGTCCAGAGGATACCCTGCCGCTAGGTAACGTGATTTTTATTGCTTCCTTCCCGTATCGGGTACTGTTACATCCTAAAGTAACCATGCTCCACTATCTTTCTTTCTTTTAAAGAAGATCATAAACTTGGACTGTGGTCGGGTCCTATAGTTACCAGAGATTAGACAGGTATAATGACGGCGGGAGGGGTGAGACCTGCAGCCACACCGAGGCAGTGGGAACACACGGTGCGCGCCAAGAGGGGACCAGGTTCATCACTGTACCGAATAACGTGGGCTGTAATCGGCAGGTCTAGGGGCCACCGCTCTAAGGAAGTGGCCAGCCGGTGCAGCAGAGCCACTGAGGCCGAATAACCTGGATATTTTCCGGGTGACCTGTTGGGACCGAGTAAAATAACTGGTGACTCCGCCTCCCCGTGGCCCCCGCTTGAAACAGACTATGGATGTGGAGGCGTTCCGACCCTTCCGCATCACCGGTACTGGCTAAGTGAGTCACCGCCCCCGACGGGGCTGGTCCAACTCGTCCAATGGTCCAGAAACGGTGAGGGCAGGGTTTTTTCAAGCCGACCGTGCAAAAACATCTGGTCATGGCAGTTCTCTTGTCCGCGGTAAAGTCTGAATGGTGGGTCTAGTTTACAAAATTATCCGTCGACCATCAGACGTGAGTTAACAGTTCTGGTAGGGGGACCCGAGGTACAGCCTTCTCGAAATAAAGTTGACGTAAAATCGCTCCTTGTTGTACCTAATAACGAAAAACTAAGAGTTGGTAGGGCACTGCCCCACTCGAACGGTCAGTGTGGAGGGGCCTGAATCTCGTATCAAGAGTTTTCCCTCTATGGCCTGTGGATATCATTGGCGGCGCGTGTCACCGAAGTCTTTAATTGGTCCGTACCCACTTGCTCTGTTGGTGACTGTTGGGTGCTCGCTCCCTTCTCCCTGTCGTGTACCGTATCTGGGTCACGAACGTAGACCAACTGTCCTGGTAACGTCTTCGTTGCTTTGAAAGTTCGTATATGCTACAACAAATGTTGCAATGAACGAAAGATTCATATTCGATATTACACGAAGACACATATCTTGTTAAATGTATTGATGGAAAATTGAAGTTTGTTTTTGACGTCAGAACATGAAAATCTCAAAAGGCAGCTTTTCAGAATTTTTGATACGATACACAATTGTAGCAGAAATTTGGACTCTTCACGAAGTAAATATTCAGGTGACAGAATATATATATATCTAATAGATAAATCGATAATTTAAAGGGAATAAAATATCTAAACGCGGGGTCGATATAAGAATTAAGCAATAATATCATACAGATAGCCAGAGTTAAAATAGGATAAAATAAGAAAGATGATTCATATTAATCATTGGAGCTATGATAAAGACGACTCAAAGCTGCGGTAGCAGTTGCTGGTGGGGGAACATACCCCTGAACGCTTCAGGTCGCACCCGAGCCGATGCCGTCTTTCCCCTCTCTGTGTGTTAACACTATAAGACGAGGAGTGCTCCCTCAAAACAATACATTTATAAAACACATACTTTGCGGTCCACTGCAAATCTAAGCAGCCATTTAATATACAATAATTTGGACTTACGAACAATTTTAATCTAAAATTATGATAAGAATTCAGAAAAGGGATGCTTACCTAAAAGGATACAAGAAATAACTGCAATTATGAAAATTACACATTAATGAAAATCGAAAAGCCATTACATTGTTTAACTAAACGGTTAGCATCGAGAAAGAATATAAATATAATTAACATTTAGTTACTGTGGTAGATATATATGCCTCTGCACGCTATACACCATTAAGAATTGAAATAAGTTTAACATTATCAAAGAACTACATTTGGTATCAGTCGTAAAATGGTCAGCGGAAGCGACTCGGATCTACAGCGCAGCGTGACCCGAACCCCTCGACACCTCGCTTCCCGACCAAGGCGTTTTTCGCTCTCTCTCTCTCTCTATCTCGGCGCGTGCCACCCAGGCGAGGAGTAATCCCTCGAAAGAATTTATAAATACAAATATTAATACATATATATCGAATGCATTTTCTTAAGAATGAAATAAGAAGAGTTATTGTTCATAAAACGTCTTTAATAATCGAGTAAAAACTTATCACACCGATGTCTCAATTTGTTACCAACGATATCCAATTTAAAAGACTTGAGGAAAACTATTGGGAAATATTCAGTCAATAAGGCCTTTTTAGACATTAACTAATAAGCGTTTAAATGAATTCCAAATATAAACCCTAATTAAAATAATAAGTCCTAGTCTATAACGGAAAAAAAAAAGAAAGAAAGATAATACTAAAGAGAAGTATATTGCCTGTACTAGCGTCCGAGTTGTTTTTATTCCTCACTGTCTATTGCGACAACGTGTCGTCGAAACAGGGAATGGTTCCTCGTGACAGCGTGTCGTCAAAGCAAGGAAGGGTTCCTCGAGACAGCGTATCGTCAAAGCGGGGAATGGTTCCTCGCGACAGTGTGTCGTCGAGGCAAAGAATGGTCCGTCGCTGCAGCGTGTCGCCGAAGCGAGGAATGGTTCCTCGCAACGCGTATCTTCAGGGCAGGGAATGGATCCTCGCGACGTGATACCGCAGTTCAGAATATAAGTTGAACGAGTCCGGGTTCAGATGAGAATTACAGCATGAATCACCAGAGGCTTGGTGGATCTACTTAAAAGTCTAAGCCTTTTTCGACGTAGCTTCATTTTACCTGAGATGTGTCAGCTCACCACAAGCAACTCGGAACGAGAATCGAACGAAGGGATGGCTAGAAAAAAAATTAGTCATCGCGATGAGCCCTCCCAAAGTCCGAGTTCTATTGTAATTCCCAGAACCTCCCGCATAGAAAATTCAGGACCTATATAAGGACGGGAAAATGCCCGAAAAGAGAGTCTAGTCGGAGATCATCAGAGGCTTCTAGGTCTAGCCCGGTACACAGAGGCCCCTAGGTTAGAGCCCGGTGAAGAACAGCTTACACTGCGTACAGCCGCAGTGTCGAGCGTTTGATCAGTCGCAATAAAAACTGGCGAGCTAAACAGGCTCCCACCGCGAAGAAAACCTTGTAGAGTCAGCTACAATTCAGAGTGAGTACTTAGAAGAAAAACTTCAGAAAATAATTTACTTTTTCTCGGTTTTAATGTCAATCATTCGGAATTTATCTCAAGTTTAAAGAAGAAATTTGGAAGAAATTGAATTCAATTGTTTTCTGCTGTTTTTGTTTAAAGAAGAAATTTGGAAAAAATTGAATTCAATTGTTTTCTGCTGTTTTTGTACTAGTCTACACTGTTTCTTTTGTTTTACTGTTTTATTGAATCATAAGTATCACGTTAAGTGTATTGCGTCGAAAAGTAATATTCGCTCGCGCACGGTATTAGCGAACGTACGTGTATCATTTATTTGGATATTTGAATGAATTTCAACAGCTTCACGAATCATCGAGTTTAGCATTTTTATTTTAACACACAGTTGCCATTTTTCCCTTTCAACGCATCGGTTAGTGGCAAAACAACTTCACCAGAAAACCAAACGTAAGTATAAACGCAATTCTTCTAATTTATATTGTCTGATATCTCCGTAAATTTTTCCCCAAGTGGAAGTAACCTGCCATTTTCCTTCCCCCTAAAACCCCCTCCTCCGCGGGTTAATTTATCGATCTAGTATATCGAATCGAGAGAAGGTTAACGCGAACAATCAACAAGCATTCTCAGCCCTGTCCCGAGTAATTTTCCGAAAGGTTAGACTCAAAAGGGGGCATACGTTTTCGGTGTTTCTTGTCAGGTGTGGTAAAGGGAGAAGTCATTCTCCTTGACCAGAGTACGGAAAACTCACGCCGAAACGCCTCACACGTCTTAAATTTGTTGGTTTTTGTAAAAACACCGCGCGGGTTTGACGTCACAAAAATTGGGGACTCGTCCGGGATCCTAAAAAAGTGTTCAATTTGTTCAAATTAACCAGTCATCTTTTTTGCGAATAAATTCAATTAGTGAAAATTGGATTTAAGAAAAAAAAAGTGTTAAGTTAATTAGTAATTTTTGTCGCGAGTAAAATAAAATCGAAAAAAGAAGGTGTGATTTTATAAAGAAATTGTTCGTGTTGTTCGAATTAATTAATCGGTTCTTTCGTGGATCAATTAAATTGTGAAAACTGATTTCTTAAGGAAGTGTCACTTTGGTTCGTGTTAATCGACCCGCCTTTGTAATTCGATTTAATTCATAAAACCCAACTTTTACCTTTTTACCGCGTTATTCAGAAGTGATTTCATTCGTGAAAATTGATTTTTTACTTTTTATTGAGTTTTACTGATTCAACTTATTTCATGAAAATTTATCACTTCCTTCTTCTCAGTTTCTGTAAACTGATTTAATTGATAAAATCTAACTTTTCCCTTTTTATCGCATAATAATGTGTTGATTTGATTCGCGAAAATCGATTTTTCCATTTTTATTGATTTTTAGTAAATCAACGCAATTCGTGAAAATGTACTATTTCCTTTCAACCGCGTGTGTTGTAAATCGTTTAAAAGCATAAAATCTAACTTTGACCTTTTTACCACGTCTTTGAGAAGTGATTTAATTCGTGAAAATTGATTTTGTACTTTTTATTGAGTTTTAGTGAATCAAACCAAATCGAAAAAAAAATTTCTATTTCCTTTCAACCACGTTGTAATAAAACATTTTTATCCATAAAATCTAACTTTCCCCTTTTTTATCGAATGTGGATTTAATGTGTGAAAATTGATTTTTTCTTTTTATCATTATTATCGGGTTTTGATAAATCGATTTTATTCATAAAAATTGATTTAGTTGAAAGTGACACTTTTATTGGAGTTAGATGATCGGCTTTTCCTGTGTATAATTACAAATTGAGAACGTTCGTTTGTGTGGTTCAAGTCCATTGATCGACATCGTTGCAAAAATTGATTCGTTTTAGAGAATACCCGCTATCATTCAAGTTCTTTGATAACCTTTTTTTGTAAGTAAACTGACCTTGTAGAAATCTAATGTGGAAGCTAATTTTTAATAATGACTGGTGAATAAAAAGAGATAGAATTTGTATTGAAGGACATATACGTGGATATATATATATATACACGGTGGCCGATTTATCTGAAGACATTGAAATATTTCGAAAACTACGCATCAGATCAAAAAAAGTTCTCAATAAAATTTGTTCGCCTGGAGGGGGGTCATCCAATGATACCAAAGTCGATCCCTCACCTCTACCTCTGGTGTGGGGGTGGGGGCAACTTTGAAATCGTAAATGGGAACCCCTATTTTTAATTGCTGATTCGGATTCCCCATAGAAAAATCAGTAACTTTCATCTGAAACATTTTTTTTCGTTTCGTGATAGATGGCGCTGTAATCGCAAGGGACCTGATTTTTGCGAATATCTCGAGAAATTACGTGAATCGTATAGCAAGCAAAATTTTGGAGTCTCTAGTATGAAACCTACAAAAGATAACGAAGGTATTTTTCTTAACAAAGAAAAAATAACAGGGTTTCAGGGACCTTTAGGTAAACAAGTAGCGGAGTGTAAAAATCACTCGGAAGTTGGAACTTTACACGAAATAAGTGCGACTGAATACAAAACAGACAGTAGTCGGGACTTCCAAATTTCCGGCACCGAAATACCTGATAACGATAAAATAGATCATCTTAAAGAAATTCGAACAGCTGAACGAAAAAAAAATTCCTAGACGATCTTGTTGCTGATTACAACATAATCCGTGTGACATCCCTGCAAACTTCAAATTACCAAGATAGAATCATTGAATAACCACCAAATCATCCTCCTCAAGAAAAAACCACATTTAATTTCACCTCAAGGAAATTTTGAAACGAAATTAAAAGAATAAAGGTCTATAATTCTTCTTTGTTACATATAATAAAAAGAAAGTTATTCCTATTCTCTTCTCCTGCCCAATTTGTACCCTAATTATATTCTTATGTATTGTTGAATGTCTCTTTGATGTGGTATACCAAAAATTATACTTGTATAAAATACATCATAAATGAGGTCAACTCGTTCAAAGGTAACAATTGATGACTCTATAATTCACGAGTGTCCTGACGAAACAAGAAAAAGGCTCCCAAAGGATAATCCTAATAATTTGACGCTTCCGATTGTCGTACATGATCCATTTTTCATCACCGGTTATGACACGTTTCAGAAATGGCTCGATTTCATTGCGTTTCAGCAGCGCATCGCAGACGTTAATTCGGTCTATCATGTTTTTCGCGCTCAACTCATGAGGAACCCATACATCGAGCTTCTTTTTGTAGCCAGCTTTGTGTAAATGGTTCAAAACAGTTTTGTGGAACATCGACACTGCTGATATGCTTATCTTGCTTGACTTTTTCAAGAATTTCATCAGCTTTTTCAGTGATTGGACGACCAGAGCGTGACTCATCTTTCACATAAAAATTACCAGAACGAAAGCGTGCGAACCATTTCCGCGCAGCAGATTTTAATAAAATACCTTCACCGTGCATAGCACAAATTTCTTCACAAGCCTGCGCAGGGTTCTTCCCTTTGTCATAATAATATTGCAAAATATACCGCAATTTTTCATTACTTTTCTCCATTTTCAAACGCAAACAACTTTACAACCACTGCACTGATTTCGATGTTTACACACTCAAAGTAACGCTCGAAGTGTCACCTTTCCAACGAATGTTTAGTGATGTCGCTGCGATCTGTGTTTCCTCACTTATTTGCAATTGGTGTCATTTATCGGGAAAAACGCCACGAACTTTTTCCCAGACCCAATATGTTGATACCCAGGAACATTTAAATTTCTTGGGTAGACACAGAAAAAGATTCATCGCCTTTTTTTCTTGCATATCGAAGGCTTTCTGTAACAATTGTCTCCATGATGTTTTTTGGGAACATTTGGATTAAAAATTCATAAGGAGTACTACCATCGATGTTTATCTTGTGTTTACCGGTATAAGTCGGACCGTCGTTCGCATTCTGATTCTCCTTACCGGCATGCCATACAATATCACTCTTATTGGCATTGTTTCCCGTAGACTTTGTCGATTTCTGTACTGACCCGGTGGATTTACCCTTCTCCCATAAATTTTCTGATGCGTGTTTACTTCTTTTCTTCTTTTTTAATCACTGTCATCCGAAAAACTAGCTTCTGAATCTGAAGGAATAGCCACTTGATCCATTTGAACACGGCGTCTTGACCGAAAACGCATCTACAACCAACATGTACAATCGAATGATTTACCAATGATTTGGCTATACACTTGATTACAAGATTGCAAAGATTTCCAAATCGTACACAATTTCAAGAGATTTCGAATATTTCCACAGATTTTGAATATTTCCACATGTTGGATAATCAGCTGGCGCACGGCGATCGATATTCGTCGTGCGCCTACCTGTTGCGGTGCTCTAGCACACGTCGTTCGGTTGAGCCGAAGATAGCCGAGGCAGGGCTTCGCGAAGCCGAGGATGTGCCTCGTTGGCATGCCGCGTCGAGCGAGAGGATGTCTCTCTCGCTCGACTTCGGTTTCGCTCACCGGCTATCTCGCTCAACTGACTTCAGCGCCCAACGACGCTTTCGTACTCGCAGCCATATTGCATTTTTGGACACTTTCGCAACAGCATCGAGGAACAGCACACACGGAACTTTCTTGGACTTTTCTCGTTGGCTTCTGACTCTGGATTCACTCATCACTCTCAACAGGACTCAAAATCAGGTACGAGTACGTTGTTATAATTTACCGTAAATTCAATGGCAACGAGGAGTTGGATGCTCATCGGTACTTCAGCATTTTGGTCTCACTTTTTGGCGGCATTGCAGCACATGTCACGCCACGGTTTTCTCAACATAATTTGCCGGTATAATTAATATAATTATGCAGGTGTACTATATTCACTGTACTTTTCCCCAGGACATCTGCTGGAAGAGTACAGCGCCTATACACTGCTCATTTTGTGCATCCTCACTATGTGTTGTATTGTGATACGCAGTGCTGCCTGCGTAGCTTGTCTCATACGTATAGAGCACTCAAGCAATTTCAATTGCAAGTGCTCTTATTTGTTCACTGCAACGTCTCTGCATTAAGCTGCTGAGAGCCTGCTGTGAATTGTAATACCACCTTACGCACTCATATATCTCACTGCGTTGCATGCTCCGCAGCACCAGCTGCGGTGCGCACATCACTCTCAGTACATACAGCACACAATTAATATAATTGTGTGCTGGTTCTCAGTCCATATCATCAAATTCAGCTTACCTAATTAAACTCAGTTTTTTATACTCAATTTTGGTGCATTTATTATTTATATTATTTTGTATTTTTCTAAATTTAGTATATTCTGTGTTTCTTTCTCATATTTAACCAAGTGTTTTAAATTGCATTATTACATTGTTTGTGTGGAAGGATAATAAACCACTTTCACAAATATCATCTATGAGTCTGGTTTTATTTTCACCCTGTCTTGAGTGAAGTCTCATAACTTCCAATATATTCACAGATCTGTCAAATACCATCATCGGACGGATTCTCAAACACCACAGATTTCGAAGATTCCAAGAGATTTGAAATATTTCCAGAGATTTCAAATGTTTCCAGAGATTTCAAAAGATTTCTCGAGTGATTATGAATCTCGATGCATGTAAGACACAAATGTAACCACTTCATTATTTTAGTGCCATACATATCCAATCAGCACTGCGGTTTTCTAATCATGATGGGTGATTATATAATCTATCAATAGGAGAAAAAATATTTACTTACTTTACTCTGCGACAATCCACACGTGGAACACACTACACGGCTCCCGAAATATGAACGAAATTGGCACTTGGTGATTCGTATAGGACGCGGGTGACAATCGTCAGATCGTTCGAAATTTAAAAAGATCGGTTCGAGAATCGAAGCGAGTTCCTTCGAGAAGTGGGAATTTCAAGGGGTTTGCCGCTGTACTCACAGAAGGCGCCATAACCATTGTTTTGATATGTGGTTAACAAATGTGCCTTCATGCAGGAAGAGGTCAAGGTAACGTCAATCTAGCGGTCCCATGGCTAAATATATGTTGTAACGTGGCAAAATATTAAGCCCAACGTCCTGCTCGCACAACGCATTCCAGAACGATCTCGCAGAGGTCCACTATAATTGCGTAGGACTATACTTAATTATTTTTCGTGTTGTATTTTAATTTTTTTTATTCATACGATCGAATGAACCGAGAGAGAGAGAGAGAGAAAATGTCCCGCCCGACCATCATCTACAGCATCTACCAAGGGTGGTTTACCTGCCGGACTGGGCTACGCATCTCTATAATCTACTTTTATTATACTTGAATAAAATACATAAAAAATGAGGTCAACTCGTTCAAAGGTAAGAATTGATGAGTCTATAATCCACGAGTATCCTGAGGAAAGAAGAAAAAGGCTCCCAAAGGATAATCCTAATAATTTTACACTTAAAACTATAACCGGGACCCCATGCAACAGTCCCAGCAATTCATCTTCCGAGATACCAACTCCAATTTCCCACAAAATTTCCTCCTGCACCAGTTCACATAAGAATTCTGTTGTGCCCACTGTAGACTCAGACTTCTACAAGTTAACCGAAATTCTCACCCATAAAGCAAAAGTAATAAAGTTTGATCAAGTACAATAATATACAATCACTCGAGTTAACTTCTGACAATATTATCATCACTCGATCCCAAGAGAATAAAGAAGCCGAGACAAGTTCATCCTATACAGTTGAAATTATAGAAAGCAATTTCGGAAAATATTATAGTCCGGAATATAGTCCTTTACAGATCAGGGAATTTTCTGACGACGAAAGTTTAAACCAATTTACGAATCAATTGAATGAAACGTTAGAAGCAAAGTCCTCAAATAACACTTTGCCGTTAGTCGGGTTTGTCATAAGGCCGGACGACGAGATCAACAAAAATCTTCCAGCATTAGTATACCCCACCCCAGTAGCGAAGACCTAGGTCGGCCAGTAAAATCCCCCGAAAGTATCGTGGAGAATTTCGAGTCTCTAAGCGTACCCGAAAACACGTATACACCTTTATAGACCCCCTGGACCGTTGCTAGCGCTACGCCTAGTATAATCCCTTCAGCTAACAGCGATATGTTTTACACGCCATTAGGCGGATATACCCCTTTCGACGAAACTATTCCTAGATCACCTTCCCTCGTCCGCAAAGAATCATTATCAACTCCAAAGGGAATAATTGATAATCGTGAAAAAACCACATTAAAGTCAATTATCAAATCCTTACATACAACACCTAAAAATTTGGTGAAAAAATTACATCTTTTGCCAGAATACAATTTGTCCACTCCCGGTTGCTCCACATATCTCACGGGCAAAGACTCAAACCCAGACAAGATATCGAATAGAATACCGCCAATAAAATTCCTACTAAAAACCTATCAAATTAAGTCTAACAACTCATCCCCAAATACACCTCCCACAATGGTTAATAATAATCAAACATTGTCTCTTCGAGATGCCCTGGCTGTCATACCGAATTATGACGGTCATTCTTTATCACTCGGTATGTTTATTCAAGGATGCAAAGAGGCCTTGGCTATGATAGGGCCAGGAGCCGAATCAAATTTAGTAAAAGCAGTTCGCATAAAAATTATCAGTGAACCTCGGCGCACCATACAGGGGCAAACTTTTGAAACAATAGAGGATCTGAGTGAATTTCTTAAAGATATTTACGAACCTACGCGAAACGTGTATTAACTCCAAGGGGAATTGGGATTGATATATCAAAGAGAAAATGAGTCCGTCATTGCATATTCCAATCGCGTAAGAGACTTGGGAAACTTAATACTCGAAAATTATGATGTGAGCGAAGATAATCCTTTGATTGCCGCGTTTATTAATAATACTAAAGAAAGTCTTCCGGCATGTTTTCTACACGGGTTAAAACCAGAAATTCAACAACGTTTAATTCCGAACAATAATCATGACAAATTAATTAAACTCCCGGTTCAAACAGAAAAAAGTTAAGTGTCACGGGCAGCCCTGCGTAGTGGTGGGCTGGAAACTTCGGGTTCAGAGGTAAATAAACCTGAGGCGAAACGGGGAGTACACGTGGTAGCAAGCGAAGAAGTGTATTGCCAGTTGTGCAATAAAAAAGGGCACAATGCTAAAGAATACTCTCTCCAGAAGTCTAGCCAAGAGTAGGTTGTCAGTCCACAAAATTCGGGAAATATTGATAAGGGACCGAGCATGTGTCAGATCTGTCAGAAGACTGGACACTCGGCGGACAAATTTTTAAAAATCTTTCCCCCTTTAAATAACAATAAACCCACATTCGAAGCCTCTTTACTTACTATATGCCAGGTCTGTAATAAACGCGGACACACTGCCGATCGTTGTTATAAAAGTTTTCCTGCGGGAAGAAAAGAACAGGGAAAAATATCTGCATTCTGTCAACTTTGTAAAAATTATGCTCATTTGGCTAATAGATGTTCACGTTTCCCTCCGACCCCCCCTAAATTGATGTCCTTGTCACAAGAACAGGTACCGCAGAATCTTCGATACCAGAATTCAAGTGACATTCGGTGTCAGATATGTAAAAAAAGAAGGCCATGGAGCCCACTTCTGTCCATTTCCCAATAATAATTCGCAACCGTTGATTAACAATCGATTTGATAACCGAAGGAATTTTGATAATAATAATGTTAGACCCATCGAGATGGGTAGGGAGTGTTTTTATTACAAACAACCAGGTCATTTTATACGGGACTGTCCCGTCCGACGTATTAAAGAGAATAAATACGAAAGTTCGGGAAACGATAGCGGTCTTCCGAGTACGGGTGCACCTGGGGAGATCCCGCAGAGTATGTATCCGATCCATGTAATTTCTATCACAGCCGAGAAACCCAATCGCGAGTAGTCCGAATGTTTAATATACAACTGAATGGAGAAAGTAGCGTCCAGACGGTTACGGTAACGGCGTCGGAAATTATATCTCCTGTCACTCTTATGGTTGATACAGGAGTCGGTCCAAACGTTCTAAAGAAACAATTTGTGAGTGAACACATCTCTATAAATCGCGGAGAAATTCTGTAACTTAATGGAATCATAACAAATTCAATTTTTACTTTGGGGTAATATTACCGTACAAATTTTCAGACGTTTCGCTACTTTCCGTATTGTAGACAATAACTTCCCCATAAAGGAAGCTGGTATATTGGGTTCGGAATACCTCGACGGCAATCGCGTGAAAATTGATTACGAAAAAAGACAATTGAAAATGCAGAATGTAAGAATACCATTTGCAACTCAGGAAACTATTGTTATCCCTGCAGAGTCCACCAAATTGTGCTTCATGAGAGTAAAAAATTTCGATTCACGGGAAGACTATTTGCTTCCCCTGGATGCAGGTGAAGGTATAAACATGGAAAGCGGGTTCGTCATTAATGATAATGGCAAAGCTTATATTTACGTAACTAATAGCAATAGGTATTCGGTTCAAGTCCAAGTACCAGTACAAGAATTAGTGTCATCGGAGGAACTAATTCATAGCACAAAAATAAAGGATCCTAGTGATGATTCGAGTAAACGGGAAAAGAATCCCGAGTTTTCTAAGGGGTTGGGTCATTTTTTAAATAAAGACAATGTAAAAGGAAACGACCAAGAGGATTTCCCTCTGTCGGATTCTTCAGAAAATTCTTCAGAGAATATTTTTAATTTTTTGAAAAATGTAAAAGAAGAAATAATAAATTACATGGAAATAATTAAAGTTATTTGTGAAACTGGTCTGGAGAAAAGTATATTGTGTACAAAGGATTGTAAATTGAAAATAGGTGGAGAATTTGAGAAATTGCAGCCCAAAACCCGAAGTCTTACGGAAAAGTGCACGTCGAATCTAACTGAAAATAACACTTGTATGGAACCTGTAAAGATAATTGTACCTAAAGAAAACGTGGTCTATCCAAATTCGATAGAGATGGAAAGAAACACAGAATTTTTATGGGCAACTGTGCTTATGGAAAGGACAGAATCTCTGGAAGATTTTAATAATTGTACTAAAGGGAATAACGTTGTCTATCTGAATTCGATAGAGACGGAAAGAAATACAGAATTTTTGGGGAAAACTGTGCCTATGGAAAGGACAGAACCTCTGGATGATTTTAATAATTGTACTAAAGGGAATAACGTTGTCTATCTGAATTCGATAGAGACGGAAAGAAATACGGAATTTTTGGGGAAAACTGTGCCTACGAAAAGGACAGAATCTTGTGAAAAGATTAATGATTGTTTTAATGCTGAAAGCATTATCTATCCGAATTTGATAGTGTAACATAGTTACATCCGCTAGCCTACTTTATTATTTCGGACGGCTATAAGAGCCGAGATTTCGGGCGAACACACTGAGCACTGCGGGTACTAGGTCATCGAACCAGTACGAAATGTGACGAAAACGAGCTCCGTCACAGCTAAGGAATTCCCTCGCCACGCGCCACCGTAAACAGCAGGTCAGCGACCATCTGGCTTCGCTTGGAGGCGAGGGGGAGACGAGTGGCGCGGTGACGGTAACGAATAAAATTAGAAAAGCGTTATCTTTTGAAATGGGAATCGAAAATGATGTAGAGGCGAATGAGGCAGCGGGGAAGGCTATAAAAGAGCCTGCAGGAGGAGAAATGCTCTCTTAGTAAAAGGCTCTTTTCTCCAATGATACGTGCATTTTGTCTACAAGTTGGAGCTCTTGAATCATTTACAGTTACATTTTATATAAATACGTGCTCTTGTAAGTAAGAAAATCGAGTCGTTTTAAGTGAAAAACGAAGACTGCCGAAAGAGGAACGACAGGCAAGTCATTTGAATAATACGAAAAATAATCAGTGGAATTTTGAAGAAATTGACATTAATCTAAAATTAGATAGGTTCTAAGTGAATAGAATTAATTGCATAGAATTAATTGCATAGAATTAATTAAATAGAATTAAGCGGGTAGTATTTAAGCGAATAGAATTAAAGCGCGTAGCATTTAAACCGGTAGAATAAGCTCAAGTAAAGGGTGATTTTTTAAGAGCTTGAGAACTTTTTTTTAAAAAAAAACGCATAAAATTTGCAAAATCTCATCGGTTCTTTATTTGAAACGTTAGATTGGTCCATGACATTTACTTTTTGAAGATAATTTCATTTAAATGTTGACCGCGGCTGCGTCTTAGGTGGTCCATTCGGAAAGTCCAATTTTGGGCAACTTTTTCGAGCATTTCGGCCGGAATAGCCCGAATTTCTTCGGAAATGTTGTCTTCCAAAACTGGAATAGTTGCTGGCTTATTTCTGTAGACTTTAGACTTGACGTAGCCCCACAAAAAATAGTCTAAAGGCGTCAAATCGCATGATCTTGGTGGCCAACTTACCGGGCCATTTCTTGAGATGAATTGTTCTCCGAAGTTTTCGCTCAAAATGGCCATAGAATCGCGAGCTGTGTGGCATGTAGCGCCATCTTGTTGAAACCACATGTCAACTAAGTTCAGTTCTTCCATTTTTGGCAACAAAAAGTTTGTTAGCATCGAACGATAGCGATCGCCATTCACCGTAACGTTGCGTCCAACAGCATCTTTGAAAAAATACGGTCCAATGATTCCACCAGCGTACAAACCACACCAAACAGTGCATTTTTCGGGATGCATGGGCAGTTCTTGAACGGCTTCTGGTTGCTCTTCACTCCAAATGCGGCAATTTTGCCTATTTACGTAGCCATTCAACCAGAAATGAGCCTCATCGCTGAACAAAATTTGTCGATAAAAAAGCGGATTTTCTGCCAACTTTTCTAGGGCCCATTCGCGGTCAACATTTAAATGAAATTATCTTCAAAAAGTAAATGTCATGGACCAATCTAACGTTTCAAATAAAGAACCGATGAGATTTTGCAAATTTTATGCGTTTTTTTTTAAAAAAAAGTTCTCAAGCTCTTAAAAAATCACCCTTTATAAGCGAGTAGGTTTAAAGAGGATAGTAACGAAGTGGAACGAGTGATAGATAGAGAGAATTATAGGTATAATCGAGACATCGGCTTGAAGAGCGAGTTTGACGCGCTTCGTGTGCGTGTGTGTGTCGAGTGACAGGCTCACTACCAACGCACGGAACAATAATAAACTACCGAGCTAGGTGTACCGAGAAATTAAGAGAACGCAAAACACGAAAATAATTGTAAAAATAATTGTAGGAAATAACGAATTTAAATGCATTGTACTGGTCATCGGTGCCAAGAAACCGAACATTGACAATTTTATTTTTAATTGCTTTTATTAATAAACCCTACTTTTACCTACCTCGAAGTCTAAAATTAATTATCCTTGTGTTCGAGTTCGAATTTCCCCTTGGAAATAAAAATTAATGCTAACGATAAGAAATTACCGTTACAATAAAGACAGAAAGGAAATCAGAATTTTTGAGAAATACTGTGCCTACGGAAAGGACAGAATCTTGTGAAAAAGTTTATAATTGTGTTATTGCTGAAAGCGTTGTGTATCCGAATTCGATAGAGAGTATAATATCAGCAAAAAATAAAGTCAATTGTATAGATTGTGTTGAAATATCGCAATTAGTAAAAATGAAAAAGGATGAAGAATGTTGTTGCCAAGGATTTGTTGAAACCGAATTTGTGAATCGTCAAAGAATATACAAACGATGTACCCTTGAATCCATAAAAGTAGAAAGTATCAAGAATGTTAAAAATAAAGAAACAAGTTTCGAAACCGAGAAGTATAATTCAAAGTGGTATAAATTCATAGACGTTTCTTTAATACAGAAACTCAGTATATTGTAACGGTATTTTACGTTAACATCACCCTTAAAGGGTTTTAGTTCGAACTCGAGCAGGGAGGAAATTAATATAGGCTTCTGTATTAGGTAAAAGTATGGTTTATTAGACACATTTAATAAATAATACAAGTAAAAGTGAAATAATTTGTGTAAAAATTAAATATACTCCTTTTTCCTTAATTTTTGGTGATTATGCACCTTACAACAAGAATTTAACCCGGGCTTACGCATGCCTCTATAATCGCGTCCGCATGAAGTAGGAGATTTTATCTTGAATTAATGAAGCATTTCTATAGTTATTTGGTGGTATTGTATCTACACATAGAACGCGCTTGCTGGGCTTGCCATCGTTACTATATCTATATCGCCTCTGTTATTATTCCTCGGTGTTTGGAGGTAGCCTATTCTATATCTATAGCACGTGGACCGTAGTGGGGACGGAGCTCTCACTAGAGCTCCTCTGGCTGAGCGATCTACTCGCTGGTCCCGCCGCTGTTCCGGTGGAGGCGTCAGCGCGGTGCATCCTCGGTGCATCGGCGCATCGGCGCATCGGAAATGCTACAGGAGCGGCTTTAGCTGGTTTCTATGGTGTTTTTTTAGTCCCTATGGATTTTAATATATTTTGGATCCATACCACTTGTTACAATTTCGATGGAAGATCTTGTAGGCTGGGATGCTGGACTACTTGGATGACTGATGGCTCTGTAGTAGGCCTTGGAGATGTTCGTTTTTCCTTGGGCGAGAAGTTGCAGGCCTGATCCTTGGAGTGGTGCAGTTGAAGATCTTTCTCCTTGGGTTGACTAGGTGGTCCTTCTTTTAGATGGATGGCTGGCCCTCCTTTGGTCGATTAGCTGGTCTTCCTTTGGTTGATTAGGTGGTCCTCCTTTGGTAGATTCCGGATGTTGGCGAAAGTCTGTGAACAGAATACTCCCCGACTGTGGTTTGTCGTGCCCTTTTATACCGGCTTCCCCGCTCTTCTTTCCTTTCCGTCGGTATAGCAGGGTATTACTATATCTTCTAGTCGTCCTGTAGCCCATCTCCTGTAGCCCATTTGTCCCGTTAATATCCTCTTCTTGGTTATGATAATTTAGCGTGTTCCTTATAGATACTTCTTCATACGTTACTTGAGACTATAGTCTCACTGCTTGTCAGTATAACTATATTTTGAGTAACGGTAGTTGGTTTATAGGTGTGCGTGCTGTGTGGTATGAATCTCTATGTTGGTGTGTGTGGATCTAGTTTAAGCTCGTCATTTCGGCGGTATATTTAATATAAGACGAGTATGTCGTCTTAATATCAAATATTTCTCGCAAAATTACGCCTTTTATACGCGAAAGGTCGTGTTACGCGATATCTGAAGCTGTAATACACGATCGATTTGATCGAATCAAAGAATTATTAAGACTCGATGAATTAAGGAAAGAAGAGAGGAAAAATATTAAAACCCTTTTAAAAGAAAGCTCCCATTCATATCAAGTACCGATATAAATGACCGACATATTGTTACGTCCTGACGTAACGTCGCATTTATCTTTTTTAATTTCGATTACGTTAAAACTCTTCTGTTTTAGTTTCGCTACACTAAAAGTAACTTTCCACATTTTTCTTTTATTTTCGAACTTCTTGAGAGGAGAGCAGAGCGATTTTAGCAACGGAGATCGGAACAGGGTGGGGATGCAGCTCTACCGACCGTCTCTCGGGAAAATTAATCTTGTAAAGATGGAATTTTTCAGCTCTCCCGGTCAAAAGCCAAACTTTCAATGGGATCTACGGCGTAGACCCGGTTATCGACTGCCATTTATGGATTTATGATTCAGCGCAGCCTTACCCTCAATCCTAGACCAGGGCTAGTTGCCGTCGGGGGCGTTGTTGGTCATAAGGGAGCGGTTGGAGGGAACGCTATCACGTGACCAGGCGACCACACCCTTTCTTCTCGCTCTTGCCTGAAATCTTCTCTCTCTCTCTCTCTCTCTCTCTCTCTCTCTCTCTCTCTCTCTCTTTACAAAGTTGATGAAATCACGAACAATTATTAACTGAGCGAAACAATTAACAAAAGTGGAAGAACTGTTGATTTAAACGAAAGATTTATGACTATTAAAGTGTTCACACGAATACTGTAGGTAAAATATCAGCAGCAAAAAGAACAATTATGCTTCCATATGGAAACTACCCAGGGCTGTCACTCGAAAACGAGTACAACCCACATTGAATTAATGAGCTTACCAGTTGTAATCGTGTAATAGAGGAAAGATCAGCATATCAGAATTTATAGTAAACATACCATCATATATATATAGAATATGTTATGCATATATAGAAAGGATAAAGGAAATATTAGGATGTATTTACAGTGAAATAGCGAAAAATAGACAAAACGAGAAAGAGATGAGACTAAATTGAGTTGCAATGAAGCTTCTCCTGCAGGAAATCGAGGCTGGCCGACTCTCCACGCAACGATAAACGCCTTGCGCGAGGTCTGAACAGCAATCTAGCTGACTTGCGTGCGGACGATATTATATACGAGTAACCGAGTCGGGCGAGTCGCTCTCAAGAAAAAGTACTCTCTCGCTCTCTCTCGTTTCCATGCATAAAAATATTTGTTTTACCAGCAAGTTATATATATGGAATATGTCACACATATACAGAAAGGATAAAATGAAATATTAAGATTATTTTACAGCTAAATACCAAAAGTAATACGAAACGAAAAAGAGAGAAAACTGTAACATGTTTCAATAAAGCTTCCTCTGCAGGAAAGCGAGGCTGGCCGACTCTCCGTGCAACGATAAACGCTTTGCGCGAGGTCTAAACAGCGATCTTGCTGACTTACGTACGGACGAAATATACGAGTAACCGAGTCGGGCGAGTCGTTCTCAAGAAAAGTACTATCTGACTCTCTCTCGTTTCCACGCATAAAAATACTTGTTTTACCAGCAAGTTATTTATATAGAATATGTTACACATATATTGTAACGGAACGCCATCACGGCGCTCCGCTACTATACCCTTAAAAGCACCCACACATTCAACCTACACAAAAAAGACGAACACCTAGCTAGACTAGGGCAACATAACAGAAAAATAGGTACACACGGTCAACCGCAAGTACCCACCCTAAATCAGCATGGCGTCCTATGCAGGCCCCACCTAGACACAAAAACCACTATCAAAACAAACACAGCTCGCAAGAAGCTCGCACAAGTAAGAAGAGGGGCCGGCCAAATCAGCACGCTACAGACCAAACCTCAGCATAGTATCCCCCGCCCAGTAGGAAGCAGGCGGAACGACGCGTAACAACAAACGCCTTACCAAGCTAGGAAGACATAGCCCGCTTCACCCGTTCAAGCCAACTACACCACACCTACACGATGCGCGGAGAACGTCACGATACGGCGAGATTACAAAAGAATTTGTGGAACTCTTGAAATTCCACAAACTTTCAAGAGTAAAACGACAAGGGGATTCCACATGAAACCGCACCACATACCCCCACTTAATGATCAAACATTAATAACAAAATAAAGACACAAAACGAATTTAAACATTACAACAAACAATTAACAAATCAAGACTAGGGCAAGCCCTAACCGGATAAAATACTCTATAGCAAAAATAACACAAAAACCAGGAAAGCTAGAAAACACCTGGTAAAACACCAAACTCACAATTATTAAACAAGTCTAGCGCAAACCAAATCAGAACGTAAACCAGGAAATACATACGAAGCATCAGCAAAACCACACATGAAAATAAGTAGTAAAAACATGCATTAAACAATAAAAAGCTCTCAGGAAAAGTTTGAACCTCCTGCGGGTAAAAATTTAACACAGGCCAACAAATTCAACCTCGCTAAAACCGCGGTTCAAACCCAGAGAAGACAAAGCCCGGCTAAATATAGAAATAACGGTACACCAATACACCACCATGCACCTCCTTCACCTAGTGATTGAAGGGCGATAAACATCACGTGACATACCCAAAAACACCCCCTCGGGGCCCATCCACTAAACTATATAAACCACGACCGGACAAGCCTCGGGGCTCTTGTTGAAAATCTATTCTTCAAGACGAAGCGCTGCCCGACAGCCACACTAAATTCATTTTTAATTCAGAATGTAACACAAATAGCAGGCTTTCGATCAAACGATTCCCCTGCATCGCGCCTTGGCCATCGTTTGACCGAACGCAGCTATCTCGATAACGACTAACAGTTTGGGAAAAATCTTGTCAGAAACAGTATTCATTCTCTTAACCGATTCCCTGGCATCGCGTCCTGGCCGTCGGTTGAGTGAACGAATTATCTAGGATACACTGCGAGGAAAGGGCTCGCCTGCATTGCGCCTTGGCCGCCCCCAATCGCAGCGTTAGGGCACTCTGCATTAACGTGTCCCCACGCATAGCGCCGTGGCTACACGTCTTCTGCAGAGTGGAGAAGCACGTGTGTCTCCAGGTTTAGGGAGTGGCATCCTGGCTTGTTGCACCACGCGCAACCGATTCGTAGGGTGTACCTGCGTGGGTGGCACCACGTCAGGGCCAGCACCAACTACCACCTGTGACGAACGAATACCCAGGCCAATTGCACCAATTAAAAAACCTAATTGTAAAGCCTCTAAGGCGCAATAAGGTGGCTTGATTGAGAGCAACTAAAGGCTCCAGTATCCGGGGTACAGGAAGAGCTAGCTGGTCAAGCTGCGAACCCGGTATCGGTTGCGAACAGCGAGCTATAGAGAGGGACCCAAACAATAACAAAGACTAGTAGAGATAGGTAGGTAAATTCACACACCTCCCCCCTCGCAATACACTCGCGTCCCTACTATACACTCACCGCGCAACCATCAGAAAGGCGTAGCCTTACACGGCAGATCACGCGTACGGACATCTACAAAACAATAACACCCCCTAGCATGACACCTAGCTAGATGTTCAATGATTAAAAACAAGGCAGACCAGTACTTCTAACGAATGTACCAAGGAACGCCCCGTATGAGGACTGAGCCGGCAGCAAATAAGGATAGGCCACACACCGTACGCCTCACATAGAGACACGCGAAGCCCCTGATTCGACCAACCATATCCTAGAATTTCAAAATTTTTAATCGTAAACAGTATAAATTCTCTAGATAACTTGAGTGTTGAGCTCCGTGAAAGCGACACTACATCACTTCACGAATATTAAATTCACTACCGGAAGAGACTGGAAATTATTCCATGTACGTAGAATTAAGGAGAGTGCGTTTTAGCAAACGCGACAACCAATTAAAAAGATAAATTGAGTGTTAAGCTCCGTACAAGTGATATCTAATCACTTTACGAATTGTAGAATCAAAACCCGAATTGAGACTGGAAATTATTCCATTTACGTAGTTTTAGAAGAGTGCGTTTTAGCAAACGCAACAACCCATTCAAAGGTAAATTGAGTGTTAAGCTCCGTACAAGTGATATCTAATCACTTTACGAATTGTAGAATCAAAACCCGAATTGAGACTGGAAATTATTCCATTTACGTAGTTTTAGAAGAGTGCGTTTTAGCAAACACGACAACCAATTAAAAAGATAAATTGAGTGTTAAGCTCCGTACAAGTGATATCTAATCACTTTACGAATTGTAGAATCAAAACCCGAATTGAGACTGGAAATTATTCTATTTGCGTAGAATTAAGGAGAAGCGCGCTCTAGCAAACGCGACAACGAATTTACAGATAAATTGAGTGTTAAGCTCCGTAAAGTGGTATCTCATTATTTTACGAATTATAGAGTCAAAAGCCCAGACACACCGGAAGCAATTCCACATGCGTAGATTTTAGGAAAAACTCTGTAAGCGAACGTGAAGATCGTACAAACAACGAGATCATCCCACGAACATCCTTCCTACCTTGTCTGAACTAACAATCAATCAGAGATTCATCAAACAATTCCGTGCCTTCAGCACCATAAAGAAAAGAAAGAATTACCCAACCAGTCAAAGGACCAATGATGAGAGGGTAACAAAACCGCATGTCTTACACGGACAAATGCGATGCAACAAAAACCTAAACTGAGGTCCCACAAATAACAACAATAAAAACAACAACCGAATAGATTGATTACCAAACCATAAAAACAAAGACACTTCTCACTCCATCCAGCCCAGAGCACGAACTGGTTTCGAGCAAGCTCCCTCTTCCATACGATCTCGAACGACGTCGCTCGAAACAAAATAAAAAAACTACGCGATTTCACGCCGCCCTCGGATAAGACGTGCGTAACAGCAAAAGCTGAAAAGTGTACAAAAATCGCGAAACGTTTCAATATAGAAAGGATAAAATGAAATGTTAAGATTATTTTACAGCTAAACACCAAAAGTAAGACGAAACGAGAAAGAGAGAAAACTGTAACATGTTTCAATAAGACTTCCTCTGCAGGAAAGCTAGGTTGGCCGACTGTCCGCGCCACGATAAACGCTATATCGCGAGGGGCTGAACGGCGATCTAGCCGACTTGCGTACGAACGAAATGTACGAGTAACCAAGTCGGGCGAATCGTCTCAAGTAAAATACCTTCTCTCTCTCTCTCGCTCTCGTCTCTATAACACGAGAATAATTGTCTAACTAACAAGTTATTTAAGAAAAAGGGTTTAACTATAAGTAGAGTAATTACTAATTAAACGAATAACCAATAATGATTACAATAAGTCATAATTCAACAAAAACATTTATACTAATAAGATATTAACGCAAAAATCAGCTTGCATACGACGAGTTAACTACAGAATCTGTAACCAAATTATTACTAGTAGTTTGATGCTAAGGATTTAATTAAGTTCCGTACAAACGCTGCAATTCTAAGCCGTTACCATAGACACATCTACATAAAAACGAGCATAGGAATATCACCTAGACTAAGAAATCCTATCGAGAGTAGGCCAATAAGCGGGGTGGTAAAAATCGCCTCATTTTCAGGGGAAAAACGCTTCGAGCGCGTTCCCTCACCTAATCGCGTGGTCCTCTGTGTATCACATCGCGCGACAAATCAGAGCACGCCATACCGATGCACTTGCATAGATCTATGGCTCTGCATCTCGGTAAGCTACTCTGCGGGGTAAGGGGAATGAATACGTGTATGGTTGAGATAGACCACGGGGAAATTCCTATAATCAGGATAGGGTTTAATCCCTTCTTTTCTTTTTACGCGCTTGACGACAAGAATTTTCGATGCTCAGGAGCCTTATAAAAGGTCGCGAAAATCGGCCGGAGACACAGTTTCACGGGGAGTACAGAAGCCAATTTTACGGGGAGTAAAGGGCTAATCACTCGCCAGGCAGTCAATAAGTCGCCAGGCAGTGAGTCAATAGCCCGTAGGAGTTAGACAGTCTCATGGGGACCAAGTAGTACACTTCAATAGTTTTTCACCGCGGCTCAATTTCACAAAGTACAGTTTCAAGTAGTACAGAGTACGAGTACAGTAGTTATAATTATTAACGCGTGCGAAATCGGGAATATTGAATGTGCAACATTCGAGTACTCATGTAGTTTTATTTCAATAAATAATTATTAATACGCACCACGCATACGTTCGATTTTGAGTTTGTCCGACTACACCAATCTACGTCCAACCAACGTTCAACAGCAAGAACTACACCAACAAACAACCGTAAGTACAATTTTCTTTTACTAATTAAAGTGAAATCTTGCTCCGCGTGAAATTGTCATTCAAGTCCCACCCCATTATTCGTAAAGTGATTATCCCCAACCAAGAACAAAACGCACTCCAGCCCTATCCCGAGTAATTTTCTGTGAGGTTAGACTCAAAAACGGGCTAGCGTCTTCGGTATTTTCTCGTCAGGTGTGGTAAAGGGAGGATTTATTCTCCTTGACCAGAGCACGGAAAATATACACCGAAACGTGCATCTATATTAAATTCGTGGGTTTCGTAAGATAGGCCGCGATTTTGACGTAACAAATTCTGGGGGCTCGTCCAGGATCTTAAAGTGTTAGTTTTGTTCAAACTAATATTGTTAAAAAAATCAACTGAAAAGAAAATATTTTTTACTTTTCCCTTTTTACCGTGATTTTGTAAGCCGATTTAATCCTCGAAAATCGATTTTTTTATTTTTATTGAGTTTTAGTGATTCAATTCATTTCACGAAAATTAATCCCTCCTTGCTACTGAATTTTGTAAAACGATTGTAGAATCGATTTATTTCAGAGAAATTGATTTTTTACTTTTTATTAAATTTTAACGATTCAATCCATTTCATGAAAATTTATCATCAGTTACTACTGAGTTTTTAGAAAACGATGAAATTCATAAAACCCAACCTTTCCCCTTTTTACTGCATTTTTGAGAATAGATTTATTTTAGAGAAATTGATTTTTACTTTTTATTGAATTTTAACGATTCAATCCACTTCATGAAAAATTATCATCACTTAATACTGAGTTTTTATAGAACGATTAAATTCATAAAATCCAACCTTTCCCTTTTTACCGTATTTTTGAGAGTTGATTTGTTTCAAAGAAATTGATTTTTTACTTTTTATTGAATTTTAACGAGCCCAGCCATTTCATAAAAATGTATCATCTTTTTAGAAGAATATCAGCTATTATTCAAGTTATTCGGTAAAGCCTTCTTCGTAAGTAAATTGACCTTGTGGAAATTAAATGTGGAAACTAATATTGGATAATGACGGGTGAATAAAAAAAAAAAGAGAAGATAGATTTTGTATTGAAAGACATATACGTGGATATATATATTCATAGGTTGTACTCCATTATATGGGACCATTGGAAAAATTATTGGTACTTCAAGTGCGTATAAGGGAAATCGAGGTTCTCGCGCAAGAACTAATTGAAGAAGTCACGCCAGAATTTTTTTTAAATCAACTCGGTTTAGAACGAATAAAACAGCAAGAAAGAATAATTGCTAAAACATACGTGAAGAGAACTACAAGGAAAATAGCTTCCCCGAATATTAATTATAGAAAGTAATATTATATTTGTTTTAACCAGACAACCATCGAACTTCTTATGTTGTTTCTATACGATTCGCTCCGTAACATTAACTTCTTTGTACTGTCATTTACATAAATTCTGTCAAACTACCAGGCGTTAAAACAGTGGGCATACAATTCTGAAAACATTTGTAGAATTACAAACAGTTCTGTTATTCACTCCTACGTTGCTCATCTTAACAATCCTCTCGAGCGATCACTAACATCGTTCACCTCCATTCATCCCTCATAACATTGCACCTCCACCTGCACGTGCTACTCTTTCTATCATAGACCTTTAAGAAATTCGCCGGCTCGCTTACACCAGTGGTCAGCATTCTGAAAACCCTACCTTAACTACCCTCTTTTCAACCTAACACAGGGGCAACCAGATTTTGCCGCGCACGTATCACTAATAACACAATCATCACGAAACACATTACACTAGTCAAAGAAATCCTATGTTTAAGCTCCTCACGCAAGTGGGGTTAAGGCTAGCAAGGCTCGTTCACAAAACACATTACACTAGTGAAAGAAATCCTATGTTTTAGCTCCTCGCGTAAGTGGGGTTAAGGCTAGCAAGGCTCGTTCACAAAACACATTACACTAGTGAAAGAAATCTTATGTTTTATCACCTCGCTCACGAAGCATATTATACAAACAAGACAAACATAACTACACGTACTACTTACTTATTTTGACAATTACCCTACCACTATCGACCCGAATCATTTATCCATGCCGAAAACCCATAGAGCAGGAAGGAAAATTCAAACGCAGAGATTACAACGACGAATCTTAAAAAAACAGTACCAAGTTCCAATAATTGCGTGCAAATCGTATAACGAGCAAAATCCTAGAGTCTTTGACATTGAAATAGAAAGCGATAATAAAACTATCCCTCTCGAAGGAAGAGAAATAACAGAATATAAGAAACATTGTGACGACACAATTGCAGTACATAACGACTACTCGAGGCAAGAAAGGAATAGAAATTTAAAATCTAGTAAAACAAATTGTCCTTTAACGGTAACAGTGAGTGAATCGTATAACAGGCAAAATTTTGGAGTCTCTAGCATCAAATCTACAAAAGATAACGAAAGTATTTTCCTTAACCAAGAAAAAATGATAGGTTTTCAGGGACCTTGGTAAGACTTGATGATAAAGTGATACATGATTATCCTGAAGACCGAAAAAAGAAATGTCGAATACATAGCCTTCCGAAATCCCAATTTGAGACAGTCGAAGAATTTTTCGACGAACGTACTGACAGTTCGCATTTTGGGACTCCCTACACAAAGAATCCAACGGGAGAAATTATTGCAGATACAGAGAAAAGTAGCAACATTAACCGAGAAAATCCGGAATTAATTAAAGTACATGAAGACAGCTGTTGGATAATCAGCTGGCGCACGGCGATCGATATTCGCCGTGCGTCGACCTGTTGCTGTGCTCGAGCACGCAGCGTTCGGTTGGGCGGAGATAGCCGAGGCAGGGCTTCGCGGAGCCGAGGTTGTGCCTCGTAGGCATGCCGCGTCGAGCGAGAGGATGTCTCTCTTGCTTGACTTCGGCTTCGCTCACCGGCTATCTCTCTCAATTGACTTCAGCGCCCAACGACGCTTTCATATTCCGCAGCCACATTGGATATTTCGACACTTACGTGAAAACCCGCACGGAAGAGCGCACGCATTTGGAAGGCTCGGACAATTTTCACATCTCTCAACCGGATTATCTCAACCTTCGTTTGCTCACCAGGACTCAAAATCAGGTACGAGTGCATTGTTATAATTAACCATAAATTCAATGGCAATGAGGAGTTGGATTCTCATCGGTACATCAACATTTTTTGGTCTTACTTTATGGCGGGCATCGCAGCACATGTCGCGCCACGTTTCCGCTCAGCTTAATTTGCCGGTATAATTCATATAATTATGCAGGTGTACTATATTCGTTGTACTTTCCCCCAGGACATCTGCTGGGAAAGTACAGCGACTATACACTGCTCATTTTGTGCATCCTCATTATATGTCGTATCGTGCTATGCAGTGCTGCCTGCATAGCTTGTCTCATGCATGTAGAGCACTCAAGCAATTTCAATTGCAAGTGCTCTCATTTGTTCACTGCAACCTCTCTTCGTTGAGCTGTTGAGAGCTTGCTGTTAATTGTTATAACGCCTTACGCACTCATTCTCTCTAGCGTGGCGTGCTACGCAGCACTGACTGCTGCACGCACACCGCTCTCTACGCTCTCAGTGCTCACAGCGCACAATTAATATAATTGTGTGCTGGTTCTCGGCTCATAAATTAAAATCAATTCACTTGTTTATATACAGCTTTCAATTCTTCGATTTGTCAGTGCATTGTTTTCATATCATTTTTGTCATTTCCTAAATTTAACTATTTTTGTATTTATTGTTTACTTTGAAATTTTCTAAATAACACATAAACTGTATTTTGCATACTGACATGCGGAAGGTGTAATAAACCACTTTCTCTGAATACCATCTATGCGTCTGGTTTATTTTCACCCTGTCTTGAGTGAAGCTTCATTAGTTTCAATATATTCACAGGTCTGTCAAACAACATCCTCTGGACTTCTCAAACAGCCATATTCAATCCTTGGAATTAACGTCAAGTCATTTAATTATTACAAAAACAGAAATAAACTGTGAGGAGGCAAGTGATTCTTCAAGTACTGAAGACATTTTATCAGACAATCTTGATAATTATTGTATACCAAATAGTCTCTTTCAGATTCAAGAAATTTCAAGGAACTCAGAAAGTTTTGAGCAATTCACGACCCGAGTGCAAGAAACACTTACGGCGAGATCGGGAAATAATTTATTGTCTGGTTGGATTTTTGGAAGAACCTGGTCACCAATATTTACCACTTGTAATATATAGAGATCCCTGTAACGAAATTCCAGTTCAGATTCCCGCGTCCCCCGAACATACTATAAAAGGCGTCGAGTTGCAGCCCGCTACACACGAGACAACAGGTACGAATACACCAGTCATAGTTGCCACGAACCCCGTAGGCACCACGCCCACGTTAGGCCTTTCGAACTGCAGCGACATATTTTACACTCCTGCAGGGGGTCTACCCCATTCGACTCACCCATCGGTACACAGCCCCTCGTGAGTCATAATAAAACACTGTCCACTCCTATAGCAAGAAGCAATACTTGTGAAAAATCTAAATAAAAATCAATAATCAAACCCTCCCACATTGTGCCACAGAATTTGTTGAAAAATTTACACCTGTTATCTGAATACGAACCTGCTATTCCTGGTTGTTCCTCCAACCCCACGGGAAAAAGGTCGAGTCCAGATAAAAAACCCAGTGAAATACCACCAGTGAATTTTTCTCTTGAAACTAGTGACCCTGTACCCGACCCTCCTCCCATTATGATTAATAATAACCAAACGTTGTCTCTTCGAGATGCACTGGCTGTTATACTAAATTATGACGGTCATACTTTGTCATTGGATATGTTTATACAAGGATGCAAGGAAGCCTTGGCTATGATGGGACCCGATGCCGAATCAAATTAAGTAAAAGCAGTCCGCATAAAAATAATTGTCGAACCCCGTCGCACTATACAAAGGCAAACTCTTGAAACGATAGGAGATTTGGGTAAATTTCTCAAAGATATTTATGCACCCACGCGAAACGTATATCAGCTGCAAGGTGAACTAGGATCAATATATCAGAGAGAAAGTGAGTCTGTTATTGCATATTCGAATCGTGTACAAGATTTGGGGAATTTGATACTTGAAAATCATAATGCAAGCGAGGATAATCCTTTTGCTGGCGTATTTATCGATAATACTAGACAAAACCTTCTAGCTTGTTTTCTATACGGTTTAAAACCGGAAATTGAACTACGATTAACTCCGAATAATAATCTCGAAGAATTAATAAAGCTAACAGTGCAGACCGAAAAGAGTTTGGTGTCATAAGCAGCCTTGCGCAGCGGTGAGCAAGTAACGTCGAGTCCAAGGGTCCCTAAGCCCGAGGTGAAACGAGGAGTACACGTGGTAGCAAGCGAAGAAGTGTATTGCCAGTTGTGCAATAAAAAAGGGCACAATGCTAAAGAATGTTCGACCCAGAAGACTAGCCGAGCGTTGGCTGTTGGGTTACAAAATACGGGAAATGTCGATAAAGGACCGAGCATATGTCAGATCTGTCAGAAGACTGGACACTCGGCAGACAAATGTCTTAAAATCTTCCCCCCATCAAATAATAATAAACCCGTCTTTGACGGTCCTCCGCTCACTATATGCCAGGTATGTAATAAGCGCGGGCACACTGCCGACCGTTGTTATAAAATTTTTCCTCCTGAAAGGAAGGAGTCGGGAAATAAATCGATGGTTTGTCACTTTTGTAAAAATCATGGACACACAGCAAATAGATGTCCTCAACCACCCTCAGTCCCCCCCAAATTAATGTCTTTATCGCAAACATAGGTACCAGTCAATCTCCGGTACCAAAATCCTAGCGATATTCGGTGCCAAATATGTAAAAAAGAAGGCCACGGGGCTCATGTTTGTCGATATCGTAACAACTATTCCCAGCCTTTAAATATCAATCCATCGGACAATCGCGGAAATATTAATAATTTCAATAATAATTCCATGAATTCAACAGGACCATGTTTTTATTGCAAACGACCCGGTCATTTTATCCGTGAGTGTCCTGCTTGAAGGGAGAACGAAGCAACATATGGAAGTACGGAAAACCGAAGTGGTCTTCCGAGTACGGGTACGCCCAGGGAGACTCCGCTAAACATGCATCCGATCCGTACTATTTCAATCGCAGCTTCAACCCTCAACCGCGAGCAGTCCGAATCTTTACTATACAATTACAACGAGAAAGTAGTGTTCCGACGGTTACGATAACGGCATCGGAAGTAATATCCCCTATCACTCTTATGGTTGATACGGGAGCCGGGCCGAAAATTTTTAAGAAACAATTTGTACATGAACATATCGCTATAAATCACGGAGAAATTTCACAACTTAATGGAATAACAACAAATTCGATTTTTACCTTGGGACATATTCCCATGCAAGCCTTCGGACGTTTCGCTACTTTCCATATTGTAGATAATAACTTCCCCATAAAGGAAGCTGGTATATTGGGTTCGGAATACCTTGACGGCAATCGCGTGAAAATTGACTATGAAAAAAGACAATTGAAAATGCAGAATGTAAGAATACCATTTGCAACTCAGGAAACTATTGTTATCGCTGCAGAGTCCACCAAATTGTGCTTCGTGAGAGTAAAGAATTTGGATTTACGGGAAGGTTATCTGCCTCCGCTGGATGCAGGTGAAGGTATAAACATAGAAAGCGGGTTTGTCATTAATAATAATGGTAAAACTTACATTTATGTGAGAAATAGCAATAGGTATTCGGTTCAAGTCCAGGTACCAGTACTAGAGTTAATGTCATCAGAGGAATTAACTGACGATACAGGAATAAGAGAATCTACTGACGATACAAAGATGAAAAAGGAACGACAGGTGACTAGTAAAGTTGAATGATTGACAGAAAATAAAAAAATCATTCCGACCGGAAAGAATGCGTTTTTATGAGAGACACTACCCCGCGGAGATACTTCGGTTGATTTTGTGAAAAAAATTATAAAGGAAGAAATAAGAAATTGTTCAGAAATTATTGAAGAAGCTTACGAAAATCGTGTGAAAAATGAAAAATCAAGTAAAGAAATTGGTAAAGTAAAAATAGAAGATAAAGTTGAAAATTTGCAGTCTAGTTCGCGAAATTTTATGGAACTTACATCGGAGTCGAGCAAGGCGAACACTTATATTGAACCTGTAGAGATTATTGTACCTAGAGGAAACGTTGTCTATCCGAATTTGATAGAGACGAAAGTAAACTGTGTTAATGAGGAGACTTGCCTTGGCTCCGCAGGGGTGTCTGTGCCGACGAAACGGGTAGCGCTCGTTGGAGAATTAAGGGAGCTCAGCTCAATTTTTTTGGAAAAACCTGTAACTATGGAAAGGACAGAGTCCCTTCAATATTTTGATAACAGTGTTCATGAAAAAAGTGTTACTTATAAGAATTCGATAAAAACAGAGACACCAATGGGGTGTACCGAATTAAATTGTGAAAACGAAATGAACGTTGTCTGTCCGAATTCGATAGAGACGAAAGTTTACTGTGTCAATGAGGAGACTTGCCTTGGCTCCACAGGGGTGTCTGTGCTGACGAAACGCGCAGCGCTCGTTGGAGAATTAAGTTCAGCTCAAATTTTTCAGGAAAATATGTGCCTATGGAAAGGACAGAAACTCCTCAGGTTTATGAAAATTATGTTCAAGAAGAAAACGTCGGTAATTCAAATCCAATAAAAACAAAAATATCGGCAAAAGATAGTGAGTGTAATTGTGTTAATTATGCGGGTTGTTCGAGCTTCACAGACGTAACTGTGCCGACTTAACGGGCGGAACTTTTTGGAGATATGCGAAAACTCGATCCAGATTTTCTAGGGATATCTACGCCTATGGAAAGGACAAAACCCTTTGATGACGTTAATAATTACAATGAGGAATTTAGAAAGTCAACCAAAGAACAAATCCTCCGAGCGAATAGAAAAATTGGAACAATTGAGTCAGTAAAAGTCAACTATTCAGATTTTACCAAAGCATCAGAATCAATAAAAGAAGTAATAACGATGGAAAATAAAAAAGTACTTTGCCAGAAACCTGTTGAACCTTTCGTGCCTGTAAATCATTGCGATCAAACTGTCAATTTTTAAATTTATGAAGACCCGAAGAATTTACGAACAATTTATACACTTGAACCGTCAAAAAAGGAAAGTATTATAGAAAGTATTAAAGATAAAGATACACGTTTGAGAAACGAGAAATATAGTCCAAAAACGTATAAAATCATGAACGTTTCGTTAACACAAAAACTCAGTATAGCTAACATCACTCAGGAAATTCAACCTTTCATTCGCGAAAAATCATGTTACGTAATATCAGAACCGGTAATGCTATACTCAAATTAAGAAAATTAAAATTAAAAACCGCTATAATCAAATTAAGGAATGATTAAGACTCGTCGAATTGAACAAAGAAGAAAAAGCAAGTATCGAGACGCTTTTAAAAGAAAGCGCACATTTGTACCAAATCCCAGGAGATACGTTGACATGTACTACGATATTGTAACATCGCATTCCTACTACTGATGATCTTCCTATAAATACTCGAGGCTACAGATGGCCAGAGTGTACTAACTAAGAAATAGACAAGCAAATAGAAGATATGCTCGGTAAAGGATTAATAATACCCTCTACCTCGCCATACAATTGTCCTGTCTGGGTCGTTCCCGAGAAAGCCGACTCTCAAGGTAATACAAAATGGAGAGTCGTGTACGATTACCGATCGCTGAACGAAAAAACGATCGCCGACGCGTACCCCATACCCAATATCAACGATCTATTAGATCAATTAGGCGGTGCACAATTAGGCGGTCTCTCCAGAAGATCGTCATAAGACCGCATTTACTACGCCACGTGGCCATTTCGAATTCGTTAGAATGCCGTTCGGCCTTCGGAACGCCCCTCCGACGTTTCAAAAAGCAATGGACCTCACACTAAGTGGGCTTCTCGGGAAAAGACTATTTGTTTATTTGGACGATATTGTTATTTATGCCTACAATCTCGTAGAACACGAGAATATATCAGGGGTACAAATTGAAAATGCGGGTTTGATAACAGATGGCGTTACTAACGCTATACGCATCAGGCAGTACTGTGACTATGTTCATGTCAAAGCTACGTCTTATAGCTTTAATTTTCAGTATGTGTCAATTTGTCGCAGTGTCAAATTCATAGTTTTTTTGAGCTCTCAATATGTCGAGTTTCGTGCCAACAAAACAGCATTTGCGGGAAGTTTTAATTTACTTCTTTAATTTGAAGAAAAGTGCTGCTGAAGCACATCGATTGGTCTCCGAGGCTTATCCGAGTCATGTTCCATCGGTTTCAACGTGCGAGAGATGGTTTGTGCGGTTTAGAAGTGGTGATTTTGACGTTGAGGACAAAGAGCGGCCGGGCCAAGTGAAAAAGTTTGAGAATGCTGAATTGGAGGCAATACTCAATGAAGACTCGTGTCAAACTCAACAAGAGCTCGCAGATTCATTGGGAGTGACACAACAAGCCATTTCCCATCGTATAAAAGCCCTCGGAATGATCCAAAAGCAAGGACATTGGGTGCCGTATGAGCTGAAGCCGAGAGACGTCGAGCGCCGTTTTTTTGCATGCGAACTGCTGCTCGAACGGCAAAAACGGAAGGGTTTTTTGCATCGCATTGTCACTGGTGATGAAAAGTGGATCCATTACGATAACCCGAAGCGCAAAAAATCATATGGTTACCCCGGCCATGCATCATCATCGACGGCCAAACCAAATATTCACGGCGCCAAGCTCATGCTCTGTATTTGGTGGGACCAGCTGGGTGTGGTGTATTATGAGCTATTGAAATCGAACGAAACCATCACAGGAGCACTATACCGAACTCAATTGATGCGTTTGAGCCGCGCACTCAAAGAAAAACGGCCACAATACGAGCAAAGACACGACAAAGTAATTTTGCAACATGACAACGCTCGGCCACATGTTGCAGCGCCGGTCAAAACATACATACAAACGCTGAAATGGGAAGTCTTACCCCACCCGCCGTATAGCCCAGATATTGCTCCTTCCGATTACCACCTTTTCCGATCGATGACACATGGCCTAGCTGACCAGCGCTTCCATTCTTACGAAGAAGCCCAAAAATGGGTCGATGACTGGATAGCAGCCAAGCCGGCCGAATTTTTTCGCGACGGTATCCGTAAATTGCCAGAAAGATGGGAAAAAGTTGTGGCTAGCGATGGACAATACTTTGAATAATTCATTTGTTACCATTTTTTCAGAATAAACGTTCAAAAATAGAAAAAAATCCCGCATTTTCAATTTGTACTCCTGATATATCGCGAATTAATTAAACGATTAGAAGCAGCAAATTTAAAGTTACAACCAGATAAATGCGAATTTTTCAAAAGAGAAGTCGCGTATTTAGGACATATAATCGGGAATAATGGAGTTCAGACCGATCCTAAGAAATTAGAAGCTGTACGTGAATATCCCGTACTTAAAAATGTTAAAAATATTCGACAATTTCTGGGATTAACAGGTTGTTATAAGCGGTTCATAGAAGGATACGCCAAGACATCAAAACCCCACATGACTTTATTACGCAAAGAAAATATATTTGATTGGGGACCCGAACAACAACAGTCATTCGAAATTTTAAAGAATAAACTTTGTACGGCTCCAGTTTTGCGATATCCTGATTTTTCCAAACCTTTTATTTTAACAACAGATGCATCGGGTTATGCTATCGGTAGTATACTTTCACAAGGAGAAATTAACAACGATCATCCATGTGCTTACGCCTCGCGAGCTTTAAGTTTAGTCGAAGAACGGTACGACACTTACGAAAAGGAAGCATTGGCTATAGTATACTCTATACTCCACTTTCGGCCATATCTGTATGGGCACCATTTCACTGTAGTAACCGACCATAAACCGCTGTTGTGGTTCCGACGGGCTACAGATGGAAATCCTAAAATCCTACGCTGGCGACTGAAACTCGCCGAGTACGAATACGATGTAGTGTACAAGGCCGGAAAAACTAACGTCAACGCCGACGCGCTCTCAAGAAACCCCATAGAGTCATTAACTACCGCAGACGATATTTACATGGTTCGCTCGAATCCTCCAAAAAGTCACCGTAAAAATAATCAACGTATCTTATCGGATACCGATATATCTCGACTATTAGAAGAAGAGGAAGAAGAGAAAGAAAATGTAAGGAACGATGTCCCTGGAAATTTCAGTTATCTTAACGATGTAGAAGAATGTGACTGGGTACGTGAGTCGGTTGATCCTTTCGAACAGCTGGAAGATATAGCCTCTCCATACAAATCAACGACCACTGGTCACGAAAACGAAATTTTTCAGACGCCTCCAGCGAACAAGGCACCACTAAAGAAACCCACCGTAAAATGAAAGCTAATATGCCTCGGGAGACACGCAAGAATGAAAACATCGAAACTAAGACTAAGCAAGTGACCTACAGTGTTGAGAACTTTCCTCTACCATTCGACACTTCTTCAGATCGACCAAGTAACCAAACACATGTGCCGTTACCGGTCCTATCCCACAACGATGTGCCTCTTAAGAACAACGAATCTAGCGACGAAAGCGAACTCAAGGACCATAACCCTCGAGAAAACTCAGACAGAACAGTGGAGGGAAAGCATGCACGTGAACTCTTCAAAGGTAGCGAAACAGAACCCCTAAGCGACAACATGTCCGACGTAGAATCTGAGGATTCACTTATATTGCCCGCCACTATCCTGCATAAAACTACGAAGGGTAGAATTATTGCTTCCAACGTCAAACAATGACGAGATTTATTTTACACTCGAAAAGATAATTTAGTTTATTTTATTTCCACCGACTGTGCACCGATAGATACTGGAGCTATTGCATTACGAGATAACGACAATTTTCCACACTTGAAGAATCTAGAATTAAAGAAAGCTCAATCTATTATCAAACGAGCTCACAGATTCAATATAGCTTTGCCTATCACAGATAATTCTAGAGAAGGTCCCACATTAATTTTGGAAAATATAGTAGAAGCTTTAAAAAATGGTCGTTATTTAATTGACAAGTTATCATTGCAAACCGTCAGCATTGCAAAATCAAGTTTTATGTTAAACGTGCCATGGGAAAATATTATGACTCAAATTCGATTAATATTCGCGCAAACCGACGTCAAAATCATTATTTGTCATGGGTTAGTTAGACGACCCCCAGTGGAAAGACAAAATGAGATTATTGAAGAAATGCATTCGTCAACCATAGGCGGACACAGAGGTGTCAGTAAAACATATAATCGAATTCGTCACTTGTATTATTGGAAAAATTTAAAAACTGACGTCCAATTATATATTCTACGGTGTTTACAATGTCAATTAAAGAAATTAGTCCGCGTAAAAACTAAACAGCCTATGATCATAACAGATACTCCAGCAATAGCTTTCGATAAAATTGCAATGGACATAGTAGGCCCTATGCCAAAAACTAAGCAAGAAAATTAATATATACTTACAATTCAAGATCAATTAACAAAATATTCAGTAGCAATTCCTTTACCCAACGCAAAAGCAGTAACGATAGCAGAAGCATTTGTCAAACGATTCATTTCTTATTTCGGCTCACCCAAAGCGGTACGCACTGACCAAGGTAGTAATTTTTTGAGTAATTTCTTAAAACTAATTGCGAAATTGTTCAAAATACGTAAAGTTAGAACTACAGCATTTCACCCTCAATCCAATGGATCATTGGAAAGATCGCATCATGCTCTTGGTAAATATCTTTAACAATTCACCACTAAACAAAAAAATTAAGATGAATGGGTTGAAATGGCTATTTACAATTACAACACGAATGTACACGAAGGTACTAAGCATACTCCATACGAAATGGTTTTTGGCAAAATAGCTCGTACCCCTTCTAGTATGCCCCCTGCCGAGATGGAAAAACTCGCCACGTACGACGAATATCTAACGCAACTGGTCACGCAAATCCATAAAATACAGGGTTTGGGACGACAAAATTTGATAAAGGCCAAAGAAAATTCCAAAATATATCAAGACAAAAGAATTAATCCTGTAGCATTTAAAGTAGGTGACCCAGTATCTTTGCTTAAAGGACCAAAACCAGGAAAACTCGGTGACCACTACACCGGTCCGCACGAAATAAAAACTATATTAACGAACGGTAACGTACGTATTAAACTCCCAAACAGAGACGTTATTGTACATTCAAATCGATTGAAGAAATCGAGAATTGCATACTAAGATTTTCGAAATAATTTTGCCAGAAACATATTTTGCATAAAAATATACGATGTTTAGATGGTACGCACTCATGCGGCATTTTTTTTTTGGATATCATGTAATAATAAACATAGAATTTAGATAATAAAATTGTGTTGAGATTTCCTTCCGATGTGGCTTGACCGATCTGTGAAGATATTGGAAAAGAATGAAGCCTCACTCGATACAAGAGGGAAAATAAACCAGACACAGAGATGTTGTATTGAGGAAGTAGTTTATTCTACCTTCCAAAAATATTGTAGAAAATACAATCTGAATACAAGATGCGTGGACACTACAATTGAAAATTAATGCCAAAATAATTCAATTTAGATAATCAGTCAAAAAATCAATTTAGAAAAACAGTACAAATTTTTATTAAAATAAACAAATTGAATTTTGAATATTAATGAGCAGCACACAATTATATTAATTGTGTGCTGAGGGTGACTGAGCTTGAGCTTGATGAGGAGTGAGTGTACAGCAGTAAGTACTGCGTAGCATGATAAATTGTGAAAGAATGAGTGCGTAAGATGTTGCAAGTGATTCGCTGCACGCTCTCAGCAAATTGTTGAAGAGAGATTGCAGTGAATCAATGAGAGCACTTTCAATTAAAATTGCTTGAGTGCTATGATTGAATGTGAGACAGCTACGCAGTCAGCACTGCGTAGCACAATACAACATAGAATGAGGATGTATGGTTGAGCAAAAAGTATTCACTGTACTTTCCCAGCAGATTTACTGGGGGAAAATACAGTGAATATAAGGCACATGCTTAATTATATTAATGAAGTCGGCAAAGTAACATGAGGAGGACGTGGTACAGCATGTGCTGCAACGCACGCTACAAGTGAGACCAAGTGCTGATGTAACATTATTCTCTTCACTGACAGTGAATTGTCACAGAATTATATCAGCGTACTCTTACCGTGAGCTATGAGTCCTGAAGAGCGAGAGGTTGAGATAGTCCGATGAATAATGTCCGTGAAAAAGGCCTGAGATTCCTGTGGATGCGCGTGCTGTCCAGTAGATGTGTAGCGAAAAAGTGTCAAAATTCCAACATGGCTGCGAGCATGAAAGCGTCGTTGGGCGCTGAAGTCAGTTGAGCGAGATAGCCGGTGAGCGAAACCGAAGTCAAGCGAGAGAGACATCCTCTCGCTCGACGCGGCTTGCCTACGAGACACATCCTCGGCTTCGCGAAGCCCTGCTTCCGCTATCTTCGGCTCAACCGAACGACGTGTGCTAGAGCACCGCAACAGGTAGGCGCACTTCGATTATCGATCGCCGTGCGCCAGCTGATTCTCCAACAAATTGATATATACGAATTAAAAATCAGAAAATAAAAATAAATATAAAAACATATATTTCATACAGGAGTAAACATAAAAATACAATAAGCTCTAATAACACTCCATATTTATTTTTATCAACGACTAGTATTGTACCCGGCTTCGCCCAGGTTTATTTTTAATGACTTGACTGTTTACTGCTTTTACTAAAATGTGAATTGCATTTGAAAATTCATGTCAAACAAAAACAGACATTTCCGTTCACTGTATCATAGTAACCTTTTCTTTTTTTCAAAAGCGCAAGCTACACCTACTACGAAGAATAACTTTGCTTTTTTTAAAATTAAAATTAAACGTAAAAATTCAATAATACTATTAGAAAATTCAAATGTCCGTAACTCCTTAAGGACTCAACTTGAAGAGCTAAAAATAGTTGCGTTGACCTAGAAATCAGGAGACCTTTCCAAATGTCCAAGATCGTCTTCCTAACACGCTTCGTCTAGGAGGAGTTTAAGGGACGGAATCCACACATTAAGAATTGTAGTATAGATATTCCAATACTAGGAGACAATTTTGGCATAAACGATGCCGAGTCGTCCACCAAATACCGTGCTATAACGCATTAATCAAATAACCCTCTATCCGATAAATAAACATATTAAATATGAAAGGAAATAATACATACATATAATCATAGTAATCATAATAATAGTAACAATAATAATGGTAATAATAGTATTAGCAATAATAATAATAACAATGATCAGTGTGTTCAAGTTTTAGTGAATATAAATTTTTCTTAAAGGTTTCTAACCAGGCAAACATAGTTACCCATACGCCAGCGCAAACGAGATACCAGGAAACGCACTCAAAGACAAGGTATTAAATAAAACCTCTTTAAGAAAAAAACTTCTTAGTGCACCCCGATCAGTTTTAGACTTCAAAGAAGAGAGAGAATACAACCAAATATAAAGAGAATGCCATAATAACCATATTAGAAACATTAACATATACCAGTAAAAATACGTATAAATATTTTTATTAATATAACAAAATCAATGCACTACTATTTATACCTGCATCTTAAAAATGATTAATTATAAAAGTGTTCATATCATCACTAAACATGTCATCAGAAGGCCCACGCGGCATGTACTCATACGAACAAGTGCGTCTCGACAGTTACCGTAGTTTGCCAGTAAATTTTCTATACCCGCGGCAACTTGCCGCTGCAGGATTTTATTACAACGGGCAGGACGACGAGGTCAGTTGTTTTGATTGTAGAGTTACTATTAAAGAATAGGAAGTTGGTGATATATCAATGCATGACCACCGTAGGTGGCAAGAACAATGCCGTTTTGTCCGCGGCATACCCTATGGGAACGTTCCCATCGGGGCCGATCCACGAGATGTACCCCTTTCTTGTGAAAAAGAACGCCACGATTGCAGACTAGAAGTAAGAGTAAACGCGACCCCTGATTGCCACGAGGATATGCCTCCAAAGAAGAGCGATTTGACTCCCATGTATCCCGCATTCGAAGATTATGCTAAACGAGTAGACAGCTTCACTTACTGGCCTGGAAATTGTGAAATTAATATTGCAGTATTAGCAGCAGCTAGATTCTTTTTCAGACTATTGGAAAGGCTCCGAGCCACCCTCGACTGTCTAGAATGGGCATGTTCCAGGGTGGACGGCCTACAGCCTTCGTACCCCACCTACGAAAACTATATAGACCGCATGGTAAGCTTCATTTCCTGGCCTGAGACGCTACCGATAAAACCAGTAACATTAGTAGATGCTGGATTCTTTTATTCTGGGAAAAAGGACAGAGTAACTTGTTTTTATTGCGGAATTAAAATAAAGCGTTGGGGAACGGGTCCAAACCCCTTACACTTACTCATGTTGCTAAATCCAGGTTGTCGATTCTTGAGCATGATTACGAATACGTTCCCATGTTCCTCTTTGTCCACCAGTCTTACCGATTCAATTGCATCATTACTTTACAGACCTCCCGCTCCCCTTCCATTGGCCTCTAACCAAGATAATCATCCGAACCAACATTCCGATACAACGGACAAAGACGAGTCAGACGATAAACTAATTACTTCACATCGTCGCAATTTCCGACCTCCTACCCCTTGGGCGGAGTTATTGGACCTATTCACGCTATCGCTGACACCCTCCCACGAGGAAGATGCCGCCTCTCCGTCATGTCAAACCTGCCATTGATTTATTGTCGTACATATACTCCAGATATCATACGATTGACAAGATCCTAAAATAATACCAATACTTCCAACGCCGTATGAATTAATCATACGTAATAATTGCAGGAATAGTAATATATAAATATACAACAACCTCTGAATTCATAAATAAATTGTTCAATGTTCAGTTAATCTATCGATCCAACAGCATCCAGATCGCAAGTGTGATTCTTGGCCCTGTCACTAGGAGCAGGACCAAGATACCCACATTTTCTTATCTAGGAAGACCAGTCACTAGTTCTATCATTGTGTCTCCAATACCTACCTTTCCTATTTCCAAAATCCCACGTAGTACCGAACAGATTACGATCCAAAACTTGGTGGACTACTTGCTAGAAAGCGACTCTACATTACGCCACCAACCACAAGCCCACACCGACGATATACACTCTCATATCGACAAGTCGTGTGACTATTCAAAAACGCCATAATGGGACACTGGTACCACTTTCGCTACACAAATGGTAAAAATGAAAAAAATTGTATAAGCAAAGGAATAATGCAAAGAAAACTTCTCCCAATACCAAATATTCACGTAAGTAAATATATTTTGAGCTAAAACTATAAAACCATACCCTTACATATATTTTTTGATTCATAATACACAGAATTATTTCATTTTTGTCTTTGCGCACTTTTAAAAGAAAAAGTGTTGCATTTTTTCTCAGAAAAATAATAATAAAAAAAAGAAATAAATAAATAACAATGAATAACAATGAATAATAATAATAATAATAATAATAATAATAATAATAATAATAATAATAATAATAATAATAATAATAATAATAATAATAATCCCTCCCAAGTGTGTCGCCTTGCCGCGGCGGGGGGGCTTGCGTTTCTGCAATGAACTTTGGAGCTCAGCCGGCGGGGGCTCTGGCCCCTGGCAGGTCTAACCTTGCCGGACAGGTCCATGGGGAGCAGGCAGACTAAGAACACACAACATCAAAAGCTACGGTGGAAGGCATCGTGCCTACGGCTGCATGGCCGCAATGATGTAAACTAAAGCGGTCGCGAACGATCCCTGCAGGGCACCGGGTGGAACCCTGCAGTATTTACACCTTACCTAGACAAGGCGGCTCTGCCTAGGCAGACCTACATTCCGACCTACTCGTGGGGTTAATATGGAGAAACTTTTAAAAGAAATAAAACCTAAGCAGAAGAAGGAGTTGGAAAAAACATCGACCGAGGAAGAACTCAAGACAATCGGAGAACTCGCGACGAACAATATCGAGGGAGAGTCGAACGATGATAGCTTGGCGAACGTGACTGAAAGTGTCAACCTGAGAAAGAGAAGTATACTTCAGTCATGTTCGTCAACAAGCACGGAAGATCGATCTCTACATCAGAAGAAAAAGAAATTAAGATACAGAAAGAGAGAAACGACACCGCCACCCATGGAAGAGGGTAAAACGGTTCCACCTGTCGTCGGAAATATAAGGAAGCATCGAGAAAAACCTGGAACCTCCTCATTCGACGATTACAATAAGAACCAACCCGATTTGACAGAATTATTACAACTCATTCATGAGACCGCGACGAAAATGGAAGAGGCAGCGGCAATACAGAAAAATATGAATATGGCGGTAAAAACCGGCATTAAGACGATTCTTGAGGCCGCCGACGCTGCGCTAAACATGCAAAGCAGGACAGCCTCGAAGGGACAAATGATGGCAGACGACCTGACAGAGACAGAAACGGAGACAACGGAACCGGCGACGCGACCGACGAAACGGAAACGGGAGACGACGAAGACCCCACCAGAGGCCCGACAGAAGACACCCCCAAGAACGGAGGAAGCCGAAACCTGGACAACCATGAGGAAACGAAAAAAGAAGAAAAAAAACGACGGAACCGAAAAACAAAACGGACGAGACGAACGTACCGACCCAGGCTGAAAAGCGCAGACCGACCCACAAACAAAGGGGAACGGCTGTACTGGTCAAACCTGGGAAAGACAACACGTACTCGGACATCGTACGGAAGATAAGGACGACGGTCGACCCGACAAGCAGTCATGTACAGGTGATGGCTCTAAGGAAGACCAAGGACGGACGGTGTCTCATCAAGATACAGACAGACACGGACGGACGAGAACAGTTTGAGCGCGCACTACAGGACGCGGTTGGGGACACGGGCAGTGTAAGGACCGTGACTTCTAGGACACAACTGGAGATCATGGACCTGGACTGCGTTACCACCGCGGAGGACGTGATACGGGCACTGAGACGAGAAACGGGACGAGACGGCGACTTTGGTGTCCACATCTTCGGCCCGAACCGGGCCGAGCAGTACATGGCAGTCTGCGACCTCGAGACGCGGGAAGCCGAGGTGCTGCTGGATCGGGGCCGGATCGGGATAGGATGGGTGCGATGCCGACTACGACAACGATTGACGGTGACCAAATGCTACAAGTGCCTGGGCTACGGACATACAAGGACGAGCTGCACGAACGCGGATCGGACAAAGAACTGCAGGAAATGCGGCGAGACGGGACATTACGCGACGGACTGTAAAAACAGACCGGCTTGCCCACTGTGCTCTGAGACGGGACACGGGGACGTAGCGCACCTTGCGGGAACCGGAAGGTGTGCGGTATTCCGGGCTGCGCTGGAGGAGTGCAGGAAGCAGGCCGGAAGACGGACAGAATAGTTCAGGGAAACCTGAACAGGAGTAGGACAGCAGACATGCTACTACCACAGATAGCTGACGAACATGACGCCGACATTCTGATCCTGTGCGAACCGTACAGGAGAAGAACGACACAAACGTACATTACGAACGAGACAGAGACCACAGCTATCTGGGTAAGGGGCGCTGCCCAATCTCGAATAATTAACTGCGGTGTCGGGGACGATTACGTCTGGGCAAGGGTCGGCGCTGTCACTTACGTCAGCGTTTACCTGACACCCAACTGCGCCGCGACGGATTTCGAGAGGAAAGTGGCGCTCCTTGAAGACGGAATCAGGAATCTGCCTGGAGACGTTATCATCGGGGGAGACCTCAACGCGCGGGCGATCGAGTGGGGAATGACAACAACGAACAAACGTGGACGGCTGCTGCTGGAGATGGCCGCAAGACTAGATCTGGTGGTAGCAAATACGGGAAACGTACCGACGTACAGACGACCAGGGTTTGGAAACTCCATCCCTGACGTCACAATGACATCGGACAGAATATCACCACGGATAGGACAGTGGCGGGTTTTCGACGGCTATACGGCCAGCGATCACCAGTACATTGTCTTCGAAGTGGCAGGACAAACGACGACGAGACGGACGAGGACCCAATACCCCCCGAGGTGGAACCTCAACAAACTCGACTTACAAAAATTTTCGGAGGAGCTGGCGGCAGCACCAGCACCAATGACGAAAGTCCCCCCTGAACTGACTGGCCGGCGAAGGGCGGAAGGACTCACGGATGAGACGGCCAAACTGACGGACCGGCTGTGCAACAGCACAATGCCGAAACGACGACATGGACCAAACAGGCAACCGCAGTACTGGTGGACGGACGAAATAGCCGAGCTGCGCAGGCTCTGCTTGGCGAACCGCCGACGAGTTACGAGGGCTGGGGGAAGACCCGAAAGGGAAAACCTCCAAGCCACTTACAAGACGTCACGAAAAACACTTACGAACGCCATAAGGGACAGCAAAACGCGATGCTGGAAGCAGCTCTGCGAGGAGGTGAACGAAGACCCCTGGGGAACCGGTTACAAAATTGTGACTGGCAAACTAGGGGCCCGAGTTCCACTTGAACTCAAAGATGCCGAAACCGCAGAACGGATTGTTGATGGACTGTTTCCGACCCACCCGATACGGACGAACGTGACAGACGACACGGAGGCCCCGGCGGCCCCCATATTTACCGCGGAGGAGCTCTTCAAAGCGACTGCCGCGATGAAGACTGGCAAGGCGCCGGGACCAGACGGAGTGCCGGCGGAGATTCTCCGGCTGATGGTTCGCCTGAGGCCGGAGATATTTCTTGACCTGTACAACACGAGCTTGACGACGGGAACGTTCAGTGACCGGTGGAAGACGGCAAGGCTAGTTCTTATCCCTAAGGGTAAGGGCGACCCCAATACGCCGTCAGCCTACCGGCCGCTGAGTTTACTCGACACAACGGGTAAACTCTATGAACAACTACTAAAACCGAGACTGACGGACGCGATACAGACCAGCGGAGGCCTCTCAGACCGGCAGTTCGGCTTCAGGAGGGGACGATCAACGATTGGAGCGATTCAAAAAGTGGTCGATTCCTTCCTGGATTTGGAGAGACATTGCCATGCAGCGCGACCAATCGTTCTGCTGGCGACCTTGGACATCAGGAACGCCTTTAACTCGGCCAGGTGGGTTGACATCCTGGAGGCGCTTGAAGGCAACTTCGGGGTTCCGGCTTACCTGGCTCGGGTGGTGGGCGACTACCTAAGAAACAGACGGATCACGTACGAGACGACTGAAGGACCGGTGACGAGACAAATCACCGCGGGGGTTGCACAGGGGTCCATACTGGGACCAGACTTTTGGAACGGACTCTACGACAGCTTACTCAGGCTGGAATTGCCGCTTGGCGTTTTCCTTGTCGCCTACGCTGACGACGTGGCGGCGGTGGTCACCGAGCGGTCTCCAGACCTGGCACAGCAAAAACTGAACCAGACGATACGGCGAGTGGGCCGTTGGATGACGGACCACGGACTACAACTCGCGACAGAAAAGACAGAACTGACTTTCCTTAGCAGAAGACGCATACAGACGAGACTACCCATGTGGGTCGGGACGGACGAAATCGAGGCCGGAGGTGAAGTCAAGTACTTGGGAGTGACCCTAGATACGAAGATGACCTTCTGGCCTCATATACAAAAAACATGCCAGAAGGCGGCTAAGAGGATAGCATCCTTAAGCCGCCTAATGGCCAACACAAACGGGCCAAGACCGGGAAAACGACGACTCCTAATGACGACAGCCCACTCGATCCTCCTGTACGGCGCGGAGATCTGGGCAGATGCCCTGAAGACAAAGAAGTACTGCCACGCCATGACAACGGTACAAAGACAGGGTGCGCTGAGGATCGCCTGCTCCTACCGAACTGTCTCTGCAGAAGCAGTCTTGGTGGTTGCGGGCGTGATCCCCGTGGACCTCCTAGCTTTCGAGCGAAAAAGGATCTACGGGAGAAGCGCGGACATAAGACGGGAAGATGCGGCGGTCGCGGAACGCGACAAGACGATACAGACTTGGCACGAACAATGGACAGAAAGAGCGACAGGCAACTGGACAAGACGACTAATAAAGGACCTGAGACCGTGGATCGAAAGAGATTTTGGGGACGTAAATTTTTACATCACCCAGTTCCTGACGGGACACGGTTACTTTAGACGGTACCTTTATAACATGGACAGAGTACGGACGCCAGACTGTAAGTACTGTGGACACGAACGAGACGACGCGGAACACACATTTTTTGTGTGCGACCGCTGGACAGGACTCCGACTGGAACTGGAGACGATTGTTGGCAGCATCACCCCGGACAACATTGTTCAGGTGATGCTCCACTCGACAGAATGGTGGCAACTAGTTGCCACCTATACAGAGACGATACTGCGACGAAAAAACGTAGACGGCTGCCTCACCTAACCGAGCAGACAGACTGACGTGACGCGACAGGTTACAGACAGCAAGACGAACGAACGAACACGGACAGAACCCCCAGCCAGAAGTAATACCAAAATAGTTCCTGGTCTGGGGGAGGGCAACAAGGAGAGGGCGGTTTAGTGGGTAGGCCTACTTTTTTGGGAGTCCCACATACCCCCCCAGTTCAAAAGACTGGAGGATATCCGTAAAAAGGATTCCGCAACTCCTTGTATAAAATAATAATAATAATAATAATAATAATAATAATAATAATAATAATAATAATAATAATAATAATAATAATAATAATAATAATAATAATAATAATAATAATAATAATAATAATAATAATAATAATAATAATAATAATAATAATAATAATAATAATAATAATAATAATAATAATAATAATAATAATAATAATAATAATAATAATAATAATAATAATAATAATAATAATAATAATAATAATAATAATAATAATAATAATAATAATAATAATAATAATAATAATAATAATAATAATAATAATAATAATAATAATAATAATAATAATAATAATAATAATAATAATAATAATAATAATAATAATAATAATAATAATAATAATAATAATAATAATAATAATAATAATAATAATAATAATCGTTAATCACCTTATGATATCGCATATTAGTAATGCACATTATGTTTCACAGACCCAAAAGTTTACAAGTCACTCATTCCGAGGGCCACCGTACCGCACTGTATATTTTAACGAAACATCTACATCTCCTCAGAGTAAAAGGAAGCATTCGTCTTTATATTAGACGAATAACGAATTTTTATCCCAAATCTTATGGAGCCAACCATCATGAAAGCGAGACAATACGAGCATCCACACGAACGTCCAGCATTATTCGTCCAGCGGATTCGATTATTAGGCTTCTCCTAATAATCGTTTTAAGGGGGGAGGTGTTACGTCCTGATGTAACGTCGCATTTATCTTTTTTAATTTTGATTACGTTAAAGTTCTTCTGTTTTAGTTTCGCTACAGTAAAAGTAACTTTCCAGATTTTTCTTTTTATTCTCGAACTTCTCAAGAGGAGAGGAGAGCGATTTTAGCGACGGACATCGGAACAGTGTGGGGATGCGGCTCGATCGACCGTCTCCCGGGAAAATTAAGCTTGTAAAGATGGAATTTTTCAGCGCTCACGGTCAAAAGGCAAACTTTCAAAACATGGGATCTACGGCGTAGATCCGGTTATCGACTGCCATTTATGGATCTATGATTCAGCGCAGCCTTACCCTCAATCCTAGACCAGGGGTTCGGCTAGTCGCCGTCGAGGGCGTTGTTGGTCATAAGGGAGCGGTTGGAGGGAACGCTATCACGTGACCAGGCGACCACACCCTTTCTTCTCCCTCTTGCCTGAAATCCTCTTTCTCTCTCTCTCTCTCTCTCTCTTAATAAAGTTGATGAAATCACGAACAATTATTAACTGAGCGGAACAATTAACAAAAGTGGAAGAACTGTTGATTTAAACGAAAGAGTTATGACTATTAAAATGTTCACACGAATACTGTAGGTAAAATATCAGCAGCAAAAAGAACAATTATGCTTCCATATGGAAACTACCCAGGGCTGTCACTCGAAAACGAGTACAACCCACATTGAATTAATGAGCTTACCAGTTGTAATCGGGTAATAGAAGAAAGATCAGTATATCAGGATTAATTTCCTTTTCCTCTTGAGATTATATTAATGAGTCTTTCGTAAAATATTGGAATTTATAGTAAAAATACCATCATATATACCAGGTGTATGCATAAGTTTTTTCCGGTTTAACTAAGAGATGGCGCCAGCGAAAAGTACGCAGCATATTAATTTGACACATACGTCATTTTGTTCGTCTGACATTAACCTACAAACACACACAAGTTGAGTCCGCCAAAAACTAGCGTCTTTGTTTTATCGTTCAGTGATCATGTCGAGTTTTGTGCCTGAAAAAAAACATTTGCGGCACGCATTGCTTTTCTTATTTAATCAAAAGAAAAAGGCTGCTGAAAGTCAACGTTTGCTGGTAGAAACATATGGTGAACACGCTCCATCCATTAGAACATGTGAGACATGGTTTCGACAATTTAAAAGTGGTGATTTCAATGTGAAAGACAGTGAGCGCTCTGGTAGACCACAAAAATGCGAAGACGAGCAATTGCAGGAGTTATTGGATGATGACCCAACTCAAACTCAACGGCAATTAGCAGAAGCATTACATGTGTCACAAGAAACAATCAGCAGACACTTACGAGTAATGGGGAAGATCAATAAACTCGGTAAATGGGTCCTACACGATTTGAATGAACGTCAAATAGAAAATCGCAAAGTCACTTGTGAAGTGCTGCTTCAACGCCACGAAAGGAAATCATTTTTGCATCGAATTGCGACGGGTGACGAAAAACGGATTTATTTTGAAAACCCGAAGCGGAAAACATCGTGTTTTTCACCTGGCGAAGCCGGTCCTTCAACACCAAGGCCAAATCGCTTCGGCAAGAAGACCATGCTCTGTGTCTGGTGGGACCAGAGCGGTATTGTGTATTATGAACTCTTGAAGCCCGGCGAAACCGTTAATACACAACGCTGTCGCCAACAAATTATTAATTTAATCCACGCATTAATCGAAAGACGACCGGAATGGGCCAGACGGCATGGCAAAGTGATTTTGTTACACGACAATGCGCCGTCCCACACAGCAAAAGCAGTGAAAGACACCTTGAAATCACTTGGATGGGACATCCTTCCGCACCCGCCGTATTCACCAGACCTGGCGCCATCTGACTATCACCTCTTCGCATCAATGCGGCACGCGCTCCCAGAGCAGCACTTCAGCAATTTCGAGGAAATTAGAAAATGGCTCGACGAATGGTTTGCCCCAAAAGACAAGCAGTTTTTCTGGCATGGTATTCATAAGTTACCTGAAAGATGGGCGAAATGTGTAGAAGCCGATGGCCAATATTTTGAATTAAACAAAAATTAATTTCCCTTGAAAATTACGTGTTTTTTTTTACCAAAAAACCGAAAAAAACTTATGCATACACCTGGTATATATATAAAATATGTTATGCATAGATAGAAAGGATAAAGGAAATATTAGGATTAATTTACGGTAAAATAGCGAAAAATAGACAAAACGAGAAAGAGATTATACTAAAATTGAGCTGCAATGAAGCTTCTCCTGCAGGAAAGCGAGGCTGGTTGACTCTCTGCGCAACGATAAACGCCTTGCGTGAAGTCTGAACAGCGATCTAGCTGACTTGCGTACGGACGAAATATACGAGTAACCCAGTCGGGCGAGTCGCTCTCATGAAAAGTACTCTCTCACTCTCTCTCGTTTCCATGCATAAAAATACTTGTTTTACCAGCAAGTTATTTGTATGGAATATGTTACACATATATAGAAAAGATAAAATGAAATGTTAAGATTATTTTACAGCTAAACACCAAAAGTAAGACGAAACGAGAAAGAGAGAAAACTGTAACATGTTTCAATGAAGCTTCCTGTGCAGGAAAGCGAGGCTGGCCAACTCTCCGCGCCACGATAAACGCCTTATCGCGAGGGACTGAACGGCGATCTAGCCGACTTGCGTACGAACGAAATGTATTAGTAACCAAGTCGGGCGAGCCGTCTCAAGTAAAATACTTTCTCTCTCTCTCTCTCGCTCTCGTTTCTATAACACGAGAATAATTGTCTAACTAACAAATTATTTAAGAAAAAGAGTTTAACTATAAGTAGAGTAATTACTAATTAAACGAATAACCAATAATGATTACAATAAGTCATATAATGTAAGATAGATGCCTATCCCATACCAAGTATTAATGATATATGAGACCAATTAGGAGGCGCACAGTATTTTTCAGTTTTTGACCTAGCCTCGAGATTCCATCAAATTGAAGTTTCAGCTGAAGATCGTCGTAAAACGGCCTTCACTACACCGCGTGGTCATTATGAGTTCGTTAGAATGCCATTCGGGCTACGGAACGCCCCTCCTACATTTCAAAGAGCCATGGACCTTACGTTGAGTGGAATCCTCGCGAAAGGCGTATTTGTTTACTTAGACGACATTGTTATTTATGCTCGCAGTCTCGAAGAACATAAGAATATATAACGCGAATTAATTAAACGACTAGAAGCCGCGACCTTAAAACTGCAACCGGATGAATGCGAATTTTTAAAAAGGGAAGTCGCCTATCTGGGACACATAATCGGGGATAATGGAGTTCGTCCCGATCCTAAGAAATTAGAAGCAGTACGTGAATACCCTGTGCTTAAAAATATCAAAAATATTCGACAATTCTTGGGACTAACGGGTTATTATTGGCGGTTTATAGAAGGATGCGCCAAGATCATGAAACCCCTGACATCTCTCTTACGCAAAGAAAATAAATTTGAATGGGGACTTGAATAACAGGAGTCATTTGAAATATTCAAATACAAACTTTGTACAGCTCCATTCTTGCTATATCCTGATTTCGATTATAAGGTTTCTCCTTAGAATAGTCTTAAGGGGGAGGTGTTACGTCCTGACCATGCTCCAATATCTTTCTTTCTTTTAAAGAAGATCATAAACCTGCACTGTGGTCGGGTCTTATAGTTACCAGAGATTATACAGGTATAATGACGGCGGAAGGGGTGAGAACTGCAGCAACACCGAGGCCGGGCAGTAAGAACACACGGTGCGCGCCAAAAAGGGACGGCCAGGTTCACCACTGTAATATGTAACGAAATAACCAAAAATTCAGAGTTGGTAGGGCACTGCCCCACTCTAACGGTCAGTGTGGAGTGGCCTGCATCTCGTATCAAGAGTTTTCCCTCTATGGTCCGTGGATATCATAGGCGGCGCGTGTCACCGAAGTTTTTAATTGGTCCGTACCCACTTGCTCTGTTGGCGACTGTCGGGAGCTCGCTCCCTTCTCCCTGTCGTGTACCGTATCTGGGTCACGAAAGTAGACCAACTGTCCTGGCAACGTCTTCGTTGCTTTGGAAGTTCTTATATGCTACAACAAATGTTGCAATGAACGAAAGATTGATTCGATATTAGACGAAGACACATATGTTATTAATTCTATAAGCTCAAAATGCAGCTTTTCAGAATTTTTGAATAGACAAATAACAATTGAAACACAATTGTAGCAGAGATTTGGACTCTTTACGAAGTAAATATTTAGGTGACTATATTTAGGTGAATATATTGTATATATCTAATAGATAAATCGATAATTTAAAGGGAATAAAACATCTAAACGCAAGTTCGATATAAGAATTAAGCAATAATTTCATACAGATAGCCAGAGTTAAAATAGGATAAAATAATAAAGATGATTCATATTAGTCATTGGAGCTATGGTAAAGACGGCTCGAAGCTACGGTAGCAGTTGCTGGTGGGGGAACATACCCCTCAGCGCTTCAGGTCGCTCCCGAGCCGATGCCGTCTTTCGCCTCTCTCTCTGTTAACACCATAAGACGAGAAGTGTTCCCTCGACACAATACATTTATAAAGGACATACTTTTCGGTCCACTGCAAATCTAAGCAGCCATTCAATATATAATAATTTGGACTTACGAACAATTTTAATCTAAAATTATGATATGAATTGAGAAAAGAGATGCTTACTTACAAGGATACAAGAAACAACTGCAATTATGAAAATTAAACATTAATGAAAATCGAAAAGCCATTACATTGTTTAACTAAACACTTAGCGTCGTGACAGGATATAAAAACAATTAACATTTAGTTACTGTGGTAGATATATAGGCCTCTTCACGCTATACACCATTAAGAATAAAAATAAGTTTAACATTATCAAAGAACTACATTCGGTATTAGTCATAAAAGGGACAGCGGAAGCGACTCGGATCTACAGCGCAGCGTGACCCGGACCCCTCGACACCTCGCTTCCCGACCAAGGCGTTTTTCGCTCTCTCCCTCTCTCTATCTCGGCGCGTGCCACCGAGGCGAGGTGTAATCCCTCGAAAAAATTTATAAATACAAATGTTAATACATAAATATCGAATGCATTTCTTTACAAATGAATAAGAAGAGTTATTGTTCATAAAACGGCTTTAACAATCGAGTAAAAACTTATCACACCGATATCTGAATTTGTTACCAACGATATCCAATTTGAAAAACTTGAGGAAAACCAACGGGAAATATTCAGTCAATAATGCCTTTTTAGACATTAACTAATAAGCGTTTTAATTAATTCAAAATATAAACCCGAATTAAAATAATAAGTCGTAGTCTATAACGGAAAAAGGTAAAGAGAGAAAGATAATACTAAAGAGAAGTATATTGTCTGTACCGGCGTCCGAGACGTTTTTATTCGTCACTGTCTATCGCGACATCGTATCATCGAAAGAGGGAATGGTTCCTCGCGACAGCGTGTCGTCAAAGCAAGGAAGGGTTTCTCGGGACAGCGCGTCGTCGAGGCAAGGAGTGGTTCCTCGTGACGCGTGTCTTCAGGGCAGGAAATGGATCCTCGCGACACATGGTATCGCAGTTCAGAATGGAAGTTGAACGAGTCCGGGTTCAGATGAGAATTACAGCATAAATCACCAGAGGCTCGGTGGATCTACTTAAAAGTCTAAACCTTTTTCGACGTAGCTTCATTTTACCTAGGTTGTGTCAGCTCTCCCCAAGCAACTCGGAACGAGAATCGAACGAAAGGATGGCTAGGAGAAAAATTCATCGGGATGAGCCCCCCCCCCCCCCCCCCCCCCCAAAGTCCGAGTTCTATTGTAATTCCAGAATCCCCCGCATAGAAAATTAGGCCACCCAGGACCTATATAAGGACGGGAAAATGGCAGAAAAAAGAGTCTAATCGGAGATCATCAGATGCTTCTAGGTCTAGCCCGGTATACAGAGGCTCATAGGTTAGAGCTCGGTGAAGAACAGCCTACACTGCGTACAGCCGCAGTGTCGAGCGTTCGATCGGTCGTGATCAAAACTGGCGAGCTAAATAGACACCCACCGCGGGGAATCCCACTCTGTAGAGTCAGCTAACATTCAGAGTGAGTACTTAGAAGAAAAACGGTTGAACAGTCTAAATTCAGTTCGAAATTATTTTTCTCGGTTTTAATGTCAATCATTCGACAATTATCTCAAGTTTAATGAAGAAATTTGGAAGAAATTGAATTCAATTGTTTTCTGCCGTTTTTGTACTAGTCCACACTATTTATTTTGTTTTACTGTTTTATCGAATCATAAGTATCACGTTAAGTGTATTGCGTCGAAAAGTAACGATAGCTCGCGCACGGTAATAGCGAACGTACGTGTATCACTTATTCGGTTATTTGAATAAATTTTAACAGCTTCACGAATCATCGAGTTTTTCCCCTTCAACGCATCGGTTACCGGCGAAACAACTTCACCAGAAAACCAAACGTAAGTATAAAAGCAATTCTTCTGATTTATATTGTCTGATATCTCCGTAAATTCTTTTCCAAGTGAAAGTAACCTGCCATTTTCTTTCCTCCTAAAACCCCCTCCTCCGCGGGTTTATTTATCGATCTAGTATATTGTAAGAACGTACGTCGATATCGTACCGGTGATTGTGAACGATTAGTGTCAAAATAATAAGCTAGGGTCGTACGCATCAACCTATCGTAGAATATCGTGCGACTCTGCCCTCTAGCATAGGTTCCCTGGTACGGTGGTATCGCGGAAGGAACAGACGCTTTCCTCCTCCCAATCGTCCGCCGACCGTGTGACAATAAGTATCTTGTGAAAAGAAGTAATACGAGCCAGCATTAATATTCAAGTAATGGAATCACGGGCAAAATAGACCGAATCTTGGTAAAAATCAATATAAAATCAGTGTATAGATAAAACAAGGTAAGAGTAGACCCGTTGGAGGCGATAAGTCGTGTTAAAATGAGCGTATTAACCCTACAACCATGCCGTAATTGAACAAGACGGTTGGGCCAGATATTGAGACGCCAAACTCCTCAATATCCTCCACACATATTAACATTATATTGTTCCTGCCAAGAAACAAAGGAGTGTAGAATAACAACGACTCAAATATATCGATCGAATAAAAACGATCGTTCGAAACCGTCTCTGAGGGATTGATGAAACGTAGTATAAATCAGTGCCATCACGACCAGTCAAGCTACATAGACATCGCGCAATGAGGCATAGGAGACTCACGAAAAGGGTGTACTCGAGCTACTTGGACACATCAACAATCTCGGTAGAATAATGTTGTGGTATAATCGGTGGTAGCCCGTAGCTATCAAAGTACATTCCTTTTTTATAATGGTTAACGTACATGGCGATTCAATGCTCTCCAGGTCCGTCGTGGTCATCCGTGTTAACTACGAGTCCGGCTGATTACGACCATACACGAGGAATTCTGTCAGCTGGGTATACTCCAGCGGTTGAAAGTGGTAGATACTGCAGACTCTCGTAGATTTGTCTAGTGTTCATGCTGAACACACAGTCAATGATTAAATGATTAAATGACTGTGTTCAAAAAGTAAGGTGAATTTTGTTTTAAAATTAAATTTTTTTATTTATTCTTCCAAATCGATTTCGTCCCCCTCAAAATAATCCCCCCTAGATACAATACACTTATGCCAACGTTTTTTCCAATCTTTGAAGCATGCTAAAAAGTCGTTCTCGGGTATAGCCTTCAATGCGCGTAGCGATTCACGTTTGATCTCTTCAATCGACTCAAAACGATTTCCCCGGAGTGGTCTCTTGAGCTTTGGGAACAGCCAGAAGTTACACGGTGCTGAATCAGGCGAATACGGTGGTTGTGAAGCGACATGAGTGGAGTGGAGTCGAAACAATTGAGAAATTTTGGCACCAAACGCGATTTGACTCTTCTGAGGCACAAATGATCCTTCAAAATTGCTTGCACTGATCCAATTAATATTGCAAGCATGTCGGCAAAGTCTAGAATTGTTAATCGACGATTTTTTCGAGCACCATTTCCTTGATTTTCTTGATGTGTTGCTCATCAATTGACGTCGATGGTCGTCTAGAGCGTTTCAAATCATCAACACGTTTTCTGCCTTCTTTGAAGTCTTTGTACCACTTGTAAACATTTTTCTGTGACATAGTCTCGTCACCGAAGGCCTTTTGTAACATTCGAAACGTTTCAGCGGCGGAAATTTCATTCCGCAAGCTAAATTTAATAGCACTTCTTTGCTTAACAAAATTCGACATCGTTAAAATCGCCAAATTCACTTTTCTTTGTTCACAAAACCAAGCGTCAACTAAAAACTAATGATGATATTGACATGTAATTTGTCACAGATGTCACTAACAGTCCGACCAACTTGAAAAAAAATTCATTTGTCCGATTCGGTTAACGCGGGAAGTTTAAATTAAAAATTCACCTTACTTTTTGAACACAGTATACGCTTTGATAGACGTATATATGCCAAATTTATTTCATAGCATCGTCGATCGTGTCACGACTACATGGTGAACATTTCTCCTCTTTCTTATTCTCTTCCTCTTCGTCTGCCGACCAAATACCCATGTATGATTCTTCTTTAAACGGGTGCTCGTGAAGCCAATTTTTTATTTGGAAAGCCTGGCGCATTGCACAATGCGAAGACGCTGTATCGTTTATCATAGCGTGTCTAAAGCATTTTCGCAAAGATTTCGGCATAAATGTGTACGATGGAGTGCCCTTCTCACCCTACAGGTTGAAAATTTCACGACTCGTGATATCGCAAAGAAGTATAGCCTTCTCGTGACTGCGTGTATAGATACGTCTTGATTTTCTTGAAATTTCACGCTAGTTAGCATATGCTTGTTTACAGCTCACATCGTACTCGTCCCCTCGTACCGTTCAAGATCATGAAAATATTTCGAGAGAAAATTGTTCTGGCTTCTCGAATGCTTCGGTAATTCGGAAAAGTGACACGGTGGTGTGATGATCCAATTAGCAGAGTACAGTCTATCCGCTGCTACCACGGCAATTTCTGTCGAAATAAATTCCGAGTCTTGACCACGCATTCCCTGTATATCCACGACGATATCCATTTTCACGTCAGTCTGTACAGATGCTCGAGTTCGACTGATTAGTTACTCGCAAAGACGCTTCTATGTCTCTTAACACGAAACAATTTTATTCCGACATCAGCACATTTTTCGCTTATCCAGTAAAATACACCATTTTCTGCTGAGAGGCATTGATTTCAAGAACATTATCATATTCCACGTAGACTAAATAATTTACCGTTGAAGCAAGCGCATCCTCAAATCGTACCTCTAGTCTCACACTATCGTGCTTTATTAAATTCCAATGTGAATTGCTATTCGCCGAAAGATCGAGTGTTAAATCGAAAGCAAACAGACAGCATCCATCGCAATAATTATAGCGATCGATCGAATTACCATCGTTCAAGAAATGTATTCCAGTTCCCGAAAACAACGTTTGAAAAGCATCCACATAGAGATGATTTTTCGTAAAATCAGGCTGTAACGGTTTCGAAGGAATTTGATCGCTATCTACATACAACGAGAGATAATTTATATTGTAATTTTGGAAATTGACTGGATTCATACAAGTCGCCATTAAACGCTTTGTTATCGACAAAACCGATAATTAGACGCTTCGGCAATTGACCTAGCACGATACTAACGATATCGTCTCTCCATGAACACCGGAGTGTATTAAAACGGCCTTTACCTCGACTCTCGTAACAGGTTATTTAGCCGTAGTTTTTCTCAGAGTTCTAGCATGCGACAGCAGCACGCCAGGAGCTATTTTTGTTCCACGAACGAGGAGCGATGCCTCGAAAATTTTTAAGCTGCCTTGACCATTCTTTGTATCGCCCACAAGGCGAAATGAATCTCTAGACCGCACTAGGCGTAGTCGTATCTCGACACCGTTTAATAGGAACTGCTCTTGATTGAATATATCGCAATGCAGATGGCCGAGCAAGTCTACAGTTTTTCCGACATTTAAAAATAGATTTCTCTTTACAAGAGAACGCTCGTGAGATGCGAATTTTTAGCAGCTGGACCGTAATTCAAAAGTGTTTCTATGTACGCTCGATAAGCGTAGGCATTATTTAGAGGTAAAACTAGTTTTTGATTCAGGTATACATCTACTTGATTAAACATAGAATGCAAGAGCGTGTTTACATAGCCAGTACTTCCTTTTGGCGCTGCACCCGCGGCAATTGCCGTAGAACGCGATGCTATTTTCACTCTCAGACTAAGCATAATAAGCCTGAGATCGATATACCCATCTTCCTGTCCAGGAATAACAAATTCAATTAATGAATCATCTGTTAGCGAAGAAATTGACTTGTAATACACCCAATTGGAGCCTTTGATAGTAGTCTGCGTCGGTGTGACTGAAAATAACTCAAGTTCCGATTTCAGACACTCGCACGCGTACGCATGTAGAAAAGCCATCTTGTTTCAGCTGTATAAAAATATCTGCAACCGTTCGTTAACGAGTTTTCTTCTTCTTATTGTTCTTATTATTCATCTTCTTCTTCTTCATTACTTATCTCTATATTACACTTTTTACGGAAGATTCGTTGTAGTTTACGTTCGTTCGATGAATGAGGAATTGGCGAAATTTTGCGCTCCTTATAACCAGACCCCCGCATGGGAGTGTCAATTTTTTTAGCGGCTTTGCGTTTGAGATTACTGCCTGGTTCTCGCGCTTTGTCGCGGATAGCACCTTTCACAGCTATATTTCAATCGAGGATATCACCGGCTACGTTTACTCCAGCTCGCAATGCTTCTTTTCCAACTGCTTTAGCACCCTTCTTTAAAAGTGGTAACACTTGACGAAACAGGCCCCCGAGAAAGCTGCCGATACGTGTCCTCGTTGATTAGGCGTTCCGATATAAACGTGGCTAATACCATCGTACCCCCGACGGCCCTATCTGTGCTGAACACTGTCAATATCATCCATAGCGGCGTAATAAATTGTGGGACCTTTTGAAATGTATTGTCACAGTCAACGTTCCCTGTTTTAATGGTATAGGATTTCCAAACTTGTCTCTTTTATCGATGTCGATAGTGTGTAAATTGTTGCGCAAGAGAGGTATATAACGTAGCGCCGAAAACGATTTAATTTTTATCGAATCATACTGGCAGTCGTCAGCATCAATGGGAACAACTGGTAAGAAGGGTGTTTGTACATCGCCCGTAACATAGCTCTCGCAGATATCGGTCTATAGCAACATGCTCCCTGGTATAGCACCGGTGAGAGATGCAGGCCTCGTCCCTGTGTATTTGCAATGCGGTTCTATCTTTACACACCAGGTCTCTTCCGAGAATCCTAGCAGCTTTGCGATAGCGAGCGATACGCGAAAGTCGTGGTACCGTTGATCGTCGCATAAGCGCGACACTTCGACCTGCCCGCTCGGTTGCGATTTAAAGCGGAGATGACCGGCCACGTGAGGTAACTTATTTATGCTCTCGCAAAGAGCGTCTATAGAGCGATATACACCGGATGGAACTCGGTCTCTATCTACGCGTCTCCGTGTTAAAAGATTTAAACTCGATAAATCATAATCACCATCCTCAAGAGATACGAGATGTCCTTCAGTAGGAACATGTAAAAGAGTCATTGGATAAGCAATTTCCGCAAGAGAAACAGACCATTTTGCGTGCAAACATATCTGACGCGGTAGTTTAGTAATAAATTTCGTCGTCGTATTATCCGGAAAATACTGCATACTACTGTTGCTCGGTAGTACGACAAAGAAATAGCTATCCTTTGAGCTCATATTTCTCAAGTACGGTGATTCCTAGCGTTTTTCCTCTTTGTTCTCTTCTTCGTTTTGGTCTTCTCAGGTGACAGAGGCACTCGTACCCGCCAGAATTCTGCCTCGTGGAAAATACCGTCGATAGTCTCGTTATTCAGATGGTGTAAAATATACACAAATGGTTATCGATTCACTGATATGCGTTGAATCTTGAATAACTCGTTACTCCAACTACGCTCATATCCTTTCACGAATGTGCTTTCGCTGTACTGTTACATACCAAGTCACCGACAATGTATTTAGACTTTTTAGTTTTTCTTGCGTTACGCTCGTAACGCCGCACTAAATTTTCTCGGGATATAGGGGCATGTTCTAGGGTCACCTCGCTCGGAGGAATACGCGTGCCGCTGTGTCTAGTGTGATTATAAGCATATAAAAAAATTTGTAAAACATCAATGTAACGCTTATTTCGCCTGTATATAAAATAACACCACATTCGCTATTTTATTGTGCGATTAAAGCGTTCGGCAATAGAGGCTTTTATATTGGGGTTACGAGCAGCGCGGAAATCGATATTCTTTTCCTTGAGAATTTGCTGAAATGAAGTGCCGATAAATTCTTTGCCTCGATCAGTTTGCAATTGCTGCTGGCAACGATTGATACTGCGTGCGAGTATGCGTGTGAGACCGCGGGCCACGTTTCCGCTCGTTGTCCGCAGCTATCGAGCGAAGATCAGCTAAATCAGCCTCCCATACATCGTCTCTATTATTCACGTTGTACGTACGACGGGGAAATCGTTGTCGCTCGAGTCGATGCATGTCATATGAACCCTGTGTTTCGATCCATGGTAAAACATTTTTTCGCGCTACTCTTCGATCCTCCTGGGCCAAATTTTTGCTTGAGAATAGGATGCAGGATGAGCGGTATCATAATAGATTTTTTGAAGAATTTTCATATTTTTAACGATGACCAGTTGAATGGATTCTTTTTCTTTTTCTTTTCTAGCTATGTGGGAGATCGATATTCACTGGGGTGTGGTTGGCTCTCTACTTGTGCGATGTTTTGCAATTGTTCGTCCTCTTCTTCCTCCTCCTCTGCCCCATCGATGATGTCGTTGTCCGCCGTGAGCATTAAATCTCTGTTTTAGTGTACGGACTCGGCCTCGTTGTTGCTACTGTTGCTGCTGCTACTACTATTACTATCGCGTATTAAAATGAGACGCCGTTGCGGTGTCGAGGATGATGTAGGTGTAGCCTCGTGTAATAACTCGGGATTGCCGATAAATTCGCGCCGCATCGGTATCATTCGCAGGGGTTTGTCAAAGTGAGATCGACCGATGGGTTTCTCGCGTTTTCTAGCTTGCATAGCATCATTAACAAGATTGTAAAGGGTGATTTTTTAAGAGCTTGAGAACTTTTTTTTAAAAAAAAACGCATAAAATTTGCAAAATCTCATCGGTTCTTTATTTGAAACGTTAGATTGGTCCATGACATTTACTTTTTGAAGATAATTTCATTTAAATGTTGACCGCGAATGGGCCCTAGAAAAGTTGGCAGAAAATCCGCTTTTTTATCGACAAATTTTGTTCAGCGATGAGGCTCATTTCTGGTTGAATGGCTACGTAAATAGGCAAAATTGCCGCATTTGGAGTGAAGAGCAACCAGAAGCCGTTCAAGAACTGCCCATGCATCCCGAAAAATGCACTGTTTGGTGTGGTTTGTACGCTGGTGGAATCATTGGACCGTATTTTTTCAAAGATGCTGTTGGACGCAACGTTACGGTGAATGGCGATCGCTATCGTTCGATGCTAACAAACTTTTTGTTGCCAAAAATGGAAGAACTGAACTTAGTTGACATGTGGTTTCAACAAGATGGCGCTACATGCCACACAGCTCGCGATTCTATGGCCATTTTGAGCGAAAACTTCGGAGAACAATTCATCTCAAGAAATGGCCCGGTAAGTTGGCCACCAAGATCATGCGATTTGACGCCTTTAGACTATTTTTTGTGGGGCTACGTCAAGTCTAAAGTCTACAGAAATAAGCCAGCAACTATTCCAGTTTTGGAAGACAACATTTCCGAAGAAATTCGGGCTATTCCGGCCGAAATGCTCGAAAAAGTTGCCCAAAATTGGACTTTCCGAATGGACCACCTAAGACGCAGCCGCGGTCAACATTTAAATGAAATTATCTTCAAAAAGTAAATGTCATGGACCAATCTAACGTTTCAAATAAAGAACCGATGAGATTTTGCAAATTTTATGCGTTTTTTTTTAAAAAAAAGTTCTCAAGCTCTTAAAAAATCACCCTTTATTATTGTACTGTATTATCGTACGCGACCAAGTGAAGATAACGCTGTAGAACCTGTTGGTACGCTATCCATTTCTCTCTCTCGCTCTTGTACGAGTGAGAGTTTCGAATTTCACTCAGCTCAGAGTCGAGGCGTGATAATGGTGTACCGGTAGTCTGTACGGAGGGCGACGGGTCTGTAGTAGTAGTAGTAGTAGTAGTAGTAGTAATAGTAGTGAGGAGACCCGTGAGACTTTGTATGTTATCATGAGGAATAAGCACCATCTTTCTGGCATATTCCATGGCTTGTGTAGACCAAGACAGCCACAAGAAGCAGCTTGAGAAATCCGACACAGTGCTCGACGATGATCTTCCTTTTACCACTTCAATTTCCCCTTTTGGAGGCTAGTCGTCGAAGAATTGTCGCGTGCCTCGAAAGATGATTTTTTTGCACGTTGTTCAGACTCACGTTTCCATGTAAAACGTTTAGAGCACACTCGCATATACACCGTACATGCGCTACATCTGCTTTGCTTGCAATATATTGTAATTATATGTTTTTTATTAAGAAATCTGTGCAACGCCATTACAAGCGCATCACTGGTACATCGCGCGTCGCATCGCGAACCTTTATCGCTTTTTGAGGCACGTAAACGTAATGGTATTGGTCATCGGAAAATATACAGGCGCGAAATTGACAATTAACAGATGTCGATTGTTTCAAGTCGAATAATAGATAACCGTGCGGTGCAGCTGTTGTATAGAAATATACCTCCTGCAAAAATCTCGGATTCTCGGGACATAGCTGGCGTGCTATATGTTGCATTTGCGCGCGATCTCGCGGATTTTTGAAGGCAATGAAATACTTAGCGTTTAAGGAGATATCGCGCTGCCCGTGACCCTGATGGAAGAGATTTTGCATGATGAAGATGACACTAAGATTTTTATGATGGCTACCCTCAGTGAAAAGATCGACCACGGTATTGTTCGATGCCTCGCGCATTAGATCGTCAATGACCACAAGTTCAGTCCTTGTATCATTTGAGTAGTCTGCTGCTTGCGGTAAACCCTCGCGAAATTCGATTTAAAACACTCTGAGTAATAAAACAGTATACGTTCGAATGGGACATTCGGCATTTCGCGCATGTATTTAAAGAATTTTTTTACAAAATATGTTCTGCCACAGCCCGTAGGATCGCATATCATAGCTGTCCATGGATGTTTTCAATGTGTATCCATATCGATGAATGTGTATCAAAATCAATCAGCTGACTCTAAAATAAGCTTATACCGCGTCGGCTGCGGCGGCGACAACGGCGGCGACGACCCCGCTCTGTATCAGCTTGTGTCGAAAAATGCTATTCGCGACAGAGCGCGAGAGTTAGGCAGTAATCGCAAACGCAAAGCCTCTGAAAAAATTGACACTCCAATGCGGGGGTCTGTTTATAAAGAGCGCAAAATTTCGCGAACTCCTCATTCATTGAACGAACGTAAAATGCGACGTATCTCCCGTAAAAAAAGTATAATGTAGAGAAAAGTAATGATGTAGAAGAAGAAGAATTATAACAACAATGAGAAGAAGAAGACTCATCAACGAACGGTTGCAGATATTTTTGGATAGCTGAAAGAAGATGGCGTTTCTACATGCGCACTCGTGCGAGTAACTTAAATCGGAACTTGAATTATTTTCAGTCCCACCTACGCAAACTACTATCGAAGGCTCCAATTGGGCGTATTATAAGCCAATTTCTTCGTTTACAGATGATTTACCTATTGAATTTGTTATTCCTGGTCAGATGATGAGTATATCGATCTCGCGCATACTATGCTTAGTCTGAGAGTGAAAATAACATCTCCTTCTACGGCAATTGCCGCAGGTGCAGCGCCAAAAGGAAGTACTGGCTATGTAAACACGCTCTTGCATTCTATGTTTAATCAAGTAAAGGGTGATTTTTTAAGAGCTTGAGAACTTTTTTTTAAAAAAAAACGCATAAAATTTGCAAAATCTCATCGGTTCTTTATTTGAAACGTTAGATTGGTCCATGACATTTACTTTTTGAATATAATTTCATTTAAATGTTGACCGCGGCTGCGTCTTAGGTGGTCCATTCGGAAAGTCCAATTTTGGGCAACTTTTTCGAGCATTTCGGCCGGAATAGCCCGAATTTCTTCGGAAATGTTGTCTTCCAAAACTGGAATAGTTGCTGGCTTATTTCTGTAGACTTTAGACTTGACGTAGCCCCACAAAAAATAGTCTAAAGGCGTCAAATCGCATGATCTTGGTGGCCAACTTACCGGGCCATTTCTTGAGATGAATTGTTCTCCGAAGTTTTCGCTCAAAATGGCCATAGAATCGCGAGCTGTGTGGCATGTAGCGCCATCTTGTTGAAACCACATGTCAACTAAGTTCAGTTCTTCCATTTTTGGCAACAAAAAGTTTGTTAGCATCGAACGATAGCGATCGCCATTCACCGTAACGTTGCGTCCAACAGCATCTTTGAAAAAATACGGTCCAATGATTCCACCAGCGTACAAACCACACCAAACAGTGCATTTTTCGGGATGCATGGGCAGTTCTTGAACGGCTTCTGGTTGCTCTTCACTCCAAATGCGGCAATTTTGCCTATTTACGTAGCCATTCAACCAGAAATGAGCCTCATCGCTGAACAAAATTTGTCGATAAAAAAGCGGATTTTCTGCCAACTTTTCTAGGGCCCATTCACTGAAAATTCGACGTTGTGGCAGATCGTTCGGCTTCAGTTGTTGCAGGAGCTGTATTTTATACGGTTTTACACCAAGATCTTTGCGTAAAATCTTCCATGTCGTCGAATAACACAAACCCAATTGCTGCGAACGGCGACGAATTGACATTTCACGGTCTTCAGCAACACTCTCAGAAACAGACGCAATATTCTCTTCTGTACGCACTGTACGCATTCGTGTGGTTGGTTTAATGTCCAATAAAGTAAACTGAGTGCGAAACTTGGTCACAATCGCATTAATTGTTTGCTCACTTGGTCGATTATGTAGACCATAAATCGGACGTAAATCGCGAAACACTTTTCGAACCGAACACTGATTTTTGTAATAAAATTCAATTATTTGCAAGCGTTGCTCGTTAGTAAGTCTATTCATTATGAAATGTCAAAGCATACTGAGCATCTTTCTCTTTGACACCTTGTCTGAAATCCCGCGTGATCTGTCAAATACTAATGCATGAAAATCCTAACCTCAAAAAAATCACCCTTTAGATGTATACCTGAATCAAAAACTAGTTTTACCTCTAAATAATGCCTACGCTTATCGAGCGTACATAGAAACACTTTTGAATTACGGTCCAGCTGCCAAAAATTCGCATCTCACGAGCGTTCTCTGGTACGATGATACCACTGGAAAAATGGATGATATTACATCGGGAAATGTAGGTCTTGTAAAGAGAACAATTTTTTCTCGAAATATTTTCATGGTCTTGAACGGTACGAGGGCGATGGAGCTGTAAACAAGCATATGCTAACTTGCATGAAATTTCACGAAAATCAAGACGTATCTATACACGCGGTGACAAGAAGGCTATACTTCTTTGCGATATCACAAGTCGTGAAATTTCCCACCTGGAGGATGAGGAGGGCGCTTCATTGTACACATTCATGCCGAAATCTCTGCAAAAAGGCTTTAGACACGCTATGATAAACGACACAGCGTCTTCGCATTGTGGATGGCGCCAGGCTTTCCAAATAAAAAATTGGCTTCGCGAGGACCCACTTAAAGGAGAATCATACATGAATGTTTGATCGGCAGATGAAGAGGAAGAGAATAAGAAAGAGGAGAAATCTTCACCATGTAGTCGTGACACGATCGACGATGCTGTGAAATAAATGTTGCATATATACGTCTATCAAAGCGTATATTGTCATCATTTAATCATTGACTATGTGTTCAGCATGAACACTAGACAAATCTACGAGGGTCTGCAGTGTCTACCACTTTTAACCGTTGGAGTATACCCAGCTGACAGAATTCCTTGTGTATGGTCCTTACCGGCCGGACTCGTAGTTAACACGGCTAATCACGACGGAGCTGGAGAGCATTGGATCACTATGTACGTTAACCGTCACGGAAAAGGTATGTACCTTGATAGCTACGGGCTACCACCGATTATACCGTAAGGCTACGAAGAAACTGCAAGCTCTATCGGTGCGGCCTCAAGCAGCTGCAGAGTAGTACATCGGATGTGCGTGGACAATTTTGTATCGTATTTCTGCATCTTATGTCGTGCGGATTCACCATGTCGCGATTTAATAATCTCTTTAGCGATAATGTCATGAAAAACGATAGAATAGTTCATGAATATTAAAATGCTTTTACCTCTCAACAAGCGGACAGTCATAAAAAGAAATTAATCGTTGGAGGAATCTCTGGGCGAAGATTACGGTGTTTGCAGGGATGTTGCATGCGACGGTAAGTGGGCATAAAGTGATTTAAGTAAAATATTGATTAATTAAAAACAAATACATGGTCTTACTGTGTCTCTTATTTTATACTTATACTAGCATATTACCCGTGCTTCGCCACGGGTATCTTTAAATGTAATTTCTAAATAGGTCAAAACAATGCCGCACATCCGTACTTAACGCTTACTTTTGCCTATAACGACTCTACAACGCGTTCTTGGCTTAAAAAGTAATATGATTTAATGTAATGTAATGAATACATTACATTACATTTGTCATTATAGTATAATACATTACATTACATTAAATCTTATTACTTTTTTTGTTTTTTTTTTTTTTTTCTTCTTTAGTGAGGAAAAATCCTTCATGGACACCCCGGGTCCCTTGTAAGAGGACACCCGGGGTAGTGCCGGACTCCTACCGGCTAAAAAACCTCACTTTAACTTCTGTACCATGTGTTATGGATTATCCCAGGGATCGCTTCCCCTGTTCCCTACTCGGTGTCGTCCTTCCGTGTGCTGCGCACGTTCGATGGCTCGTCGTAGCCTATGAGACTCGGCACATCGTTGCACTTGAACGCGTAGTAGACCGCCCGCGTGGCGTCGTACCTGGCTTCTTTGCTTAATGTCACCGATCGTATCGTTTCGCTACCTGACGCGCACTCGCGCTAATTGTCTTCTCAGCTGTGGGGTTGGGGTTCCTTTCGCTATGGTGTTCCTCCCGCTTGGGTTGTCGTTAAAGGTCGACAATTTCTTGTTGTCGTCGAAGGGCTTTTTGCTTTTCCCCATCGTCGTGTCTTCCTTAGCTTCGCCTTCACTGCTAGTTTCATCTGGCGTTGTTCCTTCTTGCTTCTCGCTTCTTTCTTCTAGGATTTCTTCTGCAATTTCTTCTGAATTTTGCTTTTGCTGCTTCTTTCTTCGTTTTTCTGCAATTTCTCTTGAATTTTGCTCTTGCTGCTCCTTTCTTCGTTTTTCCATAATTTCTTCTGAATTTCGTTCTTATTGCTTAAAGGTGAACAATTTCTTGTTGTCGTCGAAGAGCTTTTCGCTTTTCCCCATCGTCGTGTCTTCCTTAGCTTCGCCTTCACTGCTAGTTTCATCTGGCGTTGTTCCTTCTTGCTTCTCGCTTCTTTCTTCTATGATTTCTTCTGAAATTTCTTTTGAATTTTGCTTTTGCTGCTTCTTTCTTCATTTTTCTGTAATTTCTTTTGAATTTTGCTCTTGCTGCTCCTTTCTTCGTTTTTCCATAATTTCTTCTGAATTTCGTTCTTATTGCTTAAAGGTCAACAATTTCTTGTTGTCGTCGAAGGGCTTTTCGCTTTTCCCTATCGTCGTGTCTTCCTTAGCTTCGCCTTCACTGCTAGTTTCATCTGGCGTTGTTCCTTCTTGCTTCTCGCTTCTTTCTTCTATGATTTCTTCTGAAATTTCTTCTGAATTTTGCTTTTGCTGCTTCTTTCTTCATTTTTTTGTAATTTCTTCTGAATTTTGCTCTTGCTGCTTCTTTCTTCGTTTTTCTGTAATTGCTTCTGAATTTCGTTCTTCAAGCTTCTCGCTTCTTTCTTCGTTTTTCTGCAATTTCTTCTGAATTTTGCTCTTGCTGCTCCTTTCTTCGTTTTTCTGTAATTCCTTCTGAATTTCGTTCTTATTGCTTAAAGGTCGACAATTTCTTGTTGTCGTCGAAGGGCTTTTCGCTTTTCCCCATCGTCGTGTCTTCCTTAGCTTCGCCTTCACTGCTAGTTTCATCTGGCGTTGTTCCTTCTTGCTTCTCGCTTCTTTCTTGTATGATTTCTTCTGCAATTTCTTCTGAATTTTGCTTTTGCTGCTTTTTTCTTCGTTTTTCTGTAATTGTTTCTGAATTTCGTTCTTCTTGCTTCTCGCTTCTTTCTTCGTTTTTCTGTAATTTCTTCTGTAATCGTTTGGGTCTCGTCTTCCACTACGCATAGTGGTAGATCGGGTACGAGTACTCCATCGATACTTACGTCGGCGATCGATTGTCCTGACGATTCGTAAATACCAGATGACTTCCCCCACGCGCTACTATTACTGCCTTTGTCCTTACTTTGTAGTATCACACTTTGTCTTTATTTTACATGTTGTCTTTATTTTAAACTTTGTCTTTATTTTACACTTTGTTTTTATTTTACACTTTGTTTTTATTTTACACTTTGTCTTCAATTTACACTTTGTCTTTATTTTACACTTTGTCTTTATTTTACACTTTGTTTTTATTTTACACTTTGTCTTTATTTTACACTTTGTCTTCAATTTACACTTTGTCTTTATTTTACACTTTGTTGCGAAATCTTTTTTCCCGCCTGTTGCACGCACCCGTTGTGCGTCGATGCTCGTCTCCTTTCACGTTGTTGCGAATTCTTTTTCCCGCCTGTTGCACGCGCCCGTTGTGCGTCGATGCTCGTCTCCTTTTCGCACGATATCACACGCCTCTACTTTATTTGCGATAATCCCACTTCAATAACGCTGGATTGTTATGGATTATCCCAGGGATGGCTTTTCCTATTCCCTACTCGGTGTCGTCCTTAACCGAGGTGGTCCTTAACACATGTCATGACACTGAAGGACTTCTGTGTAGACCACATTAGTAGTTCTTCCCTGAAGTGGTAGAATCACCAGGCTGCTTGGTGAGCTCACTCTGGAGCAGGCCACATAAAACTGTCCATGTGAGAAACACTCCTCCCTTAAGTCAATCCCTGCCATCTTCAGCGACTGCCCCTGGGACTTGTTGATGGTCATAGCAAAGCAGACCTTGAGGGGGAACTGCAGCCTCTTGAACTCGAAGGGGTACTCTGATGGTATGAGTGGTATGCGTGGTACAAATACCGACTCCCCTCGAGCACAACCAGTGAACACTGTGGCCTCAATAACGTTTCTATAAAGGGCCTTCACTCGTAGCCTGGTGCCGTTGCAAAGTTTGGGCGGGTTGAGATTCCGCAGCAACATCACTGGAGCCCCCACTTTGAGGAGAAGCTTGTGGGGTGGGAATCCAGGAGGGTTGAGGGAATTGAGAAACTACACGGGGTAATCGACGGCGTCATCCATTTGCATTACTGAATCCACAGACCTATATTCCATTTCTGCCTCTTCGAACGAATTAAGTAGAATGTCATTAATGATGGCAGCGTTATCATTCTTGGGGGTCAGAATGGCACGCTCGCACAGCCAGTCCATAGACTTTTCCTTGATATCGGCTATATCTGGGTATATTCTGGTTGAAAGGTCTGTTAGGGTCATCACTACTGCGCCCAGGCCTCTATAGGCCTGTCACTATAGGGATAGTCACCTTTCCCTCGGACTCAGGATATTCTCCATCCCCTATTTTCAGTAGAAGTTCGGAAAATTCCCCAGCGGAGACATCACCTCTCAAGTGGACCCTCATGTTCTTCCTGAGAGAAAGTTTGCAGATAAAGGGCCATAAATATGACGTCTTGATGCACGCCTTAATCTCGTCAGCTCGAGTTCCCCTTGGCACTACTGGCAAAGTCTGCCGAAAGTCTCCAGCAAGCAACACAGTGACTCCCCCCATCACTCCATCGTTGCCTCTGATGTCTTTGAGGGTTATGCTCAGTGCCTCAAAACCCCGCTTGTGCGCCATGGTGCTCTCATCCCAAACAATGAGCTTACAATCTCTCAGCACTTTGGCCATATTGCTTTGTTTTGAGATGTTGCACAGAGGTGTTTCTGCATGAATGAGATTGAGGGGCAGCTTGAAGGCAGCGTGGGCTGTCTTGCCTCCCTCCAATAGCGTAGCAGCGATGCCAGAGGATGCGACAGCCAAAGCGATGCCACGATCACGCCTTACCTTCGCCAGGAGCAAGTTGATAAGGAAAGTCTTCCCAGTACCACCAGGAGCATCCAAGAAAAAAACCTGCCCAGCACCTGACTCAACCCTGCTAAGGATCTGCCGATAGACAGCGAGCTGCTCATCCGTTAGTAAACCCTCGTTATTCGATACCACTTGTGCCAAGGCGTTTGTATCGTAGCTGGTCTCTCTCAGATAGTCCTTATTTCCCAAAACTTTTCCAGACCTTGTTGGTTGAGGCAAGCCGTACTGAGGCAAACCCTATCCTCCCAAAGCTAACACTGCGTCCTCAATCAGCACCAGGCATCTATTGTACACCTGCTCCTTCATCTGCTGCGCACTATCTTGCAACTCTCTTTCCACCTGCCGCGTGATATCTTCTGAAAAACTGTCTTTGTACTTCTCCCAAAGACTAAGAGGATCAGAGAGTTGACAAAAAACCAACATCACTGTGAAGAGCTCTCGGAGCTTAAACGGAGAATCACACAGGGCAGCTTCCCCCAAAGTACTATCCCAGTGATTGTCATCCTCCAGAAAACCTAATGCCTTGCATGTAGACTGGAATGTAGGATGAAGGACACCATTCACAATCTTCAACTCTGAAAAAGACGTTGGGCCTCGAACCTCATGTAGCAACAGACGGAGATAATAACATTCGGTGTTACTTGGGTGGATGATGTACACCCTTCCCAGCGCATTGCCTCTCTTCACTCCTGACCAGCCATCGACATCGTTCCCTTGCTTCCTTCTCCCAAACTTGTAATTTTCCCATACAAAGTAAAAAGGGACCTCAGAGTACAGGAGGGTTTTTGCAAATTCGTCATTTTTGCATAACTCGAAAAAAGCCAAGAGTGTTGTCTGAGGAGGGTTGCTAAGCTTCTCGGCCAAGTTGTCGGAGTTGAAGTACACACGCTGACCATTCTCGAGGTGAACAGCCAGATGAAAAATACTGGGATACCTCTCATGAATAGGGAACGCTAATATCCTCCAAACCGCCTCCGAGCTACTAATGTACCGCCCACTCTCATACATCTTTACTTCATCCTTCTCATTCTCTAGAGCAAAAGACGCCTGGTCACTGCCCTTGTTCACGTACTTGCAAATGTATTTAATGGACTTAACAGAGTTACATAATTCTACATTGATGTGAGCATCGAAAGTGCGTGACAATACAGGGTTGTAGGGCACCACCCAGCGGTTGTCCAGTTTTATCCTATTGATTTCTACAGTGAAGCCACCGTCAGCTGGAGACCTCCTACGATACTGCGGATATGTATCGTCTCCTGTCTGAGTGTTCTTGAGAAGTGGTCAAGGATACTTTTTGCTGCAACTACCTCCTTTCATGCAAGGCGAATTGTAATTCAAGCTGCTGCAGGGCCCATGAATCATGTTGGCCTTGACAATGTTGTGGAGGAGAGGATCTTTCTCAGGATCAGGTATTTCAGCACAGATGACTTTGTCGATCATGTCAGAGAAGATGCGCTGCTCTAGCCACAGCAATATGTGAATGTGAGGCAGACCCCGCTTTTGCCACTCGACAGAGTACATAAAACACCGTACTCTACCAAACAGACTGCCCTTGTTCAAAAGAGATATCATCTTCTTCACCTTGAGATGGAATACCCTGGCTATGATGTCATGACGATCGTGAGACTTTTGCCCAAGCAGCAGTACATTTGTGATATCCTTCCACCTGGGATTACAGGTGAAAGTGATGAACAGATCAGGACGGCCGTAATGGCGAACATATGTCATGGCGTCTTGAGTCCGCTCATGCATATAGCGAGGTCCCCCAGTGAATGATGAAGGAAGCACCACCATTTGACCCAGCTGAGCAGCGTCAGCATCCTGTCCACTCACAGCGTCCTTTAGGTGAATATAGCTGTCTGCCCTCAGCTGCGCCTGATTGTTCCTGATGTAATTCAACCTCTCAGTCTCTATTTTGGCATACATGTCAACCAGAAATTGACTGAAAAGGGAGCGGAAGTACAAAATATGGTTGACCTCCCCTTGCCTGACCATAATACGATAAGAGTAAAACCTCGCTGCGGAGACTGTCTTATTGAGGAGCAACTTGGTCTTAGGATCGCGCTGAGGCAAGGCAATAGAGTACCCATCCTCGCCACGGCAAAACAGAAGCGGATACTGCAAGGCGTCGTATGATCGATGAATTTCACTAATGCGCTGCAATGTGTTGTTATGGCTTTGCAGCACAATGTCTCGATGCTTGAATTGCTGACCAACAATCACCAGAGCTACCTCATTTGCTGTTGGTGCATTGAAGCGACCTCCATGAGCGTCAGCTGGCTTTTTATCTGCATGGATAACGACTTCGAACTTCTCGCAGGTTGGAGCTACCTTGTCCATGGCAGTCTTCAGATCCTTTATATAGCTATTGATGTCGTGTAGCATCCTCTGCAGTTGTTTGACCAATCCCTGTTTGACGTCAGAAAATTTGCTGCACCTCAAGCGTACTTCCCTTTCGTCGTCGCCCACAAAATACATTTGCAGAAATTGGGCTTCCTGTTGAGGTGCTGGCAGCAGACTTCCTATCAAATGATACACCTGCCCCTGAACTTTAAAAGTCGGTATGAAGCCATCTCGTAGAACCTGCTTAGCCCCAAATGATGTCATGTTGAAGCAGCCATTATACTTCCGAATACGTTCCATGAAGTGGACGTGCTCAGGGTGGATATCCATTACCAGGCTGTAAAGAGGCTCGGGCAGAGGTTCGAAGGGCGGAAGCTGCACCTTGCCAGCGCTGCAGCACATGCCGCGGGGCTCTTCCTTCCACTTCAAAGCATTGCAATATATGCATTTGTGGCTCATAGTACCTAGATCTACAGTGCTGTCTGCCTCATAAGCCACGTCAGGATCATATGCCATGCCTGAGTGAGCCTTGACTTTCCATGGAAGTGCTCGCCTTTCTACTCGTCTTCCAGGATTGCTTTGCTCATATCGAAATTCTGCCGCTCTGTGCACTTCAGGGTGATCTTGCTGGTACCTGGCCACCGCATCACGGTGCACTTCAGGATGATCTTGCTGGTACTTGGCCACCGCATCACGGTGCACTTCAGGATGATCTTGCTGGTACTTGGCCACCGCAGCACGGTTCACCGCAGGATGATCTTGCTGGTACTTGGCCACCGCATCACGGTGCACTTCAGGATGATCTTGCTGGTACTTGGCCACCGCAGCACGGTTCACCGCAGGATGATCTTGCTGGTACTTGGCCACCGCAGCACGGTTCACCGCAGGATGATCTTGCTGGTACTTGGCCACCGCAGCACGGTTCACCGCAGGATGATCTTGCTGGTACTTGGCCACCGCAGCACGGTTCACCGCAGGATTATTCTGAGCATGTTTCCTCGCCGCATCCTTAAGTTGCTTCCTCCTTTTAACATCGGAATATCTGGCACGACGTTTGCCAGGAGCCTTCTTGAGGATAGGGAGAGGTGATGGCTGTGAGAAGTCTGAATAGGAGTCGAGCTGGAAAAGCGGGGAAAGAGGTAAAGGCTATGAGAAATGTAAATAGGAGTCGAGCTGGGAAAGAGGTAGTCAGATAAACACTTCTTCAGGTTCACGTGGCAGGTACGCATCGAAATGGCCACTAGAAAGGTCCTGCGAAAAACGTAACCTCCTCACGGGATGACCTTCAGCACCGACACTCGCATACAGCTCGCCATTGCGGTAAACTTCGAAGACGAACTCGAACAATTGGCCAGCCGCCACAAGTTCGCATAAACCACCATAAGTAGAGGGTCGGGACATGTGAGCGAGGTACTCAGCGGAGCTGGTGTAGTTATCCCGCTCGCTGTTGTGGGACATGATGGAGAACTCCTCCCAGGTGTCCACCACGTGCCTGACGATTAGCTCACGCACCTCCCTAGCCAATAACTGATTATAATATATAAGATATGAGAGGGACCGGAACAGGCAAGCTCCGTCTCCCGTGATGGGGATAATAGTGTGAGGCACCATCTCCCCATTAATATTTAAAAATTCAATTGACATACTAAAAAACAATGAAGAGAAAGGACAAAACTTATAGTTAGTGAGTCAGTGAGTCAGTCCGGACTTATCTTTTTATGTAGATAGATTTCTCTCGCGTCTCTTGCGTTTCTCACGTTCTTGGTGTCTCTCGCGTTACTCTCTCTCTCTCTCGCGCGTCTCTCTCTCACATATCTGACGTTGAAACAAATAATAACCGAAATTTTACAAAGCTTATAGTACCGGAACCGGAACCATACCGTTATGCGTTTCGGATAGTAAACTCAATACACGTAAAATATACGCCATGTAAATACATCAAATCCGTGTACATACGACTCACGTAGATGAATATATGATACATTTACGAATATTCTAAGAATATCGTGTGAACATATGTAGTATGCATATGCATTTCGGATAGTAGCCTCAATATACGTAGAATATACGCCCTTGAAACTTACGCGTTTACAATGAAATATTGCGAACGACGAAGTGTCGTATACGATGAAACTATCTATATGTATATGAACATACACATATAATGTTCGGCTAATATACATATGTATATTGTATGAATATCCACTGAACATACAGCGCGTTGCATTCGCATATCCCTACGATATGCAATGTACGTCGTTTGTGTATCACTGTATGTACATAGGATATGTCATATCCGCGGATGTATATATGCAATGTATATACACTGCATGTCAAAATGCTATCTGGGACAGCACAGAGAGAAATACAATATGCAAAAAATTCACAAATTATTTCTCAAATATCGCAAAAATTTTCAGTAGCATATAATACATTTTGTTAAGGAAAGTCAACAATCATTTATCAAAAATCGTAAAAATAACAGTGTTATTGAAAAAACTTTAAGTCCAATTAACATTCGTAAAAACGACACAAAACGAAATACGATATGATACGATATGATATGATATGATACGATATGAAACGAATTTTTTTTAGGGGATGAAGGGGGTGGTTTTCAGGGGTGAGATATATACAGTCGCCTTCCTTTGGTCTTCAACAATATTTGTGTAAGGTTTGGTTGAAATCAGTTGATTCGCGTGAATATTTTTGAAGAATCTTTTTTTAGGGGGTGAAGAGGGTGGTGTTCAGGGGTGAGATATATCCAGTGACTTTCCTTAGGCTCTTAACAATATTTGTGCTTGGTTCAGTTGTAATCGGTGAAGGCGTGTGGATTTTATTAAGAATTTTTCTTTAGGAGATCGAGGGGGTGGTTTTCAGGGGTAAGATATATTCAGTGACCTTCCTTAGGCTCTTAGCAATATTTGTGCTTGGTTTGGTTGTAATCGGTGAAGGCGTGTAGATTTTATTAAGAATATTTTTTAGGGGATAAAGGGGGTGGTTTTCAGGGGTACGATATATACAGTCGCCTTCCTTTGGTCTTCAACAATATTTGTGTAAGGTTTGGTTGAAGTCAGTTGATTCGCGTGAATATTTTTAAAGAATCTTTTTTTAGGGGTTGAAGGGGGTGGTTTTCAGGGGTACGATATATACAGTCGCCTTCCTTTGGTCTTCAACAATATTTGTGTAAGGTTTGGTTGAAGTCAGTTGATTCGCGTGAATATTTTTGAAGAATCTTTTTTTAGGGGTTGAAGGGGGTGGTTTTCAAGAGTGAGATATATTCAGTGACCTTCCTTAGGCTCTTAACAATATTTGTGCTTGGTTTAGTTGTAATCGGTGAAGGCGTGTGGATTTTATTAAGAATTTTTTTTTAGGGGATGAAGAGGGCGGTTTTCAGGGGCGAGATATATACAGTCGCCTTCCTTTGGTCTTCAACAATATTTGTGTAAGGTTTGGTTGAAATCAGTTGATTCGCGTGAATATTTTTGAAGAATCTTTTTTTAGGGGGTGAAGAGGGTGGGGTTTAGGGGTGAGATATATCCAGTGACTTTCCTTAGGCTCCTAACAATATTTGTGCTTGGTTCAGTTGTAATCGGTGAAAGCGTGTGGATTTTATTAAGAATTTTTCTTTAGGAGATGGAGGGGGTGGTTTTCAGGGGTGAGATATATTCAGTGACCTTCCTCAGGCTCTTAGCAATATTTGTGCTTGGTTTGGTTGTAATCGGTGAAGGCGTGTAGATTTTATTAAGAATCTTTTTTTAGGGGATGAAGGGGGTGGTTTTCAGGGGTACGATATATACAGTCGCCTTCCTTTGGTCTTCAACAACATTCGTGTAAGGTTTGGTTGAAATCGGTCAACGCGTTTAGCTTTGTATGGCCGGACAGACAGACAGACAAACATTCATTTTTTTATATATATAAGATGAATGTTTGTCTGTCTGTCCGGCTATACAAAGCTACACGCGTTGACATTTGTTAATAAATAAAATATTTATCGAAGACGACAGCATTTCGGCAATAGTGCGCCTTAAGCCGATTTCTACGAAATAAACAGTCATATAATGACTGTTAGATCTCTTGTTTTTCTTTTTCATATATTTATACAGTCTTATGCATATTTATTTGATTTTTTTTATTTTTTAACTTAATCTGGATTTGACCCTTTAGGGCCGATTACGGCAAAATGCTGAATTATGCATTCATTTTTTTACATCGAGTTAATTATTGTAAAGAGCCTCCATATTGGTAAAGAGTCTCGGGCATTGATTTATTTTTAAAGCTGTTAGGTTCTAATGTTTAAAAAAATGAATATTATGGCGCAAATTCGTTTATACTCGAGTAAATGTGAGAACAGTGATGATTTCTTTGCATATGTATGAGTATCACAAGTCAGTCAATGCATGCAAATTATATTACATAGAAGGATATGTGATATTATATTCATCGGAGCATCTAAGCGGAATTACATCCGCACAAAAACGTATATAATTGGTATCAAAATGTACGCTTTATAGCTCTGAGAAACTGTTATAGCGTTAAACCGTCGCCCTTCGACTGTGCCTTTGACTCTCGAACCGGTACAGCAACCGTGTTAGAGCACATATGAAAGAAAAATATAACGAATGAACAATTAGCCATCGTAACTCGTGGCTGGTTAGCTCCTTCATGCTTACAAAAGGGTTGAAAAGATAGTTTTTTATTTTGCTACGTCCTTAACGTATATTCGAACAATAATTGTTGCTGTTATTATTATTTCAATGCAAAAGCACTGCTAAGAAATAAATAAATAAATAAAGAAGGTTGCCGTCGCTACCGCAGACTTCGAATTATCTTCAGATCAGTGACAAAAAAGACGACACTGACAAGGACTACGACTATAAATACGATGACGATGATGGAGTCGATGACGACGACGACGATGTATTAAATTTTGAATTTTATTAAACTCCTTCTGCGACACTACTACACGTCTGTATCATTTAGGTTTGCTGTCTATGGCCAGCGTCATCTTTTTTGTCATCGTCTCCATCATCGTCGTCAGCACACAAAAATATTATTTAATTTTTTACTTACAATAACTTCTCTTCAAATATATCCCTTGGAAACACTATTTTCTTCAAAATGATAATGATAATGATATTAGATAATGATCTCGCTTGCTCGCTCTTTTGCTCGTACGCTCTGTTGCTCGTTTGGTCAGAAATTGCCGTTTGACAGATTAATGCTGTCGACACGAATGTAGTCACAACGGACAAAAACATATCACCGTGAAAAAGAGACTTCTGTCGATTCGATACACTCGAAATCGAGATATCACACACTTGTTAATAAATAAAATATTTATCGAAGACGACAGCATTTCGGCAATAGTGCGCCTTAAGCCCATTTCTACGAAATGAACAGTCATATAATGACTGTTAGATCTCTTGTTTTTCTTCTTCATATATTTATACAGTCTTATGCATATTTATTTGATTTTTTTAAATATGGATTTGGCCCTTTACGGCCGATGAGGGCAAAATGCTGAATTATGCTTTGCAGAATTCTGTTTGCAAATACGTAAAATCATATTTAACCCTTTTACACCCCCTAAGGGGTGGAATTTCTAAAAATCCTGAAATTAGTTTTTAGACATTTGTTTGAGTAACATTTGCAAGCGAAAACCAAGGCGATATCTCATCGTGCTTAAGACATATGGAGAAACACGTAAAAACAGATTTATCCCTTTTACACCCCCTTAAGGGTGGAATTTCTAAAAATCCTAAAATCGGTTTCTGAACATTTGTATGAGTAACATTTGCAAGCAAAAACCAAGGCGATATCTCATTGTGCCTAAGAGAAATACGTAAAAATATATTTAACCCTTTTACACCCCCTTAGGGGTAGAATTTCTAAAAATCCTAAAATCGGTTTCTAAACATTTGTATGAGTAACATTTGCAAGCAAAAACCAAGGCGATATCTCATCGTGCCTGAGAGAAATACGTAAAAATATATTTAACCCTTTTTCACCCCCTTAATCGTGGAATTTCTAAAAATCCTGAAATTGGTTTTTGAACATTTGTACGAGTAACATTTGCAAGCAAAACCGAGGTGATGTCTCATCGTGCCTAAGAGATATTGAGAAATACGTAAAAAACATATTTAACCCTTTTACACCCCCTTAGGGGTAGAATTTCTAAAAATCCTAAAATAGGTTTCTAAACATTTGTATGAGTTACATTTGCAAGCGAAAACCAAGGCAATATCTCATCGTGCCTAAGAGATATAGAGAAACACGTAAAAACAGATTTATCCCTTTTACACCCCCTTAGGGGTGGAATTTCTAAAAATCCTAAAATCGGTTTCTAAACATTTGTATGAGTAACATTTGCAAGCAAAAACCAAGGCGATATCTCATCGTGCCTAAGAGAAATACGTAAAAACATATTTAACTCTTTTACACCCCCTTAGGGGTGGAATTTCTAAAAATCCTGAAATTGGTTTTAAACATTTGTATGAGTAACATTTGCAAGCGAAAACCAAGGCGATATCTCATTGTGCCTACGAGATATTGAGAAATACGTAAAAACATATTTAACTCTTTTACACCCCCTTAGGGGTGGAATTTCTAAAAATCCTGAAATTAGTTTTTAAACATTTGTATGAGTAACATTTGCAAGCGAAAACCAAGGCGATATCTCATTGTGCCTAAGAGATATTGAGAAATACGTAAAAACATATTTAACCCTTTTACACCCCCTTAGGGGTGGAATTTCTAAAAATCCAGAAATTAGTTTCTCAACATTTGTATGAGTAAAATTTGCAAGCAGAAACCAAGGCGATATCTCATCGTGCCTAAGAGATATTGAGAAATACGTAAAAACATATTTCACCCTTTTACACCCCCTTAGGGGTGAAATTTCGAAAATTCCCTTCTTAGTGAGCGTCTATGACACGAAGGGAATATATCCCTAGAATTTCAAGTTTCTAGGCCCAGGGGTTTGGGCTGGGCGTTGATGAGTGAGTGAGTGAGTCAGTGAGTCAGTGAGTCAGTCAGTCAGGACTTTTCTTTTTATATATATAGATATAAATTATAATCGAGGTCTCTCGCAGTACCTTATCATATTCTGCGCCTTTTACTGCAGAACAAGCGCTTCGCGAGGAGCACAGCGCAAAGCGGTACGCACGTGCAAAACCACTGTCGCTGCATTCAGAGCACTGGACACCTAGTTATGATTCAGAGGGGGGTTCGTTATCTTCAAACCCTGTGATACCGACCAGCAGCATCCTGAGCATTCAGTCTGTCTTTGACTTCGTGATCGCGCAGGCAAAAACGTATTTTTCGCAATGTATCCTCGACGCTAACGGGTGTTCGGAGTCCTCGGCGCCGAAATAGACATCGGGTACAATGGCGGTGACGTGGCCGAGGGCTTCGAGGATCCCCAGTTTCCTGAAGCGGATGATGCTCGGTTGTGAAAGTGTCCACGCACGCGCGAGTGTGAATGTGTGTTTGTATGAGTGAGATAGGAGTTTTAAATCGCCGTCGATGGAAGGTGGACGTCAACAACAGCAGAGGTGGGTCCCTAATTTGATTCCTTTTTTCAAGTATGTGGACACTTTCGCTTCATCCTGCTCTTATCTTTACTCTTCCTTGTTCACCAGAGTACCCACACCACCTCACTTTACCATCTCCACGTTACCGACACTGGTTAAGCAGAGTGGGTAGCGCGGTGGTGGGGGGTAGCCGCGTGGTGGGGAAGGGGCGGGGATAGGAGTGAGATGGAAAAAAGGTGTACACATACAGCTTTTACTGATCGGATGTTATTTTAATATTCTAGTCGATTTTATTTTACTGTTTCATGTTTCCTGTTACTGAATGGATTTTCGTTTCATTTTAGAAGTTCATATTTTATTTGACGGATTCTCGTTCGGAATTTTGAACTAATATCATAACTGAGTTAATCCGGTAATATAAAGCCGGTAAGCGCGTTCGGTACCTGCAACCGTCATCATAACAAGGCCCGGCGGACGAGCAAGGCGTCCAGACAAATTGTAAACAAAGCCAGTCTCCTGTGTATCTTGGTGACCGAGTAGCCTTTGGCAAACTCTCGGAATTTATAGCATACCGAGGAAATATAAACTGGTAAAATTTATGTATTGTCTTGAAATAGCAAATTTCGGCTGGGCGTAAGTGCACGTAGGGTTGAGCGTAGTAAGATTGAGTGTATGTGTGTCGGTAGTGGGTTTCGCATCGGTGTGTATCGAGCGCGAGATCTCGTTCGAACGTCGTTGGGTCAACTTCGTGCATCCTTGCGCTATAGGTACCGTCAGACGCTCTACGTTGCGTGAGCGGTGCAGCTAGTAGATAAGGTCTGTCGTGGTACGGCACGATTTCTCGTACGGAATGGCAAGTTCACAGGACGATGGGAGACGATTCGATCAGAATTGTGTTACGCGAGCGTGGATTATCCACAGGTGGTGCGTCTTTTGAGTTGCTTGAGCGTATTTTAACATCTTTATTGTCAGAAGTGCAAACTCTTGGTGGCACCCATCCGGTAGCCGACTTGAATCCGTTCTGTACGAAAACTTTAAGTGAACATAGCTCGGCAAATCCCCCTCCTCATGTAGCTCCGATTCCAATAGCAGCACGGAGTGCACCGGTGCTTAGCGAGTTGCGTTTTAGAGTGGTCCCCCTCCGCTACCCTAATTTTGGGAAAACTATGTCGTTTCCGCGTGGGAAGCGTGCGATACCGACCTTTCGTTCTTCGCCACGTACCCCCGGCCATCATAATTCTGGGGGGGGGGGGAGGTCTTCTGACTCGGGACCATACAAATTGATGTGAAAATTAAATTTTTTATTTATGTGAGCGCGTGGGGAGGACGCGGACGAATTTATAACGCGATTACAGGAAGGTCGCGCTCTCGATGCTGTCACCGATGAAAAACTTTTCCTTTGCTTGCCACTCTTGCTGTCAGGTATTGCGTTGGTGTGGTTCCGTAGTGAGAGACCGCGTTTTATGATTTTGAATCTTTCCGTTTAACATGGCCCGATCGTTTTGGCAATCCAGATTTTCAATTTGCGTTACGTGAAGATATTTTGCATCGTACCCAGGGGGAAAATGAGTCAGTGTTGGATTATTTAACGTGTTTGCGAGGGTTATTGGATCGCGTGATACCACCTTTTTCGGCATGCGTACAGCTGAGTTATGCTCACCGCAATATGTTGCCGCGGTTACAGATCGCGATACAACGGCAGGAGATGCATTCGTTCGGAGAATTAGAACGCGTTACGCATCAAACGAAGTTATCTGGCCGAACAGTATTACTGTCTACCGCCATTGCCCGAGCATTCACTCTTTCCAAATCTCGCAACCGGCAGGTTTGTCTGCAACGCGAGGAGCGAGTTTTGCCTCGCTAAGTCATCCGTGGCCGCGAGACTCCGCGAACACGAATATTCCTCCTGGGGGGAGCAGCGACAGGGTAACTCGTCGGGGTCGCCATTTCGGCCATAGGCTAGGGGGTGAGGTGCGTTTTTTCGAGAACCGCGTAGGTCGTTCGCGGAGCCGTCGGGTGTTCCGCCCCGTCCTCCTATTCTGCTGAGGCCAGCGGGACCGTCTCCCACGCCGCCAATGACAACCGCAGTCAACCCAGGTCCATCGAGAGTTAGACGTGGCGCCTCCCTTAAGGAAAATATTTGCTGAAATCGTTAGAAGCTGGGTCATTTCTCCATTGGGTGTACTGCCCCCCGTACTCGGTTTTGTTCCAAATGCGGTAGCCGGATGCAACCACGAATATTCCCCATAATTGTCCGGGAACCGCTTCCGAGGGTCGCCAGTAGGAGCTGTAGTGATTCCGTCTTCCTCGGGATAGGCTCTACTTGCATTACCGACGGCGTCTGTCGATCTCGCGGAATATTCGTGCAGTCCATTAAATACCGCGCGATCGCGAACTATACTTATTATTACAGTTTCTATTATGGGGCATACTTACCGGCGATGGTAAATAGTGGCTCCTCGCATACGTATTTGGGTCAGGATGGGATTTTGGTTGCATCACGGTTAGGTTTAACCTGTCGGGAAACTTCTCCGCGCCCAAGTCCTATCGCGAACGGCCAGAACATTTTGTGCACAGAGGAAATCGATTTGCCGGTAAAACTGGAGAATCGCGGGAGAACGGTGGCGGATAGAGTTTTGTCTGCGTTGCCTGCACCCCTGCTCCTCGGTTTGGACGCGTTAGAAGCCCTAGGGGTAGTTGCCGATCACGAGCGTCGAGTGTGGACTGTTTGTGGCGTGCAAGATTGCAAATTCGAATTTGTAAAATGCGATACCGAAGAATACCCGAACGTTTTATTGGGAATTTCGGATCTCAAGTGTGTGGAGACAGAACGTTTGATAGCATTTCTTAGGGTAGAGCTGCCGAAGCTTAAGAGCGTGTCGGGATTGACACATCTCACCGAACATAGAATTAATGCCGGCAACCCAAGGCCGATTAAACAGCGTTATTATCCCATGACACCGATGATGCGTGAGGTTATCGATCTGGAGGTCGATCGAATGTGCGAGGCTGACGTTATCGAGCCCTCGTGCAGTGATTGGTCTACGCCAATTACAATGATTAAGAAACCGAATAACACCTATCGGTTTCGTCTCGATTTCCGTAAAGTCAACGCGGTTGTCAAGAAAGACCCGTATTCGCCGTCGTATAAGAGTCTGATTCTGGATAAATTGCGTGCGGCCAAATATATTGCCACCCTCGATCTTAGTCAAGCTTATCATCAGATACCGTTGGAGAAAAGTTCGAATGAGGTTATGACCTTCACGGTACCGCATCAAGGATTATTCCAATTTAAATGGATGCCATACGATTTGTCGAGTGCACCCACCTTTCAGCGATTGTTAGACAAGCTAATTGGCCCGGAAGTGGATCCACACGTGTTCATGTGTTTAGATGATATTATCATTGTAACCGAAACTTTTGAGGAACATTCAGTCTGGTTAAAGCGTGCTTTTGATCGTATGACGGGAGCAAGTCTCGCGATTAATCGGGAAAAATGCGAATTCTCTTATCCGGAAGTGAAATATCTCGGTTTTCTCGTGAATCGAGATGGTTTGCAAGTCGATTCGGAGAAGGCTGCACCTATGAAGAATTTTCCGACTCTGGAGGGAATCAAAGCGTTGAGGCGACTTTTAGATATGGCTTCGTGGTACCGTCGGTTTATTCCTCATTTTGCTAAGTTAGCAAAACCGCTAACGCTTTTAACAAGGTAAAAGCAGTCGTGGAAGTGGGGGCCTGACCAGAAGATAGACTTTGCGCATTTAAAGGAAGCGTTGGCCAGTACTCCTACGCTGGCTTGTCTGGATTTTAAGTCTAAGTTCACCCTGCAGACGGATACAAGTATGAGTAGCTTAGGCGCTGTACTAATGCAAGAGGTCGACGGCGAGAAACATCCGATTGCCTATACAAGTTGAACTTTCTTTTCCGCAGAGAAAAATTATTGCAGGATGGAGCAGGAGTGTATAGCCATCCTCTGGGCAATTCGAAAATTTCGCGCGCATCAAGACGGATACCATTTCACGGTTATTACCGACCACCACAGTCTTCGGTGGTTGCAATCATTGAAAGATCCAGCGGGAGGACTAGCTCGGTGGGTATTACAGCTGGCTCAATATGATTTCGAGGTGCTGTATCGCAAAGGATCGTTTAACCATGTTCGCGATGCACTCTCGACAATGTATGGGAACGCGCCGCCTGGACCGTCGAGCCAGGAAGAGGAATCGGATTTTGATTTCTTGACTGTCGCGATGGAAGGCGCGGGACCAGTCGAACGGGAGCTAGTGTCTATTGCAACGATCGTTGGTATGCCAAGAAATTACGAAATGTGGCTGAGTTTCCGAAGCGTTTTCCGTCGTGGAAAATCATTGAGAATTGATTGTATCTTCTTCGTCGAACAACGCGCCAGAAATTACCGGAGGGTAGTAATTCTGAGTAAAAATTGGTGGTACCGCGCGGCAATCATTTAGTAGTCCTCAGGGAAAATGACGATACCCCTCAGACTGGCCGTCTAGGTATCGACAAGACGTACCAGCGTAATTTCCATTCGTATTTCTGGCCAGGTATGATGCGAGATGTGGTTCGCTACGTTCGGAATTGTAGGGTATGTCAGCGGGCCAAGGTCGAACAGAGATCACCGCTGGTTCTCATGGAACGTCGAATTGTCGCTGAACCATGGACGGTCGTAAATACCGATATCATGGGTCCGTTCCCCCCGAGTAAGGCGAGCTTTGCGTATGTTCTCGCGATTCACGATCTATTCACGAAATGGGTAGAGTGCTGCTCACGGCGCAAAGCCACGGATAAGAAAATTAGCGAGGCATTGGAGGAATTAGTATTCTCGCGATGGGAAACTCCGCACGGATTGTTAACGGACAATGTCACGGATTTGATTTCTGAATCAAAGTTTACGCGCTATTGCTACCGATCGGGGAGTTTATCATGCCGCCGTATCATCCGCAGGCGAATCCGGTCGAACCCGTAAATAGATCGCACTGGTGCGGCAGGGGCCGGCTTACAAGGCGACCTCGGAAACGAGGTCCGTAACGGATCCCGCGGAGGAGGAAGAGGAGGCCGACGATGCTCCCGGGGCGACCGGGGCAGTAGGGTGGTGGGCGGAGTGGCCGGACCCCACCCTGCCAATGCCAGCGGCTCCATTCCCAAGGCCTCAGCCCAGCAGCGGAGGCTTTAGATGTCGGGATTGTGGGGGGTACGGCCACGACCGTGGCGAGTGTCCCTCCAAACAGCCGGAGCCACTCTGTTATCTTTGCAGAATAAAGGGGGTAACGGCTCAGACCTGCCCAGGTTGCGGCCCGTACTAGTATTGTCTGTGAAACCGAGCCACGCAGGAACGTCGGGAGGCCCTGCAGCCTTGAATTGTAGTAAATAGAACTGTGGTGCCAAGGAAATATTATCTTTGTTTCATTTAAAGGCCCCTCCCTTTCTAATCGCATGTAGGAGACTGATCGAAGCCGGACGGAGGGAAAAAGGGAAGGAACGAAAGCCACGTAAGCTTGCGTTGTTCATTGCTGAAGTTATCCAAGTGGTGTTGGTTGCATGTGAAATCTTTGGCGCTTCGATATAGTGAATACGCGCCTGAATAAAATAACATGTTTTTTTTGGGTTTCCTTACACCTGTTGAATCTCCTCGCAACGAGAGCGCGGGTCATGGGAGTAACTCGGGAATTAAATGTCCCACCCAGAGGAATGACGATCTAGATCGTCTAGATAGGACGAGGTCGTCCTGAGTATAGGGGGGAGGAGTTGTGACGGGTTATTTCTGTAAGCCCGTCACAAAATCTGACAGAGCGGGGTTGACCGATGTTGACCTCGTTCAGCCCAAAGTTCTCCCCGTGGGAATCCAACAGAACGGTTATTAGCGTGCTTTCACGATAAATATTAATTTTGTGCTTTATTGTTTTTTTTTGTTAACAATACACCAAAGCGGGCGACGTCCTGATCACCATGTTTCAAGCATCGATAAGAAGGTCAGCCGCGGGAGCATTGAAGAAACCGTTTTATCGACGAAAGGAGAGATCTCGAGTCTTCATAGTCATCAGACTAGAAGGCCGTAGGCACAACGATGACGTCAGCACTCTCGTAGAGAGGATCACGCCTGAAATCATCACAGCATCATCTCATGGGGACTGGAAGATGAAATCATCCCTGCCAGCATTTGAATTCTCGCTGCGCTGCTGAGTCTCTTTCGTTTCGTTCGCTTCATGCTGCTGCTACGTACGAGGCATCGAGACTCTCGCTAGAGCAGTTGCTGCCTCGGATCTTAACTTCGGTCACAAATACCGTTACAATACATTAAATTTTATTGGTGGCTACGATTCGGAGGGTGCGAGATGATCGGCTTAAACAACGAGAGCTAACCTATTATCGTGGACTCTTGCGCCGTATTTTCTACAACGAGGACATGTATACCGGGTCCGCTGCTGTGTCTGTGCAACGCCTGCCCCCTTTGACTCCTTTATTCTGACTTCTTTCTTCTGATTTATTGACTCGGTTACGTTTATATCGTTTTATTTATTCGCACGTATTTATTTTGTTTTATTTATTTAGCTTTATTTTATCTTACTTAGTTATTTCGTTTGATTTCTATGGATTCATTTAGTCCGTGTTATTGAATTAGTTTTGTTCATTCATTTATTTTGACCTATCTTCTAATTATATTTAATTTTATTGTGGATTTCTAGCGACTGTGTGTGAAGATTGAGGCGAATGTTTACTGTAGTCACCAGTCCGAAATTTATTGTTAATCTTTGTGGCAGAATAGAATTAACGGGAATCTAGCTCGTTACCATTTGTCGCTTCCCGACCGTGCTTCCGCGAGTACCACCTGGGCTCTCGGCTAATAATTGTGTTTACCAACTGCAATAAATTGTTCATTATATTATTGATTCCGTGACTGCCGTGTTAAGATTTTCTTCACGAGACACCTCTGACTAAGGCTGCAGCGAAGTCGAGCCGGCCCCGTGAGTAGTACGTGTACACCTTTGCTCCATCCCACTCCTATCCCCACTCTTTCCCCCACCACGCGGCTACCCCCACCTCCGCACTTTTCCACCGCCGCGCTACCCACTCTGTTTGACCAGTGTCGGTAACGTGGAGATGGTAAAGTGAGGTGGTGTGGGTACCTTGGTGAACAAGGAAGAGTAGAGATAAGAGCAGGATGGAGCAAAGGTGTACGCATACTTAGAATAAAATTTTTTACTCACCCTTGTGTTCGCAGCATCCGTGACGACTCTCCAGGGTGACGGGCACAATATTTACTCCATGGCACACACACACATATGCACACACACGCATTCTCTCTCTCTCACTCACTCACACACACACTCGCTCACTCACTCACTCACTCAATCACATCAAAAACCACAGCTACGCGCCAGGGTAGTGCGAATTACCCGCACCCATGGAGCGTGGGCACCGTCAGGCGTGGGCATCCGTATCCCGATCAGCGTATCGCTACCGTCTGTTTCTTCGTTCAGGTCATGATATCCGTCCTCGTCAATGAAATGTTCGAGGCCGAATACCGTACACTTCAAAAGCAACACAGGTAGGTATCGATTCATCGATATCGACAAGTAGCACCTCGCAGCACCCGTCATCAACCACGTCAATGATCTCCCCGCGCATCGCCCTTTGATGCCGCACAACGACACATGAGGCTCCCGCACATAAGTCCTCAAATTTAAACGCACTCCTGTCAGCAAATCCATCAATATATAATCTCTCCAAATCGTCCTCTATTTTTAGCCACGCAACACACATTAATTCCGTGCGCAGGAATATCGCGTTATCCCCTGCACCGCAAACCACCCGACACACAAAAGCCATGGTTAGAGCGAAGTTGTCATACCACGGATACATTTTTTCTCGATTTAAACTTTCGTCGTGCACTGCTAAAGACAGACTGAATGCTCCAGATGATGCTGGTGGTGATCACAGCGTTTGAAGATAACAAATGCCCCTCTGAATCATAACTAGGTGTGCAGCGCTTTCAATGCAATGTCAGCGGTTTTGCACGTGCGTACCACTTTGCGCTGTGCTTCTCGTAAAGCAAATGCTCTGCAGTAAAAGACGCAGAATATGATACCGTACCGCGAGAGACCTCGATTATAATTTATATATAATTATAAAATAAGAGACACACTAAGCCGATGTATTTGTTTTTAATTAATCAATATTTTATTTAAATCACCTTACACATATTTACCGTCGTATGCAACATCCCTCCAAACACGGTAATCTTCGCTCGGGGACTCCTCTGCCGTTAAATTTATTTTTATCACTGTCTGATCGTCGAGAGGCAAAAGCATTGTAATATTCACACACTAATCTGTCGTTTTTCATTACATTATCGCTAAAGAGATTATTAAATCGCGACATGGTGAAGCCACACGACATAAAATGTAGGAATACGATGCAAAATTGTCCACACGCATCCGACGTATTACTCTGTAGCTGCTTGAGGCCGTACCGATAGAACTTGCAGTTTCTTCGTAGTTGTGCGAGATGTTGCGGTATAACCGGTGGTAGCCCGTAGCTATCAAAGTACATTCCTTTTCCATGATGGTTAACGTACATGGCGATCCAATGCTATCCAGGTCCGTCGTGGTTATCCGTGTTAACTACGAGTCCGGCAGCTGGGTATACGCCGACGGTTGAAAGTGGTAGATACTGCAGATTCTCGTAGATTTGTCTAGTGTTCATGCTGAACACATAGTCAATGCTTAAATGATGACCGATACGCTTTGAAAGACGTATATATCCATGTATGATTCTCCTTTATATGGGTGCTCGCAAAGCCAATTTTTTATTGGGAAAGCCTGGCGCATTGCACAATGCGAAGACGCTGTAGCGTTTATCATAGCGTATCTGAAGCATTTTCGCAAAGATTTCAGCATAAATGTGTACGATGGGGCGCCCTCCTTATCCTCCAGGTTGGAAATTTCACGACTCGTGATATCGCAAAGAAGTATAGCCTTCTCGTGACCACGTGTATAGATGTGTCTTGAGTTTCGCGAAATTTTACGCAAGTTAGCGTATGCTTGTTTACAGCTCACATCGCACTCGTACCATTCCAGACCGTGAAAATATTTCGAGAGAAAACTATTCTGGCTTCTCGAATGCTGTGGTAATTCGGCAAAGTGACACGGCGTTGCGACGATCCAATGAGCAGAGTACGGTCTATCCACTGCTACCACGGCGATTTCTTTCGGAATAAATTCTGAGTCTTTACCACGTGTTCAGTTTTCACGCCTACCAAGCGCACACTCAACTCATGCACACGCTACACTCACAATCATCTGACGCCTCGCGTCATATGGTATAGCTCGCAGGTATGCTATATCGACCGCGCACTCAAGCATATTGTCCATCTGTTCACATCCTCGATCGAAGCTTACTCAAGCGGCCAACGCTGTTAGCGTGGCCCTATCGGCAAGACCACTCACAAAGCTCGCCTTCCATCGCTGACAGCGAATCACAAGCAAGCTGTGACGCACGTCCGTCTTCTTGATACTCTGCCTCGTGGTCGACGGATGTGGCCATTGTTCTCACTCGAGTCGCTCGCAGTACACGTTCCCGCGTAAACTCACAGAGATATTCTTTCGTTCCAATCACTTTTGGGGGCATTCAGTATTATAGTGTAGTACATTCTTGATCAAATCACCCGTGTGTAAATTCAGTGTCAGTGCGAATCACAGCAACTCAACAGGACTAGTGCAGCACTCACATAACCGTCAACGGCGTGATTCGCTCGTTGGCAGCAGAGACGCCATTCTGCCTCGCACCGATCATCGGCGTCCGGACACTCACCAGCCTGCCCCGTGGCTTTACTCGAGCTCTACAACCAGACCGTATCACCAGGATCAACCACGAGGAATCAACAAGTCTACTCAGAGGCCTGAGAACCTACTCACCAACAGTACATCAACACGCAGGCCAGACAAATCACAGTATATATTTGTTATAATCACCAGGTATTTTTTATGCAATCACTGTTATATAATTTAAATAAACATTGAATTTATTATTGTTCGTTACTGAGTGCATTTAATTATTTATACTTGTCACCAGGATCCTTAATCTTACTATTCGCATCTGTCACTCGACATGCTACGTGTGAATGAATTGACTTGCTACCTGTCGACATATTAAACAATAATTTCCAACTCAAACTCAGATTCACAATCATTATTATACACCACGCATTCCCTGTATATCCACGACGATATCCATTTTCACGCCTAATCCGTACAGATGCTCGAGTTCGACGGATTAGTTACTCACAGACACGCTTCTACGTCTCTTAACACGAAATAATTTTTAATTTTGTCAAATTTATTTTTTTAATTTAAATCCACCATTACTTGCCATGAGGCATCAATTTCAAGAACATTATCATATTCCGCGTAGACTACACAATTTATCGTTGAAGAAAGCGCATCCTCAAATCGTACCTCTATTCTCACACTTCCGTGCTCTATTAAATTCCAATGTATATTGCTGTTCGCCGAAAGAGCGGGTGTCAAATCAAAAGCAAACAGACAGTATCCATCGCGATAATTATCGCGATCGATCGAATTACCGTCATTCAAGAAATGTATTCCAGTTCCCGAAAACAACGTTTGAAAAGCATCCACATATAGATGATTTTTCGTGAAATCAGGTTGTAACGGTTTCGAAGGTATTTGAGCACCATCTACATACAACGAGAGATAAATTATTTTGTAATTTTGGAAATTAAATGGATTTATACTGAAGTCACCGTTAAACGCTTTGTTATCGACAAAACCGATAATTATACGCTTCGGCAATTGACCTAACACGATATTATCGATAGTCTCTCCATGAACACCAGAGTGTATTGAAACGGCTTTTACCTCGACTCTCGTAAGAGGATATTTAGCCGTAGATTTTGCCAGAGTTCTAGCATGCGAGAGCAGCACACCAGGACCTATTTTTGTTCTACGAATGAGAAGCGATGCCTCGAGAATCTTCAAGCCGCATTGACCATTCTTTGTATCACCCACAAGACAAAATGAATCTCTAGACCGCACCAACCGTAGTCGCATCTCGACACCGTTTAATAGGAACCGCTCCTGATTGAATATATCACAATGCAGATGACCGAGCAAGTTTACAGTTTTTTCGACATTTAAAAATTGTTTTCTCTTAACAAGACCCGTATTTCCCGATGTTATATCATCCATTCTTCCAGGGGTTTCGTCGTACCAGAGAACGCTCGTGAGATGCGAATTTTTTGCTGCTGCACCGTAATTCAAAAGTGTTTCTATGTACGCTTGATAAGCGTAGGCATTATTTGGAGGCGAAACTAATTTTTGATTCAGGTATACATTCACCTGATTAAACATAGAATGCAAGAGATTGTTTACAGGGCCGGCACTTATTTTCGACGCTGTACCCGCAACAATTTCCGTAGTAGGAGATGTTATTTTCACTCTCAAACTAAGCATAGTATGCGCGAGATCGATATACTCATCACCCTGTCCAGGAATAACAAATTCAATCGGTGAATCATCTGTTAGCGAAGATATTGGTTCGTAATACACCTAATTGGAGCCTTCGATAGTAGTTTGCGTCGGTGGGAGTGAAAATAATTCAAGTTCCGATTTAAGACACTTGCACGAGTGCGCATGTAGAAAAGCTATCTTGTCTCAGCTATCCAAAAATATCTGCAACTGTTCGTTGACGAGTCTTCTCCTTCCTATTGTTCTTATTCTTCTTCTTCTTCTTCTTTATTACTTTTCTCTTTATTACACTTTTATTTTTACGGGAGAAACGTCGTGGTTTACGTTCGTTCGATGAATGAGGAGTTCGCGAAAATTTGCGCTATTTATAACCAAACCCCCGCATGAGAGTGTCAATTTTTTCAGAGGCTTTGCGTTTGAGATTACTGCCTGATTCTCTCGCTCCTCAAGAATAGCATCTTTCACAGCTATATATCTATCGAGGATATCGGCGGCTACGTTTACACCAGCGCGCAACGCCTCTTTTCCAACTGCTTTAGCGTCCTTTTTTAAAAGTGGTAACACTCGACGAAACAGGCCCCCGAGAAAGCTGCCGATACCGTGTCCTCGTTGATTAGGTGTTCCGATATAAACATGGCTAATACTGCCGTACCCGCGACGGCCCCATCCGTGCTGCACACTGTCAATATCATCCATCGTGGTGTAATCAATCGTGGGACCGTTTGAAATGTAGTGTCACAGTCAACGTTCACTGCTCGAATGGTATAGGATCCCCAAATTCGTATCTTATATCGATCTTGATAGTGTGTGAATTATTGCGCAAGAGAGGTATATATCGTGGCGTTGAAAACGATTTAATTTTTATCGAACCAAACTGACAGTCATCAGTATCAATGGGAACAACTCGTAAGAGGGGTGTTTGTACATCGCCTGTAATATAGCTCTCGCAGATATCTGTGTATAGAAGCATGCTACCTGGTATACCACCGGTGAAAGATGCAGGCCTCGACCCTGTGTATTCGCAGTGCGGTTTTATAATTACTGACCTACAGGCCTCTTCCGAGAACCCTAGTAGCCTTGCGAAAGCGGGCGATACGCGAAAGTCGTGGTAGCGTAGATCGTCGCATACGTGCACCACTTCGACCTGCCCGCTCGGAAGCGATTTCAAGCGCAAATGTCCGGCCACGTGAGGTAACTTATTTATACTCTCCAAAAGAGCGTCTTTAGAGCGATATACACCAGGTGCAACTTGGTCTCTATCAGCGCGTCTCCGTGTTAAAAGATTTAAACCCGATAAATCATAATCACCATCCTTAAAAGTTACGAGATTTCCTACAGTAGGAACATGTAAAAGAGTCATCGGATAAGCAATTTCCACAACAGAAACAGACGATTCTCCGTGCAAGCGTATCTGACGCGGTAGCTTTGTAATAAATTTCGTCGTCGTATGATTCGGAAAATACTGCAAACTACTGTTGCTCGGTAGTACGACAAAGAAAGAGCTATTCTTGGAGCTCGTATTTATCAGGGAAGATGATTCCGAGCGTTCTTCGTCTTTCTCCTCTTCTTCTCTTTCGTCTTCTCAGATGACGGAGGCACTCGTACTCGTGATAATTCTGCCTCGTAGAAAATACCGTCGATAGTCTCGTTATTCAGATCGTGTAAAATATACACGAATGGTTCTCGATTCACTGATATTCGTTGAATCTTGAATAATTCGTTACTCCAACTACGCTCATACCCTTTCACGAAAGCTGCTTTAGCTGTACTTATACGTACCAAGTCACCGACGCTGTATTTAGGCCTTTTAATTTTTTTCGCGTTACACTCGTAACGCCGCGCTAAATTGTCTCGGGCTATAGAGGTATTTTCGAGGGTTATTTCGCTCGGAGGAATACGCGTTCCGCTGTGTCTAGTGTGATTATAAGCATATGAAAATTTTTGTAAAACACCGATGTAACGCTTATTTCGCGTGTATGTAAAGGAGCGCCACATTCGCGCTTTTATTGTTCGATTAAAGCGTTCGGCAATCGAGGCTTTTATATCAGGGTTACGAGCAGCGCGAAAATCGATATTCTTTTTCTTGAGAATTTGATGAAACGGAGCGCCGATAAATTCTTTGGGTCGATCAGTTTGCAATTGCTGCGGGCGACGATTGTTACTGCGTGCGAGTATGCGTGTGAGACCGCGGGCCACGGTTGCGCTCGTTTCGTCACGCAAAGCTTCGATCCACGCGTATTTGCACAACACATCGATAACAACAAGCAGATACGCGTACCCATCGCTGTACGTGGTTATCGAGCGAAGATCAGCTAAATCAGCCTCCCATACATCGTCTATATTACTCACGCTGTACGTACGACGGGGAAATCGTCGTCGCACGAGACGATGCATGTTATATGAATCCTGTGTCTCGAGCCATGGTAAAATTTTTTTTCGCGCTACTCTTCGATCCACCTGGGCCAAATTTTTTGCTCGAGAATAGGAAGCAGGATGAGCGGTGTCATAATAGATTTTTTTAATAATTTTCATAATTTTAGCGATGACCAGTTAAATGGATTCTTTTTCTTTTTCTTTTCTAACTGTGTGGGGGGTCGATATTCTGCTTGTGCGATGTTTTGCAATTGTTCGTCCTCTTCTTCATCCCCCTCCTCCCCTTCGATGATGTCGTTTTCAGCCGTCAGCATTAAATCTCTGTTTGAGTGTGCGGTCTCGGCCTCGTTGTTGTTGTTGCTACTATTGCTGCTGTTGCTGTTGCTACTATCGTTATCGCGTGGTAAAATAAGACGCCGCTGTGGTGTCGAGGATGATGTAGGTGTAGGCTCGTGTAGTAACTCGGGATTGCCGATAAATTCGCGTGGCATCTGTATCGCTCGCAGGAGTTTGGCAAAGTGAGATCGTCCGATGGGTTTCTCGCGTTTTCTAGCTCGCATAGCATCGTTAACAAGATCAACGATATTGGAATTTGAAATTCTTCTGCCGTCTATGGAAACAACACCGTTATGATCCCAAGTCATTTTTTTACCAACGGCGCTGCGATGCAAATTGCGAAGCAACGATATTGTTTTAGATTAAAATTTTTTTGGTACGCTATCGATACTAAGTGTGTCATTGAGTCGAGATTTAACTTTGTTCATTAAAACGTCGTCGGATTTATTCTCGTGGCTATCGAGTATTACTATTTTTCGTTTTGATGAAATATTTGGTACTGCATTATCGTACTCGACCATGTGAAGATAACGTTGTAAAACCTGCTGGTACACTATCCATTTCTCTGTCTCGCTCTTGTACGAGTGAGAGTTTAGAATTTCACTTAGCTCAGAGTCGAGGAGCGATAATGGCGTACCGGTAGTCTGTACGGAAGGCAACGGGTCTGCTGTACCAGGTGTATGCATAAGTTTATTCCGGTTTAACTAAGAGATGGCGCCAACGAAAAGTACGCAGCGTATTAATTTGACACATACGTCATTTTGTTCGGCTGACATTAACCTACAAACACACACAAGTTGAGTCCGCCAAAAACTAGCGTTTTTGTTTTATCGTTCAGTGATCATGTCGAGTTTTGTGCCTGAAAAAGAACATTTGCGGCACGCATTGCTGTTCTTATTTAATCAAAAGAAAAAGGCTGCTGAAAGTCAACGTTTGCTGGTAGAAACATATGGTGAACACGCTCCATCGATTAGAACATGTGAGACATGGTTTCGACAATTTAAAAGTGGTGATTTCAATGTGAAAGACAGTGAGCGCTCTGGTAGACCACAAAAATGCGAAGACGAGCAATTGCAGGAGTTATTGGATGATGACCCAACTCAAACTCAACGGCAATCAGCAGAAGCATTACATGTGTCACAAGAAACAATCAGCAGACGTTTACGAGTAATGGGGAAAATCAATAAACTGGGTAAATGGGTCCCACACGATTTGAATGAACGTCAAATAGAAAATCGCAAAATCACTCGCCGTCTCACACAGCAAAAGCAGTGAAAGACACCTTAAAATCGCTTGGATAGGACATCCTTCCGCACCCGCCGTATTCGCCAGACCTGGCGCCATCTGACTATCACATCTTCGCATCAATGGGGCACGCGCTCCCAGAGCAGCACTTCAGCAATTTCGAGGAAGTTGGAAAATGGCTCGACGGATGGTTTGCCGCAAAAGACAAGCAGTTTTTCTGGCATGGTATTCATAAGTTACCTGAAAGATGAGCGAAATGTGGAAAAGCCGATGGCCAATATTTTGAATAAAACAAAAATTATATTCTCTTGAAAATTACGTGTTTTTTTTTACGAAAAAACCGGAAAAAACTTATGCATACACCTGGTACTCTGAATATTCGGACTGCCACTCTGAGTAATAATAAAGTATACGCTCGAACGGGACATCCGTCATTTCGCGCATGTATTTAAAGAATTTTTTTACAAAATATGTTTTACCACAACCCGTAGGACCGCTTATGACAGCTGTCTATGGATGTTTCCAACGTGTATCCTATCGATGAGTGTCTATCGAAATCAATCAGCTGATTCTTAAATAAGCTTATACCGCGACGGCGACCCCGCGGCATCAGCTATTTTCGCGGCCTTAACGAGCTGATAAAGCGCGGCGCGCCTGCACTAGCTGATGAGGCGCGGGCTCGCGGTATAAGCTGGTGCTTACACCATATGTAAATTAAATAACGATAGTTTTTATATTTCTCACAAATAAAGCAATATTTTTATTTCACTATGCATACATCTCTATGTGCAAATTTTACGAATCATCAGATTTTAAACAGCAATATTATATCCACGGATGTAGCACGAGAAAGTCAGAACAAAATAAAACACTCGATAAGAAAGACGAGACAAAAGGAATCAACAATGAGAAAGTCAGAACAAAAGGGAACGGTAGAGAGATAGCAGCTACTGCTACGAATAGCAGCACAAAAAGAACGAACCGACAACGGTTTTATACATAATAAATCAATTTTTTTTTTTTAATCTATTGTACACAGTAAATATGATACATGAAATTAGACAAAAATTATTTTAAAATATCCCGAATTCAACCGTAAAACTATGTATATACTTTTTCGCGTTATACTAATTAGCGTATTTCACAATAGCCGTTCAGTACAGTAGAGTACATCCCGTGCCGCTTTCGCTTCGTGTTAACAGGTTCGCATGATTTCGTTTCTTTACGCGTTACTACATGATGAAATTCCGTACGTCGAATAGCGTCGAATTTAAAAATAATAGCTTCTTGCTCCTGTCACGAAAGATCGTAATGCCTTATAATTTACGTGACGGCTATTCGCAAAGTTTAGCGTGATACCCTTTACTTTACATTTTTCAATAATCGTACCGTCGGGTTTACGAACAAGGTATGCGTAAAATTTTGGTCCTCCCGAAACGAACGAAGTTATATAACTACCAGGCCCGTGTTCGCTTAATTCATCCATAAGATCTCCTAGAAATTGACCGATTGGCGGCTCATACTCGTTACCACCGGGGCGACTCACGTAAATACAGGAGTCCGTATCGCAGTACAATATTCGTCGCCCAAGCCCCTCAAGATAACTGTATAATTTTAGGCGTGCCTGTGCCGTTGTGTATGCTGCAATCACGGCATTTGATGTCGGGGATGGTTCGATAGCATCGCGGTTGCTCACATAGCTTACATACATAATCTTGTGATTAACCGGTAGCATTCCCGTCACCTCAATCTCCGGACTCGTTAGTAAATTCATTAGCTCCGTGCGCGTGAAAACGATAACGGTTTTCGTGAGATTCTCTCGTTGACCAAACTTTCCCCAGAATGAATTAAGAGCCAATTTTGCAAGTGAACGTAAACCCGGATTTGGCTGCAAAGCACTTCGCTCGAGATATACACCCTCAGACTCCTTGTACAATGCTATAAAACGCTCTATTGCTTCCTCGTCATCGTTACTCTCTGTTGGCGGTCCGCTCACCTCCTGTTTTATTTTTAGGAATGTATCGATGTACTCGGCAAAATGACCGCCTCGTCGCGTTGTCGAGTCATACTGCGTAACAACGTATTGCCAAATTTTATAGATACATGTCACCTTATATCCGAGCGACACGGCTTTTCTGAGTTCGTCCATGACCCATGTGCCGTCAAACGCTCGCTCAGTCGTGTCATCGTGTGTACAACCCTCGGATGTGTCCATATCTATACAGCACGTTCTACACAGGGGGAACAGTAGTTTCCCATGCATGCGAACAGGCAGTACGGGGATATACAAATCGCGTGGTGCTACCACGGTACACTTCACGAGACCCTCGATGACACTTAGATCGTTTTCAAGTCCTACGAGTTCTCGACACTCGTCACCTACGTACAATTTCGGGTGTCCAACGGGATATTTTCCATTCTTACACACCCATGGATACAGCGAGCAAACATCCACATAGTGAATCCATTTTGCTCCCCATTCACGACGTCGTACACGCTTACAAAATTTTCCGTTCGACCGCCAAAGAATGCATCGCTTGGTTCGAGAGGCGCCTGCTTGACCATAGCGTGATTTTTCACGTATATCGACATTTCCTCGTTATTCTCGAGTAATCTGTCAAAATCGCATTCCCATATTTCGGTTAGAGTCTACCCTTTCGATCTGATTCGCCCGGAAATAAGAACGGTACGCTCGTATCACTCATCCATTGTATCGCCGAATTTAGTTCAAGCATCTCTATTCACGCGATAACATCGCGGACAACCATGCCAAAAGCAGCCGTGAAATTGAAGAACGTGATGGACCCCCGCATCCACGTAGTAACCGTCGACAGCTGGTAGGCCGGTCGGAGGGCGATACTCTCTCGTGCGTCCAGCATGAACGATAACGCAGCTGCGCTCACGCTCGAGCCATACAAGCCATACGACGGCCTTGCGCGATTGCTTATCGCCCCAGCGATACCCCCCTGGTGGTAACACCGCATTGCGATCTTTCAGTAGAAAATTCTTTCGAAATACTCTCATACATTCTGATGCTATCGTGCATGCTTCTGTAAAGGGGCACACGCTCCCGCAACGTATAAGTAACTCTCGAAAAGCTAAACACGCTCGTCTCAAAACCGTAACATCTGTACGACAATATTGCACAAATTGCATCGCAAAATCAAATTTATAATCTACGCGACTCGATTCTTCCTCATACCATTTTAAAAAGCGTTCGCGATCCGCTGTGAACATGGTATCGGGTGAGTAAAAATGCAAAGCCGGCAGAGGACCTGAGTAATTCTGATATTCCGGTGTGTTGAATAAATCGGGAAATGTAACTTTTGCTACCTCATCAGCGAAACAAAAGGCCTTAGGTAAAGCGCTAAGAGCCATGTGTAAATAGTTTAGACTATCGAGAAAAACGACATCGCCAATTTTCATCGAGACAATCTTCGTACCATTCATAATCAGAGAGGGCAGCTTTTTTGCACTTCGATTAAATACCGTAGAATGAATTGTGCGTCGAAACCTCTAGCATTATGGGCCATGCACATGATCTTTTTAAATTTTTACGATAATGCCAATTTCACGAGCTCCCCAACAGGTTTATCGATAAACACGAATTCACGTTTACTACAGTTAGCACAATCGGTCTCTACATCTGTGACACCAGACATGCCATACATACGCATTGTGCAACACATAAATTCGGCTCGTGAATTCGTGACGATTTATCATCATGCTCGTGTTCTTGCGTTTCAAAATCATAAAATAAAAATCTCGTGGAAGACTTGTCTTATTTCTTTTCCTTTTGCGCCTCTGGTTTCTTAAGAGGTGCTATAAAACACGCATGCGTAGTCGGTCGCATTTGTTTGCATGTAATACAAAACGATATACCACATACATGCGTCTTTTTATCTGTGGTTTTAATCATATGCGAGCAGCCTCTACAGATTTTCAATGCGTTACAGACGCTGTACCGTCTATATTTACGAGACGTGATACCCGCGGAGCCCTCACCGTTGTGATGAGCGAGGCAAAAAGCACCAAAGAACGAACGATTACACTCTGCGCAATACTCAGGCTGAGAGTCTCTATAGCCGTTGCAATAAGTGGATTTACATCGAGCACATTGATAGCTACATCGATGCTCGAGTACTCGAATATACTTGGAATTACATTGTGCGCAGAACCCTCGACTACCTAGCGCACCGGCAAGATTTAATATCGGTTGATAGTGGGGAGAACGCTTGTAATAGAGAATAAAGTGTGTATGATTAATTTTACCTGTTGCGGAGAGTACGTATTTTCGCCCATCGTACAGAGCCGGAACGCGTTTTCCGAAGGTGAGAAATTCATAAACAACAATCGCTATACCCTCGTGAACCAAGTACTCCTGAAAGAGCTGAATTTCGCGCGCACCGCACCCTCTAGCCGGTGTCGTTACCCCTGCATTACGCGTGAGCTCTATCGCTGCTGTATAGAGCGCACTTCGAAGCCCGTTCCGAATTTGACACCATCGTCTGTGTAGTTTGCCCGTACGTGTTTGACCACGTTCGGCATGCGCACGGGCTGTGACAAGAGATCGTTGTAGACACAAATTATCGCGATTACTTATGCGATTGACTTTTGCTATAGACTCGTGTGTAAGTCTAGTACATACACCGGCTCCTTCGAAACCTCGTACTATACATGTCGTCATTCTACATGTACCAGCGTCTATTCGAATTTCGCGCGCACTCAGAGCTACACTATTAATTAGTTGCCATATATCGTCAGGAACGATGTCACGAGCTGGTCGAAATGATAACCATACAGGTCCCTGCGCGAAAGACGGTACGCTCAGAGTCATATCCACATAATCATGTCCTTCGCACGATTCTGTAAGGCGTGTGAGAACATCTCGTACACCGCCCTCGAACCATGTCAGATGATCGATACCGTCCGGTGGCTGACGAAAATGAAAATCTGTCTCTTGACCCTGTATCCTAAAGCGTGGAAAATATCGTCTCTGCTCATTGTCGTTACCGAAACGTTCAGCAGGAGGCAAAATATCACCACCCCATGCAGCAGTCCTCCCATCGCCAGTTTGTCCACCTGCAAGAATAATTAAACCATTTATTAGAATTTTTATTTCATTTAATTAAAATTTTTGTTTGTCGCTAGCTATATACTATGTATATTAATCGTGTAACGTAAGAATTACAAACTTATATTTGTTTTTAGTCCTCGAATCCATCGACTGCACCCGGGAACCGCCGACGCATTTTGTAAACCAACTCGATTGTCCGCGGTCTCGGCACAGTGAATTGTGTAAAGCGAAAAACGTTTGGGTCCGACTCGTACCCTGTTTTTTCATTTTACTATTATTATCCCCGTAATTTTTTAATTTTTGTCAGCGTAATTGTATTATTAAAAGCTTACCTGAATCTACCGGGTCCTCCTCCTCCTCCTCCTCCTCCTCCTCGTCCTCGGCCTCGTCCTGCTCCACCTCTTCTTCTTTTTCTTTTTCTTCTTCTTCTTCTTCTTCTTCTTCTTCTTCTTCTTCCTCGTTGTCTGTATTACTGTTAGTATCATCTTTTGAACTGTATTGTCGCGATGGACCAGCGACGGCTCCATCTGGATCTCTCGCAGGGCCTGCCATGAAAAGACCGTTTGTTGGTTTATAACCGCAGAGTGGCTGTGTAAAATTTATCCAACGATTCCCTGCGGAGCTGTCACCATCGTTGTCCCTGCTATGATCATCTGAATCGGTTCTACCCTCCTCATCGAAATCCTATGTGTCGGATCCCATTTCTTCGTCTTCATACCGTTGAACTGAATAAAAAGCTTATAAAATAAAGGAAATAAAATAAAAGTAATTAGCGCTGTAAGTTACTTACGTCTTTCATTGAGAATGAATTGCAGAGCAGGATCATTCAGCCAACCTCGTCGACGAATAACACGCACCACCGAATCAATAATTATTTGATTATCAAACAATCCAATATTATACGCGTCAACTAAATCACGCTGAAGACACTCACACAGCATACCGCGAATTTTACGAACAACCGCCTGTGTCGGAAGTTCCCATAGGGTGATCTGTAAATTTCTTCTCCCCGACCGCGAACGCAACGACGGTCTACGCTTCAATATAAACTCTATCAATTTTCTTATCAATGAGCGCTTTACCACTCTGACCATGATTGTGCTGTTAGAGTAGTAGTAGTAGTAACCACAGTAAATCAGACAATTAACTAGAGAATTTTCAAAGCGGCTCACTTTTATATATATTCCTTTAACAACCTCTTTCTCTCTTTCTCTCTCTCTCTCTCTCTCTCTCTCTCTCTCCTCTCTCTCTCTCTGCATATACTGCAGCGATGTAATGAATATGACTTACCAAGAAGATGGCCGCACGCGATAACTTTACAAAAGCAAGACCTAGGGAAATATTTAGCGATGGTGATGTACTTAGTTATCGAGTTTCGCTGATGAAAGGCATATTGTTTTCATCTAATTTCAAGGCACTCGGCCATGAGGAAAATCATTAAATTTCGTCGACGAGTATTATTTAGTTTTCATGCCACATCTTATCTGTATGTCAAGGTGTGCGTGTGCACATAGGTGTGCGAGAGTATGCAAGAGTTTTGGGATATATTTGCTGCTGCTGCTGTTACTAGGCTGTTGAGGAGAATGCGACAAATATCAAAGGATATTGGTTAGCGATTTTGAGTCGTATGATTTGCAGTATCAAAAGAAGAGGCGATGCAATTATATGGTAGGGGAAATCTGTATAAAATGGAGTACGAACACCACCGACGATTCATTCGAAAAGTTACAGTCTACACGAAAGCAATAAAAATAGCAAATAACGGTGCTACGTCTCACGCGATATCGCCATATATAGCGAACCCCGTTATGTACGGTTTAAATAAATCATTTGGTAAAATAATCGTCGCTGGGCTCGAGTTGAACTCTACGTGTACACCAGTGGTGAAAATATTGTCGAATACTTTTACCGGAATTACACTCAGTGCGGACGAGTAGCGAGTGTTTAAAAGTGATTTTTCTCGCGTACAACAATATTTCGAAGCTCATGGGACTGATGCCGAGAAAATGTGTAATACCCGCATAGAGCATACAACGCATTACACACTCTTAACCTCGTGTTACCAGCACAGAGCTGTGTCATTTGGTAAAATAAGTGGTAGCGCTAATGAGGAATACGAGAATCAAGAGGAATCTGGAGAATCGAAACGGGAACGCTTCCGAAAATTATCTCCAAACATTGTTCTTCAGCGGCTTACATTTGATATACTCGTCGAAATAAGTAGAAGAATTGATATTCATATGCAGGCTCTAGAGAGCAAAAGTGAAACGATTCAACGGTGTATGAACGAGGTGGTATCATATGTCCGTGAAAAGATAGTTGTCAGCGAAATGCCTCGTGCAGCAGCGTATGAGATTATCGGTTCCAAGGAATTCTTTGAAGAAGCCCTCGAGCACATCGCGATCTTGCTAACGACGGAGGATACGGAGTTTATGAAAATTATTTTGTGCGTAATAATTGTGCTGTTTCGTGGACAAATCGCTGATCATGCATCGGGTGTTGCATTGCGAACGCAATAATTCTCCGTATGTGCAGCTATTTGTGATAAAGACACTGTTGTAAATAATTGTATATAGTGTACATTTCGCTCGAAATATTATTAAGTATACACCAAGGTCAGTCACGGTAAGAGAGAGAGAGAGAGAGTCCTAAAACCGAAGCATCAGCAAAGGTGTGCGATAGAAAGAAGACGGAGCGCTCGTCTCTGTTTCATTATCACAGCAGATCATGGGATACGTGCCAATGTCGATTAGCAGCAAAGCAGCAAAGCTTGGTAAGTAAAAAATATAAAATAATTTTAAAATCGTAATTTTAAATCATGTAATATTTATTTTTTATTATAAAAAATAATGTCTTGCAGCGTGAGCAGCCCCTGCATATGAGCCAACACCGAGGGTTCGTTATTCGTGTTATAGAGAGCGAGAGGAGGATACATATACTGTACAGATAGAGCTAACTTCGGGAAAGGAAAGTGTCGCCCGACATCCTCATCCACAGTTGTCGTCGGTGGCAGAAGATCATCAACGCTGCCAACTTTGTATAATGAAGCGTGGCATATCAGGTAAGACAATATCGATTATTCTGGACACAATGTTTTTTATTGATCAGTGTGTTCAATTAAATAGTTGTTTCATTCTTTTTTCAGAAATACACTATGATGACAACACCCACAGCGAAAAATAATTTAAAAGCGATATTACGAGTGATAATACAAATTAATTCCGTATAGCGATAAAAATAAAATTAACGGTGAAGGAATCTCCGAGCGTGGATTACCGTGTTTGCAGGGCTGTTGCATACGACGGTAAATGTGTAAAGTGCTTTCCATAAAATATTGATTGATTTAAAAAATACCTGATCTTACTGTGTCTCTTATTTTTATAGCATAATAATTAGAGAATTATTATTGAAGTCTTTCTCTCTCTCTCTCTCTCTCTCTGTGAGGGATCATATTCTATATCTTTTACTGCAGAGCAAGCGCTTTGCGAGAAGCACAGCGCAGGGCTATGCATGCTCGAAAACCGCATTCGTTGCATTTAAAGTGATGGATACCTAGTTATGATTCATAGGAGGGTGTTATCTTTATGTCCGTGATACTCTCTAGCAGCATCTCGAGCATTTAGTCTGTCTTTGGCATCCTACTTGCCAACAATAAAAAGCAATATGTATCCGCGATCCGGCAAGGAGACTTTAAGCGACGCGTTTTGGTGCCGAGTAATGTTTGTCGAGAGTGTGATAAGCGTGTTCCTGCGTACACAGGAAATGTGCGTTGCATACGACGATCTGAAAGAGGTCCTACGTAGCGTGTATTTAGTGGAACGTCGTGGAAGACCCATTGAACTTGGGGAGCTGTATATCGGAATGTCCTGTACAGTGCCTCGTTTCAATAGCGTTGTCCGCGGTGAAGTCATTTACCCGGACTTTGATGGGTACTGCGAGGTGTTGTTAGTCGATTTCGGCGAAACTATTTACATCGACTGGTCTCACCTATTTCATCCGGAGCCTCTAGCAAGTAAGCTCCCGGCTCTTGTCATGGAGTTTTCAATATACGGACTCAAACGCGTGGATGTTGCAGGTATTGAGCAGCTCGTCGAAGAAGCGTGCGGTAGAGATGACTTGATCGCTGTCATGATGCGACCTCTTGCGGGCGATAGCATTCCGCGGGTTCGATTATCGAACGGTGAACGCGTGGACGTGGCGGCGGTTATTATAGAAGCCCTCGGTGATGAGATAGATATCGGCTACGATATCGATGCCGTGGACGAGGGCTTTGACGAGGACATAGTAATGAATTAAAGACACGACGTTGTGCGTGTGTATGTTTGTGTGTGTGTGTGTGTGTGTGTGTGTGTGTGCGTGTGAGTACATTCGAGAGACAGGAGTTTAAAATCGCTTTGGCAGGAGGGTAGATGTCTACAACAGCTGCGGTGGTGAGTACATAATTTTATTCATTTTTCCAAGTATGTGTACACCTTTGCTCCATCCTGCTCTTATTTCTACTCTTCCTTGTTCACCAAGGTACCCACACCACCTCACTTTACCACCCCCACGTTACCGACACTGGTCAAGCAGGGTGGGTAGCGTTGCGGTGGAAAAGTGACGTGGTGGGGGTAGCCGCGTGGTGGGGGAAAGAGTGGGGATAGGAGTGGGATGGAGCAAAGGTGTACACATACTACTAGCAACTATTAATCAATCATTGGTCGTGTAAATGTTATTATTAAATTCTGAATTTTCTGCGACAATTCCGGCCTTCTACTAAGATGGAAGTTTGGTAAATCGCAACTCGGGTTCTGAGTCAGCGTTACCTAGATTCCTGCGTTATCGATCTTTTTTGGTCGAAAAGATCTCAAACAATCGAATCCCTAACTTTTGTCAACTCTGATTGCCTCACTCATTCGTTAAGAATTAATGAAGCAACCACAATTAACGGTTTCTAATTTCTAAAGAAATTGTTAAAAAATATCACCACAGCCCGGGATCGAACCGGGAACTCCAGAATTCTAGCCTAGTACGTTACCAATTACGCCACCATGGATTTTTTCACGATTTCTTTAAAAATTGAAAACCGTCAATTGTGGTTGCTTCATTAATTCTTAACGAATGAGTGAGGCAATCAGAGTTCACAAAAATTAGGGATTCGATTGTTTGAGATCTTTTCGACCATAAAAGGTCGATAACGCAGGAATCTAGATAACGCTGACTCAGACCCCGAGTTGCGATTTACCAAACTTCCATCTTAGTAGAAGGCCGGAATTGTCGCAGAAAATTCAGAATTTAATAATAACATTTACACGACCAATGATTGATTAATAGTTGCTTGATTACTGACATTAAAATAGAGATCGTGAATTGATGTCACCAAAGCCATGGTGGCGTAATTGGTAACGTACCAGGCTAGAATTCTGGAGTTCTCGGTTCGATCCCGGGCTGTGCTGATATTTTTTCACGATTTCTTTAGAAATTAAAAACCGTCAATTGTGGTTGCTTCATTAATTCTTAACGAGTGAGTGAGGCAATCAGAGTTGACAAAAATTAGAGATTCGATTGTTTGAGATATTTTCGACCAAAAAAGATCGATAACTCAGGAATCTAGGTAACGCTGACTCAGACCCCGAGTTGCGATTTACCAAACTTCCATCTTACAAGGGGACCTCCAGGTACGTGGAACATTGATTCGGACCAAATTTTTTTTACAGGTAGATTGCACCCAGGGGTGCAATAGGCGCAAGTAATAGGACTCGCTTCTCAGCCGTTTTCGAGTTATAAAATATTTAAAATTTCCGAGCGTCCATATACTCTCTATACCAGGTGTATGCATAAGTTTTTTCCGGTTTAACTAAGAGATGGCGCCAGCGAAAAGTACGCAGCGTATTAATTTGACACATACGTCATTTTGTTCGTCTGACATTAACCTACAAACACACACAAGTTGAGTCCGCCAAAAACTAGCGTCTTTGTTTTATCGTTCAGTGATCATGTCGAGTTTTGTGCCTGAAAAAAAACATTTGCGGCACGCATTGCTTTTCTTATTTAATCAAAAGAAAAAGGCTGCTGAAAGTCAACGTTTGCTGGTAGAAACATATGGTGAACACGCTCCATCCATTAGAACATGTGAGACATGGTTTCGACAATTTAAAAGTGGTGATTTCAATGTGAAAGACAGTGAGCGCTCTGGTAGACCACAAAAATGCGAAGACGAGCAATTGCAGGAGTTATTGGATGATGACCTAACTCAAACTCAACGGCAATTAGCAGAAGCATTACATATGTCACAAGAAACAATCAGCAGATACTTACGAGTAATGGGGAAGATCAATAAACTCGGTAAATGGGTCCTACACGATTTGAATGAACGTCAAATAGAAAATCGCAAAGTCACTTGTGAAGTGCTGCTTCAACGCCACGAAAGGAAATCATTTTTGCATCGAATTGCGACGGGTGACGAAAAACGGATTTATTTTGAAAACCCGAAGCGGAAAAAATCGTGGCTTTCACCTGGCAAAGCCGGTCCTTCAACACCAAGGCCAAATCGCTTCGGCAAGAAGACCATGCTCTGTGTCTGGTGGGACCAGAGCGGTATTGTGTATTATGAACTCTTGAAGCCCGGCGAAACCGTTAATACACAACGCTATCGCCAACAAATTATTAATTTAAGCCACGCATTAATCGAAAGACGACCGGAATGGGCCAGACGGCATGGCAAAGTGATTTTGTTACACGACACCTTGAAATCGCTTGGATAGGACATCCTTCCGCACCCGCCGTATTCGCCAGACCTGGCGCCATCTGACTATCACCTCTTCGCATCAATGGAGCACGCGCTCCCAGAGCAGCACTTCAGCAATTTCGAGGAAGTTGGAAAATGGCATGACGAATGGTTTGCCGCAAAAGACAAGCAGTTTTTCTGGCATGGTATTCATAAGTTACCTGAAAGATGGGCGAAATGTGTAGAAGCCGATGGCCAATATTTTGAATAAAACAAAAATTAATTTCCCTTGAAAATTACGTGTTTTTTTTTACCAAAAAACCGGTAAAAACTTATGCATACACCTGGTATACTCTCTGCGTTAAATCAATCTCAACAAGAGCGCGTAGCGTAGTCGGCAATGTCTCTGCTTCGTAAGCGCTGGATCGCCGAATCGAATCTCGGCCTAGACTTTTTAAAAAATTATTATTATTATTTCTTAATAATTTCTACGGCAAGTACTATGCGATAATATTAATATTTCCGTAAAGGAATGAATAAATATTTTTTAATGTGGATCATTTTGGTGTTATAAGGAAAAACGAGCAGCTTTTTTTATTTATTTATTTTTTGGTTGAAAGGTAGGGAAAGAATTGTGACAAATGGATACACGAGTTTAAAAGAATATTCAATCTTTTTATTAACTTTTCTTTGGTTATCGCAACTACAAGAACTAAGATGGTACTGATCATAAAAACATGGAAAACAATAATTATTTCGGCATCGGGCACACGTAATAAATGCCGAGTTTCCGCATCCGCAAGGATTTTTCAAGATGTCAATCGCGAAGCAAACCTCGTTAACGTTTAGGAAAGATCTCCTGTCGTCATATAATTTGGCAGCGAACCAAGCGTATCGTAACATATCGCAAAATATCGGAGAAGACAGTTGATGGTGAACAATAGATTGAATTTTGATACAGTCTTCCCTAGAATTAATTTCCCTATCCTGTTCGATAATATAAGAACAATTCTGAAGTTTGTTGATAAAATTTTTAACTTGGCGGTAGAAATATACATCGTTAATAAAAAGATTGGTTATTCTTTTAAACTCGTGTATCCATTTGTCACAATTCTTTCCCTACCTTTCAATCAAAAAATAAATAAATAAAAAAAGCTGCTCGTTTTTCCTTATAACACCAAAATTATCCACAATAAAAAATATTTATTCATTCCTTTACGGAAATATTAATATTATCGCATAGTAGTTGCCGTAGAAATGATTAAATAATAATAATAATTTTTTAAAAAAGTTAGCGCCGGGATTTGATCCGGCGATCCAGCGCTTACGAAGCGGAGACGTTGCCGACTACGCTACGCGCTCTTGTTGGAAATGATTAAACGTAGAGAGTATATAGAGAGTATATGGACGCTCGGAAATTGTTAATATTTTATATCTTGAAAACGGCTGAGAAGCGCGTCCTATTACTTGCACCTATTGCAACCCTGGGTGCAACCTACCTGTAAAAAAACTTTGGTCCGAATCGGTGTTCCACGTACCTGGAGGTCCCCTTGTTAGTAGAAGGCCGGAATCGTCGCAGAAAATTCAGAATTTAATAATAACATTTACACGACCAATGATTGATTAATAGTTGTTAGTTAATAGCAATTTCAACCCACTCATCCCAATTATTTTGTTTAGTGGTGAATTGTTTAAGATATTCAACAAGAGCATGATGCGATCTTTCCAATGATACATTGGATTGAGGGTGAAATGCTGTAGTTCTAACTCTACGTATTTTGAACAATTTCGCAATTTGTTTTAAGAAATTACTCAAAAACTTACTACCTTGGTCAGTGAGTACCGCTTTGGGTGAGCCGAAATAACAAATGAATCGTTTCACAAATGCTTCTGCTATCGTTACTGCTTTTGCATTAGGTAAAGGGATTGCTACTGAATATTTTGTTCATTGATCTTGAATTGTAAGTATGTATTAATTTTCTTGCTTAGTTTTTGGCATAGGGCCTACTATGTCCATTGCAATTTTATCGAAAGCTATTGCTGGAGTATCTCTTATGATCATAGGCTGTTTAGTTTTTACGCGGACTAATTTCTTTAATTGACATTGTAAACACCGTAGAATATATAATTGGACGTCAGTTTTTAAAATTTTCCAATAATACAAGTGACGAATTCGATTATATGTTTTACTAACACCTCTGTGTCCGCCTATGGTTGACGAATGCATATCTTCAATAATCTCATTTGGTCTTTCCACTGGGGGTTGTCTAACTAACCCGTGACAAATAATGATTTTAACGTCGGTTTGCGCGAATTTTAATCGAATTTGAGTCATAATATTTTCCCATGGCACGTTTAACATAAAACTTGATTTTGCAATGCTGACGGTTTGCAATGATAACTTGTCAATTAAATAACGAGCACTTTTTAAAGCTTCTACTATATTTTCCAAAATTAATGTGGGACCTTCTCCAGAATTATCTGTGATAGGCAAAGCTATATTGAATCTGTGAGCTCGTTTGATAATAGATTGAGCTTTCTTTAATTCTAGATTCTTCAAGTGTGGAAAATTGTCGTTATCTCGTAATGCAATGGCTCCAGTATCTATCGGTGCACAGTCGGTGGAAATAAAATAAACTAAATTATCTTTTCAAGTGTGAAATAAATCTCGTAATTGTTTGACGTTGGAAGCAATAATTCTACCCTTCGTAGTTTTATGCAGGATGGTGGCGGGCAATATAAGTGAATCCTCAGGTTCTACGTCGGACATGATGTCGCTTAGGGGTTCTGTTTCGCTACCTTTGAAGAGTTTACGTGCATGCTTTCCCTCCACTGTTCTGTCTGAGTTTTCTCGAGGGTTATGGTCCTTGAGTTCGCTTTCGTCGCTAGATTCGTTGTTCTTAAGAGGCACATCGTTGTGGGATAGGACCGGTAACGGCACATGTGTTTGGTTACTTGGTCGATCTGAAGAAGTGTCGAATGGCAGAGGAAAGTTTTCAACACTGTAGGTCACTTGCTTAGTCTTAGTTTCGATGTTTTCATTCTTGCGTATCTCCCGAGGCATATTAGCTTTCATTTTACGGTGGGTTTCTTTAGTGGTGCCTTGTTCGCTGCAGGCGTCTGAAAAATTTCGTTTTCGTGGCCAGTGGTCGTTGATTTGTATGGAGAGGCTATGTCTTCCAGCTGTTCGAAAGGATCAACCGACTCACGTACCCAGTCACATTCTTCTACATCGTTAAGATAACCTATATTTCCAGGGACATCGTTCCTTACATTTTCTTCTCTTCTTCCTCTTCTTCTAATAGTCGAGATATATCGGTATCCGATAAGATACGTTGATTTTTTTTACGGTGACTTTTTGGAGGATTCGAGCGAATTATGTAAATATCGTCTGCGGTAGTTAATGACTTTATGTGGTTTCTTGAGAGCGCGTCGGCGTTGACGTTAGTTTTTCCGGCCTTGTACACCACATCGTATTCGTACTCGGCGAGTTTCAGTCGCCAGCGCAGGATTTCCATCTGTAGCCCGTTGGAACCACAACAGCGGTTTATGGTCGGTTACTACAGTGAAATGGTGCCCATACAGATATGGTCGAAAGTGGAGTATAGAGTATACCATAGCCAATGCTTCCTTTTCGTAAGTGTCGTACCGTTCTTCGACTAAACTCAAAGCTCGCGAGGCGTAAGCACATGGATGATCGTTGTTAATTTCTCCTTGTGAAAGTATACTACCGATAGCATAACCCGATGCATCTGTTGTTAAAATAAAAGGCTTGGAAAAATCATGATATCGCAAAACTGGAGCCGTACAAAGTTTATTCTTTAAAATTTCGAATGACTGTTGTTGTTCGGGTCCCCAATCAAATATATTTTCTTTGCGTGATAAAGTCGTGTGGGGTTTTGATATCTTGGCGTATCCTTCTATGAACCGCCTATAACAACCTGTTAATCCCAGAAATTGTCGAATATTTTTAACATTTTTAAGTACGGGATATTCACGTACAGCTTCTAATTTCTTAGGATCGGGCTGAACTCCATTATTCCCGATTATATGTCCTAAATACGCGAGTTCTCTTTTGAAAAATTCGCATTTATCTAGTTGTAACTTTAAATTTGCTGCTTCTAATCGTTTAATTAATTCGCGATATATATTCTCGTGTTCTTTGAGATTGTAGGCATAAATAACAATATCGTCCAAATAAACAAATAGTCCTTTCCCGAGAAGCCCACTTAGTGTGAGGTCCATTGCTCTTTGAAACATCGGAGGGGCGTTCCGAAGGCCGAACGGCATTGTAACGAATTCGAAATGGCCACGTTGCGTAGTAAATGCGGTCTTATGACGATCCTCTGGAGAGACTTCTATCTGATGAAATCCTGATGCTAAATCAAATACAGAAAATTATTGTGCACCGCCTAATTGATCTAATAGATCGTTGATATTGGGTATGGGGTACGCGTCGGCGATCGTTTTTTCGTTCAGCGATCGGTAATCGTACACGACTCTCCATATTGTATTACCCTGAGAGTCGGCTTTCTCGGGAACGACCCGGACAGGACAATTGTATGGCGAGGTAGAGGGTATTATTACTCCTTTACCGAGCATGTCCTCTATTTGCTTGCCTATTTCTTAGTTAGTACACTCTGGCCATCTGTAGCCTCGAGTATTTATAGGAAGATCATCAGTAGTAGGAATGCGATGTTACAATATCGTGGTGCATGTCAACGTATCTCCTGGGATTTGGTACAAATGTGCGCTTTCTTTTAAAAGCGTCTCGATGCTTGCTTTTTCTTCTTCGTTCAATTCGACGAGTCTTAATAATTCCTTAATTTCATTATAGCGGTCGATCATTACCGTTTCTGATATTGCGTAACATGATTTTTCGCGAATGAAAGGTTGAATTTCGCGAGTGATGTTAGCTATACTGAGTTTTTGTGTTAACGAAACGTTCATGATTTTATACGTTTTTGGACTATATTTCTCGTTTCTCAAACGTGTATCTTTATCTTTAATATTTTCTATAATACTTTCCTTTTTTGACGGTTCAAGTGTACAAATTGTTCGTAAATTCTTCGGGTCTTCATAATTTTTAAAATTGACAGTTTGATCGCAATGATTTACAGGCACGAAAGGTTCAACAGGTTTCTGGCAGAGTACTTCTTTATTTTCTATCGTTATTACTTCTTTTATTGACTCTGTTGCTTTAGTAAAATCTGAATAGTTGACTTTTACTGACTCAATTGTTTTAATTTTTCTATTCCCTCGGAGTATTTTTTCTTTGGTTGACTTTCTAAATTCCTCATTGTAATTATTAACATCATCAAAGGGTTTTGTCTTTTCGATAGGCACAGATATCCCTAGAAAATCTGGATCGAGTTTTCGCATATCTCCAACAAGTTCTGCCCGTTCAGTCGGCACAGTTACGTCTGTGAAGCTCGAACAACCCGCATAATTAACACAATTAGACTCACTATCTTTTGCCGATATTTTTGTTTTTACTGGATTTGAATTAACGACGTTTTCTTCTTGAACATAATTTTCATAAACCTGAGGAGTTTCTGTCCTTTCCATAGGCACAGATTTTCCCGAAAAATTTGAGCTGAACTTAATTCTCCAACGAGCGCTGCCCGTTTCGTCAGCACAGACACCCCTGTGGAGCCAAGGCAAGTCTCCTCATTGACACAGTAAACTTTTGTCTCTATCGAATTCGGATAGACAACGTTCATTTCCATTTCACAATTTAATTCGGTACACCCCATTGGTGTCTCTGTTTTTATCGAATTCGAACAAATAACACTTTTTTCATGAACACTGTTATCAAAATATTGAAGGGACTCTGTCCTTTCCATAGGTATAGGTTTTTCCAAAAAAATTGAGCTGAGCTCCCTTAATTCTCCAACGAGCGCTGCCCGTTTCGTCGGCACAGACACCCCGGTGGAGCCAAGGCAAGTCTCCTCATTAGCACAGTTTACTTTCGTCTCTATCAAATTCGGATAGACAACGTTTTCTCTACGTACAATTATCTCTACAGGTTCAATATAAGTGTTCGCCTTGCTCGAATCCGATGTAAGTTCCATACAATTTCGCGAACTAGACTGCAAATTTTCAACTTTATCTTCTATTTTTACTTTACCAATTTCTTTACTTGATTTTTCATTTTTCACACGATTTTCGTAAGCTTCTTCAATAATTTCTGAACAATTTCTTATTTCTTCCTTTATAATTTTTTTCACAAAATCAACCACAGTATCTACGCGGGGTAGTGTTTCTGATAAAAACGCATTCTTTCCCGTCGGAATGAATTTCTTTCCAATATTTTCACTCGAATTGATTTTATGTTTATTAGTTTCGTGACTCAGTCCGTCCGAGGACTTATTTTCTGTCATTAATTCAACTTTACTAGTTACCTGTCGTTCCTTTTTCATCTTTGTATCGTCAGTAGATTCTCTTATTCCTGTATCGTAAGTTAATTCCTCCGATGACATTAACTCTAGTACTGGTACTTGGACTTGAACCGAATACCTACTGCTATTTCTCACATAAATGTAAGTTTTACCGTTATTATTAATGACAAACCCGCTTTCTATGTTTATACCTTAACCTGCATCCAGGGGAGGCAGATAACCTTCCCGTAAATCCACATTTTTTACTCTCATGAAGCACAATTTGGTGAACTCTGCAGGGATAACAATAGTTTCCTGAGTTGCAAATGGTATTCTTACATTCTGCATTTTCAATTGCCTTTTCTCGTAGTCAATTTTCACGCGATTGCCGTCAAGGTATTCCAAACCCAATATACCAGCTTCCTTTATGGGGAAGTTATTATCTACAATATGGAAAGTAGCGAAACGTCCGAAGGCTTGTATGGTAATATGACCCAAAGTAAAAATTGAATTTGTTGTTAGTCCATTAAGTTGCAGAATTTCTCCGTGATTTATAGCGATATGTTCACTCACAAATTGGTTCTTTAAAATATTCGGCCTGGCTCCTGTATCAACCATAAGAGTGATAGAGGATATTACTTCCGATGCCGTTATCGTAATCGTCGGAACACTACTTTCTCGATGCAATTGTATATTAAAGATTCGGACTACTCGCAGTTGAGGGTTGAAGCTGCGATTGAAATAGTACGGATCGGATGCATGTTTAGCGGAGTCTCCCTGGGCGCACCGGTACTCGGAAGACCATGTCGGTTTCCCGTACTTCTATATGTTCCTTCGTTTTCCCTTCGATCGGGACACTTACGGATAAAATGACAGGATTGTTTGCAATAAAAACATGGTCTTGTTGAATTGCTGGGATTATTATTGAAATTATTAATATTTCCGCGATTTTCCGATCGACTGTTATTTAAAGGTTGGGAATGGTTGTTACGATATGGACAAATATGAACGCCGTGGCCTTCTTTTTTATATATTTGACACCGAATATCGCTAGGATTTTGGTATTGGAGAGTGAATGGTACCTGTGCTTGCGGCATATACATTAATTTTGGGGCGGGGTGAGGGTGAATGAGAACATATATTCGCAGTGTGTCTATGATTTTTACAAAGGTGACAAAACATCGATAAATATATCGATAAATTATATATATATAAATATATATTTCAACTCCTTCCTTTCAGGAGGAAAAATTTTATAACAACGGTCGGCAGTATGTCCTCGCTTATTACATACCTGGCATATAGTGAGCGGATGACCATAAAAGGTGGGTTTATTGTTATTCGAGGAGGGGAAGATTTTAAGACCTTTGTCAGCCGAGTGTCCTGTTTTTTTACTGATCTGACATATGCTCAGTACTTTATCGACATTTCGTGAATCTTGTAAACCAACAGCCAACACTTGGCTAGTCTTCTGGGTCGACCATTCTTTAGCATTGTGCCCTTTTTTATTGCACAACTGGCAATACACTTCTTCGCTTGCTACCACGTGTACTCCTCGTTTCACCTCGGGCTTAGGGACCCTTGGACTCGACGTTACTTGTTCACCACTGCGCAAGGCTGCTTGTGACACCAAACTCTTTTCGGTCTGCACTGTTAGCTTTATTAATTCTTCGAGATTATTATTCGGAGTTAATCGTAGTTCAATTTCCGGTTTTAAACCATATAGAAAACAAGCTGGAAGGTTTTGTCTAGTATTATCGATAAATGCGCCAGCAAAAGGATTATCCTCGCTTGCATTATGATTTTCAAGTATGAAATTCCCCAAATCTCGTACACGATTCGAATATGCAATAACAGACTCACTTTCTCTCTGATATATTGATCCTAGTTCACCTTGCAGCTGATATACGTTTCGCGTGGGTACATAAATATCTTTGAGAAATTTACCCAAATCTCCTATCGTTTCACGAGTTTGCCCTTGTATAGTGCGACGGGGTTCGCCAATTATTTTTATGCGGACTGCTTTTACGAAATTTGATTCGGCATCGGGCCCCATCATAGCCAAGGCTTCCTTGCATCCTTGTATAAACATATCCAATGACAAAGTATGACCGTCATATGTAATTCGGTATGACAGCCAGTGAATCTCGAAGAGACAACGTTTGGTTATTATTAACCACAGTGGAGGAGGGTCGGGAGCAGGGTCAATGGTTTCAAGAGAAAAATTCACTGGCGGTATTTTACTGGGTTTTTTTATCTGGATTCAACCTTTTTCCCGTGGGGTGGGAGGAGCAACCAGGGATAGCAGGTTCGTATTCGAACAGCAGGTGTCAATTTTTCAACAATTTCTGAGGCACAATGTGGGAAGGTTTAATTATTGATTTTTATTTAGATTTTTCACAAGTGTTGATTCTCCCTTTTGGAGTGGACAGTATTTTATTATCACTTACTAGGGGCTGCATACCGATGGGTGAGTCGAATGGGGTAGACCCCCCTGCAGGAGTGTCAAATATGTCGCTGGAGTTGGATAGGCCTAACGCAGGCGTGGTGCCTACGGGGTTCGGGATAGCTATGACTGGTGTATCAGTACCTGCTGTCTCGTGTGTAACGGGCTGCAACTCGACGTCTTTTACAGTATGTTCGGAGGATGCGGGTATCTGAACTGGAATTTCGTTACGGGGATCTCTATATATTACAAGTGGTAAATATTAGTGACCTTGTTCTTCCAAAAACCTAACTACAGACAATAAATTATTTTCCGATCTCGCCGTAAGTGTTTCTTGCACTCGGTTCGTAAATTGCGCAAAACTTTCTGAATTGTTTGAAATTTCTTGAATCTGTAAGCGACTTTTTGATGTACTATTATTATCAAGATTTTCTGATAAAATTTCTTCAGTACTTGAAGAATCACTTGCTTGCTCGCAATTTATTTCTGTTTTTGTAATAATTAAATGACTCGACGTTAATTCCAAAGATTGTATATGACAGTGTTCGTTTACTTTAATTAATTCTAGATTTTCTCGATTAAAGTTGCTACTTTTCTCTGTACCTTTATCTGCAATAATTTCCTCCGTTGGATTCGTTGTGTAGGGAGTCTTGGGATGCAAACTGTCAGTACTTTCGTCGAAAATTTTCTTGACGGTCTCAAATTGGGATTTAGGAGGGTTATATATTCGAGATTTCCCTTTTCAGTCTTCAGGATAATCATGTATCACATTATCATCAAGTTTTACCTTTGATCGAGTTGAACGCATACCCACCTAATTAATATTATTGGTTGGAGCTAATCGTTCCTCGTTGTTCCAAAGGTCCTTGCCTTTCTTTTAATTATTTTTATTTCTATTTCGTGAAAAATGAATAGACCAGCGTATTACAAATGCTTCAATTCTGCGGGAACAATTAAGCACCATAAAAAAAACTTCATAACCGAGTGAAAACACAGTAAATTCTTCGGTAGGGCCTGGGAACGGAGAAATCTTTATTATTATCACTTACACAATGACAAGGGAACGCAATATTATTTCTTAGAAGAGAGAGAGAGAGAGAGAGAGAGAGAGAGAGAGACCGATTTTCTTACTCACAATTAGTAGTAGGCTTCCTAGTCCTTGATTTTTCTTGGAGGATAATAATTTGGTGGTCATTCAACGATTCGATATTAGTAATATGATGCTCGCAAGGCGTCACCACGGGTGATAGCGTATCCCTAGTTTCGAGTGAGCTTCGTAATCAGCTACAAGTTCGTCTAGAAAAATTTTCCGCTCGATTGCTCGGATTTCCTTAAGGCGATTTATTTGAGATTTATTCGATATTTCAGTGTCGACACCCCGTATGACTTGACTGCTGCTTGCTTCGTACGTAATTTTACTTAATGAATATGGTATCTCGACGTTAGAGAGGGCAGCGCAGTCTGCATTTGTACTGTCTGAATAGTTTTTATACTCCGTTGCTTTTTCTTCCTCGTGGGGGATAGTTTTATTATCTTTTTCTATTTCAATACTAGGAACTCTAGAATTTTGCTCGTTATATGACTTGCACGCAATTATTGGAACTTGGTAATGTTCTTTTGAGGCTTGACGTTTAAATTTCCGTGCTTGATATTTCTTTCCTGCTGTATGGGTTTTCGGCATGGGTAAATGATTCGGATCGATAGTGGTAGGGTAATTATGGAAATAAGTAAGTGATATGAGTAATTAGGTCTGTCTCGTTTGTATGATGTGTTTCGTGAGTGAACCTTGTCAGCCTTGACCTTACTTACGCGAGGGGCTAAAACATATAATTTCTCCCACTAGTGTAATGTGTTTCGTAACCGAAACTTGCCAGCCTTTTGCCTCACTTACGCGAGGGGCTAAAATCAAGGATTTCTTTCGCTAGTGGAATGTGTTTCGTAAGCGAATCTTGCCAGCACGGATCTCACTCACGCGAGGGGCTAAAATAAAGATTTCTCTCACAAGTGTAATGTAATGTGTTTCGTAAGCGAAACTTGCCAGCCTTTTGCCCCACTTACGGGAGGGGCTAAAACAAAGAATTTCTCTCACTAGTGTAATGTGTTTCGTGAGCGAGCCTTGCTAGCCTTTTGCCTCACTTACGCGAGGGGCTAAAACATAGGATTTCTCTCACTAGTGTAATGTATTTTGTGAGTGTGATACGTTCTAGGATTGGGGGAGGTAACTATTTTGAGGAAGATAGTGCAAGAAAGATAAATCGGGGAGTGACAAAGGTTACTCGAATTATTATTATTTTCAAAATTTATTTGCGCTTTGATTTTGCTTATAGAAAGGAAAGTAAAAAAGAAAAGAAGTATTTAAACAAAAATAAGAAGTAATAAAAAAACTTCTAGTATATCTAGATGAAACTGAGATGCAGCAGTGATGCAAGATGAGCAGTATAAAAAATAAGGTAAGAAAACTGACAGTTGCTGACCGAAACGAATATGATTATTCTTTAGACTTGGTATCGGAACTAATTATTTTCTCGATTTTTTTCGATCGTGTCTCCTTGTACTAGCTCTTGTTTTTCGTTGTACCTTTCTTAAACTGGTTTTCCTTACGGAAATTTCATGCGTGAGTTGAATGATGAGTTTTTGCACGCTAACTTTGAGCTCTACAAGACCTGTATGAATGTCCACCAAATTTTTCAGAGTCTCCATATAACTTTGACAGTTTGGGAATTACTCATGGAGAAAGAAAGAAAGAAAAATATATTTCTTCAATCAATTCTTAACTTAACGTTTTCTCTGTATTTGGGATTCAATAATCTCTTGTAAATAAAAAAAATGAATCTCTTTAACTCTCTTTTTATCAGAATTTTAGGAATTAACTTGATTTATTAAACTCAGTAGAAAAGAGTGATACATTTTTATTGAAGTGAATTGAATTCCTAAATCTCAACAGAATGTAAAATATCAATTTTCGTGGATTAAGTCAACTTACCAAAAACGCAGTAGAACGGGAAAATTTAATTTTTATGAATTAAATCAATTTATAAATACTTATTAGCGGAGAATGATAAGTTTTTATTGAATGGTTGAAATTCAATAAAAGTAAAAAAAAATCGATTCCTATGTGTTGAGAATCCGTCCGGATGAAGCTTGACTGATCTGTGGATATATTGAAAACGGGATGAGAACTCACTCGAGGCAAGAGGAAAATAACCAGACACATAGATGTTATACTGAGAAAGTGGTTTATTGCTGCCTTCCTTTGCAGTATTCAAAACACAATTTCAAACGATACCAGTTTAACAAAATTATTGAAAATTTATACCAAAAAACTTTAATTTAGAAAAATTGTCCAAAATGTAAATTTAGTTTAAATACAAAATTATAAAATTAAACAACTGAATAGAATTTGGACTCAGAATGTGAGCAGCACACAATTATATTAATTGTGCGCTGAGTTTTAACATGAGAGAGCGGTGCGTGCAACGCAGTGATAACTGCGCAGCACGACCCTCTAAGACCAGTGAGTGTGAAACATGAATTAAACTGGCGAATAGAATTTTGTTGTGATAATGTAAGCAGCACACAATTATATCAATTGTGTGCTGAATGTAATTTTGAGACAGCGGTGCGTGCAACGCAGTCAGGACTACGCAGCACGACACGCCGATGCTACTGAGTGTAATTCACTGCATCCACTCAGCAGTGTATTGCAGAGTGGTTGCAATGAATTAATGAGAGCACTTACAACTAACGTTGCTTGAGTGCAGTAATTTTGTGTGAGACCAGCTACGCAGTCAACACTGCGTAGCACAATACAACATAGAATGAGGCTGTACGGTTGAGCAAAAAATATTCACTGTACTTTCCCAGCAGATTTACTGGGGGAAAGTACAGTGAATACGAGGCACATGCTTAATTATATTGATTAAGCCGGCAAAATAACATGAGGAGAACGTGGTACAGCATGTGCTGCAACGCACGCCACAAGTGAGACCCAGTGCTGATGTACCATTTTCTCCTCTCTGACAGTGAATTAATACATAATTATGCCAGAGCACTCTTACCTTGAGCAATGAGTCCTGAAGAGCGAGAGGTTGAGCGAATCCGATGAATAATGTCCGTGGAAAAAGCCTGAGAGTCCTATGGATGCGCGTGCTGCCCAGTGGATGTGTAGCGAAAAAGTGCCAAATTCTCAAGATAGCTGCGAGTATGAAAGTTTCGTTGGGCGCTGGAGTCAGTTGAGCGAGATAGCCGGTGAGCGAAACCGAAGTCAAGCGAGAGAGACATCCTCTCGCTCGACGCGGCGTGCCAACGAGGCACATCCTCGGCTTCGCGAAGCCCATGCCTCGGCTATCTTCGACTCAACCGAACAACGCGTGGTAGAGCAGCGCAACAGGTAGGCGCACGACGATTATCGATCGCCGTGCGCCAGCTGATTTTCCAACACTATGAAATAAATCAATTCTCGAAAATACGGTAAAAGAGGAAAAGTCAGATTCTACTAATTAAACTGTGTTATAAAACGCAGTAGACAGAAATGATAAATTTTCGTGAAATGGCTTGAATCGTTAAAACTCAATAAAAAGTAAAAAATCAATTTCTTTGACTTAAATCAATTCTCCAGAAACGCGGAAAATAGGGGAAAGTGGGATTCTGTGAATAAAATCGGTTTATAAAAACTCAGTAGCAAGAAATAATAAATTTTCGTGAGGTGGGTTGAATCGCTAAAACTCAATAAAAGGTAAAAAATCAATTTCTATGACTTAAATCATCTCTAAAAAATGCGGTAAAAAAGGAAAGGTTGGATTTTATGAATTGAATCGATTTATAAAAGTTCAGTAGCAAAGAATGATAATTTTTCATGAAATAGATTGAATCGTTGAAATTCAATAAAAAGTAAAAAATCGATTTCTATGAAATAAATCAACTCTAAAAGATGCGGTAAAAAGGGAAAAGTTAGATTTTATGAATTAAATCCATTTATAAAAGTTTAGTAGAAAAGAATGATCAATTTTCATTGAGTCGTTAAAATTCATTAAAAAGTAAAAAATCAATTTCTATGACTATTGGAAAATCAGCTGGCGCACGGCGATCGATATTCGCTGTGCGTCGACCTGTTGCAGCTGTGTAGCACGCTGCGCTCGGCTATGCCGGAGATAGCTGAGGCAGGGCCTCGCAGAGCCGAGGCTGTGCCTCGCAGGCATGCCGCGTTAAGCGAGAGGTTATCTCTCTCGCTTGACTTCGGCTTCGCTCATCGGCTACCTCACTTATTTGACTTCAGCGCTCAACGACGCTTTCGTAAAGTGCAGCCATATTGTAAAATCTGACACTGCTGTGAAAACCCGCTGGGACAGCGCACACATCCTCTGGACATCTCAGACTTTTCACCGCTTTTTATCGGATCTACTCAGGTTTTCGTGCTCACCAGGACTTAAAACTCAGGTAAGAGTACACCGTTACAATTTATCGTAATTCAATGACGGTGGAGAGCGAAATACACATCGGTGCATCCTCATAAAGGTCTCACACTGTGGCGTGCTCTGCAGCGTTGGCTGTGGCACGGTCTGTCAAATCAAAATTCCAGCACTCAAGCAATATATTTGCAAGTGCTCTCACTCTTTCCCTGTACATTCTCTTTTGCAATTCTACAGACAATTTACTCGGAACGAGTGGCATCTTATAAGCTCTCACATGTCTCATCGCGTGGCATGCTCTGCAGCGCTGGCTGCAGCGCATACACTACACTCAATCAATACAGCACACAATTAATAATTGTTTGCTACTCAAGTAATAAAAGACAGCGCACAATTAATATAATATATTCTTATTAATTAATATAATATAATTCGAACTACACCAGGAAGGAATTCTCAAACAATGATTTAAAACAACTCTAAAAAAATGCGGTAAAAAGGGAAAAGGTGAATTTTATGAATTAAATCGTTTTATAAAAGCTTAGTGGCAAAGAATGATAAATTTCCCTTGAATCGTTAAAGTTCAATAAACAGTAAAAAATCCATTTCTATGATTTAAATCAATTCTCAAAAGTGCGGTAAAAAGGCAAAGATTGGATTTTATGAATTAAATCATTTTATAAAAACTCAGTAGTAAAGGATGATAAATTTTCATTGAGTCGTTAAAATTCAATAAAAAGTAAAAAATCGATTTTTATGAAATAAATCAACTCTCGAAAATGCGGTAAAAAGGGAAAAGTTGGATTTTATGAATTAAATCGATTTATAAAAATTCAGTGGGAAGGAAGGATACATTTTCGTGAAATGAATTGAATCACTAAAACTCAATTTAAAAAAAACCATTTTTCGAGGATTAAATCGACTTACAAAACCACGGTAAAAAGGAAAAAGGAAAAATATTTTCTTTTCAGTTTAATTTTATAAAATTAGTTTGAACAAAACTAACAATCTAAGATCCCGGACGAGCCTCCAGAATTTGTTGCGTCAAAATCGCGGCCTATTTTACGGAACCCACGAATTTAACATAGATGCACGTTTCGGTGTATATTTTCCGTGCTCTGGTCAAGGAGAATAAATCCTCCCTTTACCACACCCGACGAGAAAATACCGAAGACGCAAGCCCGTTTTTGAGTCTAACCTCGCGGAAAATGACTCCCGATAGGGCTGGAGTGCGTTTCGGTCTTTGTTGGGGATAATCACTTCACGAATAATGGGGTGGGACTTGAATGACAATTTCATGCGGAGCAAGATTCCACTTTAATTGGTAAAAGAAAATTGTACTTACGGTTGTTTGTTGCTGTGGTTATTGCTGTTGAACGTTGGTGGGACGTAGACTGGTGAAGTCGGACAAACTCAAAATCGAACGTATGCGTTGGTGCGTATTAATAATTATTTATTGAAATAAAAGTACATGAATAGTCGTATGGTGCACGTTCGATATTCCCGATTTCGCACGCGTTAATAATTATAAGTACTATCGATTTCTGTATTCTGGACTCTTTGTCCAGTACTCTTTACTCGTACTCTGTACTACTTGAAATTGTACTTTTAACTATTTGAAATCGTCGAACTGTGAAACTGTACTACTCGGTCCCCAGGAAACTGTGTTCTTTACTCGACGTGAAACTGTACTACTTGGTCCCCGGGAAACTGTGTCCTTTACTCCCCGTGAAACTGTCTCCTTTACTTTCTGTATCTCCAGCCGATTTTCGCGGCCTTTTATATGGCTCCTGAGCGTCGAAAATTCTTGTCGTCAAGCGCGTTAAAATAAGAGAAGGGATAAAACCCTATCCTGATTATAAGAATTTCCCCGTGGTCTATCTCAACCATACATGTATTCATTCTCCTTATCCCGCAGAGTAGCTTCCCGAGATGCAGAGCCATAGATATATGCAAGTGCATCGGTACGGCGTGCTCTGATTTGTTCGCGCGATGTGATACGCAAAGGACCACGCGATTAGGTGAGAAAACGCGCTCGAGGCGCTATTCCCCTGAAAATAAGGCGATTTTTACCACCCCGCTTCTTGGCGTACTCTCGATAGAGTTGCTTAGCCTAGGTAATATGCTTATGCTTGCTTCTATGTAGATGTGTCTATAGTAATGGCTCAGAATTGTAGCGTTTGTACGGAACTTAATTAAATCCTTCGCATCAAACCACTAGTAATAATTTTGTTACAGATTCTGTAGTTAAATTATCGTATGCAAGCTGATTTTTGCATTGATCTCATTAGTATTGGATCTGGGAAAATGTTCGTGATGTTTTTTTAATAAAATTCAACTGGTTTTCTTATAGTGTGAAAATGAATGTATTTAAACCAAATATGCTCCATTATTATCGACAATGTTTCGCCATTTTTCGGGAAGAGCCATGATGCTATCGGTGAAGAACTTCTGTGGCTTCTGGTTGAAAAACTGAATCAAGTGGTTTTCACAGGCTTCTTTTGAAGGCAGCTTAATTCTATTGAGAGAGTTCTGCAGAGATCGGAATAAGTGATAGTCAGAGGGTGCTATGTCTGGACTATATGGTGGGTGCATAAAAACTTCCCAACCAAGCTCTCGCAATTTTTGACGGGTCATCAAAAAAGTGTGTGGTAGCGCGTTGTCATGATGGAAGACAACACCTTTCCTATCAATCGATTCGGGCCGTTTTCTTTAAATTGCTTGGCGTAATCTCTCTACTTGTCCACAGTAGAGTTGAGAATCAATCGTCTGACCAACTGGAAGTAGCTCATGGTGGACGATTCCAATCTTACTACACACACAGCATCACCTGTTTCGCCGTCAATCCCGGCTTCTCGAACGCTTGTGACGGCTCACCATCCCTTGTCCACGATCTTTGATGCTTCCGATTGTCGTACGTGATCCATTTTTCATCACCGGTTATGACACGTTTCAGAAATGGCTCGATTTCATTGCGTTTCAGCAGCGCATCGCAGATGTTAATTCGGTCTATCATGTTTTTCGCGCTCAACTCATGAGGCACCCATACATGGAGCTTCTTTTTGTAGCCAGCTTTGTGTAAATGGTTCAAAACAGTTTTGTGGTCAATGCCTAGCTCCATACCAACATCAACAGTGCTGATATGCTTATCTTGCTGGACTTCTTCAAGAATTTGATCAGCTTTTTCAGTGATTGGACGACCAGAGCGTGACTCATCTGTCACATAACTTACCAGAACGAAAGTGAGCGAACCATTTCCGCGCAGCAGATTTTGATAAAGTATCTTAACCGTACACAGCACAATTTTTTTCACAAGCCTGCGCAGCTTTCTTACCTTCGTCGTAATAATATTGCAAAATATAGCGCAATTTTTCATTACTTTTCTCCATTTTCAAACGCAAACAATTTTTCAACCACTGCACCAATTTCGATGTTTGTGCATTCAAAGTAACGCTCGAAGTGTCACCTTTCCAACGAGCATTTAGTGGTATCGCTCCGATCTGTGTTTCCTGACTTATTTGCAATTGATGCCATCTATCGGGAAAAACGCCACGAACTTTTTCCCAGACCCAATATAAATATTTTTATTGAATTATGGCTTATTCTAATCGTTATTGGCTATTCGTTTAATTAGTAATTATTCTACTTATACTTAAGCCCTGTTTCTAAAATAACTTGTTAGTTAGACAATTATTCTCGTGTTATAGAAACGAGAGAGAAAGAAAGAGAGAGAGTATTTTACTTGAAAGTGACTTGCTCGACTCGGTTACTCGTACATTTCGTCCGTACGCAAGTCAGCTAGATCGCCGTTCAGCCCTCGCGCCAAGGCGTTCGAAGCGCGGAGAGTCGGCCAGCCTAGCTTTTCTGCAGGAGAAGCTTCACCGCAACTCAATTCAGTCACATCTGTTTCTCGTTTTGTCTATTTTTCGCTATTTTACTGTAAATTAATCCTAATATATCCTTTATCTTTTCTATATATGCTGTAACGGGACGGAGTAGTAAGGCTGCGTCCCTCTCGCTCAACGGATGCCTACACAATCCCGCAGGGCTGTAGGGTGGATTTCCAGAATCCATTTCTTCTTTATTTTTTATTTTTTTGTTGCTTTATTTTTTTTTTATATCTATATAATGCGAGCGACACGACCGAGGAAGGGTCGGGGAGAGAGGAGGAGGAGGATCACGCCGTATCCATCGATGGCGGACTTTGGGATCCGATATTTTACGCAAACCGATATTTTACACCTTTCTCGATTGGGAGATATAGCTGTCCCGCTCGACGTACATCTACCAACGGCACGCGGCTATCCATCGTCAGCTATCAGCTGCTTGCAGCAGTCCATCCAGATCATTGGATCCATCTGCCGAACGAAGCTACTTTCTAACGTATTTGACTACTTTCATTATCGGTGGCTAATTTAGGCGTTGTCCAGCTAAGGCGCTAGTCGCGGTCATCGTGCGAGGCAGGTTCCCCCAATTAACCGAGTCTAGCGGGTTAAGTGGGGGTCATAGTTGACGGGCACGCGTGCTGAACGGACCTCGGAGTTTTTTCCCGGTGACCGTTGAGCGAATCAGACCAGCGGGTAGTATATCTTTGTCCCGTTCTGCTCTGCAACATCAAGCAAACGAATCTCTGCCACTCGACACTGTACGGGAAGGAAAAGAAAACGAAGGATATACCATTTCGAAGTACCCTCGGGATTTCCCGGATCACGAGAACATCGCTCCGTCATCGTCCCGGTGAGCTCTTCTCCCTTCTACGGTCTTTTGTTAATATTTATCGTTCTTTCCGTTTATTATTCTGTTCATGGACTTACGTATTCTGAATTTAACTGAAATCGGTCACCCCTGCGACTCTCGTACACTACGTGCAGAGTATTAATTTGTGTCGGGGAATGCGGCGTCAGTAGCATGTAACCTCGAGATCGTGTAATGGATAGAGGCCGGGGAAAAGTGAACGTATGAATTAATTGTTACTATTGTCAATGGAACCGTGCGCGCGTTACGCCGTTATCCCGGAGTGCTTTAGAATTTGTTAATGAATTGGTGTGGGATTTGAACGGAATAGACCGTGTCACGGATTGTGACTAGATTATAGATTTTGATCGGGATAATTTAACTTGAGCGTCTTTGTGTTTGGATTGGGAAGGCCGTGCGCGTGTTAGTACGTCGTCCCGTTGGGAATTTCGTATTGAAGAGACTTGCACGTTATGGACCGCGTCGCGAAGCCTTCGAATCAATCGGCGTTTCTCGGTTTTACCTTTTGATTCCTAATTTGATTTATTATTTATTTTTATTATTTATTTATTATTCTTCCTTTATCTGTTTATTATTTATTCGTTTCTTATTTATTATTCTTTCTTTATTATTGGTTATATTTTATTTGTTATAGTTTATTCGTTATATTTTCTTTGTTATATTTTATTCGTTATATTTTCTTTGTCATATTTTATTCATTATATTTTATTCAATCCACGAGATACCGATCGAGTATTACTCTCACATTGATTATTTTAGTAATATTATTATTCTTTATTACTATCATAGTATCGACGATTATTTATTCGGCATTTGGTATCATACGTATCGCAGAAAATCCCGGTGGTCGGACATTTACACGGCATATTTTATTCGGAATTGTAATAGCCAGCCGTGGGTCGCTTCGCGTACGTGACCTCTCGACGTCCCGTTATTTTGGTTTTGTTGGAAAGTATGTGGGATTAGGTCGGGCTAGGCCGTATCGCAGACGGTGAACCATGACTACCAGACGTTGAGAGCGCATAGATAAACTTTGTTCGAAATTAGAGGCGAGCGAGACCGTGCTACACGACATAGGCACTGTATGGGAGTGAGTGAGAGCGTGGGATAACTGCTGCCGTTGAAGTAAAGATTAAAATTAAGATACTGGGCTATATTTGGGAACATTGTTAATAACGGAGATATTAATTTTACGGGACATCTTAGTTAAATTCTAAATTGAGGTTTATTGGAGAAATAAAGAAGTTTGTAAGTCCCGTACCTGCTGTTGTCGTTTGAATTATTTACTGCAATTATTTTATTTGTTTATTTATTCTTATTATTTATTTAGTCGCCTACCTTCCTGTTTACCGTTTGACGTATTTATTGATCGTATTTTATTATTTGTCTGCGTTCCTTCATTCCAATGACTTGCTTTAATTACTTGATTTTACTCGTATTTTCTTTTATTTTGACTAATTAGTGACTTGACAGTCCGAACCACCCACCCTGCCTCGAACAGCTGTAGCTGGCCTGGGTTGAGGCTGGTCATCCGACTCGGTATTTTTTCCTTCCGGCGCGAAAGCGCCTGGCGCCTATCTCGAAAGAGAAAACATAAAGGAAGGGAAAAATAATTTGGACCAGTCATTGGTAACGTGGTGCGTTGAGGCCCAAATTTACCGTTACAAATTTGGTGCCCAACGTGGGGCCCGACTGTCAAGTCCTTTATTTAATAAAAATTTTTGTTTCAATAAAAATTTTTATTTTTCCCTCTTTTTCTATTTTAATACTTTTTATTGTTGAGATATATTTTTTTTGTTGTTCTTAATTTTCAGTAACAATTTCAAATTTTTTTTTAAATCATTTCAGTTTTTAAAAATATTTCGTTACTTATTTATTCTTCTATTTTTTCTTTTTATTATTGACTATCGCAACCATAGCAGGATTTTTTTTAAAACATTTATTTCGACATTTCTCCCGCATTAATAATTTTTTTTTATCTGTTTAAAATTTCTATCCAAAATTGTCTGAAATAATCAAGCGGGATAGTATAGTTAACGTTACAGTATTCGGCAGTATAGTTATCCCGCTACGCACTGTAGCAGGTCTTCGTGACGCCTCTAGTAGACCAGGATCACTCTCGTTGTATAGGGCTGAGCTCAAGGCCGGCCGTGTTTATGTTTTTTTGTGTGTCGCCGAGTGAGTAACAGTCTTCGATGTTGGAAACTGGTACTCCCGGCTAATGTACTATTATTTCTAGCCTGTTATAAGATTTTGAAATATTATTTGAGATTATAAGCGGTGTCCTAAATATTTCAAACGAGTTGAGCGAATTTACGAGTCCCGGGTATATATAATTATTTGTTTGAAATCAGCATTGCTGATTATTTATCATTGGTTAATTACTATCGATTATTTATTCACTCGATTTATTGGGTTTTCCCCTTTTGGTAGTTTTATTTATGTCGTTTTTTCAAGAATCTAGTTTGTTGTTGGTTTTATATATTGACGAGATATAACGTGTCATCAACTACGTCATTATTTTTCCTTTTCCTTTTTCCCGTCGTTATCCCCTACCGATTCTATATATTTTCTTTTATTATGTATCCTTTTCTCATTATATATTTTTGATGGTTAGTTCTCACTTTTAAACGATTATTTATTTATTTGTTTTATTTGTTTCTCCATGGGTTTTGTTATTTTATTTTGTTTTTTTTTTATTAGTTGGTATATTCTGTCAACCAAGACCTATTGTTTATTGGCCAACTAATTGATTTATTTATTCATTGAATATTTGTTTTGAAATTATTCTTATCAGTATTATCTTCTAATTTTATGATTTTAGTTATCCGCCTCAATTAAAAGAAACCTACCTAATTTTTCTGATTTATTGTTTCCTTTTAGTCTTTTGACACTTTGTAAATTCCTCTTATTATTATTTTTTTCTTGTGACAGTTATTGGTTTCAATTATTTTGGTCATTTGGACGGATATTAAGTCGGAACAAGCCCCATCAGTTGAATATAATTCTTTTAATTTTTCTTTGATTGGCTTTTACGATATAATCCCTGTAGGACTCGCCGCTCCTCGTTGTTGCTTTTCTGTTTTTGTGTTGGTTAATCGCGTTTATTTTGTTTTGTTTTTTAAATTATTATAGTTACCCAGCAGTCATTTGTTGATTTATTTATTCATTTGTTTTATTTTGTTTTCATTTATTATTTACTTTTGTTTTCCTTGTTTATTATATTTTCTATAGTTTCCATTATTGTGCTATTATGATAGTTTATTTGTTTTTTTTTGGTCTTATCTATTTTTTTTTGTTCTATAATTTTTGTTTATAGGTTTTTAATAATGTTATTAATTTTTTCCTCTCTCTAATTTACATTCTGTTTTGTTGACTTTTTGCGTTTTCTTTGAAGCTATATTGTGGCTGGATATTCGTTTATTTAATTACTTTATTTATTTTGGGTTATCTATTTATTTTTGGGTACTTTATTATTTCGTTGGTCTAATGGTTAATTTCTTTGTTGTTATTTTCGCTTTTGTTTATTTCTTGATTATTTATTATTTTGACACTTTGATTTATTTATTTATTTTGATTACGTTGTGACTTTATGATTGTGGGTTACTCCTGTCTTGGACTCTTCGTTCTTTGGTTTTTCATATTATTGGCGTTTTTCCGTTTTTCCGCCGGCATAGGAGTTACAATTTGTGAGCGAACCACGATCTTTCAGCTCGTATCCGGGGAAGAGGGAAATAACCGGTTTAATTTTTTCCTAGTGGCCTTTCCGGATTGGTTCAAAAGTTTTTCTTTCATCTATTTATTTATTTAACGAATTTTCCTCATTTAAGTTATTTAGTTTCTTTAATTAATTAATTAATTAAACTTATTTATTTATTTATTTATTCAATTGATTGATTTATTTAACTTATTTATTTATTTATTTATTTATTTATTTATTTATTTATTTAATTGATTTATTTATTTAACTTATCCATTTATTTAATTAATTTATCTATTCAATTGATTTGTTTATTTTTCTTCTCTTTCCTCGCGGGTTAAAAATGGTTTTATCCAGGACTCCCGGGGAAATAGCCTCACTTACGGAGGATGAGGTTAACCCCTTGCACTACGCTGAAATTCGGGAGAAGCCGTGCCTAATTTCAGACGTTCTTGTTTAGCCCGAGATTAAGACCACGAGTACGGCTCATGATATTCATGTTTGGACCGAAATATCAATTACGAGCCATACTAGTGATATTCACGTTTGACATGAAATTAAACAACGAGCCTGACTCGTGATATGAAAGTTTGGCCTACAAATTTCATCCCGAGTCAGACTCGTGAAAATAGTGCAAGGGGTTAAAGCCGAATTAGCTTCCCGATGGTTGCCGACGGGAGGTACTTCCGCTGCTATGCGGGAAAGGTTGTATTTGTCGGGGATACTAGCGAATCCCAACGATTCCGCCACCGGGTTAGTCACGGTACAGGAAGAAGACAACCCCCCTGCACCAAATGATGCCATCCCGTTGGCACCCGTGGAAAATGATCAGGCAATGATTACGAATCCCTTCCACCATTCGTCTCCGGTCAGAACGAATCATCCACATTCCCGTCATTCGACGTCGGCAATCACCGCGTGCGACATTTTGAGAAAGTGGAATGTTTCGTTTTCCGGTAAACCAGACGAGGAGGTTGATGAATTTCTGGCGCGCGTTGAGGATAGTCGAGGCCTGGTAGCCATTTCGGACCAGGATATGATGAATTGCCTACCCTTGTTCGTCAAGGGGATAGCATATCACTGGGTTAAGTTGGAACGTTCCCGATGGTCTTCATGGGAACAATGCAAGGAGGCCTTTCAACAGCGTTTTGGGGATCCGGATTTCCAATTCTCGCTGCGTGAGCAAATCCGAACGCGAACGCAGGGAGCAGAGGAACGGGTGGCAGATTTTTTCACATGCATGTGGAACCTATTCATTAGAGTAGTTCCACCGTTCTCAACTGAGGAACAGGTGAAGATCACCTGTCGAAACCTGCTGCCTAGACTCCAGGTAGCGATAACCCTCACCGACACCATGGACTTTAAGGGTTTGGAAAGAACGGCCATCCGAGTGGAGTGTAGCTACTCTGCTGCCAGCGCATATCATGCACCCCCAGCTCCTGAGAGGTCGATGCTCCCGGAGTTTGCGTATCATCCACCGGTAAGGGCAAGGAACCGCGTCACCTTTGGAATGGTGGACCCGAGGCCAACCCCCACTGGCGAGAACCTGGCTTCCCGGGGGTTCATCAACCCTTTTGTGGCTGGGCATTCGAGGGATTATAGTTCCGCCCCGCCTCACCGGACCAACTTTGGGAGTCAGCCAAGAAGAGGCTCGACAGGGAGTTACCATGGCCAGCCTGTACCGGTGCCGTCCCGACCAGCTATATGATCGGAGGGGGTGACAGTACCAAGGGTAACCGCCACCAGTACTAACCCATTTCTGCAGGAACCGGCCGTACCGAGGGAAAATCAGGGGTCGGCAACAGGCGTTTAACCTTTCGACAGGCCGATCATCTGTCACAACTGCGGGATCGCAGGCCACTTTGCAAAAGGATGTGCGGTACGGAAAGTGGTTCGCTGCTACCGATGTGGTAAAGAGGGCGAGACCACCCGAACAGCCCACAACTGCACGGGAAACGGATATGGGAGTCGCCGTTGAGGGGAGAGACGACTTCCTCAATTCAGAGAAATTCCCCAGTAAGGCTACCTACAGTAACCATCCCGGAATATTTATGTAGTCCGGTCGGAGATAACAGCCAGGCCCGACCGGTCCTAGTCATTTGCCTCGAGGTTTTCGGGCGACCACTGCCCGCGTTGGTGGACTGTGGGGCAACTAGCACGGTAGAGGTGATAGGAAATGACAACACCATGATGCCAATTACGGATCTGACAGAGGCCGAAACCGTTCGGTTAGAGGAGTTCCTGTCCATCCAAGTTCCAAGATTGAAGTCAGCTCCCGGGGTCACCAACTTGGTAGTCCACCATATCGATGTTGGTGACGCCAGACCCATCAAACAGCGATGGTATCTATTCACTCCCGTTATGAGGGAAGCGATGGATCAGGAAGTTGACCGTATGCTGGAGGCAGATGTCATCGAGCCTTCCACCAGTGAATGGAGCACTCCGATCGTAATGGCTGCAAAACCGAACGGCACCTTCCGGTTTTGCTTGGATTTCCGTAAGGTGAACGAGGTCTCGAAAAAAGACGCATACCCCATGCCGTACATGAGTCATATCTTGGATTGTTTAAGGTCGGCTAAGTACATTTCTACACTAGACCTGAGTCAGGCCTTCCATCAGATCCCGCTGGACCTGGAGTCTCGAGAAATTACAGCTTTTACAGTTCCCCATAGGGGACTATTCCAGTTCAAGAGAATGCCGTACGGGTTGACCACCGCTCCCGCTACCTTTCAGAGATTATTAGACCGGATTATTAGTCCCGATATGCAACCTCACGCGATTGCCTATCTGGACGATATTGTCATTGCCACCGACACGTTTGAGGAACATCTGGAATGGTTGAGATGGGTTTTCAAGAAGATCATGGCTGCGGGGTTGCTGATCAACCCCGAGAAATGTGAATTCTGTCGAAAGGAGTTGAAGTACTTAGGCTTCTTGATAAACCGCGAGGGGATGTTGGTTGATCCAGATAAAACATCAGCCATTCTGGAGATCCCAGCCCCGAGGACGGTTAAACAAGTCCGACAGTTCCTGGGAGCTACTTCATGGTACCGACGATTTATTCCCGAGTACGCGAAGGTAGCGGAGCCTATCACCAAGCTCACACGTAAGCAACAGGAATGGTTCTGGGGCCAGGATCAACAGAGTGCTTTCGATCACCTAAAGAGAGCCTTAACAGAGGCGCCGGTATTGGCACGTCCCGACTATACTAAAAAGTTTACACTTCAGACTGACGCAAGCTCAACCGGGTTGGGAGCGGTGTTCACTGAGGAACCCGATGGGGCAGAACATCCGATTGCCTACGCGCGCCGTAGCTTGACCAGTGCGGAGCGTAACTACGACGTTAGGGAGCTGGAGTGCCTGGCGATCCTATGGTCAGTCGAAAAATTTAAGCCCTATCTGAATGGATATCGTTTCACAGTCATCACCGATCACGCGAGTTTGGCGTGGTTGCTGTCTCAGAAGGAACCCAAGGGGAGAGTAGCCCGATGGACATGGAAGCTGATGAATTCAGACTTCGATGTGTTACATCGGAAGGGCTCACAAAATCAATTGCCCGATGCTCTGTCCCGAATGTTTGAATCTACTCCTTCTGGAGACGATACCGAAGAAGATGACTGGCCTAATGTGGCAGGGTTGCCACCTCGGGCTTCTGTTAATATGTTACTCACGCTGCCTACGGGAGAGAGAGATCCTTGGTATGAGGCACGAGTCAAGGACGTACGGGAGAATCCAGCACGCTATCACGACTGGGAATTCAGGGATGAAAAATTATTCCTGCGACGGAGAATGTCCCGTCTAGACTCGCCGGACACCGTCTGGAAACTCGTGGTTAATTTTACGGGACATCTTAGTTAAATTCTAAATTGAGGTTTATTGGAGAAATAAAGAAGTTTGTAAGTCCCGTACCTGCTGTTGTCGTTTGAATTATTTACTGCAATTATTTTATTTGTTTATTTATTCTTATTATTTATTTAGTCGCGTAGCTTCCTGTTTACCGTTTGACGTATTTATTGATCGTATTTTATTATTTGTCCGCGTTCCTTCATTCTAATGACTTGCTTTAATTACTTGATTTTACTCGTATTTTCGTTTTTTTTTTAGACTAATTAGTGACTTGACAGTCCGAACCACCCACTCTGCCTCGAACAGCTGTAGCTGGCCTGGGTTGAGGCTGGTCATCCGACTCAGTATTTTTTCCTTCCGGCGCGAAAGCGCCTGGCGCCTATCTCGAAAGAGAAAACATAAAGGAAGGGAAAAATAACTTGGACCAGTCATAGGTAACATGGTGCGTTGAGGCTCAAATTTACCGTTACAATGCATAACCTATTCTATGAATGTATATATATATGTTGGTATTTTTACTATGGAGTCCAATATTTTACGAGAGACTTATTAATATAATCTCAAGAGGAAAAGGAAATTAATCCTGATATAATAATCTTTCTTCTATTACTCGATTACAACTGGGAAACTCATTAATTCAATGTAGATTGTACTCGATTTCGAGTGATAGCCCTGGGTAGTTTCCATATGGAAGCATAATTGTTCTCTTTGCTGCTGATATTTTACCTAAAGTATTCGTGTGAACATTTTAAAGGTCATAAATCTTTTGTTTAAATCAATAATTCCTCTACTTTTTTAAATTGTTTCGCTCAAATAATAATTGTTCATGATTTCATCATCTTTGTAAAGAGAGAGAGAGAGAGAGAGGATCTTAGGCAAAAGCGAGAAGAAAGGGTGCGGTCGCCTGGTCACGTGATAGTGTTCCCTCCAACCGCTCCCCTGTGACCACCAACGCCCCGGCGGCAACTAGCCGAACCCCTGGTCGAGGATTGAGGGTAAGGCAGCGCTGAATCATAGATCCATAAATGGCAGTCGATAATCGGGTCTACACAGTAGATCCCATGCTTTGAAAGTTTGCCGTTTGACCGGGAGCGCTGAAAAATTCCATCTTTACAGGATTAATTTTCCCGGGAGACGGTCGGTAGAACCGCACTTCCACCTTGCTCCGCTCTCTGTCGTTAAAATCGCTCTCCTTTTCTCTTAAGAACTTCGAAAATAAAGAAAAATGTGAAAAGTTACTTTTACTGTAGCGAAACTAAAACAGAAGAACTTTAACGTAATTGAACTCAAAAAATATAAATACGACGTTAGGTCAGGACGTAACAATAGAATTACATGATTCTTAAATTTTGGATACAGAGGTGTATGCATAGAGAAATAAAAATATCGCTTTATCCGTGAGAAATTAAAAACTATCGTCATTTAATTTATATACGAAGTAAACATTAGCGTATACCGCAGGCACACTCATTAGCCAGTACGGGCGAACTGCGGCTTATCAGCTCGTCAAGGCCGTAAAAATAGCTGACGCTGGGGGTCCGTTGCCCCGGCGGCCGCCACCGCTGTGGTATAAGATTACCTAAGAGATAGCTAATTGGGTTTGATAGACACTCATCAATATGGATACACGTTGGTAACATTCATGGACAGCCGTAATAAGTGGTCCTACGGGCTGTGGTTAATCATGTTTTGTCAAAAAATTCTTTAAATACATGCTCGTAATGACGTATGCCCCGTTCGAGCGTATACTGTATTACTCAGAGTGGCAATCCGGGTATTCAGAGCACGGTGATAAAATCAAATCTTGCGAAGCTTTACCACAGCAGCAAGCTACTCGAATGATACGAGGCCTAAACTTGTGGTGATTGACGATCTGATGCGCGAGGCATCGAACATTACCGTAGTCGATGTTTTGACCAAGAGTAGCCATTATGAAAATCTCAGTGTCATCTTCTTTACGCAAAATCTCTCATATCAGAATCACGGGCAGCGCGATATCTCCTTAAACGATAATTATATCGCTGTCTTCAAAAATCCGCGAGATCGCGCGAAAATTCAACATTTATCACGTCAGGTATGTCTCGAGAATCCGAGATTTTTGTAGGAGGTATATTTTGATGCAACAGCTGCATTGCACGGTTATTAATTGTTCGACTTGAAACGATCAACGCCTGATAATTGTCGTTTTCGCGCCTATATATTTTTCAATGACCAATAACATTACGTTTACATGCCTCAAAAAGCAATAGCGGTTCGCGATGCGACGCACGATGCACCAGTAATGCGCTTATAAAGGCGCTGCACGGAACTCTTGATGGAAAGCAAATTATTATATTGTAGGCACTGTGTTATCTGAAGCAAGAGCAGCAACGTGCATTTTTGCGAAAAGCAGATGTGGCGCTCGTACGGTGTATATACGAGTGTGCTCTAAACGTTTACCATGGAAACGTGACCCTGAACAACGTGCAAAATAATCATCTTTGGTAGCATGCGACAATTAATCGGCAACTAGCCGCTAAAAGTAGGAATTGGAGTGGTAAGAGGAAGATGACCGTCGAGCACTGTATCGGATATCGATAGCTACGTACAACGATGGGTATGCATACCTGCTTGTTGTTATCGATGTGTTGAGCAAATACGCGTGGGTCGAAGCTTTGCGTGACAAAACGAGCGCAAACGTAGCACGCGTTTTCACACGCATACTCGCACGCAGTAACAACCGTCGCCCGCAGCATTTACAAACTGATCTTGGCGAAGAATTCATTGTGCTTCATTTCAGCAAATTCTGAAGAAAAAGAATATCGTTTTTCGAACTGTTCGTAGCCCTGATATAAGAGCTTTGATTGCAAAGCGTTTTCATCGCAGGATAAAGAAGCGTATGTGGCCCGACTTTACAAATACGAAAAAAAAAGCGTAACATCCGTGTTTTACAAAATTTTTTATATGCTTATAATCGCACTAAATACAGCGGAACGCGTAGTCCTCTGAGCGAAGCGACCCTAGAAAACGCTTCTATAGCCCGAGAAAATCTAGCTCGGCGTTACGAGAAGATCACGAAAAAAAATAAACCATTCGGGTATATTTTACACGATCTGCCGAACGAGATTATTGACGGTATTTTCTACGAGGCACAAGTATCGCGAGTACGAGTGCCTCCATTGCCTGAGAACACGAAGGACAAGAAGAAGAAGTAGAGGAAGTCCGTTCGGAATGACCGTCACTGATAAATATGGTTTCCAAAGATAGCTCTTTATTTGCCTTACTACCGAGCAACAGTAATATGAAGTGTTTTCCGGATAATACGATGACGAAATTTATTACAAAACTACCACGTCAAATGCGTTTGCACGGAGGATGGTCTGTTTCTCTTGTGGATTTTTCCCATTCGATGACTCTTTTACATGTTCCTACTGTAGGAAATCTCGTATCATTTGAGGATGGCAATTGTAAGTTATCGGGTTTAAATCTTTCAACACGGAGACGCGTAGATGAAGACCAAGTTCCATCTGCTTATAGACACTCTTTTGGAGTGTATAAATAAGTTACCTCACGTGGCCGGTCATCTGCACTTTAAATCGCTTCTGAGCGGTCAGGTCGAAGTGGCGCGTGTATGTGACGATCTACGATACCACGAGTTTTGCGTATCTCCCGCTATCGCAAGGCTACTCGGATTCGCGGAAAGGCCTGTAAGTCTGTAATGATAGAACCCCATTGCGAATACGCGGGGTCGAGGCATGCATCTCTCACCGGTGCTATGGCAGGCAGCATGTTTGTATACAGCGATATCTGCGAGAGCTATTTTACAGGCGATATAAATTTACAAACCCCCCTTTACGAATCGTCGCCATTGATGCTGAGGACTTTTAGTACGGTTCGATAGATATTAAATCGTTGTCGGCATCGTCATATATACTTCTCTTGCGCAATAATTTACACACTATCGAGATTGATATAGGAGACGAGTTTGGAAATCTTATACCATTCGAATGTTGATGGTGACACTGCATTTCAAAAGGTCCCACGATTGATGACTTCGCTATGCATGATATTCATGGCATGCAACATGGGTGGGGTCATCGTGGGTACGCCGGTATTAGCCATGTTCAAATCGGAACGCGTAATCAACGAGTACACGGTATCGGTAGCTTTCTCGGGGGCTGGTTTCGGCGAGTACTGCCATTTTTAAAGAAGGGTACTAAAGCAGTTCGTAGAGAAGCATTGCGTGCCGGTGTATATATAGCCGGCGATATTCTCGATAGAAATACAACTGTGATGGATGCTATTCGCGAGAGATCGCGAGAATCCGGCAGTAATCTCAAGCGCAAGGCCCTGAGAAAACTGACACTCTCATGCAGAGGTTCGGTTATAAAAAACGTAAAATTTCGCGAGCTGCTCATTCACTGAACGAATGTAAACCGCGACGTGTCCCCTGTAGAAAGACAAGCGTAATGAAGAGAAAAATAATGGAGAAGAAGAAGAAGAAGAATAAGAACAATAAGAAGAAGAAGACTCGTCAACGAACGCTTGCAGATATATTTGAATAGCTGAAAAATGACGACTTTTGTACATGGACACAATTATTTTGACTCCCACTGACGCAAACAAGTATCGAAGGCTCCAATTAGATGTATTACGAGGTCTGTTCAAAAAGTATCGCGAATTTTGAATTTCCGCGGGCTACGTATATTCGATTTACGATTTTTTTGTGGCGTTAGGTTGGTACTCATGTCCCTCACTTATGCTGACAAAGTCGGCCATTTTGAATGTTTAGTTAATTGTTGACAGCTATTTTGGTTGGACGTGCTTTGGCTTGTCTTCGATTTTTGCCTATTCCAAAAAATGGATCAAAGAATCTGTATCAAATTTTGTGTGAAAAACCAAATTAAGTGCCCGGACGCATTCCGAATGTTGACTGTGGCATATGGTGAAGCTACCTCGGACCAAAGCAACGTTTATCGGTGGTACAAAATGTTCTCAGAGGGCCGAGAGATGCGAACAACGAAAAGCGTGCCGGACGCCCGAGCACATCAACAACAGGCGAAAACATTGATGAAGTGAAGAAAATAATATTGGCCAATCGTCGAATCACCGTTAGAGAAGCTGCTGAGGACCTAAACATATCGATTGGCTCGTGCTATTCGATTTTTACCAATGATTTGGGCATGAGACAGGTCGCCGTGAAATTCGTGCCAAAATTGCTCAATTTCGAACAAAAACAGTGTCGCGTTAACATTGCTAAGGAGCTGTTGGACTCGGTCCGCGACGACCCAAATTTGCTCCAGAGGGTCATAACTAGTGACGAATCATGGGTTTATGGTTATGATGTGGAAACTCAACGCAATGGAAGCTGCCGCATTAGCCAAGACCGAAAAAAGCGCGCCAACTTCGGTCGAATGTGAAGGTTTTGTTCACAGTTATCTTCGATTGCAGGGGCGTGGTGCAGCATGAGTTCTTGCCACAGGGTCGTACAGTCAATAAGGAATATTACCTGCAAGTTATGCGCAATTTGCGCGAAGCAATCCGCCAGAAATGTCCGGATTTGTGGAAGAACAAAAATTGGCTTTTGCACCATGATAATGCCCCTGCTCACACATCGTTGCTTGTGCGCGAATTTTTGGCCAAAAAAACACTCTAATGATGCCGCAGCCACCGTATTCCCCAGACCTGGCCCCCTGCGACTTTTTCCTGTTCCGAAAACTGAAGAGGCCCAGAAAGGACGACGCTACGCCACGATTGAGGCGATAAAGATGGCATCGAAGGAGGAGCTGAACAAGATCACAAAAAATGATTTTTTTAAGTGCTTCGAGGATTGGGAAAAACGTTAGCATAAATGTATTATATCTAAGGGGAATTACTTTGAAGGGGACAAAATAGATATTAATAAATAAATAAATACTTTTTGAAAAAACACAAAATTCGCGATACTTTTTGAACAGGCCTCGTATAAACCAATTTCTTCGCTAACAGCTGATTGACATATTGAATTTGTTATTCCAGGGCAGGGCGATGGGTATATCAAGCTTGGTCATACTATACTTAGTCTGAGAGAGAAAATAACATCTTCTTTTATGGAAATTGCTACAGCTACAGCGCCAAAAGTAAGTACCAGCCCTGTAAACAATCACTTGCCTTCTATGTTTAATGAGGTGGATGTAAACTTGAATCAAAAACTAGTTTCACCTCCAAAGAATGCTTACGCTTATCAAGCGCACATACTTATACTTTGGAATTACGGTCGAGCTGCCAAAAATTCACATCTCACGATCGTTCTCTGGTACGAAAATACCCTTGGAAAAATGGATGATATAAACCCGGGAAATGCGAGTCTTGTAAAGAGAAAACAATTTTTGAATATCGGAAAAACTGTAGACTTGCTCGGCCATCTGTATTGCGATATATTAAATCAGGAGCGGTTTCTATTAAACGGTATCGAGATGCGTCTACAGCTGGTGCGGTCTAGAGATTCACTTCTTTTTGTGGGAGATACAAAGCATGGCCAATACCGCTTAATGATTCTCGAGGTATCGCGTCTCGATCGTAGAACAAAAATAGCTCCTAGTGTGCTTCTCTCACATGCTAGACCTTGGCGAAATCTACAGCAAAATATCCTCTTACGAGAATCGGGTTAAAGGCCATTTTTAAAATATCCGGTGTTCGTTGTGAGACGATCGACAATATCGTACTAGGTCAATTGCCGAACCGTATAATTATCGGTTTTGTCGATAACAAAGCGTTCAACGGCGACTTCAGTATGAATCCATTCAATTTCCAAAATTACAAGATAAATTATCTCTCGTTGTACTGTATGTAGTGTAATGTGGCAAAATATCAGGGCTTCATACGCTATGTCCTCCTCGCACAACGGCTTCCAGCATGATCTAGCAGCGCCCGGGTAGGACTACTTAGGACGATATTTAATAATTTTTTTGTTGTACTTTATTTTTTTTACTATGCGATCGGACGAACCGAGAGAGAGAGTGAGGGCGATACAGAAAGAACACATCGTATACGCCGATTTTGGTCAGCTACGGGCCCTTGCATCGCTGCGTGCCGCGTTGGAAGATGCAACCTTCTTGTTCTTTCCACTGTCGGGACTTACCAGGTGTACAAGTGTGAAATGCGGATTTTTTTAAATTAAAAAACATGTTAAATTCGGAAGAATTATAAAAAGTGCTTTATTCAAAGTATGCTCTATCGCTTGTTATATATTTCACCCATCTGTCGGGCAATTTGTGAATACCACGCCAGTAAAAATATTCCCCATTTGCTGCGAACCATTCATCGAACCATTTTTTCACATCTTCGTACGAACCAAAGCGCTGCTCAGCAAGTGCGTGACGCATCGATGCAAACAAGTGGTAATCGGTAGGAGCCAAGTCTGGTGAGTAAGCCGCATGGGCTAGAACTCCCCACCTGAGTGCTTCCAACGTGTCGCGAACCGGTTTTGCCGTATGTGATGGAACATTGTCAGGAAGAAAAATAACTTTCTGTTGCCTCTTCCGGTATTCTGGCCTTTTTTCAATCAGCGAACGGTTCAAATCGGTCAATTGTTGTTGGTAACGTTTAATATTAACCGTTTATCCAGGCTTTAACAGCTTAGAATTGACCGCGTTCCTCTGGTCCCACCAAACACAGAGCATCGTCTTTCTACCAAAGCGATTCGGTCTTGCCGTCGATGTGGATGGTGCGCCTGGGTCTACCCATAATTTTTTACGCTTGGGATTCTCAAAATAAATTCACTTTTTATCCCCTGTAACTATACGATGCAAAAACAACTTCCTTTAGTACCGAGCGAGCAAAATGTCCATGTATTTATGCGCTTTTCCATTTGCCTGTCGTTCAACTAATGTGGTACCCATCTACCGGTCTTCTGAATCTTTCCCATCTCTGGTAGCCAATTGGAAACAGCTTGTTGACTAACGACCAATTGCTCGGCGAGTTGTTTTTGTGTTTGCGACTCATCTTCGTCCATCAGTGTTTGCAATTTCACATTTTCGTCTTTTTTTTTGCGGCTTTCCACGTGCCTTGTCTGCAACATTGAAGTCACCACTTTTGAAACGCCGGAACTATCCTTCACACGTATCTTGTGATGGAGCATATTCATCATAAGCTTCTCGAAGTAATCGGTATGATTCAGCAGCAGTTTTCTTCAAATGAAAACAAAAAATTAATGCTGTCCGCGAATGCTCTTTGTGCGGTATAAATTTCGACATATTGAATACAGCAACACAACACTATGCACACACTTTTTCAATTTATCACTCATGCGCGTCTGACACTTGTTGATGACACAAGAAAATGGCGCAGTGTCAAATCTTTATAGCACTAACTGCATTCGTGCGCCACCTGTTGTCTGAAATCTGTATTTCATACTTGTACACCTGGTAGAGCAGTCTCACTCGACAATCGTCTGTGATGCCTATCAAGAGCGATCTACTGAGCCACACATATCTATTTCTTATTTTTATTTATGCGTTTTCTAGCTGAGACGCGCTGCTGCGCGGAAACGGTTCGCTCGCTTTCGTTTTGATAATTTTTATGTGAAAGATGAGTCACGCTCTGGTCGTCCAATCACTGAAAAAGCTGATGAAATTCTTGAAAAAGTCGAGCAAGATAAGCATATCAGCAGTGTCGATATTGGTATGGAGCTAGACATTGACCACAAAACTGTTTTGAACCATTTACACAAAGCTGGCTACAAAAAGAAGCTTGATGTATTGGTTCCTCATGAGTTGAGCGCGAAAAACATGATAGACCGAATTAACATCTGCGATGCACTGCTGAAACGCAATGAAATCGAGCCATTTCTTAAACGTGTCATAACCGGTCATTAAAAATGGATAATGTACGACAATCGGGAGCGTCAAAGATCATGGACAAGGGATGGTGAGCCGTCACAAGTGTTCACGAAGCCAGGATTGACGGCGAAAAAGGTGATGCTGTGTATGTGGTGGGACTGGAAGGGAATCGTCCACCATGAGCTACTTCCAGTTGGTCAGACGATTGATTCTCAACTCTACTGTCGACAACTAGAGAGATTACGCTAAGCAATTTAAAGAAAACGGCCCGAATTGATTAATAGGAAAGGTGTTGACTTACATCATGAGAATGCCCGACCACATACTTCTTTGATGACCCGTCAAAAATTGCGAGAGCTTGGTTGGGAAGTTTTGATGCATCCACCGCATAGTCCAGACATAGCACCCTCCGACTATCACTTATTCCGATCTCTGCAGAATTCTCTCAATGGAATTAAGCTGCTTTCAAAAGAAGCCGGTGAAATCCACTTGATTCAGTTTTTCAACCAGAAACCACAGAAGTTCTTCACCGATGGCATCACGGCTCTACATGAAAATGGCGAACCATTGTCGATAATAATGGAGCATATTTGGTTTAAATAAATTCATAAACCATCGATAATCTCGTCTTCGAGATAACACAACACATACACATACAAACCCTGCCAATGTAAAACTTTTTTGATACAGAAAATTTCTTCACTTCGATTTTTCCCGTAACCTTTTTCGAAGGTGCCATTAGTTCTACTGATTCGAACGTAATCTCCGGGTTTGTATTTATACGTTGTAAAACGTCCCTTTTCACGTCGCTGTACAGCACTAATTATCATATTACGCATCGCTGTATCGACATTATATAGCGTCACGGCAGCCGGCTGCATTTTAATGCTTGAGTATATAGCATGAGTAGGCATAAACCATTTGCTGTAGTATGTCGAGGTAACGATGAGTATTACGATGTGTGAAGTAGCGACACATTCACTCTTTGTTAGGGTGTGATTAAAGCGTTCGACAATCGAGGCTTTTACATCCGGATTACAAGCAACGCGAAATTGTATGTTTTCATCTTTGAGAAATTTTTGGAGTTCACCACCGAGGAATTCTTTCCCGTGGTCGATTTGTAGTAAAACAGGTGTACGACCATCGTTACGCTCGATAATACGTTTAAATGCCTTTGTTATCTCGCGCACAGTTTTGTCCTGCAAGGGTTCGACCCAGGCGTATTTGCTTAGAACGTCAATTACCATAAGCAGGTAGAAGACGTTGTCGTTATAGCTTCTCAATGAACCTAGATCCACGAGATCGGCCTCCCAGACATCGTCAATATTTATAACATTGTAATACAGTCGTGGAAATACACGGTGCACTGGTCCATGAATGGTATCCTGCTGAGTGAGCAAGTCATACACGGTGTCTGCTTTATTTTTGCTACTAATCAAACGTCGCGTACCAGCGTATCCAGCTGGATGCGAGGGGTCATAGTACACTTTTTCAAAAGTCATCTTTCATCGTTCATTGTACAACTTGTTCTAAATCTTTATCCATTTTCAAACACTTTTATTGCTTTTGTTTTCCGACGTTTTGAAGAAGTATTCCCAGGGTGCATTTCGTCGCTGTCATCGTAGTCGTCGTTGGAATTATCACCGATCGCATCCCCATCCATAGAATGTGTGTCGGTATGTTGCAACTATCTGATTTTCTTTTCTTGGTTGTTCAGTACCTCTAGATATACGTAAATCCCACAATGCACTGTTTCCTATGAATTCACGCGGAACGCTCCTTGTTCGTAGACTAACGATAAACTCGCGTCTGCCTGTTGCTTCAAAGTTTTTTCTCTCTCGCTCGTACTGTATCGTTTATAAGGTCGATAATATTAGAATTTGGAACGAGGATACTGTCTATTATCACACAATCGTTTTTGTCCCATCTTATGCTTTTTGATTCATCACTCGTGAGTTTACGTAGAAACTTTAATAGCGCAGTCGCTCGGCGTTTATACATAATCGGAGCGCTATTAACAGCTCAGCCATCTTGATGTTTTACACTACTCTCGTAAAAACCGCCAAGAACGCTACACCAGCCTCTTCTCAGCTCGGACAATTTTCACTGCATTTATCGGATCTACTCAACTCAAAACATGTTCAACAAAACTCAAATTAATTGGCAAGTGTGCACCTTGATAATTTACAAAAATTCAATATTGGTGAAGTGGAGCAAATTAATTTTGTGCATCCTCAAAAGTCTCACCTCGTGGCGTGCTTTGCAGCGCGGGCTGCTTCACGTTTTCACCCACACATTTCTTGTCACGCAATTAATAAAATTGTACGTGCGGCTTATTTAATTTTCATTCAAATCATTTCTTATTTATTTATATATTTTTTTTTTGTAGTTGAGAGAGGAAAAGTGGAAATAAAGACCATTTTCTCTGTCTACATTTTTCGTCTGGGTATTTCACCCCTGTCATGAGTGAAACCTCATTCTCTTTCAATATCTTTCAGATCGTACTAATTATCAGGCAAGGAATTCGCAACAAGACCAGCATTCGTGGATCATCGAGAAATATCATTGTGCGACATCGATAATAATCGGGTGTCGATTGTTCAAGATCCAAGAGTAGATAACCGTATGGCTAAGCGGTAGCATCGTGATATGAGTCAGTTGAAATCGTGGATTCACGGGGTATACTTGTCTCGCTAAATGTGTAATATATGCTCGATCACGTGGGTTTTTAAATATCACCTGTGACGGGTTATTTTTGTAAGCCCGTCACAAAGTCGGATAGAGCGGGGCAGACCTAGGTTGACCTCCTCATTCGGCGAAGAGTTTTCTTCGAGACGATCCAACAGGACAGGGATATTAGCGTGCGGCACAATAAATATTCACTTTGTGTTTCTTTTATCAGGAGTACAAATTGAAAATGCGGGATTTTTTTCTATTTTTGAACGTTTATTCTGAAAAAATGGTAACAAATGAATTATTGAAAGTATTGTCCATCGCTAGCCACAACTTTTTCCCATCTTTCTGGCAATTTACGGATACTGTCGCGAAAAAATTCGGCCGGCTTGGCTGCTATCCAGTCATCGACCCATTTTTGGGCTTCTTCGTAAGAATGGAAGCGCTGGTCAGCTAGGCCATGTGTCATCGATCGGAAAAGGTGGTAATCGGAAGGAGCAATATCTGGGCTATACGGCGGGTGGGGTAAGACTTCCCATTTCAGCGTTTGTAGGTATGTTTTGACCGGCGCTGCAACATGTGGCCGAGCGTTGTCATGTTGCAAAATTACTTTGTCGTGTCTTTGCTCGTATTGTGGCCGTTTTTCTTTGAGTGCGCGGCTCAAACGCATCAATTGAGTTCGGTATAGTGCTCCTGTGATGGTTTCGTTCGATTTCAATAGCTCATAATACACCACACCCAGCTGGTCCCACCAAATACAGAGCATGAGCTTGGCGCCGTGAATATTTGGTTTGGCCGTCGATGATGATGCATGGCCGGGGTAACCATATGATTTTTTGCGCTTCGGGTTATCGTAATGGATCCACTTTTCATCACCAGTGACAATGCGATGCAAAAAACCCTTCCGTTTTTGCCGTTCGAGCAGCAGTTCGCATGCAAAAAAACGGCGCTCGACGTCTCTCGGCTTCAGCTCATACGGCACCCAATGTCCTTGCTTTTGGATCATTCCGAGGGCTTTTATACGATGGGAAATGGCTTGTTGTGTCACTCCCAATGAATCTGCGAGCTCTTGTTGAGTTTGACACGAGTCTTCATTGAGTATTGCCTCCAATTCAGCATTCTCAAACTTTTTCACTTGGCCCGGCCGCTCTTTGTCCTCAACGTCAAAATCACCACTTCTAAACCGCACAAACCATCTCTCGCACGTTGAAACCGATGGAGCATGACTCGGATAAGCCTCGGAGACCAATCGATGTGCTTCAGCAGCACTTTTCTTCAAATTAAAGAAGTAAATTAAAACTTCCCGCAAATGCTGTTTTGTTGGCACGAAACTCGACATATTGAGAGCTCAAAAAAACTATGAATTTGACACTGCGACAAATTGACACATACTGAAAATTAAAGCTATAAGACGTAGCTTTGACATGAACATAGTCACAGTACTGCCTGATGCGTATAGCGTTAGTAACGCCATCTGTTATCAAACCCGCATTTTCAATTTGTACCCCTGATATTTTTTTTTGTATGATAATCCCGAGCGGGCGACGGCCCGAGCACTGGATTGCGAGCATCGGCAGGAAGGTCAGCCGCGGAAGCATAAAGGACACCGATGTATCGACGAGAGGAGAGATCTCGAGTCTCCGTAGTCATCATGCTAGAAGGCCGTAGCCCCGACTATGACCTTAGTGCTCTCGCAAAGAGAATCCCGCTAAGAGCATCCCCGCAGCATCTCATGGGGGACCGGAAGATGCAACGATCTCGGGCGGCGTTTGAATTTTCGCTGCGCTACGGAGTTTCATTCATTTCATTCACTTCGTGCTGCTGCTACGGACGAGGCATCGAAGCTCTCGCTAGAGCCATTGCTGGCTCGGATATTAACCCGAGTTGCAAGTGCCGTCACCATGCTTTAAATTTTATTGGTGACTACGATTTTGAGGGAGAGAGTTTATCGCCTCAAACAACGAGAGCCAACGTATTATCGAGGAATCTTGCGCCGTATTTTGTACAACGAGGATGTGTATACCAGGTCCGCTGCTGAGTCTGTCCGACGAGAACTGACACCTGTCCCCGCGATTCTGGACCACTGCGAGATTATTTCTCGAGAGGCTCCCGATACTGCAACCTTCCGGTAAGGCCGTCGTTCGTCTCTGGTTTTAGTGTGCGAGTCAGCTCCAGTAATTTTTGTGAGAAAACCCGAGCAATATTGTTGTGACGGCACGCTGTCGTGCTGGAAATTTAATGTCTTTTCTTATATAAGCGGTCGAGCAGCTACCGCTCGGTATATAAATCTTGCGATAATTCGCTTCTCGAAAGATTAAAGGATCGCCGAAGGGGTTCCGTTTCATTAATATGGTTCATATTTCATTATCGCGTGAGATCACGCGAGCTGTGTGCGCGTGACGAGAAAACCCGAGCGAATGCTGTGTGTAAGAGTTGAGTGTCGTCAACTTTGAAAAATCGCTATCGTTTAAATTGTTGGATATGCGTTGTTGTGCTAGCGAGTTTGATCTAGAATTATTCTTTTGTTATGGAAGGTGATTTGTTTTCCTGCGTCCGCTTTCCGTTTCTGTTCGGTTTAATTATTTATTTTATTTATTTTATTTATTTTATTTATTTTATTTAATTTATTTATTTTATTTATTTTATTTATTTTATTTATTTTATTTATTTTATTTATTTTATTTATTTTACATAGATTCGCTTTTAATTTCTGACTGCGACGTACTATATTGTAACGGTAATTTCTTATCGTTAACAATAGTTTTTATTTTTCGTGGGAAATCGAGCTCGATCACAGAATTAATTAATATTCGACTTCAAGGTAGGTGAGAATAAGGTTATATATATTGTTAATAAGGTTTATTAACAAAAGCAATTTCAATAAAAATATCAGTATTCGGTTTCTTGCCACCGATAACCCGTACAATGCATTGAAATTCGGTAATTCCGACGATTATTTTCACAATTTTTATCGTATATTTCGTTTGCATAGATTCTCGGTACACCCGGCTTGAAAATCTGTTATTGTTTTGTACGCTGGTATTGAGCTGTACGCTCGATGCACACACACACCGCTAGACACGTCTGACTCGCTCTTCGAGCCGATATCTCGCTTATATCGCTATCCGTCTCTATCTCTCACACAGTTTACTTCCTTTCGATCTCTTTCTTTCTCACATGCTTATACACTTCTCGATTATCCTACCTATTTAAATGCTATATGACCTAATTCTATTTTCTCATACACTGCTGACCTAATTCTATTCAATTCATTCTCTACACTTAACTCTATTCACTTTATTCTATTCTTGGTAAAACTTCCGTTTAGGGGGCCCACCTCCGATCGTGTTGTAGCTTTGTAGGTTATGTGCGTATTTGGATGGGTCCTTAGAAATAATAAACTCTTCTTGTACGATAAAACATGAATATAATTAAGAATGAGCACTTTAAAAAAAACAGTCTCTATACTTTCTTCACTTAATGTCTGTCCGATATTTGTGTTCGCTACAGCAATATATATTTCACATTTTTCCTTACAATAAAAAGAGACTTGCACGTGTCGGTTGGACATACATTTCGTTCTAGATCTTTTCTTTTGTGCGCATACACCAGCAACACGTTATAAAGTCGTTTAGCCTTGACGCATTACCAACTTGACGACATAAAATAGTTACATCTCAACACTCCTCCTGAACTATTTTGTTTCGCAATTCTTCGAAGGGCTTACGAGTCAGGGGCTTTGTCAGAATATCGGCTAGTTGTTCGGAACTTCTAACATGTTTCAGTTCAACTGTCTTTCCAATATGCTCTTGAATGAATTTCCTTCGAATGTCGATATGCTTCTTCCCCTTCATTATTTTGCCTTCATGGGTATTCTGTAGCATGTGGATAGCAGACTGATTATCAACATACAGTGTTATTGGTTGATCCAGAATTAAGAATTTAAGTTCATTTCCGATGCGTCGAATCCAACAAATGTCATCAATTGAAGTAACACCAGCTCGATATTCAGCTTCAGCAGTCGAGGTTGCTACAAGACGTTGTTTTTGAGTATACCAAACAATAGGACCTCCTCGAACTACAAGTACTCCGCTGGTGGAATGTCCTGCGATTGTATCTCCTCCGTAATCGGAGTCAGTATTTGCAACAAGCTTCTTATCTCCATTGAAGATTATTCCATAGTGAATAGTTCCTATCAAGTATTGAAAAATACGTTTGACCATCTTCCAGTGACTTTTCATTGGCTTATTGCAAAATCGGCTCAAGTAGTTTACAGCAAAGCTGATATCAGGACGAGATATTGTAGCGAGATACAGTAGACTTCCTATAGCTTCACGATAAGGTTCAGACTTTTCCAGTAGTTGGTTATTTATATGATTTTCCTGATCTGTGAACATTCCTCGTTGCATTGGTGTTGATGCAGGATTTATTGTGTTAAATTTAAACCGTTGCAAGATTTTCTCTGCGTACTTTGACTGATTTACAGAAATTTCATTCGGAACATTCTGTATTTAAATGCTGAGATATGACAGTTGACCTTCGTGTGCAGTGTCAAAAGTGACTTCGAATTTTTTATTTAGTCTGTCTAAGATTTCAATCATGTCATCTTCACTTATTCCAGCGATAAGTCCATCATCGACGAATCAAGCGAGTATCATACTTATGTCTTTGTTGTAGTAGATACAAGGGTCATCATCGGTATTATCAAATTTAAGAGACTTAAAAAATTTCGAGAATTCTTCGTTCCAGTTTTTCGGGGCTTGTTTTAAACCATAGAGACTTTTGTTTAGCTTACAGACATGACCAGTACCATCGTTGAAACCTTCGGGTTGATATTTACATAAAAATGTCTTCTTTTAGAATTCCATGCAGAAATGCTGTCTTGACATCAAAGGTCATTAATTTCATTTTGTTTGAAGCTGCAAGACTGAGGATTAATCGAATTGACACATAATGAATAACGGGACTAAATGTTTCAGAATAGTCAATTCCTTCCTTTTGTTCAAAACCTCTTAGAATGAGTCTGGCTTTGAATCGACCATCTTGCTTCTGGCGTAGAATCCAGCGACAGGTCAAAGGTTTTATGTACTTAGAAGATTCTACCAAGTCCCAGGTTTTTATTTTTATTTGTGAGCTGAATTCCTCAGACATTGCTTTATGCCACTGCTTATCTTTCAAGGCTTCTGAGACAGAAATGTCTTCAAATCCTTCCATCATGGCCACATTAGCTTGGTTTTCTCCATGAAAGTAATCCATTTCAAAATCTCCAAATCTGGTAGGGGGGATTTAAAGATGCAGGCTGGTTTCGATTTGACGGAACAGTCGAGTCATCAGATTCATCAGAAATATGACCCGAATTGTCGGATGGTTGATCATCATTTGAGTCTACAGAGTTAAAACTTTCAAATTCAGTACTTTCGGATTCTCCTCCTGAACTTTTATTTCGACTTTCTGATAGTGGAACTTCAATTTTAGTGTAGCCTTTTTCGATTCCAGTTTTCTCATCGAAAATGATATTGTCAGAGCTGACTATAGCACGTTCATCAGATAGGTAGATTCTGTAGCAAGGTGAGTCCAAATCGTAACCTACGAAAATTCCTCTTTTCGATTTCTTTTCAGTCTTGGCTCGTTTTTGATCTTGAATTAGGACAAAGCTTCTCAGTTTTCTGACATCTACTCTGCGTCCAAACCATAGTTCTGCAGGACTTTTACCTTCCAATGAGCTTGTTCCAGTTTGATTTATGGTGAAAACTGCATAGTTGACAGCTTCAGCCCACAAATTTTCATTCAAGTCTCGAGTGTGTATAGCAGATCGAGCTGACTCAACGACTGTGCGCATTTCTCTTTCAATTCCGTTTTGTTTCAAGTCCGTTCTGTTGAGGTGTATAAGCATTTGATCTGGTATGAAAAACTCCAACTTCTTCCAAGAGTTTTTTGGTGTCGTCATTTTTAATTTCAGTACCATTATCAGACCTTAAGCACTTGATCTTTCTGTCCAATTGATTTTCTACCATCTTCATGAAAACATCGAGTTTTAAAGCTGCTTCGTCCTTCGTTTTAAAAAAATATGCTGTTCTGAAATGTGAGAAATTATCTTTAAACAAAAGAAAATACTTGGCTCCTCCTAGAGAATTAATGATCATTTTACATAAATCGACAGGAATCAGATCTAAAGGATTTTTGTCAACTTTCGGATTTTTCGGGTGAAAATTTTTGTGCTGTTTTCCATAAACACAACCTGTACAGACATAATCATTCCAGTCGTCGACTCCACTTTTATTTAAAATTTCTCTGACATACTTGACATTTTGGTGAGCAAGTCTTTCGTGCCAAGTTTTAATCGAAGCAGCCAGCAGACATTTCTCAGACTTAAAGAACCTGAAGAAGTAGTTTAGTCACATACTACTGTGTTCAAAAAGTAAGGTGAATTTTGTTTAAAATACATTTTTTAAATTTATTCTTCCAAATCGATTTCGTTCCCCTCAAAATAATCCCCCCTAGCTACAATACACTTATGCCAACGTTTTTTCCAATCTCTGAAGCATGCTAAAAAGTCGTCCTCAGGTATAGCCTTCAATGCGCGTAGCGATTCACGTTTGATCTCTTCAATCGACTCAAAACGATTTCCCCGGAGTGGTCTCTTGAGCTTTGGGAACAGCCAGAAGTCACACGGTGTTAAATCAGGCGAATACGGTGGTTGTGGAGCGTCATGAGTGGAGTTTTTGGCGAAAAACTCACGAAGAACCAAACGCCAATTTTGGCACCTAACGCGATTTGACTCTTCTGAGGCACAAATGATCCTTCAAAATTGCTTGCACTGATCCAATTGATATTGCGAGCATGTCGGCAAGGTCTCGAATTGTCAATCGACGATTTTCGAGCACCAATTCCTTGATTTTCTTGATGTGTTGCTCATCAATTGACGATGGTCGTCCAGAGCGTTCCAAATCATCAACACGTTATCTGCCTTCTTTGAAGTCTTTGTACCACTTGTAACCATTTTTCTGTGACATGGTCTCGTCACCGAAGGCCTTTTGTAAGATTCGATACGTTTCAGCGGCGGAAATTTCATTCCGCAAGCAAAATTTAATAGCACTTCTTTGTTCAACAAAATTCGACATCGTGAAAATTGCCAAATTCACTTTTCTCTGTTCACAAAACCAAGCGTAAACTAAAAACTAATGATGATATTGACATGTAATTTGTCACAGATGTCACTAACAGTCCTACCAACTTGAAAAAAAATTCATTTGTCCGATTCGGTTAACGCGGGAAGTTTAAATTAAAAATTCACCTTATTTTTTGAACACAGTAGTACGCCACACCTTATGATGACGCAATAAGAGCGGAGCGTGCAAGCGACAACATCAACTTTCAACCATGAATGATAATTTTTTTAATTTCGCGACCGAAGCGTAGCGACGGGAGGCGCTACCCGTGGAACCTAGATGTCACCAAACACGAATTAATTAATTAATTAATTGATTAATTAATTGATTAATTAATTGATTAATTAATGATTAATAAATTAATCAATAAAAATTTCATATTATTAATAAATACATTAATAAATGATTAATAAATTAATTAATACACACACGCACACATACAAAAGTATGCATACAAATACATACAAATTACCTTCGGTCTTTATGCATACAAATGTGTCCATTTTTGACACCTTTGACGCTTAATATCTTTGTTCGCCGATGTGACCGCCAATTTTGTCAAGAGAAAAAGTTGTTCTCCGTGCGAAAACGCATCGAATACACTTGGTCCGAAGGCGATCGGAGGTGGGCCCCCTAAACGGAAGTTTTACCCTATTCTCTTAACTCTATTCCAGTAATTCTATCTAAATCTAGATCAATATCTATTTTCTTAGTAGTTCACTAATAATTCTTGTATTTTAATCGACTCGCCTGTCCTGCTGCCTTTTTCTGTGGTTGTTCGTTACGGATCTTCACAATCACCAGGAATGATAATCTTTCGATAATTTGCCGGTTTCTACTTTTTACAATAAACACATTTCGAGATCGAATATTTTCGGTAAAAGTTCCAAACTGATAATTTTAACGCTTTTATAATGCACGTGTTCTCAAGATCAGAGCCTCGAGCTAAAAGAGCCTTTTCCCCCCGCGCAGGCTCTTTAATACCCTTCCCCGCGCCTCGTTCTGCTCTTCGTCATCATCCGCTTTTGTTTTAAAATCTATCGCGATTTTTTAATTTTGCGGCTTGCCGTCGCCGAGCTACCTGTCTTCCCCTCGCCGCCAATCGAGGCCAGCTGGTCGCTGACCTGCTGTTTACGGCAACGATGGAATTCCGGAGGTGTGACGTACCTAGTTTTTGTCACATCTCCGGGTTCGGTGGCCTAGTGCCCGCAAACCTCGAAACATTCGGACATAATCTCGGTTTTTATAATCGTTCAAAATAATAAAAGAGGCTAGAGAGTGTAACTATGTTACAATATCTTATTTATCGTTGTTAGCCAGGCGAACCAGATAGGGCAAGTGAGTGTGCGGTGTGGAGAGTAATTCGAGTGTTTTATTGTTGTCACCAGTCCGAAAATTTCTTTTGTCATTATCGTCGAGAAACATTGCATTAATGGGAATTTTAGGTTTATCAACTGCAACAAATTGTTCATTATATTTTTGATTCCTTAACTGCCGTGTTGAGATTTTCTTCGCGAGACACCTCTGACTAACCCATCCCCTCTACCAATCACAAAGGCTGCAGCGAAGCCGAGCTGGCCCCGTGCATTCTGCGTGCGAATTAAATTTGTCTTGGGAAATAATTAATCTCTCAGAACTGGCGCCCAACAGCACGGGCTTTTCTAACCATCTGCAAGAGCTGGAACTGGTTGAGTTGGAAATATTGGTTACACGCCATATAATTAGCGTTTAATGACATATCACATTGTCCATGCCCCTGATGGAAAATGTTTTGTGCGATAAAAATCACACTAATATTTTTATGATGGCTACCTTTTTTAAAAAGGTCGACAATTGTATCATTTAAAGATTCGCGCATTAATTCGTCGACGATAATCAATTTTTTCAAGTTATTATAGCTTAACTGCAGAGATCTTATCAAAAGAATTGCCAAAGAAAGCTTTAGTTAAGTTCACAAACCTTATAAACGCCGCTTTTAAATTTAAATATGTACCCAGTTTGTGGAAAATTGCAGAAGTAATCATGAGTCCAAAACCTGGGAAACCACCACACGAAACATCATCTTATAGGCAATTTCAATATTGCCAGTTATATCTAAGCTATTTGAGAAGTTATTGGTACAAAGGTTAAATTCGATAATTGAGAGAAAAAACTTAATTCCAAATCATCAGTTCGGTTTTCGTAGGCAACACTCAACAATAGATCAAGTGCATAGAATAAACAATATTATTGAGAGAGCACTAGAAGAGAAAAAGGTATATTCAACTGTATTTTTGGACATTGCACAGGCTTTTGATAAAGTTTGGCACGAAAGGCTTAACCATAAGTTAAGAACTTTCTGACCAATGCAATTCACTGGAATACTGGAATCATATTTGAAAGATAGGTTCTTCAGAATAAAACTAGATGATATATATTCTGAATTGAAATAAATCAAGGCAGGAGTACCACAGAGAAGTGTATTACGGTCGGTTCTACACCTACTGGTGTGGACTTTCGCAGATGACACGGCAATGATAGCTGTTGGAGGAAGCAATGAAGAATCAACACACAAGTTACAATCAGCTGTTACTAAAATATATAATTGGACCAAAGGATGGCAAATTAAACTGAACGAAGCTAAATCAGTTCACATCAACTTTACAAACAAACGACTCGAACATATTCCGGTTACCATAAATCAACAAGTAATACCGTATGCGAATACAGCAAAGTATCTCGGTGTGACACTCGATGCAAAACTCCGATGGAAGGCCCACGTCAAAACAAAAAATGAAAAATTAAAACTTAAATACAGGAAAATGTATTGGTATTGGAGAATCAGTTGGCGCACGGCGATCGATATTCGTCGTGCACCTACTTGTTGCGGTGCTCTAGCACATGTCGTTCGGTTGAGCCGAAGATAGCCGAGGCAGGGCTTCGCGAAGCCGAGGATGTGCCTCGTTGGCATGCCGCGCAGTGATGCCAGATGAGGGAATTTTGCCCCTATCTCGCTGCCCTCACCACGCTGCCCGTGCGAGGCGCGTCAGGGGAAGGCTTGCGCCGCTAGTAACAAATCTCGTCTCGATTGCGCTTTACGTTGTCTCGCCCCACCCACTTCACAACAGCCACTGCTTTTATGAAATGAGTTATGGAAGATTTTTAAATGAATATATATAAATATTATATATATAAATAAATAAATGATAAAAGTAAAGAAATATATAAAACGCTTACTAATTTTGCAGCCGTCAGCAAATGAATAGTGCATTACAATATCCAACACCAAATTGTAGTCCTTTACACGAAAGGTTCATTACCATTTATTGAATAAAAAGGAATTGTAATGCTCTACTCACATCCCAGGCCTGCGTAGTGTGTGACGTCACACGCTGCCTGACTGTTGATTGGTCGATGAGCCGAGTCTGCGCACGGCTTAGTGTGTGGCGTCACATGCTGCCTGACTGCTGATTGGTCAGTGTGCCGGTTGCGCGCGCAGTGGGCGCTAAAACAGACCCAGTAGAGAGGGTACCCAAACAGGAACAAAATTCCCTCATCTGGCATCACTGATGCCGCGTCGAGCGAGAGGATGTCTCTCTCGCTTGACTTCGGTTTCGCTCACCGGCTATCTCGCTCAACTGACTTCAGCGCCCAACGACGCTTTCATACTCGCAGCCATGTTGAAAATTTAGGCACTTTTTCGCTACGCATCCGCTGGACAGCACACGCATCTTAAGGACTCTCGGACAATTTTTCACGGACACATACATTGAACTCGCTCAACTTCTCGTTCACCAGGACTCATTGCTCAAGGTAAGCGTGCACTGGTATAATTTTGTGCAAATTCACTATCAGTGAGGAGGAAATACGGTACATCAGCACTTTGTCTCACTTGTGGCGTGCGCTGCAGCACATTCTGCACCACGTTCTCATCATTTATTTTGCTGGCTTAATTAATATAATTAAGCAGGTGCTGTATATTCACTGTAGTTTTTCCCCAGTAAATCTGCTGGGAAAGTACAGTGAATATTTTCTGCTCAATTGTACAACCTCAGTCCATGTTTGTAATGTGTTATGCAGTGCTGACTGCGGCAATGTCTCATACTTTATTCTCAGCGCTCAAGCATTGTCAATTGCAAGTGCTCTCATCGATTCATTGTAACCTCTCTTCAACGAACTGCTGAGAGCTTGCAGTGAATCGCTTACAAACTCTTACGCACTCATTATTCTCCAGCGTGTCGTGCTACGCAGTACTGACTGCAGCACGCACACCGCTCTCAGTCCCTACAGCACACAATTAATATAATTGTGTGTTGGTTCTCAGTCCAAATATTCTGCTGAATTCATTTTGTTCATATAGTTCAATTCTTTAATTTTTTGGTGTAATGATTTTATGTCAATTTTGTTGTTTTACAAATTTCAACTTATTTTAACATTTAAAATTCTTTTCAAAACTATAACCAAAATTATATTTAAACTATATGCTATACAACGGAAGGTGGAAGAAACCACTTCCTCAATATAACATCTCTGTGTCTGGTTTACTTTCCCTCTTGTATCGAGTGAGGCTTCATTCCATTTGTTGATCCATCCAACAAGACTAAATCTCAACTAAGGCTATTGAAACCGGTTTGGACTTATGGCATTCAACTTTGGGGCTATACCAAACAGCAACGTTGATATCATCCAAAGATTTCAGAATAAGGTATTAAGGAACATCGTTGGGGCACCCTGGTACATCAAGAACAAAGACATCCATAGGGACCTAGAAGTGGACTTAGTCTCAAATGAAATTCAGAGAAACGCAAGAAGACATACCGAAAGACTCCAGCAGCATGTGAATACTGAAGCAATTCAGCTTTTAAACAACACTGATATAGTACGCAAACTCGAAAGAACCAAACCTTTTGAGTTAGTATAATTAATAGTATAAACAGCGTAGTGCTGATCTAAATTGACTACAAAAACGTGGTTTATTTTCATTTCACCCGACACTATGGAACGTCAATGGGAAGGAGCCATAGATATTAATAAGTATAACAAATTAGGTTAGAATAAAATTGCTCATTAGTCCACGTGACTAGACTGTAATTTTATAAAGTATTGAATAAACTTTATATTGAAAGTAGTAAAAAAAAATATTGCTTGAATAATCCTCCTGTTGCGGTAGACCCTCGTTAAATTCAATTTTTGGGATTTTGGATTTTTTATTACTGCTGGTCTCAGTAATTAACGATGACGATGGTTGTTGTTCACATGTGTTATTCAGAGCAGCGATATCAGAATCGAGAGTATCTCCGTAATAAATTACAATTCGGTCAAATTCAACGTTGCTCATTGAATTGAGAAACTTTAGACATTTTCTTACGAAAACTGTTTTCCTACATCCGGTGGGACCACAAATCAGCGACGTCCACGGGTGTTTCCAGCGTACATCCATTATTTTTACTTATGAAGCGTAACAAATCCACGATACTATTGATAATGATGGTAATGATGACGATGAATATCGTAGAGCAACGAGATGCAAAGTCGCATACACCAAGTACACAATAAGCGTATTAGCTACCCGGACGGCGGTGGCGCGTCCTCACACGTCGTTTTTAGCTTATTAGACGTGTGCGCGGGCCCGGTTCAGCTTATACTGATACACGCTCGCCTGCTCATAAGCTTATGAGCGAGCATGTGTCGCCACGGCACATGCGCACAATTTAGATTTTGAAGTGCATGTGTATTCAGAAGATTGTGATTTTTTTTGTTTTTCACTATTCGGCGTCCATTTTAAATAAATATTTCAAATCTTTGAAAGCAACTATCAATAATAATGCTGAGTAAAAAAACACGTTTTAATAGTATACATGTTTTATTGATGATTTATCAATCTTAAAATAAATGAACGAGTGAAAATAAAAATTTATCGTCTTTTCAAAGGAAGTTTTGTTACTCACTCTTTTGTTTTTTACTTCAATTTTGTATTTTTTATTTCATTAAAATTTTTGAAATCTCGCCAAAAAATATTTTTTTATTATTTAAATATTTATCAATTTTAAAATGATTGAACGACTAGAGAATAAACATTTTATCATCTTTTGTTATTCGCTCTTTTGTATTTTATTAAAAATTGTTTAATCTAGCAAAAATAATTTTTTATTATTTAAAAATTTTATTACTGTTTTCAAAAATTTAATAAAATATATTGTCAACGCCAATGACTCTATGGACCAAGTTTTACTTTGATTGGTTGACTGAAAGCGGTTTAATTCATTATATTTAAAAAATTTTATTATTTTTTCAAAAATTTAATAAAAAACTGAGACATACAAACTATCTGAGAACGCGCGGTGCACACACTAAGGCATCGCTACCGCGCGTTACGCACACAGGGTAAGACCGGCCTCTACTCAACAGCTCATGACGCTCGGTACGCATACCACAAAGCACCGCTACCGAGCGTCGCGCACACAAGCTAGGCCGGCATATAGGTGACCAAGTCCCGTTATTCCACCCGAAAAACACGAATAACGAAATATTAAAAACCAACGACGATTTTTAAAAATGAAGTACCAGTGGGCTACAGGACATGGGCTACAGGACCGCCACCAACTATAGTCATACTGATAGCATGGGCCAGCTGGAGGGGATTCTGGTATAAAAAGACCAGAATTTCCGCACTCGAGGAACAGTTTTGTTCGCAGGTCCCGCCAACGCAGAAGTCCAGCTACCAGGAAGGAAGAGCAGCCAACCCTTGCTAGGTGCAGCCGTACTGATAGAGCCCAGCTGTGGTACCTGACGGACATTTAAACAAGAAGCAGCTGAGTCGGTGCTGCGCTCGAGACCAAAGCCCCGCAGCCCCAAACAACAACAAAGCGGACTATCTCTGTCTCTTTTCCTCTCACTCTGGTAGCAAAGGATCGAGCGAACAGCAATCTACTCTCTCGGACACGAAATGCTCCTCACAGCAGATTAAATAACGAGGATATAATATCTGCATTATGAAAGACCATATAGCATAGAAATTACAGTAGGGATACAAATTAAAAGATAGATTTACGGCAAAATATAAAGAGACGAGAAATACACCAGCTACGGCCCTGATATACCGAGTCACTGCGCATGCACTCAGGATGCATCACACTGTCGCCGGATAGTAGCAGCGGTCGGGTGGACGCGCAAGTCAACCTTGAAACAAAATCATCATATCAGCAGTAAAATCCACTCCGACCGACGGGCCTATAGTGGGTATTGAACGACTCAGTGGTAGACACAAGGATAGTCTCGATACTAGGAGCGGCGGCCGGCTAGTTACCGACGGTACGCATGCTAAAACTCTTACCCAGGGAACGCGACGGGTAGATAAGAATTATCAAGCAACGTTTATTTTTCTTTTATAAATTCAATATCAGTTAACGAATATCTTCACATTAGGAATTAGATTATTTATCAACATCTCTTTTCACGTCATAGTGCATATTGTTAATCGAATGACATATCTCTATTCTCATAAATTCTATAAATTCACCCGCGTACACGATTATACATGCACTCGAGTGCCCGGGAATAACTGAATGTGAGGCGCGAGGTAGCCAAAATACCGAGAGAAACAGGGTCAGATAATTGAATTTTCTATTTATTCTCTTTTGTATCATATAACTAAATTTTGTGTTACTCTGAATAAACCCTACTTCTACCTATTACAAAAGCCTAAAATTACTTTCCTTCCTGCTCGAGTCCGAACAAGCCCATTAAGGGCAATGTTAACGTTTAATACCGTTACAAAACATTGTCAATGTCAATGAGTCTATGGACCGAGTTTTACTTTATTTGGTTCGCAAAAGTGGATTAAATCTTAATTCACTTTTACTTTGTTTCGCAAAAATTAATACACTTTCCGTCAATCAATCAAAGAAAAACTTGGATGATAGATTCATTGGCATCGGCAATGTATTTTATTAAATTTTTGAAAAAAAATATAAATATTTTTATGAAATTAAAAAATTTTAATAAAAAATACAAAATTGAAATAAAAAACCAAAGAGTGAAAATTAAAATGTTTTTCTCTATAGACAAAACATTTTTATTTTTACTTGTTCAATTATTTTGCAATTGATAAATACTCATGCATGTAAAACCCCGTCCGTGTTTACACCATATACAGAGGATTTCTACGGAAAATTGTATTTTTAAGGGTTAGTTTTTATATTCTGAGTATCATGTACAATTTTTCCTTACAGCTATGCGCTCGCTACTTGTATCATGTAGCAGCGAGAGCAACGCTGGACCTTCCAGCGTCGACTCGTGCTTAGCGTCACCGTTGTCATGCATTACCCCGCCTAGCTACGGCGATGACGACGACTCAATGTCGGGTGTATCAGACGGCGGTGACGACGATATGTGGGTCATCGCGGATGATGATGATAACGACGATGATAACAACGAATTGGCGTCAATGGAGGCCCAGGAGCCCGACCATGTTAAAGATGCCGATGATGTGGGCATGGAGGAGGAGGAGGAGGAAGACGATGACACCATCAGCGACGACGATGGTGTCCTCAGCAGCCCGGCTAGCCCTGACCCAGAACAGCCGGGCATACAGGAAGAACAACCATTGATGGTTCAGCAGCGGCCACTTACCAGGTGTATGCATAAGTTTTTTCCGGTTTTTTGGTAAAAAAAAACACGTAATTTTCAAGGGAAATTAATTTTTGTTTTATTCAAAATATTGGCCATCGGCTTCTACACATTTCGCCCATCTTTCAGGTAACTTATGAATACCATGCCAGAAAAACTGCTTGTCTTTTGCGGCAAAACATTCGTCGAGCCACTTTCCAACTTCCTCGAAATTGCTGAAGTGCTGCTCTGGGAGCGCGTGCCCCATTGATGCGAAGAGGTGATAGTCAGATGGCACCAGGTCTGGCGAATACGGCGGGTGCGGAAGGATGTCCCATCCAAGCGATTTCAAAGTGTCTTTCACTGCTTTTGCTGTGTGAGACGGCGAGTGACTTTGCGATTTTCTATTTGACGTTCATTCAAATCGTGTGGGACCCATTTACCGAGTTTATTGATCTTCCCCATTACTCGTGAACGTCTGCTGATTGTTTCTTGTGACACATGTAATGCTTCTGCTAATTGCCGTTGAGTTTGAGTTGGGTCATCATCCAATAACTCCTGCAATTGCTCGTCTTCGCATTTTTGTGGTCTACCAGAGCGCTCACTGTCTTTCACATTGAAATCACCACTTTTTAATTGTCGAAACCATGTCTCACATGTTCTAATCGATGGAGCGTGTTCACCATATGTTTCTACCAGCAAACGTTGACTTTCAGCAGCCTTTTTCTTTTGATTAAATAAGAAAAGCAATGCGTGCCGCAAATGTTCTTTTTCAGGCACAAAACTCGACATGATCACTGAACGATAAAACAAAGACGCTAGTTTTTGGCGGACTCAACTTGTGTGTGTTTGTAGGTTAATGTCAGACGAACAAAATGACGTATGTGTCAAATTAATACACTGCGTACTTTTCGCTGGCGCCATCTCTTAGTTAAACCGGAAAAAACTTATGCATACACCTGGTAATATAGACGACGCATCCACGGAATCCGTGGATGACTCAGATTATGGTGAGTCAAATTGATTTTTAAAAAATATTTAGTATTAGATTATTTTATTCAATTTACTTAATAAGATTAATTTTCTGATAGATGTCCCGCAACAAGTGGTCCTGCCGGATGTCATGAACGAGGCGGAAAACATCCACGATAGTCCCGATACCCGCGAGTCACCGCCGCCTCACGAGCAAGATTTTGTCCTGGACGAAGATGTGGTGGTGATTCGCTTCCGCGTGATACCTTACTATCACGCGGATGGTACGGTCGGAAATAATTCCGACTTCTACAACGAGGACAATGACCTTGTTGCCGTACGCATGTACGAGGCATGGCGCGGACCCCCTGAAGAAAGAACGTAAAAATCCTTGACTCTGGATTTTTTACAGCTTGCTGGCCTCTGCTGCTGTCGCCGATACTGTTACGTCAAAATCGCGGCCTATCTTACGATCCCACGAATTTAACATGGATTTCACGTTTCGGTGTATCTTTTCCGTGCTCTGGTCAAGGAGAATAAATTCTCCCTTTACCACACCCGACGAGAAAATACCGAAGACGCAAGCCCGTTTTTGAGTCTAACCTCGCGGAAAATTACTCGGGATAGGGCTGGAGTGCGTTTTGTTCTTGGTTGGGGATAATCACTTCACGAATTATGGGGAGGGACTTGAATGACAATTTCACGCGGAGCAAGATTTCACTTTAATTGGTAATTGAAAATTATACCTACGGTTGTTTGTTACTGTGGTTCTTACTGTTGAACGTTGGTTGGGCGTAGATTAGTGTAGTCAGACAGACTACAAATCGAACGTAGGCGTTGGTGCGTATTAATAATTATTTATTGAAATAAAACTACATGAGTAGTTGAATGTTGCACGTTCAATATTCCCGATTTTACAAGCGTTAATAATTATAAGGACTGTACTCTTACTCTGTACTACTTGAAACTATACTTTGTGAAAATTAAGCCGTGGTGAAAATTTATCGTTCTGGACTGCTTTATTTCCCGGCAAACAGTACTACTTGTTGCCTTGGAAAAATTCTAATTCACTGCCGGCGACTTATTGACTGCCAGACTAGTGATTAGTCCTCTACTTGACCCCCCGTGAAACTGTGTCGCCGGCCGATTTTCGCGGCCTTTTATAGGGCTCCTGAGCGTCGAAAATTCTTGTCGTCAAGCGCGTAAAAGAAGAGAAGGGATAAAACCCTATCCTGATTATAAGAATTTCCCCGTGGTCCATCTCGACCATACACGTATTCATTCCCCTTACTCCGCAGAGTAGCTTCTCGACATGCAGAGCCATAGATCTATGCAAGTGCATCGGTATGGCGCGCTCTGATTTGTCCGCGCGATGTGCTACACAGAGGACCATGCGATTAGGTGAGGGAACGCGTTCGAAGCGTTTTTCCCCGGAAAATGAGGCGATTTTTACCACCCCGCTTCTTGGCCTACTTTCAATAGAATTTCCTAGTTTAGGTAATATCCTTATGCTCGCTTCTCTGTAGATGTGTCTATGGTAATGGCTTAGTTTTCCAGCGTTTTTACGGAACTTAAATAAATCCTTCACATGAAACCACTAATAATAATTTTGTTACAGCTTCTGTAGTTAATTTTGACGTATGCAACCTGATTTCTGCGTTAATCTCTTATTAGTATAAATGGTTTCGTTGGGTTATGGCTTATTCCATACATCATTGGTTATTCGTTAAATTAGTGATTACTCTAGTTATAGCTAATGAGTTTTCTTAAATAATTTGTTAGTTAGACGTTAGATTTCTTATAGTTAATAAGTTTTCTTAAATAATTTGCTAGTTAGACGATTATTCTCGTGCTATAGGAACGAGAGCGAGAGAGAGAGATAGAGATTTTACTTGAGAACGACTCGTCTAACTTGGTTACTCGTACATTTTGTTCGTACGCAAGTCGGCTAGATCGCCGTTCAGCCCTAGCGATAAGACGTTTGTCGTGGCGCAGAGAGTCGCCCCAGTCTCGCTTTCCTGCAGAGGAAGCTCTATTGAAACGCGTTACCGTTTTCTTTCTTTCTCGATTCGTTTTACTTTTAGTATTTAGCTGTAAAACAATCTTAACATTTCATTTTATCCTGTCTATATATGTGTAATGTATTCCATATAAATAACTTGATGGTAAAACAAGTATGTCTATGCATGGAAACGAGAGAGAGAGAGAGAGAGAGAGAGAGAGAGAGAGAGTTCTTCTCTTGAGAATGACTCGCCTAGCTTGGTTACTCGTACATTTCGTTCGTACGCAAGTCAGCTAGATCGCTGTTCAGACCTCGCGCAAGGCGTTTTCGTTGCGTGGAGAGTCGGCCAGCCCCGCTTTCCTGCAGCAGAAGCTTCATTGCAACTTAATTTTAGTCTCATCTCTTTCTCATTTTTCTGTCTATTTTTCGCTATTTTACCATAAATTAATCTTAATATTTCCTTTATCCTTTCTATATAGGCATAACGTGTTCTATATATTTATGATGGTGTTTTTACTATAAATTCCAATATTTTACGAGAGACATGTTAATATATAGGCATAACATGTTTTATATATTTATGATGGTATTTTTACTATAAATTCCAATATTTTACGAGAGACATATTAATGTAATCCCAAGAGAAAAGGGGAATTAATCCTGATGTACTGATCTTTCTTCTATTACCCGACTATACTTGGTAAGCTCATTAATTCGATGTGGGTTGTACTCGTTTTCGAGTGACAGCCATGGGTAGTTTCCATATGGAAGCATAATTGTTCCTTTTGCTGCTGATATTTTATCTACAGTATTCGTGTGAACATTTTAATAGTCATAACTCTTTCGTTTAAATCAACAGTTCCTCTGCTTTTGTTAATTGTTCCGCTTAGTTAATAATTGTTCGTGATTTCATCATCTTTGTAAAGAGAGAGAGAGAGAGAAGATTTCAGGCAAGAGCGAGAAGAAAGGGTGCGGTCGCTTGGTCACGTGATAACGTTCCCTCCAACCGCTCCCTTATGACCACCAACGCCCCGACGGCGACTAGCCGAACCCCTGGTCTAGGATTGAGGGTAAGGCCGCGCTGAATCATAGATCCATAAATGGCAGTCGATAACCGGGTCTACGCAGTAGATCCCATGGTTTGAAAGTTTGCCTTTTGACCGGGAGCGCCGAAAAATTCCATCTTTACAAGATTAATTCTTCCCGGGAGACGGTCGGTAGGGCCGCATCTTCACCCTGTTCCGATCTCCGTCGCTAAAATCGCTCTCCTCTCCCCTTAAGAAGTTCGAGAATAAAAGAAAAATGTGAGAGGTTACTTTTACTGTAGCGAAACTAAAACAGAAGAACTTTAACGTAATCGAAAATAAAAAAAGATAAATGCGACGTTACGTCAGGACGTAACAATACTATTACTGGTTTCCGCAATGCCGTCATTGTCGTCATCGTCATCATCATCATCAACGTGCTCGTCGGATGAAGACGAGTCGTCAACACCATCATCACCAGCATCGGCAGCGATGCCAATATCGATAATGTCATCATCAGCACGTTATCGCACGAGGTATGTCTCGTAAATCAAATAGGTAAGGTTTTAATTGATACGTAACAGGATTGTAACAGGCGTCGAAAATGGTGAGATAATAACCCGGGGTACAGCGATCCAAAACACTGAGGTTGTGGTCGAGTATACGGACGATATTTTACCGGCGGGATATCGTTTTGTCCTCGCGGGAGCGGAGCGATATAAATATTTACGCCGTCAGGGACTCCGTGTATCAATGGTGATGAGTCGGTCCGTGATTTATATAATACAAAACGGCGATACTTTGTGCTTTTCGCGCTCGATCGTTGTAGCCCTTGCAAACAACGTTAATAAACGCGAACATAGCAAAGACTCGGAAATAGCTTGGGATCGCATACGGCACGGGGCGTCGCTCGACCAACGGGAAAAGCGCAATCTCTTGTTCAGCAGGCTGATGTGCAAATACCTCTAGAAGGCTGTGGTATTCTGGAAATAACAAATTTCCAAAGATACCTCATACCTTTGAGGATTGCTATCGTGGTATACGATTGGGACTCATTTGGCATACCCCCGCTTTTTAATGGACAAACGTGTTTCGTAATGCAGGTGCCATCTGAGCTTATTAATATAGCGTATAGTGCTATTGTAAGCACTATTCGCCAATCACCAACCTCATGGGCTCAGCAGGCGGTAAGAATTATTGTGTACTGTGCAATAAATTTTGCCGTCGTGAATTCGTGGATCATTGCACAAGTAAGTGTCCACGATGCTTTAGTGTGCCGGCCTGCGTCAAAGAGTTAGTCCCAACGTTTGATAAAGAGCTCGTGGCTAGTCCGGTGGCGGGTATTAGTCAAACAGTGCCCCCCACTACGAATAGCGAGAGGTCGTGCGACGATTGTGGACGAATGTTCTACAACCCCTTGTGTTTCGCCAATAATTTAAAGTCTTTGGTAAACCGCAATACGGCGAAACAGTTACGAAAATCTATTTGCGAGACTTACCGCGTTTGTAAATATTGTGATAAAGTCATGAGTAATAATCATAAGATACACGAATGCGGTGTTTATTTTTGGCAGTTGTGTCCTAGTTCACATGGCTGCAATGATCGTTCTTATATGCAAATTGTTAAATCACAGAAAGAATTTGAACTGGTCACGACACACCCTGAAACGTTATCTATATTTTACGACTTCGAAACGCACCAGGATAAGCCGTATAATAGCACAAATACGAGAGACGACTCGTTCGAACACGTAGTTACGCATTGTGTAGCACAACAGCTGTGTGAGATTTGTTTCTCTGCGGGAGAGAATCTACCTTTGGCTCTTTGCTTGTGGTCTGGTGTGCGAGACTTTTTATTGGAAAATAATCCCGTAGATGAATTTGTAGATTTGTCCGTGCGACCTTTTACGAAATTTCGTAATAAAGTGTGTATTGCACACAAAGCTAAGCAATTGGACAGCCAATTTATATTGCGAAGTATCGTAGAACGTTCCACGGATATGCCCACCCCCGGTATTATCTTGACGGGTAATTCATTAGTTTCAGCGCAGGTGGGCCGCACGACTTTTATAGATAGCATAAATTATTTTCATATGCGTCTCAGCGCACTATCCAAGGTCTTTGGGTTCAGCGAGCAACTGGCGAAGGGTTATTTCCCACCCCTCTTCAACACAGAAGATGCGCGAGGATATAACTGTGTTCTCCCGGCAGCTGAGTATTACTCGCCCGACACAATGAGCATACTAGACCACGCAGAATTTTACGAATGGTACGCTGAGCAACTCGATAAATCCGTTGATTTCGAAAAAGAATTGTTTAAGTATTGCAAGATGGATGTTGACATACTCCATCGAGCTTGCTTCGAATTTCGTAAAATATTTTTATCGATAGGTAATAAGTGCTCATTCACCAAAGCCACTACGATAGCATCAGCTTGCTCGGTCGTGTACCATCGTAATTTTCTAAGACCCGAAACAGTTGATCTTATACCTGCATGTGGTTATACGCGTGCGGAACATCACTCACAGCAGGTCGTCGACTGGCTCTTATGGGTCAAGCATGCGCTCATGCGCTTATTCACGCAGGCCGGACCCGTGAATATAAACTACCCGAAGGGTCACGCGTTGACAGCTCTCTAGAGGTAAACAATCGTCGTATTGTTTACCAATACCACGAGTGTTGTCAAACGATCGCACGAGAAAGTCACACGCTGGTTACGAGAGTATGGACACTCGATACGAGCGTACTGTGGCAATGAGTTTAAAAATTCGTTCACATAGTTACGAGTTTGTGGAGATAGGAAAGTGTAACTTTAATATACTCCATCTTAAATTCCATCTGAACAACTGGTCAAGAGTGTCGCATAGATTCATTATTCCAAATGACATGCATGATCGCGTATTGATTAATTAATTTTAAAAGTTCAATAGTAGTATGTGTACACCTTTGCTCCATCCCACTCATATATCCACTCCTTCCCCCACCACGCGGCTTCCCCCACCACCTCACTTTTCCACCGCCACGCTACCCACTCTGCTTGACCAGTGTTGGTAACGTGGAGATGGTAAAGTGAGGTGGTGTGGGTACTCTGGTGAACAAGGAAGAGTAGAGATAAGAGCAGGATGGAGCAAAGGTGTACACATACTTGGAAAAATAAATAAAACTATGTACTCACCACCGCAGCTGTTGTAGGCATCTACCCACCTGCCAAAGCGGATTTAAACTCCTGTCTCTCGAATGTACTCTCTCACACGCACGCACGCACACACACACACATACACCCACGCAGCGTCGTGTCTTCAATTTATTACTATGTCCTCATCAAAGCCCTCGTCCACGGCATCGATATCATAGCCGATATCTATCTCGTCACCGAGGGCTTCTATAATAACCGCCGCCACGTCCGCGCATACCCGTTCGATAATCGAACGCTCGGAACGTTATCGCTGGCAAGAGGTCGCATCATGATAGCGATCAAGTCATCTCTACCGCACGCTTCTTCGACGAGATGCTCAATAACTCCAACATCCACGCGTTGGAGTCCGTATATTGAAAACTCCATGACAAGAGCCGGCAGCATACTTGCTAGAGGCTCCGGATGAAATAGGTGAGACCAGTCGATGTAAATGGTTTCGCCGAAATCGACTAACAACACCTCGCAGTACCCATCAAAATCCGGGTAAATCATTCGCCGCGGACAACGCCATTGAAACGAGGCACAATACATGACATTCCCATATACAGCTCTCCAAGTTCAATGGGTCTTCCACGATGTTCCACTAAATACATGCAACGTAGAAGCTCTTCCAGATCGTCGTATGCATCGCACATTTCCTGTGTACGCAGGAACACGCTCATCACACTCTCGACAAACATTACTCGGCACCAAACCGCGTCGCTTAAAATCTCCTTGCCGTATCGCGGATACATATTGCTTTTTATTGTTTGCAAGTAGGATGCCAAAGACTGACTAAATGCTCGAGATGCTGCTAGAGAGTATCACGGGCATAAAGATAACAATCTCCTATGACTCATAACTAGGTATCCATCACTTTGACTGCAACGAAAGCGGTTTTCGAACATGCATAGCCCTGCGCTGTGCTCCTCGCAAAGCGCTTGCTCTGCAGTAAAAGATATAGAATATGATCCCTCAAACAGAGAGAGAGAGAGAGAGAGAGAGAGAGAGAGAGAGAGAGAGAGAGAGAGAGAGAGAGAGAGAGAGAGAGACTTCAATTACAATTCTCTAATTATTATGCTATAAAAATAAGAGACACAGTAAGATCAGGTATTTTTATATTAATCAATATTTTATGGAAAGCACTTTACACATTTACCGTCGTATGCAACAGCCCTGCAAACACGGTAATTCACGCTCGGAGATTCCTTCACCGTTAATTTTATTTCTATCGCTATACGGAATTAATTTGTATTATCACTCGTAATATTGCTTTTAAATTATTTTTCACTGTGGGTGTTGTCATCACAGTGTACTTCTGAAAAAAGAATGAAGCAAGTATTTAATTGAACGCACTGATGAATAAAAAACATCGTGTACAGAATAATCGATATTGTCTTACCTGATATGCCACGCCTCGTTAAAAAAGTTGGCAGCGTTGATGATCTTCTGCCACCGATGACAACTGTGGATGAGGATGTCGGGTGAAACTTTCCTTTTCCGAAGCTAGCTCCATCTGTACAGTATATGTATCCTCCTCTCGCTCTCCATAACACGAATAACGAACCCTCGGTGTCGGTTCATATGCTGGGGATGCTCGCTCTGCGAGACATTATTTTTTATAATAAAAAATAAATATAACACGATTTTAAATTACGATTTAAAAATTATTTTATATTTTTTACTTACCAAGCTCTGCTGCTTTGCTGCTAATCAACATTGGCACGTATTCCATGATCTGCTGTGTTGACGAAACAGAGACGTGCGTTCCGTCTTCTTTCTATCGCAGACATTTTCTGATGCTTCGGTTTTAGGCCTCTCTCTCTCTCTCTCTCTCTCTCTCTCTCTCTCCATGACTGACCTTGGTGTATACTTTATAATATTTCGAGCGAAACGTACACAATATACAATTATTTACAACAGTGTCTTCATCACAAATAGCTGCACATACGGAGAATTATTGCGTTCGCAACGCAACATCCGATGCATGATCAGCGGTATGACCACGAAACAGCACAATTATTTTGGGCAAAATAAAAATTATTTTGCCCAAAAATATTTAAACTCCGTATCCTCCGTCGTTAGCAAGATCGCGATGTGCTCGAGCGCTTCTTCAAAGAATTCCTTGGAACCGATGATCTCATACGCTGCTGCATATTTCACTGACAACTGTCTCAGGCATTTCACTGACAACTATCTTTTCACGGACATATGAAACCACCTCGTTCATACACCGTTGAAACGTTTCACTTTTGCTCTCTAGAGCCTGCATATGAATATCAATTCTTCTACTTATTTCGAAGAACAATGTTTGGAGAGTATTTTCGGAAGCGTTTCCGTTTCGATTCTCCAGATTCCGCTTGATTCTCGTATTCCTCATTAGCGCTACCACTTTTTTTTACCAAATGAGACAGCTCTGTGCTGGTAACACGAGGTTAAAAGTGTGTAATGCGTTGTGTGTTCTATGCGGGTATTACACATTTTCTCGCCATCAGCACCATGAGCTTCGAAATATTGTTGTACGCGAGAAAAATCACTTTTGAACACTCGCCACTCGTTCGCACTGAGTGTAATTCGGGTAAAAGTATTCGACGATATTTTCATCACTGGTGTAAGAGTACCCGTAGAATTCAACTCAAACCCGGCGACAATTATTTTAGCAAATGATTTATTTAAACCGTACATAACGGGGTTCGCTATATATGGCGATATCGCGTGAGACGTAGTACTGTTATTTGCCATTTTTATTGCTTTCCGGTAGACTGTAACTTTTCGAATGAATCGTCGGTGGCGTTCTTACTCCGTTTTATCCAGATTTCCCCCATCATTTAGTTGCAGCACCTCTTCTTTTGATACTGCGAATCATACGACTGAAAATTGCTAGCCAATATCCTTTGATATTTGTCGTATTCTCCTCAACAGCCCAGTAACAGCAGCAGCAAATATATCCCAAAACTCTTGCATACTCTCGCACACCTATGTGCACACGCACACCTCGATATACAGATAAGATGTGACATGAAAACTAAATTATATTCGTCTACGAAATTTGATGATTTTCTTCATGGCCGAGTGCCTTGAAATTAGATGAAAACAATATGACTCGATAGCTAAGTACATCACCAGCGCTAAATATTTCCCCAGGTCTTGCTTTTGTGAAGTGATCGCGTGTGGCCATCTTCTTGGTTAGTCGTATTCATTACATCGCTGCAGTATATGCAGTATATGCAGAGAGAGAGAGAGAGAGAAATAAAGAGCGTGTTAAAGGAATATATATAAAAGTGAGCCGCTTTGAAAATTCTCTAGTTAATTGTCTGATTTACTGTGGTTACTACTACTACTACTCTAACAGCACAATCATGTTCAGAGTGGTCAAGCGCTCATTGATAAGAAAATCGATAGAGTTTATATTGAAGCGTAGACCGTCGTTGCGCTCGCGGTGGAGGAGAAGAAATCTTGTTCGTAAAATTCGCGGTATGCTGTGCGAGTGTCATCAGCGCGATTTAGTTGAAGCGTATAAAATTGGATTGTTTGATAATCAAATAATTATTGATTCGGTGGTGCGTGCTATTCGTCGACGTGGTTGGTTGAACGAGCCAGCTCTACAGCCCATACTCAATGAAAGACGTAAGTAATGTACAGCGTTAATTACTTTCATTTTATCTCCTTTATTTCATAAGATTTTTATATAGTTCAACGGTATGAAGACGAAGAAATGGGATCCGACACCTATGATTTCGATGAGGAGGGTAGAACCGATTCAGATGATCATAACAGGGACAACGATGGCGACAGCTTCGCAGGGAATCGTTGGATAAATTTTACCCAGCCATTCTGCGGCTATAAACCAACAAACGGTCTTTTCATAGCAGGCCCCGCAAGAGAACCAGACGAAGCCGTCGCAGGTCCATCGCGACAATACAGTTCAAACGATGATACCAACAGTAATACAGACAACGAGGAAGAAGAAGAAGGTGAAGAAGAAGAAGGTGAAGAAGACGAAGAAAAAGAAGAAGAGAAGGAGGAGGAGGAGGAGGAAGACGTGGACGATGACAACGAGGAGGGGGAGGAGGAAGAGGAGGAGAAGGACCCGGTAGATTCAGGTAAGCTTTTAATAATACAATTACGCTGACAAAAATAAAAAAATTACGGAGATAATAATAGTAAAATTATCAAATGATACAAAACAGGGTATGAGTCGGACCCAAACGTTTTTCGCTTTGCACGATTCACTGTGCCGAGACCGCCAACAATCGAGTTGGTTTACGAAATGCGTCGGTGGTTCCCGGGTGCAGTCGATGGATTCGAGGACTGGAAACAAATGTAAGTTTGTAATTCTTACGTTACACGATTTATATACATAGTATATAGCTATCGACAAACAAAAATTTTATTTAAATGAAATAAAAATTCTAATAAATGGTTTAATTATGCTTGCAGGTGGACAAACTGGCGATGGAAGGATTGCTGCACGGGGTGGTGATATTTTGCCCCCTGGTGAACGTTTCGGTATCGACAATGAGCAGAGACGATATTTTCCACGCTTTAGGATGCAGGGTCGAGAGACATATTTTTATTTTCGTCAGCCACCGGACGGTATCGATCATCTGACATGGTTCGAGGGCCGTGTACGAGATGTTCTCACACGCCTTACAGAATCGTGCGAAGGACATGATTATGTGGGTATGACTCTGAGCGTACCGTCTTTCGCGCAAGGACCTGGTTGGTTATCATTTCGACCAGCTCGTGACATCGTTCTTGACGATATATGGCGACTAATTAATAGTGTAGCTCAGAGTGCGCGCGAATTTCGAATAGACGCTTGTACATGTAGAATGACGACATGTATAATACGAGGTGTCGAAAGAGCCGGTGTGGGCACTAGACTTACACACGAGTCTATAGCAAAAAAGTCAATTTTACGCATAAGTAATCGCGATAATTTGTGTCTACAACGTACCCTTGTCAAAGCCCGTGCGCATGCCGAACGCGGTCAAATACATACGGGCGAGCTACACAGACGATGGTGTCAAATTCGGAACGGGCTTCGAGGTGCGCAATATACAGCAGCGATAGAGCTCACGCGTAATGCAGGGGTAACGACACCGTCTTGAGGGTGCGGTGTGCGCGAAATTCAGCTCTTTCAGGAGTACCTGGTTCACGAGGGTATAGTGATTGTTGTTTATGAATTTCTCACCTTCGGAAAACGCGTTCCGGCTCTGTACGATGGGCGAAAATCCGTACTTTCTGCAATGGGTAAAATTAATCATACACTCTTTATTCTCTATTACGAGCGTTCTCATCACTACCAGCCAATATTACATCTCGCTGGTGCGCTAGGTAGTCGGGGGTTCTGCGCAGAATGTAATTCCGAGTATATTCGTGTACTTGAGAATCGCTGTAGCTATCAATGTACTCGATGTGAATCCACTTATTGCAACAGCAATAGAGACTCTCAGCCTGAGTATTGCACAGACTGTAATCGTTCGTTCCTTAGTGCTCTTTGCCTCGCTCATCACAAGGGCGAGGGCTCCGCGGGTATCACGTCTCGTAAATATAGACGGTACAGTGTCTGTAAAGCATTGAACATTTGTAGAGGCTGCTCGCGTATGATTAAAACCACAGATAAAAAGATGCATGTATGTGGTATATCGTTTTGTATTACATGCAAGCAAACGCGACAGACTACGCATGCGTGTTTTATAGCACCTCTTAAGAAACCAGAGGCGCAAAAGGAGAAGAAAAAAGACAAGTCTTCCACGAGATTTTTATTTTATGATTTTGAGACACAGCAACACGAGCAATTGCACGATGATAAATGGACATGAATTCACAAGCCGAATTTATGTGTTACGCAATGCGTATGTATGACTCGTCTGGATATCACAGATATAGAGACCGATTGTGCTGACTGTGGTAAACGTGAATTCGTGTTTATCGATGATCCTGTGGGGGAGCTCGTGAAATTGGCATTATCGCAAAAGTTGAAAAAGACCATCTGCATTGCCCATAATGCGAGAGGTTTCGACGCACAATTTATTCTACGGTATTTAATTGAAGTGCAAAAAACACAGTTGCCCTCTCTAATTATGAATGGTATGAAGATTGTCTCGATGAAGATTGGCGATGTCGTTTTTCTCGATAGTCTAAACTATTTACCCATGGCTCTTAGCGCTTTACCTAAGGCCTTTAGTTTCGCTGATGAGGTGACAAAAGGTACATTTCCCCATTTATTCAACACACCGGAATATCAGAATTACTCAGGTCCTCTGCCGGCTATGCATTTTTACTCATCCGATACCATGTTCTCAGCGGATCGCGAGCGATTTTTAAAATGGTATGAGGAAGAATCGAGTCGCGTAGATTATAAGATTGATTTGCGACGCAATTTGTGCAATATTGTCGTACAGATGTTACGGTTTTGAGACGAGCGTGTTTAGCTTTTCGAAAGTTACTTATACGCTGCGGGAGCGTGTGCCCCTTTACAGAATTCATTCTGGGGAAAGTTTGGTCAACGAGAAAATCTCACGAAAGCTGTTATGGTTTTCACGCGCGCGGAACTAATGAATTTACTAACGAGTCCGGAGATTGAGGTGACGGGAATGCTACCGGTTAATCACAAGATTATGTATGTAAACTATGTGAGCAACCGCGATGCTATCGAACCATCCCCGACGTTAAATGCCGTGATTGCAGCATACACGACTGCAGAGGCACGCCTAAAACTATACAGTTATCTTGAGGGGCTCGGGCGACGAATATTGTACTGCGATACGGACTCCTGTATTTACGTGAGTCGCCCCGGTGGTAACGAGTATGAGCCGCCAATCGGTCAATTTCTAGGAGATCTTACGGATGAATTAAGCGAATACGGTCCTGGTAGTTATATAACTTCTTTCGTTTCGGGAGGACCAAAATTTTACGCATACCTTGTTCGTAAACCCGACGGTACGATTATTGAAAAATGTAAAGTAAAGGGTATCACGCTAAACTTTGCGAATAGTCGTCACGTTAATTATGACGCATTACGATCTTTCATGACAGGAGCAAGGAGCGTACCTATTATTTTTAAATTCGACGCTATTCGACGCACGGAATTTAATGATGTAGTAACGCGTAAAGAAACGAAATCATGCGAACCTGTTAACACGAAGCGAAAGCGACACGGGATGTACTCTACTGTACCGTACGGCTATTGTGAAATACGCTAATGAGTATAACGTAAAAAGTATATAATTTTACGGTTGAATCCTCGATATTTTAAAATAATCTTTTTGTCTAATTTCATGTATCATATTTACTGTGTACAATACATTTAAAAAAAAATTGATTTATTATGTATACAACTGTTGTCTGCTCGTTATTTTTGTGTTCCTATTCATAGCAGTAGCTGCTATCTCTCTACCGTTCCCTTTTGTTCTGACTTTCTCATCGTTGATTCCTTTTGTCCCGTCTTTCTTATCGAGTGTTTCCTTTTGTTCTGACTTTCACGTGCTACATCCGTGGATATAATATTGCTGTTCAGAATTTGATGACTTGTAAAATTTGCACATAGAGATGTATGCATAGTGAAATGAAAATATTGCTTTATTTGTGAGAAATATAAAAACTATCGTTATTTAATTTACATACGGTGTAAACACCAGCTTATACCGCGGGCCCGCGCCTCATCAGCTAGCGCAGGCGCGCCGCTACTTATCAGCTCGTTAAGGCTGCGAAAATAGCTGATGCCGCGGGGTCGCTGCCGCCGTCGTCGCCGCCGTCGCGGTATAAGCTTACTTAAGTGTCAGTTGATTTATTTTGATAGACACTCATCGATATGGATACACGTTGGAAACATCCATGGACAGCCGTGATAAACGGTCCTACGGATTGTGGTAAAACATATTTTGTCAAAAAATTCTTTAAATACATGCGTGAAATGACGGATGTCCCGTCCGAGCGCATACTTTTTTATTACTCAGAGTGGCAGTCCGGGTATTCAGAGTACGGTGATAAAATCGACTTTCGCGAGGGTTTACCGCAAGCAGCTGACTACTCGAATGATACAAGATCTAAACTTGTGGTCATTGGCGATCTAATGCACGAGGCATCCAACAATACTGTGGTCGATCTTTTCACCAAGGGTAGCCATCATAAAATCTTAGTGTCATTTTCATTACGCAAAATCTATTCCATAAGGGTCACGGGCAGCACGATATCTCCTTAAACGCTAATTATATCGTTGTCTTAAAAAATCCGCGAGATCGCGCGCGAATTCAGCACCTAGCCCGTCAGGTATGTCCGGAGAATCAACGATTTTTGCAGGAGGTATATTTCGATGCAACAGCCGCACCGCACGGCTATCTATTATTCGACTTGAAACAATCCACGCCTGATAATTGTCGATTTCGCACTTGTATATTTCCCGATGACCAATACCATTACGTTTACGTGCCTCAAAAAGCAATAAGAGTTCGCGATGCGACGCGCGATGTACCAGTAATGCGCTTGTAATGGCGTTGCGCGGACCTCTCGATAAAAAGCATATAATTATATTGCAAGCGCTGTGTTATCTCAAGCAAGAGCAACGACGTTCAATTTTGCGCAAAGCAGATGTACCGCTCGTATGCTGTATATGCAAGTGTGCTCTAAACGTTTTACAGGGAAACGTGAATCTGAGCAACGTGCAAAAGAATCAGCTTCGGAGGCACGCGACAATTTTTCGACGGCTAGCCGCCAAAAGGGGAAATTGGAGCGGTAAGAGGAAGATCATCGTCGAGCACTGTGTCGGATTTCTCAAGTTGCTTCTTGTGCCTGTCTTGGCCTACACGAGCCATGGAATATGCCAGAAAGATGGTACTTATACCTCATGATAACATACATCGTCTCGCTGGACTCGCCACTACTGCTGCTACTACTACTGCTACTAGTGCAGACCCGTTGCCCTCCGTACAGACTACCGGTACGCCATTATCGCGCCTCGACTCTGAGCTGAGTGAAATTCTAAACTCTCACTCGTATAAGAGCGAGAGAGAGAAATGGATAGCGTACCAGCAGGTTTTACAGCGTTATCTTCATATGGTCGAGTACGATAATGCAGTACCGAATATTTCATCAAAACGAAAAATAGCAATACTCGATGGTCACGAGAATAAATCCGACGACGTTTTAATGAACAAAGTTAAATCTCGACTCAATGACATAGCGTACCAAAAAAATTTTAAACTAAAGCAATATCGCTGCTTCGCAATTTGCATCGTTGCGCCGTTGGTAAAAAAATGACATGGGATCGTAATGGTGTCGTTTCCATAGACGGTAGAAGAATTTCAAATTCCAATATCGTTGATCTTGTTAACGATGCTATGCGAGCTAGAAAATGCGAGAAACGCATCGGACGATCTCACTTTGCCAAACTCCTGCGAGCAATACAGATGCCACGCAAATTTATCGGCAATCCCGAGTTACTACACGAGCCTACACCTATATCAACCTCGACACCGTAGTGGCGTCTTATTTTACCACGCGATAGCGATAGTAGCAGCAGCAACAGCAGCAACAGTAGCAACAACAACAACAACAACAACAACAACAACAACAACAACGAGGCCGAGACAGCACACTCAAACAGAGATTTAATGCTCACGGCTGAAAACGACATCATCCAGGGTAAGAAGGGGGATGAAGAAGAGGACGAATAATTGATAAACATCGCACAAGTAGAATATCGACCCCGCGCACAGTTAGAAAAGAAAAAGAAAAAGAATCCATTCAACTGGTCATCGTTAAAATTATGAAAATTCTTCAAAAAATATTTTATGACACCGCTCATACTGTCTCCTATTCTCGAGCAAAAAATTTGGCCCAGGTGGATCGAAGAGTAGCGCGAAAAAATGTTTTACCATGGCTCGAGACACAGGATTCATATAACATGCATCGTCTCGTGCGACGACGATTTCCCCGTCGTACGTACAACGTGAGTAATATAGACGATGTATGGGAGGCTGATTTAGCTGATCTTCGCTCGATAGCCACGTACAACGATGGGTACGCATATCTGCTTGTTGTTATCGACGTGTTGAGCAAATACGCGTGGGTCGAGGCCTTGCGTGACAAAACGAATGCAAATGTGGCCCGCGGTCTCACACGCATACTCGCACGCAGTAACAATCGTCGCCCGCAGCAATTGCAAACTGATCGTGGCCAAGAATTTATCGGCACTCCGTCTCCGCAAATTCTCAAGAAAAAGAATATCGACTTTCGCGCTGCTCGTAACCCTGATATAAAAGCCTCGATCGCCGCACGCTTTAATCGAACAATAAAATATCAAATGCAGCGCTACTTTACATACACGCGAAATAAGCGTTACATCGATGTTTTACAAAATTTTTTGTATGCTTATAATCACACTAGACACAGCGGAACGCGTATTCCTCCTAGCGAAGTAACCCTCGAAAATGCTTCTATAGCCCGAGACAATTTAGCACGACGTTACGAGCGTAACGCGAAAAAAATTAAAAAGCCTAAATACAGCGTCGGTGACTTGGTACGTATCAGTGCAGCTAAAGCAGCTTTCGTTAAAGGATATGAGCGTGGTTGGAGTAGCGAATTATTCAAGATTCAACGAATATCAGTGAATCGAGAACCATTCGCGCATATTTTACACGATCTGAATAACGAGAGTATCGACGGTATTTTCTACGAGACAGAATTATCACGAGTACGAGTGCCTCCGTCATCTGAGAAGACGAAAAAGAAGAAGAGGACAAAGAGGAAGAACGCTCGGAATCACCGTCCCTGATAAATATGAGCTCCAAGGATAGCTTTTTCTTTGTCGTACTACCGAGCAACAGTAGTATGCAGTATTTTCCGAATAATACGACGACGAAATTTATTACAAAACTACCGCGTCAGATACGCTTGCACGGAGAATGGTCTGTTTCACTTTTGGAAATTGCTTATCCGATGACTCTTTTACATGTTCCTACTGTAGGAAATCTCGTAACTTTTGAGGATGGTGATTATGATTTATCGGGTTTAAATCTTTTAACACGGAGACGCGCTGATAGAGACCAAGTTGCACCTGGTGCAAATAGCTCTATAGACGCTCTTTTGGAGAGTATAAGTAAGTTACCTCACATGGCCGGTCATTTGCGCTTTAAATCGCTTCCGAGCGGGCAGGTCGAAGTGGCGCGCGTATGCGACGATCTACGCTACCACAACTTTCGCGTATCGCCCGCTATCGCAAGGCTACTAGGATTCTCGGAAGAGGCCTGTAGGTCTGTAATGATAGAACCGCATTGCGAATACACAGGGTTGAGGCCTGCAACTCTCACCGGTGCTATACCGGGCAGCATGTTTCTATACACAGATATCTGCAAGAGCTATATTACAGGCGATGTACAAACACCCCTCTTACGAGTTGTTCCCATTGATACTGATGACTGTCAGTATGGTTCGATAAAAATTAAATCGCTTAATACGCCACGATATACTAGGTGTATGCATAAGTTTTTTCCGGTTTAACTAAGAGATGGCGCCAGCGAAAAGTACGCAGCGTATTAATTTGACACATACGTCTTTTTGTTCGTCTGACATTAACCTACAAACACACACAAGTTGAGTCCGCCAAAAACTAGCGTCTTTGTTTTATCGTTCAGTGATCATGTCGAGTTTTGTGCCTGAAAAAGAACATTTGCGGCACGCATTGCTTTTCTTATCAAATCAAAAGAAAAAGGCTGCTGAAAGTCAACGTTTGCTGGTAGAAACATGGGGTGAACACGCTCCATCGATTAGAACATGTGAGATATGGTTTCGACAATTAAAAAGTGGTGATTTCAATGTGAAAGACAGTGAGCGCTCTGGTAGACCACAAGAATGCGAAGACGAGCAATTGCAGGAGTTATTGGATGATGACCCAACTTAAAATCAACGGCAATTAGCAGAAGCATTACATGCGTCACAAGAAACAATCAGCAGACGTTTACGAGTAATGGGGAAGATCAATAAACTCGGTAAATGGGTCCCACACGATTTGAATGAACGTCAAATAGAAAATCGCAAAGTCACTTGTGAAGTGCTGCTTCAACGCCACGAAGGGAAATCATTTTTGCATCGAATTGTGACGGGTGACGAAAAATGGATTTATTTTGAAAACCCGAAGCGGAAAAAATCGTGGCTTTCACCTGGCGAAGCCGGTCCTTACACACCAAGGCCAAATCGCTTCGGCAAGAAGACCATGCTCTGTGTCTGGTGGAACCAGAGCGGTATTGTGTATTATGAACTCTTGAAGCCCGGCGAAACCGTTAATACACATCGCTATCGCCAACAAATTATTAATTTAAACCACGCATTAATCGAAAGACGACCGGAATGGGCCAGAAGACATGGCAAAGTGATTTTGTTACACGACACCTTGAAATCGCTTGGATCGGACATCCTTCCGCACCCGCCGTATTCGCCAGACCTGGCGCCATCTGACTATCACCTCTTCGCATCAATGGGGCACGCGCTCCCAGAGCAGCACTTCAGCAATTTCGAGGAAGTTGGAAAATGGCTCGACGAATGGTTTGCCGCAAAAGACAAGCAGTTTTTCTGGCATAGTATTCGTAAGTTACCTGAAAGATGGGCGAAATGTGTAGAAGCCGATGGCCAATATTTTGAATAAAACAAAAATTAATTTCCCTTGAAAATTACGTGTTTTTTTTTACCAAAAAACCGGAAAAAACTTATGCATACACCTGGTATACCTCTCTTTCGCAATAATTTACACACTATCGAAATCGATATAAGAGACGAATTTGGGGATCCTATACCATTCGAGCAGGGAACGTTGACTGTGACACTACATTTCAAAAGTTCCCACGATTGATTACACCACTATGGATGATATTGACGGTGTGCAGCACGGATGGGGTCGTCGCGGGTACGGCGGTATTAGCCATGTTTATATCGGAACACCTAATCAACGAGGACACGGTATCGGCAGTTTTCTCGGGGGCCTGGTTTGTCGAGTGTTACCACTTTGTAACGTAAATTTGTGCCTCAACGCACCACGTCACCTATGGCTGGTCCAAGTTATTTTCCCCTTCCTTTTTATTCTCTCTTTCGAGATGAGCGCCAGGCGCTTTCGCGCCGGAAGGAAAAAATACAGAGTTGGATGACCAGCCTCAACCCAGGCCAGCTACAGCTGTTCGAGGCAGAGTGGGTGGTTCGGACTGTCAAGTCACTAATTAGTCAAAAATAAAATACGAATAAGATCAATTAATTAAAATGAGTCATTAGAATTAATGAACGAAATCAAATAATAAAATAGGGCCAATAAATAAGCCAAACGAGACCCATGAATGAAGTCAGCTGAATAAATAATAAATAAATAAATAAAATAATAACAGTAAATAATTTAAACAACAACGGCAGGTACGGGACTTACAAACTTCTTTATTTCTGGCGAATAGATATTCATTTCCAATAAACACCAATTTAGAATTCAAATAAGATGTCCCGTAAAATAAGTCTCTCCTTTATAACAATTTTCCAAATCTAGTTAGATATTTTAATTTTAATCTTTAATTCGGAGGTAGCACTTATCCCGTTCTCTCTCTTTCACTCTCATACCCTGTAGAGGTTGTATAGCCTGTCTCGCTTGCTTCGAATTTCGAACAATATTCATCGATAAATTCTCGACGCTCGGTAGTCTCTGTTCACAGTCCGTGATACGGCCTATCCCGAGCTAATCCCACATACATCCAAAAAAAACCATATCAACGGGACGTCGGGAGGTTACGTACACGAAGCTACCGACGGCTCGATATTTCAATCCTGAGATTTATAGATCATGTAAAAGACAGACACCCTGGGATCTTCCGCAGTTCATAAAATATAAAATAACGAATAAATGACGACTAAGAATTAAATAATAACAAAATAATAATAATAATAATAAAATAATTAACATCAGATCAGTCGATAATTAGTTTGTTGAATAAAATATAATAAAACGCAATCCAACTACGCGAGATACGCCTCGGACCGTACAAGTCCCTCGAATCCACGTCTAAAATACGAAACGACGGCCGATTACGCTCTCCGCGATTGTACGATAACGGTAACACACAGTCCAAAAATAATAAATAATAAATAATCAATAAATCAATAAACAAATAAATAAATCAGACAGAGTAACGTCGATTAATGTAAACGATACGCGACGCGGTCTATAACGTGCAAGTCCCTCCTACATCAAATTCACAACGGGACGACGTACTAACGCGCGCACGACCTTCTAAATCGAAACGAAAGGAAACTCGAACAAAATCACGTAAATCCAAAATCTATAATCTGGTTAAAATCCGTGACGCGGTCTATCCCGTTCTTATCCCACACAAACCAACACACTTCGGGATAACGGCCTAACTCGCGCACGATTTAACTATTAGCAAAAAAAAACCAATTAATTAACGCAATGACTTTTCCCCGGCTTCTACCGGCTAAACGATCTCGAGATTACGTTTATTCAACGCCGCGATTCCCAATACAAATCTATACTCTGCACGCAGTGTGCTAGAGTCGCAGGTGTGACCAAGCTCGAAGATAATAATAGTCCACAATTTCAATAATCAGATTATAAAATATTAGCGAAAGACCGCAGAAGGGAGAAGAGCTCACCGGGACGATAACGAAGCGATGTTCTCGTGCTCCGGGAATTCTCGAGAGGACGTGGAAATATTTATTCCTCGATTTCCTCTTTCCGGTACGATGGTGGACAGTAATAGGCCGGTACGTGTGATGCCTCGGAATAGAGCGGTCTCAGAATAGAGCGGGACACAGATACAAGTAACGCTACTTTTGCCTCGCTCAACGGTCACCGGGAAAAAGCCCCGAAGTCCTGCCGAAGTCCTGCCGCGTGCCCGTGAACTATGATCCCCACTTAACCCGCTAAACTCGGTTAATTGGAGGAACCGGTGTCGCACGATGACCGCGACTAGCACCTCAGCTGGACAATGTATTACTTAGCGACAAACAATCCTAACGTTGCGTAGCCGAGCAGATGACTCTCGGAGATACATAGATTCCCGTGAGTCGACGGCAGCTAAGGATGGAAGGCCGCGTACTATTTGGTGCGTCGTCGGAAAAGTGGCATATTCCGACCAAGAAAAACATAAAATATCGGTCCAAAGTTCCCGAAGTTGTCACATTGCTCTCCTCTCCCTTGTACTCCCTCTCCATCCCTCGGTCGTATCGAACGCATTATATATAAAATAAATACAACAAAAATAATATAAATAAAGAATAAATAAAATACGAAAATTATCCCCTACAGCCCTGAGTGATCGTGCTGGTAGCCGTCGAGCGAGGAGGACGCAGCCCGAATATTCTGCCACGTTACAACTTATAAAGAAGAGCGCTAAAGAGTTGGAAAAGAGCTATTGCGCGCTGGTGTAAACGTAGCCGGTGATATCCTCGATAGAAATATAGCTGTGAAAGATGCTATTCGCGAGAGAGCGCGAGAATCAGGCAGTAATCTCAAGCGCAAAGCCTCTGAAAAATTTGACACCTTCATGCGGGGTTATAAAAAGCGCAAAATTTCACGAACGAACGTAAACCACGACGTATCTCCCGTAAAAATAAAAGTGTAATAAAGAGAAAAGTAACAAAGAAGAAGAAGAATAATAAGAACAATAAGAAGAAGAAGACTCGTCAACGAACAGTTGCAGATATTTTTCGATAGCTGAAACAAGATGGCTTTTCTACATGCGCATTCGTGCGAGTGTCTTAAATCGGAACTTCAATTATTTTCACTCCCACCGACGCAAACTACTATCGAAGGCTCCAATTGGGTGTATTACAAACCAATATCTTCGCTAACAGATGATTCACCGATTGCATTTGTTATTCCTGGACAGGGTGATAAGTATATCGATCTCGCGCATACTATGCTTAGTCTGAGAGTGAAAATAATATCTCCTACTACGGAAATTGCCGCGGGTGCAGCGTCGAAAGTAAGTGCCTGCCCTGTAAACAATCTCTTGCATTCTATGTTTAGTCAGATGAATGTATACCTGAATCAAAAATTAGTTTCACCTTCAAATAATGTCTACGCTTATTGAGCGTACATAGAAACACTTTTGAATTACGATCCAGCAGCAAAAAATTCGCATCTCACGAGTGTTCTCTGGTACGACGATACCCCTGGAAAAATGGATGATATAACATCGGAAAATACGGATCTTGTGAAGAGAAAACAATTTTTGAATGTCGAAAAAACTGTCGACTTGCTCGGTCATCTGCATTGCGATATATTCAATCAGGAGCGGTTCCTATTAAACGGCTTCGAAATGCGAGTACGGTTGGTGCGGTCTAGAGATTCATTTTGTCTTGTGGTGGATACAAAGAATGGTCAATGCGGCTTAAAGATTCTCGAGGCATCGCTTCTCGTTCGTAGAACAAAAATAGCTCCTGGTGTGCTGCTCTCGCATGCTAGAACTCTGGCAAAATCTACGGCTAAATATCCTCTTACGAGAGTCGACGTAAAAGCCGTTTCAATACACTCTGGTGTACATGGAGAGACTATCGATGATATCGTGTTAGGTCAATTGCCGAAGCGTATAATTATCGGTTTTGTCGATAACAAAGCGTTTAATGGCGACTTCAGTATGAATCCTCTCAATTTCCAAAATTACAAGATAAATTATCTCTCGTTGTATGTAGATGGTGCTCAAATACCTTCGAAACCGTTACAACCTGATTTCACGAAAAATAATCTATATGTGCATGCTTTTCAAACGTTGTTTTCGGGAACTGGAATACATTTCTTGAACGACGGTAATTCGATCGATCGCGATAATTATCCTTTTGATTTGCACCCGATCTTTCGGCGAACAGCAATACACATTGGAATTTAATAAAGCACGGTAGTGTGAGAATAGAGGTACGATTTGAGGATGCGCTTGCTTCAACGATAAATTGTGTAGTCTACGCGGAATATGATAATGTCCTTGAAATTGATGCCTCTCGGCAAGTAATGGTGGATTTTACTGGATAAGCGAAAAATGTGCTGATGTCGGCATAAAATTATTTCGTGTTAAGAGACGTAGAAGCGTGTCTGTGAGTAACTAATCAGTCGAACACGAGCATCTGTATGGATTAGACGTGAAAATGGATATCGTCGTGGATATACAGGGAATGCGTGGTAAAGACTTGGAATTTATTCCGAAAGAAATTACCGTGGTAGCAGTGGATACACCGTACTGTGCTCATTGGATCGTCGCACCGCCGTGTCACTTTGCCGAATTACCACAGCATTTGAGAAGCCAGAATAATTTTCTCTCGAAATATTTTCACGGTCTGGAATGGTACGAGGGCGATGTGAGCTGTAAACAAGCATACGCTAACTTGCGTGAAATTTCGCGAAAATCAAGACGTCTCTATACTCGCGGTCACGAGAAGGCTATACTTCTTTGCGATATACCTGGAGGATGAGGAGGGCGCCCCATCGTACACATTTATGCCGAAATCCTTTCGAAAATGCTTCAGAGACGCTATGATAAACGATACAGCGTCTTCGCATTGTGCAATGCGCCAGGCTTTCCAAATAAAAAATTGGCTTTGCGAGCACCCGTTTAAAGGAGAATCATACATGGATGTTTGGTCAGCAGACGAAGAGGAAGAGAATAAGAAAGAGGAGAAATATTCATTATGTAGTCGTGACACGATCGACGATGCTGTGAAATAAATTTTGCATATATATACGTCTTTCAAAGCGTATCGGTCGTCATTTAATCATTGACTATGTGTTTAGCATGAACACTAGACAAATCTACGAGAGTCTGCAGTATCTACCACTTTCAACCGTTGGCGTATACCTAGCTGTCAGAATTTCTCGTGTATGGTCGTTACCTGCCGGACTCGTAGTTAACACGGATAACCACGACGGACCTGGAGAGCATTGGATCGCCATGTACGTTAACCATCATGGAAAAGGAATGTACTTTGATAGCTACGGGCTACCACCGGTTATACCGCAACGTCTCGCACGACTACGAAGAAACTGCAAGTTCTATCGGTACGGCCTCAAGCAGCTACAGAGTAATACGTTGGATGTGTGTGGACAATTTTGCATCGTATTCCTGCATCTTATGTCGTGCGGCTTCGCCATGTCGCGATTTAATAATCTTTTTAGCGATAATGTAATGAAAAACGATAGAATAGTACGTGAATATAACAATACTTTTGCCTCTCGACGATCAGACAGTGATAAAAATAAATTTAACGGCGGAGGAGTCTCCGAGCGAAGATTTCCGTGTTTGGAGGGATGTTGCATACGACGGTATATATGTTTTAAGTGATTTAAAAAAAATATTGATTAATTAAAAACAAATACATCGGCTTACTGTGTCTCTTATTTTATAATTATATATAAATTATAATCGAGGTCTCTCGCGGTACGGTATCATATTCTGCGTCTTTTACTACAGAGCAAGCGCTGCGCGAAGAGCACAGCACAAAGCAGTACGCACGTGCAAAACCGCTGACACTGCATTCAAAACGCTGCACACCTAGTTATGATTCAGAGGGGCCTTTGTTATCTTCAACACTGTCTTTAGCAGTGCACGACGAAAGTCTGAATAGAAAAATCGCAAAATGTATCCGCTAAATCTAAGCAACGATCTAGCGGCAGCTTTTGTGTGTCGGGTGATATGCAGCACCGACAATAATACTGTGTGTCTGCGGTCGGAGCTAATGTGCGCGGCATTGCGCGGGCTGGAGGACAATTTATATAAATTATATGTCGAGGAGCGCTCTGAGGGGAGATGATTTTTAACCGATAACTTGTGCGTTAGGGTGTCCTGTGTGGTTGTGCGTAATCAAGGGGCCGTGCGTGGGGATATCATCGACGTGAGTGATGACGGGTGCTGCGAGGTGCTGCGGGTCGATTTCGAGGAATCGATATACGTCGACTGGTCGCAGCTATTTCACCCCGAGCCGCCGATTAGTGCGTTACCGGTGTTGCTCGTGAAGTGTACGTGAGTGAGTGAGTATACGTGTGTGCCATAAATTAAATATTGTGCCCGTCACCCTGGACAGTCGTCGTAGATGCCGCCAACATAAGGGTGAGTTAAACATTTTATTCCAAGTATGTGTAGACCTTTGCTCCATCCTGCTCTTATCTCTACTCTTCCTTGTTCACTAAGGTACCTACACCACCTCACTTTACCATCTCCCCGTTACCGACACTGGTCAAGCAGAGTGGGTAGCCGCGCGGTGGGGGAAGGAGTGGGGATAGGAGTAGGATGGAGCAAAGGTGTACACATACTACTTTCAATATATGACATTAAAAATAACGATTGTGAATTGATATCACCAGAGCCACGGTGGCGTAATTGTACCAGGCTAGAATTTTGGAGTTCCCGGTTCGATCCCGGGCTGTGGCGATATTTTTTCACGATTTCTTTAGAAGTTAAAAATCGTCAGGTCTGGTTGCCCCATTGATACTTAACGAATGAGTGAGGCAATCAGAGCGGACTAAAATTAATGATTCGATTGTTAGAGATCTTTCTACAAAAAGATCGATAACACAGAAATCCAGGCGGCACTGACTCACACCCCGAGTTGCGATTCGCCAAAAAATTCCATCTCAACAACTGGTCAAGAGTGTCGCATAGATTCATGATTCTAAATAACATGCATGACCGCGTATTGATTAATTAATTTAAAAAGTTTAATATACTCCGCAAAGTCGAGCCACGTGTAAACGATTTTTTAAGAAATCATCCACGGCGCACCCTCGTGCAACGCTTTATGGTGGTCGCACAGATAATATCGTCACCTCCTACGATGTCACACCAGAGAAAAAGATATCGTACATCGATATCTGCTCGCTGTAACCTTATATATGTAAGACAGGTCGCTAGCAGTGGGACACCCGAAAATATATATCGGTACCGAGTGCGATGATTTGTTGATGGGTTCACTCGATGCTCTTGGTGTTACGGTTAACGGTTTGGTCGAGTGTACCGTATTGCCTGTGTGCCACTTCTTTCACCCCTTGCTACCAGTTCGGATGCACGATAAACTGCTGTTTGTCCTATGCCGTAAGTGTACAGTGGCTATGGTTCGAGACTTGTGCATTCATGCGAATCCTGACGACACGGCTTTCACGAGTACCTGGGTGATGGATGAGGTGCGGAAGGCAATAGATATGGGTATAAAATCTTGGAAATTTCGATGATTTGGGCGTACAAAACAATAACGTACAATCGCCATACACGCGAGGGTGGCCTGTTTGCCGCTTATGTAGATACTTTTTTCAAGATGAAACAGGAGGCAAGCGGGTGGCCCGAGCACTGTATCGATGACGCGTCTCGCGAGAAATATATAGATTATTAGGAGCGCGAGGAAGGTATACGGCTGAACGGTAGCAACAATACGCGTAATCAGAGCTTACGCTCAGTTGCTAAGCTTTGCTATTGTTGTATTTGTACGACAATGAGAAAGAAAATCAACGCCTGCTACCGGTTAACGATAATTTCTTATATTTGAACTGGCTATCTCACGACGAAGCTATTGTTCTTAGTCCCATAACTAGTGTAGTTATCGTTACGTTTAAAACGGCCTTGGCCCGTCGGAAACTTTATAGCTTATTCGAGGTATTGGATAGACGGGTTTGTACTACGATACAGACTCCGTTATTTACCTGAGTACTGATGACGATGCTTGGGAGCCCTCGGTAGGTAATCTCCTCGGTGGTATGACCAACGAATTAATATCGATGGCTCCGAACGCTTATATCAATTCGTTCGTCTCCGGGGCCCGAAATTTTATGGTTATACGATTACAACTACCGAGGATCTCAAAACGGTGGTGGACACTCTTTGCAAAGTGAAGGGGATAAGTTTGAATTATAAAAACTCAGAAATAATTAATTTTAACTTCATAATTTAACTTATAAAATTAGAAATGCCGCCGCTTAGTAATACATCACTTCATTTAAAATTCACGTCAATTCAAAGAATGCCCCTTCACAACGTAATCACCCGTACAATGTACAAAACTTGTCGTGTCGTATGCCGTAAACGTCGCCATATTACACACAGATTATCACTACCATTTGAATATAAAGATAGCGATGCTGATGATGATGGCTAGATACATATATGCAATATATACTTTGTAAATATGTATGAATATGTAAATACTGCGTGCGTGCGCGCGCGTGCGTGTTTGTGTTCGTTTATGTATATAGTTTGTAAATTGTTTTTATTTTTCATGAGTATTATTGTAGTTTGTATATATGTATGTGTTGAGATATCAACTTGCACGCAGCCACTATGAACGCTGTGCGGTAGCTCGATGCTGCTGGTGCTTCGCTGCACATGGCTGCTGTGCCTGCAGCCAGAAGCAGCACCTCATGGACACTCAACTCACGCAAGAGATGATGATATATCTGTCGCTTGGCAGTAGCATCGCTCAACGACGCTTTCGAATAACTCAACCATCTTGCTAATTTTCGCTACTCCGGTGAAAATCGCCAAGTATGCATCACCTGCCTAATCTCATTGCCTTTCTCGGATATTCTCAATCCGAAACGTGCTCAATTGAACTCAAATTCAACGGTACGGTGGCACCTTGACAATTTACACAAATTCAATGAAGGTAAGATGGAAAATTATCATTTTGTGCATCCGCAAATGTCTCACCTCGCGGCGTGCGTGCAGCACGGGCTGCTTCACGCTCTCTCACTCTTTATTAAACACGGCACACAATTAATACAATTGTATGTGCAGCTCACCCAGTAAATTCAGTGCTCAGTTTTTATTTATATTATTGTTGTAGTTTGTTATTTTGAGTGAATATACACTATTTTCTCTTTCAACATCTTTCGTCTGGTTATTTTTTCCTGTTTCGAGTGAGAACTCATTCTATTCGAATATATAGCAGCTCACACACATCAGAACATTAGGACTCTCAAACAGTATGTGTGTAAAAACGATTAATATTTGTGGGTTTAATTATGTAATTTTTAAAGTAATAAAAGCACGTATATACAAACTTGTACAGAACGATTTGGAATTACTTGTGAATTACTATGAATAAATTCGAAGCCTTGTATTTGTGTCTTGATATTATTCGAAAGTTCCTCCAGCATCTCACACACATTTTCATATTCAACTAGGATGACTATCAAAGAGACGCCAGATGTATATATATTCGTATTCTGCAAGGATCCTTGGAATTTCAACAAAGCGGGGATCTATTACATTACAATAACAAATCGGGAACGAAAACACATATTAACAGACCACCACCATCTCGCCGTAACTGCACCGGATGCCAACAAGAATAATGCAAGCAAGTTTCTTATACGAGAATGTTAAAATAAAACAGTTTTTATTAAGCTGAAAAAAAACGAGCATTTTCACTTATTAATAATACTTGAAAATTTTTCAAAAATATATGACATTCACTTTAAAAAAATTTTTCACAAAAAGAACAAAAAAAAAACAAAAAAATTACCGTAAGAGCCAATCTACTTATCTTCCGTAAGTTCCAAATCTGCCCTAGCGATGGCCGGTTACAGACCTGCGGTTGACAATCGATTTACTTTACCGATCGCCGATACATTTTCTGTTACCGACTGTCGGTAAAATTCTGATTGTGAACAGTAGCGCATCTACATAACGCATCAGCAATTAAGTAAGGTCCAGAATCCGGCAGGTGGCGAGGAGGTAAAAGCACCAATCAGAACACTGGGATAGGTGCTTAGGGGGTGGGGGCTGCTGGGGGACCAGTCACGAATCGGGGTGTGATGGTGAGGGCTGTTGGGGACCAATCAGAAACGGGTGGGGTATTGGGGGCAGACATACCCCTTTTGCGCTATAGGTCTCACCAATAAGAAGGCAACACGGGGGGGGGGGTGGTTTAGACATGTCCTGGTGCCAGAGGGAACTCCACCCTGTCTTTCGCTACAGGGCGTCTTCTACTAACGCTGTCGGACAGCGTGTTTGCGCGACGACCTGTTGCTTGGCAAGCTGACCAAGTAAATCCCCGCCCCCTGAGATGCTGTCGCTGTGCAGCCACAGCGAGCGGTTGCCTGGCTAGCCTGCAGTGCACAGTCCACAAACGCGCAGCAGAATGGTCGAGCATTCTCAAACAAAGCATATTTTACAGTATACTGAAATAAATTAAAAAGGAAATCAACAATTTGAAATGCCCGATAAAGCTTTGCTATGTTTCATACATACACGAACATATATTAGTATACGCGAATGGAAGAGAAAAAAAAACAACATAATGTTTATATTCTCACCAATTTTTCTATATGTAAATAATAATTGAACAATGAATTTTTAAATACTCATTTGATTGCTCGAATTATGCTTTGTAATTTCCTTCTAAAGATATGGGGATGTCTGGCGTTAAAGAATAAATTTTAATATTCGTTCGAATTGACATCTTCTGAAATAACTGAGGATGTATACACAGACCGTTGGAACTGAATACGAATGATTTAGAGAGTGTAGTGAATTATTTAACATTTGAAAAGATTCTATCCAGTAAGATTCGGTGCGGAAAAAATAAGTAGCCATTTTTATAGCTTTTAAAAATACCGCCCAAAGTGTCATCATGTTGAGGCATGTTTCGATTGGCTGATGCGCAAGAACACACCCTATATACAATGATTCGTCACCATAAATGCGGTATAAGTTTCTCTCGACGATGTCGGACCGTCCACTTTTACAATGAATCTTGTTATACGCGACCGTTAGCACCCTCCACATTTTTTACGACTTTGAGACCCGTCAAAATGCTGATTACACCGAATCCTCGACAGATGAAACTCGTGAACACAATGTAACGCTTTGCGTGATACAACAGGTATGCGACATATGTTTGGACAGCGCCGATACTGTAATCTGTAATAGAATCTGCAACTCGTGTGATGGTAGGAAACATATATTCCAAAAGTCACCCATTGCAGAACTAATTAATTTCGCTGTACGCCGCTCGACATCGTTTGGTAAGATAGTCTGCATCGCGCATATCGCAAAGGCCTTTGATGCTCAGTTAATAGTGCTCTATGTCGTCGAAAACGCTAGCCATCTTGGACGACCAGAACTGATCCTCACGGGGATTCTATAGTCTCAACATGTATAGGCCCCATAGTATTCATCGATAGTATGCATTTTTTTCACATGAGGCATAGCGTCCTTCTAGAGGTTTTCGGTTTCAAAGATAGTTTGGGTAAAGGGTACTTTCCGTATGCATTTAATACGATGGCAAACCAGGGATATACCGGTGCGCTACCCGTCACCAAATACATGGCCACGATCAGGAAAAAAAAATTTTTGAGGCATAATTTATTTTTTATTTCAATAGAGTATCCTTTTAGCTCGAAACGTTTAGTAAAACGTTGTTCAAATTTTCGGATCCCTTCTGAATAATACGATTTCTCCAACCCTTAAAAAGAGGCATTCGTTTCAGCGATAACCTCAATATTAAAAAGAGATCTGGAGAATATGGTGGATGTGGAAGCAATTCGTATCCTAATTCATGGAATTTTGCTATGGCGTATGCACCTGTGCATTGCCTTGGTAGAAGGAATTTTTTTCCTTTGCCAAATGCGGGCGTTTTTCTTCCAAAACGTCGTTGAAACGGTCCAATAATTTGGAATAATATTCGCCGGTAATCGTTTTTCTCTTTTCAAGGTAATCAATTTATATTATGCCGCGTGCATTTCAGAAAACTATGGTCATTGCCTTGGTAACCGATAAGCCGGCTTTCTTCGGTGCCGAAACGTACTTAGTTGTCGCGTGTGAACGACGAGTCGTACGAGTGACGTTACGAACGCATACTGGCAACCGATGTAAAGATTTGGGCGTGCGGCTATCAGTTAGAAGTTATATGGGAGTGCAAATTTAAAGAATTGCGTTAAGTTAATCGGTCAATTGACGTGAATCTGCAGGGCCATCCACGTCTAACATCTGAATTTTTTTATCCTCGCGATAGGCTTGGTGGCGGTCGAATAGGTAACACGATGACGGTGTACGCTACTGCCAAGGGTAAAAAAATCTGTTATATTGATATATGCTTGCTATATCCGTATGTATTTAAAACAGGACGCTTTCCGACAGGTGACCTTAAGATATATGTAGTGTAACGGTAATTTTTCACGTTAGCATATATTTTATTTTTCGTGGGAATTCGGGCTCGATCACAGGACTAATTAATTTAGACTTCTTAGTGGTTAACAGTAGGCCTTTATTCTAAGAAAAACAATTTTGTATAAACGTCACTTTTGATTACGGTTACTCGAATTTTACAGAATGTACATCTAATTCCGCAATTTCCGCAGCTATTTCGACGATTTTAATTTATTTTATGTTCACCTCTCTCGGTACACTCGAAGGCTTATTATTGTTCTCGCGCCGTTGCGTTATCGTACGCTCGGTGCACAGATTCTTCACACTCTTTGCTATTTCGCTTCGCATTCGCTCTTTTTATAGGGTGTATGAACCCTATTCACAATTCTTTGTCACTCACCCTTCTTCCACTCATTCGCTAGTACTTATTTTTCCTATGTTCTCATGCTACTTATTCTATGTTGAATTACAATTTATCCTAACTTCTATATTTCTTACTTCTATCTTTTCGGTCTCGAAAATCAGGGAATTCCCTCGATTTTAGTTGTTATTATTTCGGCTTATTTTCACCTAAATTCGTGGAATTTCGATGCTCGGGCATCGGTTGCGTCGCTACGCTTCGGTGTCTCACTCTCACACACACACCTCAGATTCTCAGTGTACAGAGTGTATGAACTCTGTTTATAATTCTTTCCCTTTCGCTCTTATTCTGTTTCCGCTCTCTCTCACTTCCACTCGCACAACGGATTCGGTCCCTCGATTACCGCTCGTTTAAAGACCGCACTATCCAATTTATGTTTATATAACTGGTTTTCTTATTTCTGTGCACTATTCTATATTAATAATACTTATCAACTACCGAATTTCCTATATCCGACTACCTATCAATCCACTAGATTATCTCGTTTAACGTCCTAATGAGAAATCTATTAATCTGAACAGTTCCGAATCATGTAATGCTACTCACTGTTCGCCGATATTTTCATGCTCTCATTAGCTTTTCACTCGACACTTTCTCTCACAATCGATACCCTGTAAAACTTTGCTGAACTGCCTTAAAGACAAGAGAGACAAGAGAGCTTCCCTGTCCCCGCACCGGCCTTTTATACGCTTCCCCTCGTTCCCCTGAAATCTACGTCATCATATTCAAATTCTAACGCGTCTTTTTCGTTTTCGGGATCTACCGTCGCCGCGCTCACCGCCTTCCCCTCACCTCCTAGCAAAATCAGTTGGTCGCTGTCCTGCTGTTATGTCAGCGAGGGAATTCCGATGGCGTGACGTAGCATGTTTTTCACGCGAGTTCGATGGCCTATTGCCCGCGAACCTCGGTACATTTGTACCGAGTCTGTCGCTCAGGTGTTTTTATGCCTCGAAAACTATACCGGCTCTTATAATCGTTCGACCTAATAACGTGGATTCGAGAGTATAACTCGATTATACTACACGATCATAATCGCTGCATCTATTCCTACGCTCTTGCGTGTAACTATGTTACAGTAGATACAGAGTGCTCGGTATATCGGTTAACGGAATGTTTCGCTGCACTGTTTTACCACCTCGTAATCTATTCCACCCTCTGCTACCTGTACGCGTGCATGAGAAACTGCTTTTTGCGTTGTGCCGTACACGCGCCGAAGAGCAGTTACAGACAGCGTTTCTTCAGGAGGGTGTAAGCGAGTTCACGCTTACAAGTACCTGGGTAGTGGTGAGGTTCGAAACGCTCTTAGGATAGGCAATACAATCGTTAAAATGTCGATTATCTGGGCTTTTGAGATGATTAAGTACAATCCTAACCCACGAGGGTGGGCTCTTTGTCGGGTATATAAACACCTTCCTGAAAATGAAACTGGAGGCTAGCGGTTGGCCTTTGGAATGTACTGACAAAAACTCTCAGGCAAAATATATCGATGACTATGAACGTGCTGAAGGGATACGTTTAGACCCTAAAAATATTCGTAAGAATTCAGGCCTGTGATCGGTGGTAAAACTATGTTTTATAACGACAATTTGTGCCTCAACGCACCACGTTACCTATAACTGTTCCGAGCTATTTTTCCTTCCTTTTTGTTTTCTCTTTAGAGTTGGGCGCCAGGCGCTTTCGCGCCGGAAGGAAAAATAACGAGGTTGATGATCAGACTCAGCCCAGACAAGCTACAGCTGTTCAAGGCAGAGTGGGTAGTTCGGACTGTCAAGTCAGTAATAAGTCCAAAAAAAACACAAATAAAATCAATTAATTAAAATCAGTTACTAAAATCCTTGAATAAAATCCGCGAATAAAATATAGTCTATGAATAAACACAACAAGAGCCATGAACAAAGTCAAATCAATCAAATAAAACCAATAAATAATATGGACAACAATCGCAGGTACGGGATTTACAAGTGCCGCTCGGGCAACTTATTTATTTCTTGGCAAACAATTATTAATTTTCAATAAAACAACCACAGAAAATTCAAATAAATATCCGGTAAAACTATCTCTGGGAGTCCACAATTCGGTACTCTTAATTAATCCGACACTACTGGTTATCCCGACATTCGCATCGTCTCTCTCTCTCACTCCGGTATTTCATCGATAGACACACTTAAACCCGGTAAAGCCATAAATAAAACAAAGGTCGTTCCGCGACTCTACTCGTGATACGGCCTAAACCGGACGAGTCCCCGAAATACACAACAATTCGAATAACGGGACGCCGAGAGGACACGTACGCGAAGCCTTTATCTGTTCGAAAGTTTCTGCTAGCAAACCATAGGAAGGCAGAACCAAGAATAAATCACCAACGGTATAATAAAGTATCCGTATCAATAAATAACAAGACATCGAAAGCTATTATACCATCTTCCTCGTCAAAATAATAATCCTGTTATTCATAATTCAGACTGGTGTTCAATAATTCATTAAAAAGAATAAATAACAAATAAATACTAATGACGGACAATTTAACCAACCGAGATACGCCTCGGACCGTTCTAATCCCTCATAATCACGTACAAAATATGGGACGACTGCCGAACACGCACTGCGTCAATTTATAACAAACAAAAAACAAAATATCGTCAAAAACAATAAAATAAAACACCGGAAATAATTAAAAGAAAATAAATAATCTAATATAAAATAAGCGAAGTTAAATATTCTTGAAAGTCCGCGACACGGCCTATCACGTTAGAATCCCACTCATACTACCACACCACGGGATAACGTACTGACGCGCGCACGGTTTGTCAGAAAACGATAACTATACAAAAATAATGACAAAGAAACGAAGTAACTTATCCCCGGTTCCAACCGCCAACCGATCTCGACATTACAAACTAATACACTTTATCCGCATACGAAGTATACTTTGCGTGTGGTATACCGAAGTTGCAGGCACGACCAAGCTCTAGTCGACTAATCAGTCAGCAAAATAACAGTAATGACGAAAGACCGCAGAAGGAAAGAGAGATCACCGGGACGATCTTGCAGCGATGTTCTTGGCACAACCTTCGGTAATTCCCAAAATCGACTTGGCTAGGGCCCTCCTCGACTTGGTGTTCGGATTTAATGTCTTTTCAGGGCCAGAGTGTTGATTCAGCGTTATAAGGAGACCCACCGGTACTCCACGACTGTAAAATCCTTGATAGCAGTGATGCCAGATGAGGGAATTTTGTTCCCTTTTGGGTACCCTCTCCACTGGGTCTGTTTTAGCGCCCACTGCGCGCGCACCCGGCGCACCGACCAATCAACAGTCAGGTAGCGTGTGACGTCACACACTACGTCGTGTGCAGACTCGGCTCATTGACCAATCAACAGTCAGGCAGCATGTGACGTCACACACTACGCAGACCCGGCTCACCGACCAATCAACAGTCAGGCAGGGTGTGACGTCACACACTACACCGTTTTTATCTCAACGTAATATCGGATAAATAAGTGAATATAATAAAAAGACTGATTGCTTAAACCAAATTACCATAATTTCTGCGCGAGATAACTTGTGATATAACGATTAAATAGTTCCTTAAAACTTTGTGATATTATAATTAAATAGTTCTTCGGTTACGGGCCTACGCATCGGTCTTGACTCGTGAGCCCCACAAACACAACCACACGCATCAGATTCTCTTTAGACAGAGTGTATAAACTCTGTTTATAATTCTTTCTCTTTCACTCCTGTTCTGCTTCCACGCTCTCTCTCTTCCACTCTCACGATTTTGCGATTCTCGTCTATACAACAGGTTTAAATACCACACTAATTAACTTTATTCCTTAAATATTACTCGCGTAATCGGATGCACTTAATTCTTGGCTTATATTTCTTCACTTAATCCTACAACTATTATTCCTAACTATCTCTAGAAATATCCCACTTTAATTCTATCGACCAATCGTTTCTTCCTGGTCTCTTAATTATCTCGCCTGTCTAACTCACTGCATCTATCACTCTGGAATGAAACTTGTGTAACGGTACTTGTTACAAAGAAAACTGTTCCAATCGAAAAGAGACCCTTCCTTGCGGTGCAGGCTCTTTTATAGACTCTTCCCCCATACTGGTGCCTCCTACGTCATCCGTGACTTCGGTTTTTGAATTTCGCCAAATTCGCTTTATTATGCGATACCGTTGTCATGCCCCCCCCCCCCCCTGGCTCTCCCTCGTCGCCGAGCAAGGCCAGCTGGTCGCTGACCTGCTGTTTTCGGCGACGAGCGAATTCCAGAGGCGTGACGACACTAGTTTTTGCGCTAGGTCCGGGTTCGTCGGCCTAGCGTCCGCTGTACTTGCTGCTCCAAATATATAATATCGGCTCCTCTAGCCGATCGGAAATATCAGGGGTACAAATTGAAAATGCGGGTTTGATAACAGATGGCGTTACTAACGCTATACGCATCAGGCAGTACTGTGACTATGTTCATGTCAAAGCTACGTCTTATAGCTTTAATTTTCAGTATGTGTCAATTTGTCGCAGTGTCAAATTCATAGTTTTTTTGAGCTCTCAATATGTCGAGTTTCGTGCCAACAAAACAGCATTTGCGGGAAGTTTTAATTTACTTCTTTAATTTGAAGAAAAGTGCTGCTGAAGCACATCGATTGGTCTCCGAGGCTTATCCGAGTCATGTTCCATCGGTTTCAACGTGCGAGAGATGGTTTGTGCGGTTTAGAAGTGGTGATTTTGACGTTGAGGACAAAGAGCGGCCGGGCCAAGTGAAAAAGTTTGAGAATGCTGAATTGGAGGCAATACTCAATGAAGACTCGTGTCAAACTCAACAAGAGCTCGCAGATTCATTGGGAGTGACACAACAAGCCATTTCCCATCGTATAAAAGCCCTCGGAATGATCCAAAAGCAAGGACATTGGGTGCCGTATGAGCTGAAGCCGAGAGACGTCGAGCGCCGTTTTTTTGCATGCGAACTGCTGCTCGAACGGCAAAAACGGAAGGGTTTTTTGCATCGCATTGTCACTGGTGATGAAAAGTGGATCCATTACGATAACCCGAAGCGCAAAAAATCATATGGTTACCCCGGCCATGCATCATCATCGACGGCCAAACCAAATATTCACGGCGCCAAGCTCATGCTCTGTATTTGGTGGGACCAGCTGGGTGTGGTGTATTATGAGCTATTGAAATCGAACGAAACCATCACAGGAGCACTATACCGAACTCAATTGATGCGTTTGAGCCGCGCACTCAAAGAAAAACGGCCACAATACGAGCAAAGACACGACAAAGTAATTTTGCAACATGACAACGCTCGGCCACATGTTGCAGCGCCGGTCAAAACATACCTACAAACGCTGAAATGGGAAGTCTTACCCCACCCGCCGTATAGCCCAGATATTGCTCCTTCCGATTACCACCTTTTCCGATCGATGACACATGGCCTAGCTGACCAGCGCTTCCATTCTTACGAAGAAGCCCAAAAATGGGTCGATGACTGGATAGCAGCCAAGCCGGCCGAATTTTTTCGCGACGGTATCCGTAAATTGCCAGAAAGATGGGAAAAAGTTGTGGCTGGCGATGGACAATACTTTGAATAATTCATTTGTTACCATTTTTTCAGAATAAACGTTCAAAAATAGAAAAAAATCCCGCATTTTCAATTTGTACTCCTGATATAAATTCGCGTTAGCGCATGTAACTATGTTACAATATATTCATTAAAAAATCTTCCATAACTCATTTCATAAAAGCCCGCGCAGTGGCTGTTGTGAAGTGGGTGGGGCGAGACAACGTGAAGCGCAATCGAGACGAGATTTGTTACCAGCGGCGCAAGCCTTCCTCTGACGCGCCTAGCACGGGCAGCGTGGTGAGGGCAGCGAGATAGGTTCAAAATTCCTTCATCTGGCATCAAGCTTGATAGTCGGACAAAACGAAAGAAGTATAACGGGACTAAAGCTGGTACCACGCTACGTCCTACTCGTTCGACGGTTATCGGGGAAAAAGCCCCGAGGTCCTGCCGGCACGCGTGCCCGTCAACTCTGATCCCCTCCTAACCATCCAAACTCGGTTAATTGGGGAATCGATGTCGCTACATGACTGCGACTAGCGCCTCGGCTGGACGACGCATAAAGTAGCAACCGATAATAGGAAAGTGTAGCTTTGTCCGGCAGGTAAACCTTATGCGACAGATGGATGCTTGCTCGTAGCTCAGATGGCCGAATGTAGATAGCAGCGTCGTGTCACTAGCTGAGCGTTGAGTGAGACAGCGGTATATTCAACCGAGAGAGACGGAAAAAAAGTCTGTATCCTCGCTCGCCGATGGAGAGTTATCAGATTCCAGCGTCGACGGTTGGTGTGTGCGATGTTCTCTTCCTGTTTCTTTCCCTCCATTCCCTGGTCCTTCAAAGTAGAACGAAAAAAAAATATTTTAAATATAAAAAAAAAGATTAGATCTAGTCTAGTAACATACATACTAGTAGCATACAAATATTTCGCCCCGTTACAACACTCCCCCCCCCCTTAAACACGGCCTCCCTTGGTCGGGAAAACTCGCATCCTCCCCGGTCTTTCCTCAAACCAAATTCCGGTCGCACGTCCGACCCCTGCATCCCACGATCTTGCAGGCTTGCCTGGTTTTGGTACATCGATAAACCCCAACAACCCCCCAGATAAAGATACCTTCCACCGTTCTCTCGGGGCGCTCCGTTTACCCGTACTGCTACCGGATCACAAGCCCCTTCTCCGGGAACCGGGATTTCCACTTGGAAGCAGTAAACTTGGGGACCCGAAATCACATGCACGGGAATTGGGTAGGGTTGTCGACACAATAACATGCTCCACTTGTAAAGATATTTTTTATTTATTAAATTGACTCATGTCCTTGGTGCCGTCTTTTCCTTCTCTCCCTGTCCGGGACCGGCTTTCACCGCCTCCTCCGCGGGTCTCTATCAGCCTGGCCGCCCTCCGAAGCATACATGGGCCTACAAGCCGGGCAGGTCCTCACCGTCACCCCGAACCGCCCACACGCGTAGCATCGTCGCTCTAGTGACCTCGCCTCCCGGCACCCCGCCTTTAGGTGGCCCGCTTCCTCACATCTGCGGCACGTTCTCCGCGGACCCACGACCACGGGAGGTGGACGGGAAGCCACTCGCCTATCATGCCCTCCAAACGGAGCAGGGTTTGGCTTCGGGAAAGTCTCCGATTAACCTCCCGCCTCCTGAACCTTACCCCCTTGCAGGCGGGGTGACCGGCAACGTATCCGATCGGCGCCATCTCCACCGCCAGCCATCACCTGACCTTCTTTAGAACGACAAGCGCCCTCTCCACTTCCGATCTCGGGAGCGGAGAGCGATCTTTCTGGTTATACACCCTTGGTATCAGAACTCGGCTAATATAATATGGCCTCTGAAATTTGGCAGTCAATTTGGCTGCCATATTCTGCGAGGCAGAGGACAACACACACTGTCGGCGCAACACTTCATCCTCTACTGTGAATGTGGCGGGATTACGATGCTTGTTGTACTGGAGAAACTGCCTACGGTAGGCCTCCTCAAGGTTATGCTGAACCTTATCCCTGAGAGATTGTAGCTGGTTCATTCGCGTCGACCACTGATGAGGGTCTGTCGCAACTATGCCTTTCTCCCCGGGGACCCTCCTGTAAAATTGGTAGGGTCCTAGTGTTCGACCGAAATTCAGGAACGCAGGACTAGTATCTATCGAAGAGTGGTACGCAGTGTTATATGCAAAGCGCAACTCTGCTAAGTGCAAGTCCCACTCTCAATGATCGTTCTCCAGGAAGGCGACAATCATAGTCTTCAAAAGCCGATTCACCCGCTCCACGGGATTGGCCTGGGGGTAGTATGGCGGAGTAGTGGTGTGGAAAATACCATACTCGGCTACCACCACCCGTAAGTTTATGTTGATGTACTCCGTTCCGTTCTCCGTTAAGAGAACCTCCGGGACCCCCTACTGGGAAAACACCAACTCTTCCAACGCCTCCCTGATCTTCTTTCCGGTAGCTTTCCTCAATGGGCAACACTCCACCCACTTGGTAAATAAGTCCTGGATTACCAGAATATAGGCAAACCCGGACTGACTGAGTGGTAAGGGTCCTATGATGTCTGCTGCCACCACTGTCCAATGCTCCTCAAAAACCCGATGGCTCATCAGCCCCATCGATGGTCCCTGGCGGAATTTCGTACGCTGGCAGGTGTCACAGCGCTGGACATATCTGGCGACATCTTGGTACAAGCCTGGCCAATAATATATCTGTACTATTCTCTTAAAGGTCTTATCGATCCCCAGATGGCCCGCTTGCGGAAAATCGTGGTTTTCGTAGAGAATGGCCACCCTCCGAAATCGTGGGACAACTAGTTTCCAGGCAGTGTCTGGTGAGTCTAGGCGAGATATCCTTCATCGCAGGAATAATCTCCCATCCCTGAATTTCCAGTCATGATAGCATGCTGGATTTACCTGTACCTCCTTGACTCGGGTCTCATACCAAGGATCTCTTTCTCCGAGAGGCAGTGTGAGCAACACCTCCACAGAAGCTGGAGGTGGCAACCCCACCACGTTAGGTCATCTTTTTCAGTATCGTTACCAGGAGAAATAGATTCAAACATTCGGGACAGAGCATCGGGCAATTGATTCTGTGAGCTCTTCCGATGTAACCCATCGAAGTCTGAAATTATCAGCTTCCATCTCCATCGGGCCACTCTTCCCTTTGGTTCCTTCTGGGACAGTAACCACTTCAAACTCGCGTGATCGGTGATTACGGTAAAACGATACCCATTCAGATAAAGTTTAAATTTTCGACTAACCATACGATCGCTAGACACTCCAGCTCCCGAACATCATAGTTACGCTCCGCGCTCGTCAAGCTTCGACTCGCGTAGGCGATTGGGTGTTCCGCCCCATCCGGTTCTTGCGTAAGAACCGCTCCCAAACCGGTCATGCTTGCATCTGTCTGGAGGGTAAACTTCTTGGTGTAATCGGGACGTGCCAACACCGGTGCCGCTATCAATGCTTTCCTTAGATGGTTGAAAGCACTCTGTTGTTCCTGGCCCCTGATCCATTCCTGTCGTTTCTTGGTGAGCTTGGTAATAGACTCAGTTACCTTCGCATACCCCGGAAGAAATCGTCGATACTACGAAGTAGCTCCCAGGAATTGTCTGACTTGTTTAACCGTCCTCGGGACTGGGATCTCTAGGATGGCAGAGGTTTTATCCGGATCTACCAATATCCCTTCGCGGTTAATCAAGAAGCCTAGGTATTTCAATTCCTTCTGGCAGAACTCACACTTCTCAGGGTTGATCAATAATCGTGCCGACATGATTTTCTCAAAGACTCGCTTCAGCCATTCCAGGTGCTTCTCGAAGGTGTCGGTAGCAATGACAATATCGTCCAGATAGGCAAACGCGTGAGGTTGCATATCGGGACTAATTACCCGGTCTAATAGACGCTGAAACGTGGCTTGTGCTGTGGTCAATCTGTACGGCATTCTCTTGAACTGAAAGAGCCCCGTATGAGGGACTGTAAATGCCGTGATCTCTCGTGACTTTGGATCTAGCAAGATTTGATGAAAGGCCTGACTCAGATCCAGAGTAGAGATGTATTTGGCCGACCTCAAACAATCTAATATATGGCTCATTTACGGCATGGGATATGCGTCTTTCTTGGATACCTCGTTTACCTTACGGAAATCCAGACAAATCCTGAAGGTGCCGTTTGGTTTAGCCGCTATCACGATTGGAGTGCTCCATTCGCTAGTGGAGCGCTCTATCACGCCCGCATCCAGCATACGATCGACCTCTTGGTCCATAGTTTTCCTCATGACCGGGGTGAATGGATACCATCGCTGTTTGATGGGTCGCGCGTTACCAACGTCGATGTGGTGCACGACCAAACCGGTAACCCCGGGAGCTGATTTTAGCTTTGGAACCTGCATGGACAGGAACTCCTCCAATCGGACGGTTTCGGCCTCTGTCAGGTCCGTAATCGGCATCAACGTGTTAACATTCTCTATCACCTGTACCGGCACGAAGTCGAACTCTGTGGTTTCCCCACTGAAGAACCACTTGCGCCTCCTTAGATCCACTCCGATCCCTAACAGGAACAGCGAATCGAGGCCCAATTACAATGTGACAGGAAGGTCGGGATAGACTGGCGCTGTAAGTCTACTCCAACGACCCCTTAATGTTGCGCTGAATTCAACTTCTTCCGTACAGGTAATCTGACGTCCATTTGCAATAGTGCTGTGATGTTCCGGTGTTGGCCGTCGGGAATAACCCAACCTGGCCATCTCCAACAACCCCTCGGTACCAACGAAGGAGCTGGTCCCGAAATCCACCAACGCTGTCAGCGGTCACCCAAAAATTTCGAAGCAGATGACTAAGACGTGTCGAGCTCCGCTGCTGTCTTCCACCGGACAACACAAATATTCCGGGGTAGTTAGAGGGGACTTTTCCTGGATCGAGGAGAACGCATCTCCCCTTAGCGGCGCCATCCATCCCCTTTTCCCGAGTAGTTATGGGCTGTTCGGGTCGTCTTACCCTCCTTACCACACCGGTAACATCGAACAGCCTTACGCACCGCGCATCCTCGTGAAAAATGGCCTACGATTCGACAGTTGTGGCAAGTGATGGGCCTATCGGGAGGTGCGAAACTCGATGCTGTCGCCGTAGCTTCCCCGAGCACTGAGACTTCCGAGAGGAACGGATTGGTGCTGGTTGCCGTGAATGTTGGCTGTGGAGCAGTCTTCGGCCGTATAGCTGGTCGTGCCGGCCCAGGCGAATACCCACCCCGGGAAGCCCTGGTTGTTCCGTTTTCAGGTCGACCCACAAAGTTGACATCGTGAGGCGGAGTAGAAATAAAATTCCTCGGATTTCCACCTATGAAGGGATTCGTTATTCCGCGTGACGAGCCTTGGTTCCCTCTCGTCTGCACCGGACTTTGCTTCATCCTCCCAAACGTGACATGATTCCTTGGCCTCTCTGGTGGACGGTAAGCGAACTTCGGGAGCATCGATCTCTCCGGAGCCGGAGGGGCGTGATACGAGCTGGCGGCAAAGTAGCTACGCTCAACCCGGATCGCAATTTTCTCCAAACCCTTCAGGTCCAATGTATCAGTAAGGGGTATGGCTAATTGGAGTCTGGGCAGCAGGTTCCGGAAAGTGATCTTCACCTTCTCTTCAGCCGGGAATGGCGATACCGTTCTACCGAATAAATTCCACATACGTGTGAAAAATTCCGCTACCCGTTCCTCCGCTCCTTGCGTTCGCGTTCGGATTTGCTCACGTAGCGTAAATTCGAAATCGGGATCCCCAAACATTGCTGGAAGGCCTCCTTGCATTGCTTCCGCGAGGTCTACCGGGAACGTTCCAATTTAAACTAATGGTACGCGATCCCCTTTACACACAAGGCTCATTAGTTCATTAGTTCCTGATCGGAGATAGTGACGAGGCCCCGAATATCCTCCACTCGTGCCAGAAATTCATCTACCTCTTCCCCGTGTGTACCGGAGAGCGAGACATTCCACTTCCGCAATATATCGCACGCGGTGATCGCCGGCGTCGAGTGACGGGAAGGTGTACGATCCGTTCTGACCGGAGACGAATGGTGGAACGGATTCGTAAGCATAGCATTATCATTTTCATATATATCACATATATTTCCCCCGGTATCAACGGGATGGCGTCGTTTGGCGCTGGAGGAACTACATTTTCATGCACCGTGTCTAAACCCGTCGTTGATTCATTGGGGTTTGCCAACAATCCCGAAAAGTATAATCTCTCCCGCATGGCAGCAGAGGTACCCCCTACCGGCAGTCCCCTAGACGCCAACTCTGTCTTCACCTCATCCTCGGTGAGTGAGGCTATTTCCTCGATGGTTCTTGACAACCCCATTTTAATCCGATGTTAAACTATGAATAATAGTTCTTGATAATAATAAACTTTCCTCTATCCCCGGGGTATCAGCTGAAAGGTCGGTACCCAAATTCACCTTATGGTGGCCCCAAAATACAAATGGTGTACAAAAGAAAAGACAAAACGAAAAAAACAAAAATAATAATAATAAAAAAAAAAATAAGAGAATAAAACAATTCAAAGAAAAAAAAACAATTAGACCAATAAAATAAATAAAATAAATAAAATAAATAAAATAAATAAAATAAATAAAATAAATGAAATAAATAAAATAAATAAAATATATAAAATAAATAAAATAAATAAAATAAATAAAATAAATAAAATAAATAAAATAAATAAAATAAATAAAATAAATAAAATAAATAAAATAAATAAAATAAATAAAATAAATAAAATAAATAAAATAAATAAAATAAATAAAATAAATAAAATAAATAAAATAAATAAAATAAATAAAATAAATAAAATAAATAAATAAATAAATAAATAAATACGACCTAACAATATGGATTAAACATTTTTAAACAAACAAAAAAAAACAAAATAAATTAAACAGAACAAAGGGAATTAACGAATATGAATAACCAAACCAAAAAAAAACAACACGATCTGTCTCGAGGAAGCGGCGAGTCCCTTCGGGATTATATCTCAAGACCGGTCAAATGCTCAAAAAGGAATAAATAAATAAATTACGAAGAGAAAAAGAAACTTCCAAATTCCAATATTCATGAAATGGTGTCCATGAAAATAGTAGTATATAAAAGGCCAACCAAAAAAACGGACCAACTGAAACAAAAGAATAAACGTAAAAAGTTAGAACTGTCAAATAAATACAAATAAAAAAAAACTCTAAGGCGTTAAAAACAAATAATCCAAAATGGTAAAGGGAGGGAAAAAAATACCAATAATAGTAATACTAACAAAATAGATAATAAAAAAAAAATAAAAATGAAGTAAGCGAACTAATAAAAAAAAAACAAATGAATTGAATAAATAACGCCCATTAAATAAAGAAATAGATATGAATAATAAAGAAAATCGTGTAATAATTGAATAACTGAAGTCGATAACGATATCTGCCCGGGACTCGCAAATTCGCTCGACCCGGTTGAAATTATTTCGATACCATATGTAATTCCAAATAATATTTCAGAGTCCTATGTTAAACGGGAAATAATATCACATTAGCCGGGAGTATCAGTTTCCAATGCAGAAGACTGCTACTCACTCGGCGACACACAACGAAAAATGTAAACACGGCCGGCCTCGAGCCGACACTTGACAACGAGAGCGAGCTTGGTATACCGTGCGTCTCATCAAGACCTACTACCGTGCGTAGCGGGATAACTGTACTGCCGAATTTTATAACACCAGTAATACTTCCTGCTTTATTATTCTAGAAAATTTTTTATATGAATTTAATCTAATAAAAAAAATTAATTAAATGAAACATAACCCTTGAACACAGGGTGGGGTATTGGGGGCAAACATACCCCTTTTGCGCTAAAGGTCTCACCAGTAAGAAGGCAACACGGGGGGGGTGGTTTAGACATGTCCTGGTGCCAGAGGGAACTCCACCCTGTCTTTCGCTACAGGGCGTCTTCTACTAACGCTGTCGGACAGCGCGTTTGCGCGACGACCTGTTGCTTGGCAAGCTGACCAAGTAAATCCCCCCCCCCGAGATGCTGTCGCTGTGCAGCCACAGCGAGCGGTTGCCTGGCTAGCCTGCAGTGCACAGTCCACAAACGCGCAGCAGAATGGTCGAGCATTCTCAAACAAAGCATATTTTATATTATACTGAAATAAATTAAGAAGGAAACCGACAATTAGAAATGTCCGATAAAGCTTTGCTATGGTTCATACATACACGAATATATATTAGTATACGCGAATGGAACAGAAAAATAAATGACATAAAGTTTATATTCTCACCAATTTTTCTATATGTGAATAATAATTGAAGAATGAAGTTTTAAATATTCATTTGATTACTCGAATTATGCTTTGTAATTTCCGTCTAAAGATATGGGGATGTCTGGCGCTAGAGAACAAATTTTAATATGCGTTCGAGAAAAAGAATAAGTAGCCATTTTTATAGCTTTTAAAAATACCGCCCAAAGTGACATCATGTTGAGGCATGTTTCGATTGGTTGATACTCAAGAACACACCCTATATACAATGATTTGTCACCATAAATGCGGTACAAGTTTCTCTCGACTATGTCGGACCGTCCACTTTTACAATGAATCTTGTTATACGCGACCGTTAGCACCCTTTACATTTTTTACGACTTTGAGACTCGTCAAAATGCTGATTACAGTGAATCATCGACAGATCAAACTCGTGAACTCAGTGTAACGCTTTGCGTGATACAACAGGTATGCGACATATGTTTGGACAGCGCCGATACTGTAATCTGTAATGGAATCTGTAACTAGTGTGATGGTAGGAAACATATATTCCAAAAGTCACCCATTTCAAAACTAATTAATTTCGCTGTACGCCGCTCGACGTCGTTTGGTAAGATAGTCTGCATCGCGCATATCGCAAATGCCTCTGATGCTCAGTTAATAGTGCTCTATGTCGTCGAAAACGCTAGCCATCTTGAACGACCACAACTAATCCTCACGGGGAATTCTATAGTCTCAGCATGTATAGGCCGCATAGTATTCATCGATAGTATTCATTTTTTCACATGAGACATAGCGCTCTTCTGGAGGTTTTGGGTTTCAAAGATAATTTGGGTAAAGGATACCTTCCGTATCCATTTAATACGATGGCAAACCAGGGATATACCGGTGCGCTACCCGTCACTAAGTACATGGCCACGATCAGAAAAAAAAATTTTTTTGAGGCAAAATTCATTTTATATTTCAATATAGTATCCTTTTAGCTCGAAACCTTTAGTAAAACGTTGTTCAAATTGTTGGATCCCTTCTGAATAATACGATTTCTCCAACCCTTAAAAATAGGCATTCGTTTCAGCGATAACCTCAATATTAAAAGGAAATAGTCGCAGGGGGCTAAATCTGGAGAATATGGTGGATGTGGAAGCAATTCGTATCCTAATTCATAGAATTTTGCTATGGCGTATGCACCTGTGCATTGCCTTGGTAAAAGGAATTTTTTTCCTTTGCCAAATGCGGGCGTTTTTCTTTCAAAACGTCGTTGAAACGGTCCAATAATTTGGAAAAATATTCGCCAGTAATCGTTTTTCTCTTTTCAAGGTAATCAATTTAGATTATGCCGCGTGCATTCCAAAAAATTATGGTCATTGCCTTGGTAACCGATAAGCGGGCTTTCTTCGGTGCCGAAACGTACTTAGCTGTTGCGTGTCAACGACGAGTCGTACGAGTGTCGTTGCGAACTTATACTGGCAACCGATGTAAAGATTTAGGCGTGCGGCTATCAGTTAGAAGTTATATGGGAGTGCAAGTTTAAAGAATTGCGTAAAGTTAATCGGTCAATTGATGTGAATCTGCAGGGCCATCCGTGTCTAACATCTGAATTTTTTTATCCTCGCGATAGGCTTGGTGGCGGTCGAATAGGTAACACGATGACGGTATACGCTACTGCGAAGGGTGAAAAAATCTGTTATATTGATATATGCTTGCTGTATCCGTATGTACAGTAGCGGACAAAAGTTTAAGACGATGAATTACAATTTGGTTCATAGATCTGTCATACAAGTACTAAGGTTTCCTTCGGCTTGTTGTTTTTTTACAATACATGTGTATGTTTGACCTTCATAATGTAGAAGTCTCGGTCGTCAAGTGTGAACAATATAGATTGTACAATTTTTTTTTTCCGACCATCTGTAAACAGCGGACATTAGTTTAAGACGATCTGTCGAACAAGATACCCGTAGTCGATCCACGCAATAATTTGATATATTAATACTGTAAATAGTTTGTGGTGTATCATCCAGTGTCTTAAGTTTAATTACGTACGAAAAAAGTATGGGTAAAGCCCGTAATTTGTTATCAACTGAACGAAAACTAATCGTGTCTCTACGGAAGCAAAATGAGACATTTTCTTCAATTGCAACTCAAATGAATCGATCAGAAACTTCTTGTAAGCAAGCGTGGTACAAGTTTGTAAAGACTGGGGACTATTTTGATCGACCGAAAAACGGTAGACCGCGGAAAACCACGCCAACGCTGGATCGTCGGATTCATCGATTAAGCGAGAGAGATCGTTTTCGTTCAGCAGTCGATATCAGAGCTGAAATATCCAGTAATAATAATGCACAAATTAGTGTAAGAACTGTCCGAAGGCGATTAGACGAATTCAATTTGAAATCACGAAAGCCACGGAAGAAGCCGATGTTCAGTAAAAAGAATTTAAAAATTACGACTGCAATTTGCTAAGACTCATCGGCATTGGACAAGTGAGGATTGGCAAAATGTGCTATTTTCGGATGAATCCAAATTCAACAGAATTTGTTCTGACGGGATACTGTATGTAAGACGTCGAATTGGCGAAGATTTAAATCCTCGATGTGTTTTACCGACAGTTAAGCATGAAGGTGGAAACGTAATGGTGTGGGCATGTTTTTCTCGCAATGGTCCTGGACCAATACGCCGAATTAATGGAATCATGGACCGTTTTCAATATTTGGATATATTGAAAAATACTATATTATCGTATGCACACGAAAATGTGGGTGATAATTTTATTTATCAACAAGATAATGACCCAAAGCATACGGCACGGGTAGTAAAAAGTTTTTTTCAAGATGAAAAAATCACTTTATTACCGTGGCCGTCGCAGTCGCCGGATTTAAATCCAATTGAAAACTTATGGTGTACCATAAAAATAAGGGTTCAAAAAAATAAACCAAAAAATTTTGATGATTTGTACTCTTTAGTTGAAAAAACGTGGGGTGAAACAACTGTGGACAACTGCAAAAAATTAATTGATTCAATGCCTCAAAGATGTGCTAATGTGATAAAAAACAATGGACTGTGGACAAAGTATTGAAGGGAGGAAAATATCTATATATTTTCTACCAAAAAATATTTTTTTACGTATAGTCTTAAACTTTTGTCCCCGAAGATATCAAACAAATGTATGTTTTCTTTGCTTATTGTATCTAATGTTGTTACGCGCAAGATTGAATTTATGCAATAAATATATGAATTAATGATTAATTAGCTAATACAAAAAAAATCCACTGAGTCAATTCTTTTCATAAAGAAATTAACGATTTCTTTTTTTTTCCTCTCCGTCTTAAACTTTTGTCCGCTACTGTATCTAAAACAGGACGCTTTCCGACAGGTGACCTTAAGATATATGTAGACACAGAGTGCAAAACACTAATGAATGATTCGTATGATGCTCTGGGTATATCGGTTAACGGAATGTTTCGCTGCACGGTTTTGCCACCTCGTAATCTATTCCACCTCTGCTACCTGTACGCGTGCATGAGAACCTGCTTTTAGCGTTGTGCCGTACACGCGCCGAAGAGCAGTTACAGACAGCGTATCCACAGGAGGGTATAAGCGAGTTCACGCTTACAAGTACCTGGATAGTGGATGAGGTTTGAAAGGCTCTTAGGATAGGCAATACAATCGTTGAAATGTCGATTATCTGGGCTTTTGAGATGATTAAGTACAATCCTAACCGACGAGGGTGGGCTCTTTGTCGGGTATATAAACACCTTCCTGAAAATGAAACTGGAGGCTAGCGCTTGGCCTGTGGAATGTACTGACAAAAACTCTCAGGCAAAATATATCGATGACTATGAACGTTGAGGGGATACGTTTAGACCCTAAAAATATTCGTAAGAATTCAGGCCTGCGATCGGTGGTAAAACTATGCTTTGTAACGACAATTTGTGCCTCAACGCAACACGTTACCTATTACTGTTCCGAGCTATTTTTCCTTCCTTTTTGTTTTCTCTTTCGAGTTGGGTGCCAGGCGCTTTCGCGCCGGAAGGAAAAATAACGAGGTTGATGACTAGACTCAGCCCAGACTAGCTACAGCTGTTCAAGGCAGAGTGGGTGGTTCGGACTGTCAAGTTAACAATAAGTCCAAAAAAAAACACAAATAAAATCAATTAATTACAATCAGTCACTAAAATCCATGAATAAACCTGTCAATAAAATATAGTCTATGAATAAACACAACAAAAGCAATAAACAAAGTCAAATCAATCAAATAAAACCAATAAATAATATGGACAACAATCGCCGGTACGGGATTTACAAGTGCTGCTCGGGCAACTTATTTATTTCTTGGCAGACCATTATTAATTTCCAATAAAACAACCACAAAGAATTCAAATAAATATCCCGTAAAACTATGTCTGGCAGTCCACAATTCGGTACTCTTAATTAATCCGACACTACTGGTTATCCCGACTTTCGCATCGTCTCTCTCTCTCTCACTCCGGTATTTCATCGACAGACACACTTAAACCCGGTAAAGCCATAAAAAAAACGAAGGTCGTTCCGAGACTCTGCTCGCGATACGGCCTAAACCGGACAAGTCCCCGAAATACACAACAATTCTAATAACGGGACGCCGGGAGGACACGTACGCGAAGCCTTTATCTGTTCGAAAGTTTCTACCAGCAAATCATAGGAAGGCAGAACCAAGAATAAATCACCAACGGAATAATAAAGTATCCGTATCAATTAAATAACAAGACATCGAAAGCTATTACACAATCTTCCTTGTCAAAATGATAATCCTACTATTTATAATTTAGACTGGTGTTCAATAATTCATTAAAAAGAATAAATAGCAAATAAATACTAATGACGGACAATTTAACCAAGCGAGACACGCTTCGGACCGTTCTTATCCCTCATAATCACGTACAAAATACGGGACGACGGCCGAACACGCACTGCGTCAATTTATAACAAACAAAAAACAAAATATCGTCAAAATAATAAAATAAAACACCGGAAATAATTAAAAGAAAATAAATAATCTAATATAAAATAAGCGAAGTTAAATATTCTTGAAAGTCCGCGACACGGCCTATCACGTTAGAATCCCACTCATACTACCACACCACGGGATAACGTACTAACGCGCGCACGGTTTGTCAGAAAACGATTACTATACAAAAATAATGACAAAGAAACGAAGTAACTTATCCCCGGCTCCAACCGCCAACCAATCTCGATATTACAGTGTATCTAATACACTTTATCCCCATACGAAGTATACTCTGCGTGTGGTATACCGAAGTCGCAGGCACGACCAAGCTCTAGTTGACTAATCAGTCAGCAAAATATCAGTAATAACGAAAGACCGCCGAAGAAAAGACAGCTCACCGGGATGATCTTGCAGCGATGTTCTTGGCACAACCTTCGGTACTTCCCAAAATCGACTTGGCTAGGCCCCTCCTCGACTTGGTATTCGAATTTAATGTCTTTCCAGGGCGAGAGTATTGATTCAGCGTTATGAGGAGACCCACCGGTACTTCACGACTGTAAAATCCTTGATAGTCGGACAAAACGAAAGAAGTATAACGGGACTAAAGCCGGTACCACGCTACGTCCTACTCGTTCGACGGTTATCGGGGAAAAAGCCCCGAGGTCCTGCCGACACGCGTGCCCGTCAACACTGATCCTCTCCTAACGAGCCAAACTCGGTTAATTGGGGAATCGATGTCGCTACATACAATTTAACATCAACAATAATGTCAAAGCAATGGATTTTGTCATGGAAAACCAGGAAAAAAGTAGGGTTTTTTCAATTACGATTTTGAAGTAACTTCCATTTTCACCACAATGGTGGAAGGATGGGGGGAGGGTGGATCGAGTTTCGTATCGCTGAATCGCTTTTTGAAAAATTAAACATGTGTTTTTTTCTTTTTTCGATTCGATGTATAATTTCTCGAGATATTCGCAAAAATCAGGTTTCTTGCGATTATAGCGCTATCTATCACGAATCGAAAAAAAATATTTCAGATAAAAGTTACTTATTTTTAATGGGGAATCTGAAACTGCAATAAAAAATAAGGATTCCCATTTACGATTCCAAAGTTGGGGTTGAATTTGGTATCATTGGATGACCCTCTTCCAGGCGAACAAATTTTATTGAGAACTTTTTTTGATCCGATGCGTAGTTTTCAAAATATTTCAATGTCTTCAGATAGATCGGCCACCCTGTATATTATATCATATGTGCATTGTAATGTGGCAAAATATCAGGCCCCATACGCTATGTCCTCCTCGCACAATGGCTTCCAGCACGATCTCGCAGGGCCCCAGTATGATTACTTAGGACAATATTTAATTTTTTTTTTACTTTAATTTTTTTTATACAATCCGACGCACCGAGAGAGAGAGAGTGAGAAAGAAAGAGAAAGAACCCATCGTATTCACCGATTTTGCGATTTTGGATCAGCTACGGGACCTTGCATCGCTGCATGCCGCGTGGGAAGATGCAACCTTCTTCCGCTTTCCACTGTCGGGACTACCTGTCGAACTGAGCTACACATATCTAATTCTTATTTTTATTTATGCATTGTCAAGCTGAGGCGCTAGTCACGGTCATCTGGCGACAGCGATTCCCCGAATTAGCTGAGATTGGTTCGTTAGGAGGGCATCATAGTTCACGGGCACGCATGCCGGTAGATCCTAAGGGCTTTTTCCCGGTTACCGTCGAGCGAGGAAGACGTAGCGTCTAGCGTACAATTGTCCCGCTCTACGTACCGGTATATCTATCGTTTGGAAGATCGTATCACTAACGGAGTCGAGAGAGAAACTGTTGGAGGCATTTGAAATTTGGAATTATCGAGGGTCAACTGGAAACATCGCTGCAGCTTCGTCCCGGTGAGCTTTCTTATTCTCTACGGTCTTTCGTCATTTTTATTTGCTGATTGATATGATAATTAGAGCTTGGTCGTACCTGCGATTCTTGTATACCCTGCGCAACGTATTATTCGTATCGGGACAGACTGCGTCTATTTGAATGTAACATCGAGATCGTTTAGCAGTTAATGCCGGGTATAAGTCAATCTGTATTTTCTGTTACTTTTCGTTCGTTTATTTTAAAGTCGTGCGCGCGTTAGTACGTCATCCCGTTGTGTGTTTCGTGTGAGAGGGATTGTCACGTTGTAGACCGCGTTGCGTATTGTTCAGTTTAATTGACGTTTATTTGTTTTATATATTTATTTCACATATTTATTTGTTTTTATTTATTGGTCTTCGCCTTATTATTTTTGGAAGCCTGTGTAGTGCGTGTTCGGCCGTTGGATAGTTAGATTTCTCCAGTTCATTTTATTATAGTTTAGTTGACTAGCGTTAGTCATCGGTCCGTCATCGGTGAATTATTTATTGTTTGTTAGTATTATTTTGACATTGGTTATATTATTATTATTATTATTATTGTTTTATTTGTAAATGATGGTTGAATAGAGATTCGTGATTTCGTCCTACGATATCCGGAGTTGAGACAATGGAACGATTAGAAGCTTCGCGTAAGTGACCTTCCGGCGTCCGGTGGTTATCGAGTTGTTTTGTGTGTTTAGGACTGACCCGGCATAGGCCATATGGCGAGCTAAATTTTCATGGAAACTTGTTAGTTGACTTTGTTTGACTGTATGCTTTTTGTTCTGAGCGTTCGTTGGAATTCCGTTGGATATGAGTCAATTCCAACTGTCGGGAATCGATCGGGATTAAGGTTGCGCATGGGAGTATGAGAGAAGGAGTGAGTGCCGCGATAGCTTGTACTACCGAAATAATTAAACTTATGAATTATTCAAAACCTGAGTTAATTTACAAGATACTTATTGTATTTTTTTCTTTGTTTTTTTATCGGGAAGCCAGTAGTCATTTAAAATATTTAAATAATCTGCCCTTGTGGCTCATTTGTGAATCCCGTATCTGTGTTGTTATCCGAGCTTATTTATCGAATTATTTATTGACCGACTTATTGACTTCGTTGCGGATTGCCTTGCCTGATGAATTTCTTATCTGTAATATATTGAGTAATAATGAGTTTTCACTCACGACAGGTACGAAATAACCAGACGAAAAATGTAGACAGAGAAAGAGATTTCTCCACCTCACCGAGATAAAATTTGTATAAATTATCACGGTGCACGTTTACCGAGTATTTCGAGTCCTGTTCAGCACGTTTGAGTTCAGTAGGTCCGAAGAAAAGCGGTGAAAAGTTCTGAACTGAGAGCAGTTGAAGTCGCTGTCTTGGCGGTTTTCACGAGGGTATCCAAAAATCTCAAATGGCTGAGCTCTATGAAAGCGTCGTTGGGAGACGCCGCAGTCAAGCGAGAGACAGATGGTAGTCTCTGGCTTGAATAACGTGTCCAGGAGGTGTTGATGCACGTCTGTTCGTACTGACCGTGCGTCAGTTGATTTCTTAAAATTTCCGCCCGCCATCAGCAACCGGGTTGCTGAGTATTTTGATCCGGTTGGTCGATGGGTGAGACGGGCAGAACAACTAACTTTGAGATTGGCCTGGTGAGCGTCGCCGTAGCAGTCCATAATGTCATCACCCTGGTAAGCTCATTCTTGTCTGGATGCAATGCTGTGACCCGTGCAAGTAGATACTTGTACGAGAGAAAGCGCTCATCCATGAGCAGAACCAAAGAGCCGACTTTAATGATTTTGTTAGGGTGATGCCATTTTGAGATCGACTGTTGCCATTGTAGATAATGAGCTGACAATTGACGCTAAAATTGTTCCAACTTTTTACTGCAACAATTGCCATCTTGAGAGTCTGGAGATTGCCAAATCCTCTAAGGTTGGCTTTGGGAATGTTGTGAGTGCTCCATCGATGAGAAAATGTACAGGCGTCAGTGCTGATCTATTATCAGGGTCATCGCTGAGTAGTTCCAGAGGTCGTGAACTGAGTATAGCCTTGATTTGAGCCAGCAGTGTAGTGAGCTGCTCAAACGTGAGTGCAGTGTCGCCCACTGTTCATCGAAGGTGAAATTTGACTGATTCCACTGCGGCTTCCTACTTACCATCCATGTGTGGAGCAGCAGGTGGGTTGAACCTCCATGCAACTTGATGATTGGTGAGTGACGATGCGATGACGTGATGTTCTTAAGAGCTTTTCCTAAACAACTGATGTAGAGCTTTGTGAGCACCAACGAAGTTGGTGCCGCAGTCAGAGTACATGACATGAGGAATACTGCGCCGAGATGAGAAACGCCTGAACACAGAGGAAAAACCATTAGCTGAGTAGTCACTGACTACCTCAAGATGGAGAGCTGAAGTGGCGAGACACACAAGGACACAGATCTAGTCTTTGTGTGTTTTGTTTTCTCGCCCCTTCCAAGTTTCGAGTGTGAGAGGACCGGCGTAGTCAACTCCTGTGTGAGTAAATGCACGAGTTGGTGGGACTCGTGAAAGAGGTAGCTGATTCATCAATTCATGAGCCCGAATCACTTTCTGCCGAGCAAACACAACGCAACGCAAAATGTGAGTTTTCACAGGAGCTTTTCCGCCAATGATCCAGTGAGTTAGCCATACTTGAGCTAATGTGAGCTGAACGCCCCCGTGAAGAGTCCGCCGATGAGCATGATTGATAATGAGAGTTCAGAACCGAGAGTGACGAGGCAGAATGGCAGGATGCCTACCTTCGTATGTAAACGCGAATTGACCGAAACGACCTCCCACTCTGATTACACCCTCCTGGTCGATAAAAGCTTTTAGTCGACTGAAGGGATGAGAAGATGGCAGAAAAAAGCCTGACTAAAGCACTTGTAATTTGTAAAATTCGTAATTAAAAAACACCGCTTGAGTTGCTTTCGTCCAAAAGACGTTGGCTGCAGCCATCTCTTGTGCCATGAGTGAGCTGTTCCAGCCGATTCTAGTCTCCTCCTCATTATGGCTGCTGTTACGTCCTAACGTAACTATGCTCCAATATCTTTTTTCTTTTGAAGAAGATCATAAACCTGCACTGTGGTCGGGTCCTATAGTTACCAGAGATTATACAGGTATAATGACGCCGGGAGGGATGAGACCTGGAGCCACACCGAGGCAGGACAGTAGGAATACATGGTGCGCGCCAAGAAGGGACGGACAGATTCACCACTGTACCTAACAACGTTGGCTGTGATCGATAGGTGCAGGGGTCACGTTTAAACGGTGTACGTAGCCAGCCGGTGCAACCGAGCCGTTTAGGCCGAACAACCTGGATATTTTCCAGGTTATCCTGCTGAGACCGAGCGCAGGTTGGTAACAGTCCGGGCGACCCGGTACGGCCCTGGCCTAGCCGGATCGTCAGGACTGGCTAAGAGAGTCACTGCCCCCACTATGGGGGTAGGTCCAACTTGTCTAATGACCCTTAAATGGCGAAGGCAGGGTTTTTCCAAGCCGACTGTGCCACAACAACTTGTCACGGCCGATCAACTGGCGGTGGTTAGCTGGATGGTAGATCAAGTTTACGTAGCGTCCATCGAACAACAGACGTGACTTAGCAGTGCTGGTGTGGGGTGACCCGAGGAACAGCCATCATCCAGCGAGCTAAAATTATAACTTAAATGTACCTAACAACGAAAAACTAAGAGTTGGTAGGGCACTGCCCTACTCTAACGGTCAGTGTGGAGGGGCCTGAATCTCGTATCAAGAGTTTTCCCTCTATGGCCTGTGGATATCATTGGCGGCGCGTGTCACCGAAATCTTTTATTGGTTTGTACCCACTTTCTCCGTTGGCAACTGTCGGGTGCTCGCTCCCTTCTCCCTGTCGTGTACAGTATCTGAGTCACGAAAGTAGACCAACTGCCCTAGCAACGTCTTCGTTGCTTTGGAAGTTCTTATATGCTACGACGAATGTTGCAATGAACGAAAGATTGATATTCAATATTACAAGAAGACATCTGCCTTATTATCAGGAGTACAAATTGAAAATGCGGGATTTTTTTCTATTTTTGAACGTTTATTCTGAAAAAATGGTAACAAATGAATTATTCAAAGTATTGTCCATCGCTAGCCACAACTTTTTCCCATCTTTCTGGCAATTTACGGATACCGTCGCGAAAAAATTCGGCCGGCTTGGCTGCTATCCAGTCATCGACCCATTTTTGGGCTTCTTCGTAAGAATGGAAGCGCTGGTCAGCTAGGCCATGTGTCATCGATCGGAAAAGGTGGTAATCGGAAGGAGCAATATCTGGGCTATACGGCGGGTGGGGTAAGACTTCCCATTTCAGCGTTTGTAGGTATGTTTTGACCGGCGCTGCAACATGTGGCCGAGCGTTGTCATGTTGCAAAATTACTTTGTCGTGTCTTTGCTCGTATTGTGGCCGTTTTTCTTTGAGTGCGCGGCTCAAACGCATCAATTGAGTTCGGTATAGTGCTCCTGTGATGGTTTCGTTCGATTTCAATAGCTCATAATACACCACACCCAGCTGGTCCCACCAAATACAGAGCATGAGCTTGGCGCCGTGAATATTTGGTTTGGCCGTCGATGATGATGCATGGCCGGGGTAACCATATGATTTTTTGCGCTTCGGGTTATCGTAATGGATCCACTTTTCATCACCAGTGACAATGCGATGCAAAAAACCCTTCCGTTTTTGCCGTTCGAGCAGCAGTTCGCATGCAAAAAAACGGCGCTCGACGTCTCTCGGCTTCAGCTCATACGGCACCCAATGTCCTTGCTTTTGGATCATTCCGAGGGCTTTTATACGATGGGAAATGGCTTGTTGTGTCACTCCCAATGAATCTGCGAGCTCTTGTTGAGTTTGACACGAGTCTTCATTGAGTATTGCCTCCAATTCAGCATTCTCAAACTTTTTCACTTGGCCCGGCCGCTCTTTGTCCTCAACGTCAAAATCACCACTTCTAAACCGCACAAACCATCTCTCGCACGTTGAAACCGATGGAACATGACTCGGATAAGCCTCGGAGACCAATCGATGTGCTTCAGCAGCACTTTTCTTCAAATTAAAGAAGTAAATTAAAACTTCCCGCAAATGCTGTTTTGTTGGCACGAAACTCGACATATTGAGAGCTCAAAAAAACTATGAATTTGACACTGCGACAAATTGACACATACTGAAAATTAAAGCTATAAGACGTAGCTTTGACATGAACATAGTCACAGTACTGCCTGATGCGTATAGCGTTAGTAACGCCATCTGTTATCAAACCCGCATTTTCAATTTGTACCCCTGATAATTGTATTGATGGAAAATTGGAATTTGTTTTGACTTCAGAACACCAAAAGCCCAGAAGGCAGCGTTTCAGAATTTCTGAATAGACAAATAACAATTGAAACACAATTGTAGCATAGATTTGGACTCTTTACGAAGTAAATATTCAGGTGACGGAATGTATATATATATATATATATATATATCTTATAGATAAATCGATCATTCAGAGGGAATAAAACATCTAAAGAGAGTTCGATATAAGAATTAAGCAATAATATCTACAGATAGCCAGAGTTAACATGGGATAAAACAAGAAAGATGACTCATATTAGTCATTGGAGCGATGGCCAAGATGACTCGAAGCTGCGGTAGCAGTTGCTGGTAGGGGAACATGCCCCTCAACGCTTCAGGTCGCACCCGAGCCGATGCCGTCTTCCCCCCTCTCTCTCTGTGTTAACACTATAAGACGAGGAATGTTCCCTCGAAACAAGACATACTTATAAAACACATACTTTGCGGTCCACTGCAAATCTAAGCAGCCATTTGAAATACAATAATTTGGACTCACGAACAATTTCAACCTAAAATAACTATAAGAATTCAGAAAAGAAATGTTTACCTAAAAGGATACAAGAAATAACTGCAATTATGAAAATTACACATTAATGAAAATCGAAAAGCCATTACATTGTTTAACTAAACGGTTAGCATCGAGAAAGAATATAAATATAATTAACATGTAGTTACTGTAGTAGATATATATGCCTCTGCACGCTATACACCATTAAGAATTAAAATAAGTTTAACATTATCAAAGAACTACATTTGGTATCAGTCGTAAAAGGAGCAGCGGAAGCGACTCGGATCTACAGCGCAGCGTGACCCGAACCCCTCGACACCTCGCTTCCCGACAAGGCGTTTTTCGCTCTCTCTCTCTCTCTATCTCGGCGCGTGCCACCGAGGCCAGGAGTAATCCCTCGAAAGAATATGGTCAATATGGCCTTTTTAAACATTAACTAATAAGCGTTTAAATGAATTCCAAATATAAACCCTAATTAAAATAATAAGTCGTAGTCTATAACGGAAAAAGAAAAAGAAAGAAAGATAATACTAAAAAGAAGTTTTTTTTTTCCGAGAAGTTGCGGAATCGTTTTTACGGATTCACACTAGTCATGCGGACTAGTACGGATGTGGGACTCCCATTGGCGACCCACTGAACGGCCACCTCCTACGTCTCCCCCACCCAGGAACTATTTAAAGTATTTCTTCTAAATGGGGGTCCGTGTCTGTCTCGTTGTTCTGTTCTATTTCTGTCCTGTCTGTCACGTCAGCTCCGTCATGTCAGGAAGCCAAAGAGAAGTATATTGGCTGTGCCGGCATACTAGTCTTTTTAATTCCTCACTGTCTATCGCGACAACATGTCATCCAAACAGGGAATAGTTCCTCGCTACAGCGTGTCGTCGAAGCGGGGGATGGTTCCTCGCAACGCGTGTCTTCGGGGCAGGGAATGGTTCCTCGCGACACGTGGTATCGCAGTTCGGAATAGGAGTTGAACGAGACCGGGTTCATATGAGAATTACAGCATGAATCACCAGAGGCTCGGTGGATCTACTTAAAAATCTGAGCTTTTTTCGAAGTAGCTTCATTTTACCTGGGATGTGTCATTTCACCCCAAGCAACTCGGAACGAGAATCGAACGAGGGCATGTCTAGAAGGAAAATTAGTCATCGCGATGAGCCCCAAAGTCCGAGCACTATTGTAATTCTCAGAATCCCCCGCATAGAAAATTAGACCGTCAGGACCTATATAAGGACGGGGAAATGTGCGAAAAGACACAGATCATCAGAAGCTTCTAGGTCTAGCCCGGTACACAGAGGCTCCTAGGTTAGAGCCCGGTGAAGAATAGCTTACACTGAGTGAGTACCAGGTGTATGCATGAGTTTTTTCCGGTTTTTTGGTAAAAAAAACACATAAATTTCAAGGGAAATTAATTTTTGTTTTATTCAAAATATTGGCCATCGGCTTCTACACATTTTGCCTATCTTTCAGGCAACTTATGAATACCATGCCAGAAAAACTGCTTGTCTTTTGCGGCAAACCATTCGTCGAGCCATTTTCCAACTTCCTCGAAATTGCTGAAGTGCTGCTCTGGGAGCGCGTGCCCCATTGATGCGAAGAGGTGATAGTCAGATGGCGCCAGGTCTGGCGAATACGGCGGGTGCGGAAGGATGTCCCATCCAAGCGATTTTAAGGTGTCGTGTAACAAAATCACTTTGCCATGTCTTCTGGCCCATTCCGGTCGTCTTTCGATTAATGCGTGGTTTAAATTAATAATTTGTTGGCGATAGCGTTGAGTATTAACGGTTTCGCCGGGCTTCAAGAGTTCATAATACACAATACCGCTCTGGTCCCACCAAACACAGAGCATGGTCTTCTTGCCGAAGCGATTTGGCCTTGGTGTTGAAGGACCGGCTTCGCCAGGTGAAAGCCACGATTTTTTCCGCTTCGGGTTTTCAAAATAAATCCATTTTTCGTCACCCGTCACAATTCGATGCAAAAATGATTTCCTTTCGTGGCGTTGAAGCAGCACTTCACAAGTGACTTTGCGATTTTCTATTTGACGTTCATTCAAATCGTGTGGGACCCATTTACCGAGTTTATTGATCTTCCCCATTACCCGTAAACGTCTGCTGATTGTTTCTTGTGACACATGTAATGCTTCTGCTAATTGCCGTTGAGTTTGAGTTGGGTCATCATCCAATAACTCCTGCAATTGCTCGTCTTCGCATTTTTGTGGTCTACCAGAGCGCTCACTGTCTTTCACATTGAAATCACCACTTTTTAATTGTCGAAACCATGTCTCACATGTTCTAATCGATGGAGCGTGTTCACCATATGTTTCTACCAGCAAACGTTGACTTTCAGCAGCCTTTTTCTTTTGATTAAATAAGAAAAGCAATGCGTGCCGCAAATGTTCTTTTTCAGGCACAAAACTTGACATGATCACTGAACGATAAAACAAAGACGCTAGTTTTTGGCGGACTCAACTTGTGTGTATTTGTAGGTTAATGTCAGACGAACAAAATGACGTATGTGTCAAATTAATACGCTGCGTATTTTTTGCTGGCGTCATTTCTTAGTTAAACCGGAAAAAAACTTATGCATACACCTGGTAATCAGAAATAAAACGGTTGAACAGTCTAAATTCAGTTCGAATTTACTTTTTCTCGGTTTTAATGTCAATCATTTGGAATTTATCTCAAGTTTAAAGAAGGAGTCTGGAAGAAATTGAATTCAATTGTTTTCTGCCGTTTTTGTACTAGTCCACACTGTTTATTTCGATTTACTGTTTTATCGAATTGTAATATCACGTTCAGAGTGTTGCGTGGAAAGTAACGATCGCTCGCGCACGGTAATAGCGAACCTACGTGTATCACTTATTCGGTTATTTGAATAAATTTTAATAGTTTCATGAATCATCGAGTTTTGCATTTTTATTCTTATAAACGGTTGCCATCTTTTCCTTTCAACGCATCAGTTACTGGCGAAACAACTTTACCAGAAAACTAACTGTAAGTACAAAAGCAATTCTCCTAATTTATATTGTCTGATATCTCCGTAAATTTTTTCCCAAGTGAAAGCAACCTGCCATTTTCCTTCCCCCTAAAAACCCCTTCCTCCGCGGGTTAATTTATCGATCTAGTATATCGAGTCGAGTCACGGTTAACGCGAGCGATCAACGAGCATTCTCAGCCCTGTCCGGAGTAATTTTCCAAAAGGATAGACTCAAAAGAGGGCTTGCGTCTTCGGTGTTTTTTGTCAGGTGTGGTACAGGGAGAATTCATTTTCCTTGAACAGAGTATGGAAAACTTACGCCGGAACGCCTCACACGTCTTAAATTCGTCGGTTTTTGTAAAAACACCACGCGGGTTTGACGTAACAAAAATCAGGGGCTCGTCCGTAATCCTAAAAGCGTGTTCATTTTGTTCAAATTAGCCAGTCATCTTTGTCGCGAATAAATTATATTAGTGAAAATTGGATTTAAGAAAAAAAAAAGTGTCAAGTTAATTAGTAATTTTTGTCGCGAGCAAATTAAAATCGATAAAGAAGAAGGTGTGATTTTATAAAGAAAATTGTTCGTGTTGTTCGAATTAATTAATCGGTTCTTTCGTGGATCAATTAAATTGTAAAAATTGATTTCTTAAGAAAGTGTTACTTTGGTTCGTGTTAATCGACCCGCCTTTGTAATTCGATTTAATTGGTAAAACCCAACTTTTACATTTTTACCGCGATTTCCAGAAGTGATTTCATTCGTGAAAATTAATTTTTTACTTTTTATTGTATTTTAGTGATTTAACTTATTTCATGAAAAGTGATCACTCCTTTCTTCTCAGTTTTTGTAAACTGATTTAATTCATAAAATCTAGCTGTTCCCTTTTTACCGCGCTTTAATATGTTGATTTAATTCGTGAAAAACGATGTTTTCATTTTTATTGAGTTTTAGTCAATCAAACCAATTCGAAAAAAATGTTACTATTTCCTTTCAACCACGTTGTAATAAAACATTTTAATTCATAAAATGTAACTTTCTCTTTTTTTGTCGAATGTGGATTTAATGTGTAAAAATTGATTTTTCCCTTTTTATTATTATCGGGTTTTAATAAATCGATTTTATTCATAAAAATTGATTTAGTTGAAAGCAACACTTTTATTTGAGTTAGATGATCGGATTTTCGTTTGAATAATTACAAATTGAGAGCGTTCGTTCTTGTGGTTCAAGTCCATTGATCGACATGGTTGCAAAAATTGAATCGTTTTGGACAGTACCCGCTATTATTCAAGTTATTTGGTAAGCTTTTTTCGTAAGTAAATTGACCTTGTAGAAATCAAATGTGGAAGCTAATTTTCAATAATGACTGATGAATAAAAAGAGAAAGAATTTGTATTGAAAAACAAATATATTGTAACGGTATTAAGCGTTAACATTACCCTTAAAGGGCTTGTTTGGACTCGAGCAGGAAGGAAAGTAATTTTAGGCTTTTGTAGTAGGTAAAAGTAGAGTTTATTCAAAGAAAAACAAGTAGAAATTATGTGATACAGAAAAGAAATTGAATATGAAACCTAACTATTGAACCCTTTTCCTTGGTATTATGGCTACCACGCGCCTTACAATAGATTATTCCCGGGCACACGAGTGTATTTATAATCGTGTATGCGGGTGAATTTGAAGACTCTGTCTCATAATTATTAATATGTGATATGATGTGAGAGAGAACGTTGACCACTGAGTCGTTCAATACTCGCTACAGGCCCGTTGGTGGGAGTGGAGTTTCGTGCTGATATATTTTTTAAAGGTCGACTTACGCGTCCACTCGACCGCCGCTACGATCCGGGGGGGGGGGGGGGGGGGAGTTTTGTCTCCGCCGCGGCCACACCGCAGCAATCTGCGGGAGATTCCGGGGGGTTCGGCTCGATGGAGGCCGTTGGGGATAGCCGCGTTCACGAGAGAGTGGGGTGCGCGGAGGCCGCCGCTCGTGTCCGGTGGGTCTGAGCCTACTTTGGTGACGACCTGCCGGCGCGGCTAATGGCCAATGTGCAGGTGTTTCTTCTGACGTGGTTAGGTGTCGAGGTGGGATCCTCGTGAAAAGCCCACTTTACATGAAAATGTCTAAGTCAGGTAAAGTCGAAAAGGTGCAAAAGGACATCGGGCTTCCCACGGCCCAAAAAGGAAAGGGAGGGGTGAGTGGCGAGGCCGCCTCCTGTCGCTCCTTGGGGCGACCGGGGAGTGTGTCGGTGTAAGGGCGGCGCATGTGTCGCTCGTGCGTAACCTCGGGCGGAAAGTGGCCTACGTAATTCGCGGGGTGCCGGTACGACCGGTGCCTGGTGCGTCGGGCTCGGGCGGTGTTGCGCTTATGCACGCGCGGGTCGTGGGCCCGCCGAGGGGTGCCGGGGCTGTTGATGGTCGGCAGCGGCTGACGCCGACGCCGACGCCGAAGAAAAGAAAACCACGTGTCCCCCAGCGCGTGGTACTGGTAAGGCTCTCCGAGGGCGAAATGGATGCGGCGACAGTGAAGCAGCGTCTGATGGCGTTGGTGAACCCCTGACGGGGAGCTGCGGGTTGAGGAGCCCGATGAGCCGCCCGACCCCCCCGTCGCGGTTACTGGGGTCGAGGTCCTCCTCGCCCTGAAGCGAATGAAGGCGCGGGCTGCCCCTGGGCCTGACGGTATAACAACTGGCATGGTATGGGCGCTCGTGTCTTCCGCCACGGGTCTCTCAGTGCTGTTGGCCATGTACAACGGCTGCTTGGAAGCTGGGGTGTTTCTGCCCCGGTGGAAGAGTGCCCGCGTTGTGGCCATCGTGAAGGGCCCCGGGAGGCCGCTGGATGAGACCGGGTCGTATAGACCGATCAGCCTCCTCCCGATCCTGGGCAAGCTGCTGGAGAAGGTGCTCGTTCGCCGAATAAAGGGTAGAGAGGTTCACGACCTCTCTGACCGGTAGTTTGGTTTCAAGGCCGGGAGAGGCACCGAGGATGCGTGGCACTTGGCGATGAGGATTGTCGAAGAGTCCCCCCACAGGTATGTCCTCGGCACACTTGTGGATTTCAAGAGGGCCTTCGACCATCTGAGCTGGGCCACAATCGGGATTCTGAGTACTGAGTACAGATTCTGAGTAGATATTTCTGAGTGAATGCATCGACCTGCTATCGGTCAACAGATTAAACATACTCAAACGATGCACGTTCACTGCACAGAGCACTACATTCATTGCCATTTATTATGTGTTACTCAGGCTGGCTAGATGCTCGCTCTGCGCACTTATTAATTTCTCTTATAGTGCTCTGTCGCATCAGTTAGTGTTTATCCTATAATTCTTAATAATTTTTTTGGAACATTAAAAAATATTTCAAACTCAGTCTCACACTCATTATCATACACGTCCCAACGTTTGATTCTGCTACTGTGACACTCCAAAATTGCTTTCCAGCTCTTGATCTTCCTTTCTTTTCCAAGAATGATTTTTTTTAACTCCCAGTTCTTTGTAATCTGAGTAGTGGATGCACCCATTTTTAATTGTTCTGTGGGGTCCTGGCGCTGCGGTGCTGTTCAGTGGTCTACTGTCTTTGCTTCACGATGACACGGGTACTACTTCTAGCTTCTTCTTTGTAGATGTTTTTTTTTTAAATTCTCTTCGCTATGAGATCCCCTCTATGTTTTTACTCTGCCTGGCTCCTCTGGATCTTCCTTATCAGTCCTGGGTGCTTGATCGATGATGTATTTCTATGTTGTTATCGTCCGTTAATATTTCCTTTGTTTACCTTTCGACGTTATGTCTGGTAGGTAATATTCCGGCCGATTGCTGTTTGAGTAATTCCTTTTCTTCATAGATGCCTCTTCGATGGCGGTTGTTCGGGGTTTCGAGTAATCTCTTCTTTTTCCTATAGCTATTTGCCAGTAATTATGATTTTTACTCCAACTATTTTAAAAATATTCTAAATATTCTTTATATTCGCCGATAAATTCTCTGTATTACTATCCCTACATTCTTATCTCTTTCTATTTCTTTATTTATTCATTATCATCACTATATCTGTTGTTGTTATTATTATTATTATTATTATTATTATTATTATTATTATTATTATTATTATTATTATTATTATTATTATTATTATTATTATTATTATTATTATTATTATTATTATTATTATTATTATTATTATTATTATTATTATTATTATTATTATTATTATTATTATTATTATTATTATTATTATTATTATTATTATTATTATTATTATTATTATTATTATTATTATTATTATTATTATTATTATTATTATTATTATTATTATTATTATTATTATTATTATTATTATTATTATTATTATTATTATTATTATTATTATTATTATTATTATTATTATTATTATTTTATACAAGGAGTTGCGGAATCCTTTTTACGGATATCCCCCAGCCTTTTAAACTAGGGGGGTATGTAGGACTCCCAAAAAAGTAGGCCTACCCACTAAACCGCCCTCTCCTTGTTGCCCTCCCCCAGACCAGGAACTATATTTATATCACCTGGACAATGTTGTCCGGGGTGATGCTACCAACAATCGTCTGAACTTCCAGTCGGGGTCCTGTCCAGCGGTCGCACCCAAAAAATGTGTGCTCCGCGTCGTCTCGTTCGTGTCCGCAGTACTTACAGTCTGGCGTCCGTACTCTGTTCATGTTGTAAAGGTACCTTCGGAAGTAACCGTGTCCGGTCAGGAGCTGGGTAACGTAAAAGTTCACGTCCCCAAACTTCCTTCCGATCCACGGTCTCAGGTCCTTTAGAAGTCGTCTCGTCCAGTTGCCTGTACGTTCTTCTGTCCATCGGTCTTGCCAAGTCTGTATCGTCCTGTTGCGCTCCGCAATTGCCGCATCCTCCCGACTTATGGCCGCGCTTTTCCCGTGGATCCTTTTTCGCTCGAAAGCTAGAAGGTCCACGGGGATTATGCCGGCCACCACCAAAACTGCTTGTGCAGAGACAGTTCGGTAGGAGCAGGTGATCCTCAGCGCACCCTGTCTTTGTACCGTCGTCATCGCGTGGCAGTATTTCTTTGTCTTCAGGGCATCTGCCCAGATCTCTGCGCCGTAAAGGAGGATCGAGTGGGCCGTCGCCATTAAAAGTCGTCTTTTCCCCGGTCTCGGTCCAGTCGTGTTTGCCATCAGGTGGCTTAAGGATGCTATCCTTTCGGCCGCCTTCTGAGCTGTTTTTTGTATGTGAGGCCAGAAGGTCATCTTTGTATCTAGAGTTACCCCGAGATACTTGACTTCCCCCCCCGGCCGTGATTTCGTCCGTCCCGACCCACATGGGAAGTCTCGTCTGTATATGTCTTCTACTAAGGACCGTCAGTTCTGTCTTTTCTGTCGCGAGTTGTAGTCCGTGATCCGTCATCCAACGTCCCACTCGTCGCATCGTCTGGTTTAGTTTTAGCTGTGCCAAATCCGGAGACCGCTCAGTGATCACCGCCGTCACGTCGTCAGCGTAAGCGACGAGGAGTACGCCGAGCGGCATTTCCAGCCTGAGCAAGCTGTCGTACAGTCCGTTCCAAAAATCTGGTCCCAGTATGGACCCCTGTGCGACCCCGGCGGTGATTTGCCTCGTCACCGGTCCTTCAGTTGTCTCGTACGTAATCTGTCTGTTTTTCAGGTAGTCCCTCACCACCCGAGCCAAGTAAGCCGGAACCCCGAAGTTGCTTTCAAGCGCCTCCAGGATATCGACCCACCTAGCCGAGTTGAAGGCGTTCCTGACGTCCAAGGTCGCCAGCAGGACGATTGGTCGTGCTGCGTGGCAATGTCTGTCTAAGTCCAGGAAGGAGTCGACCACTTTTTGGATCGCTCCAATCGTCGATCGACCCCTCCTGAAGCCGAACTGCAGGTCTGAAAGGCCTCCGCTGGTCTATTTCACGTCCGTCAGTCTTGGTCTCAGTAATTGTTCGTAGAGTTTACCCGTCGTGTCAAGTAAACTCAACGGCCGGTAGGCTGACGGCGTATTGGGGTCGCCCTTACCTTTGGGGATAAGAACTAGCCTCGCCGCCTTCCACTGGCCGCAGAACGTCCCCATCGTCAAGCACGTGTTGTACAGGTCGAGAAAAATCTCCGGCCTCAGGTTGACCATCAGCCGGATAATCTCTGCCGGTACTCCGTCCGGTCCCGGTGCCTTACCAGTCTTCATTGCGTTGGATGCCCTAGTGAGCTCTTCCGCCGTGAAGATGGGCGCTGCCGGTGTGTCCCTGTCGTCTGTAACGTCCGTCCGTATCAGGTGTGTGGGAAACAAGCCGTCGACGATCCGTCGTGCGGATTCGGCGTCTTTGAGTTCTGGTGGTACCCGGGCCCCTAGTTTACCGGTCATGATTTTATAACCAGTACCCCAGGGATCCTGATTCACCTCCTCGCAGAGCCTCTTCCAGCAACGCGTCTTGCTGTCTCGTATCGCACTTGTCAGTGCTTTCCGTGCTGTCTTATATGTGGCTTGGAGGTTTTCCCTTTCGGGTCTTCCCCCAGCCCTCGTCACTAGTCGTCGGCTTGCCAAGCAGACCCTTCGCAGCTCGGCTATTTCGTCCGTCCACCAGTATTGTGGCTGCCTGTTTTGTCGATATCGTCGTTTCGGCATTGTACTGTTGCACAGCCGGTCCGTCAGTTTGGCCGTCTCGTCCACCAGTCTTTCCGCCCTTTGCCGGCCAGTCAGCTCAGGGGGGACTTTTGTTATCGGTGCTGGTGCTACCACCAGCTCCTCCGAAAATTTTTGTACGTCGAGTTTGTTGAGGTTCCACCGCAGGGGGTGCTGGGTCCTCGTCCGTCTCGTCGCCGTTTGTCCTGCCACTTCGAAGACAATGTACTGGTGGTCGCTGGCCGTATAGCCATCAAACCCTGGTCGTCTGTACGTAGGTATGTTTCCTGTATTGGCTACTACCAGGTCCAGCCTTGCAGCCATCTCCAGCAGCAACCGACCACGTTTGTTCGTTGCTGTCATTCCCCACTCGTTCGCCCGCGCGTTGAAGTCGCCCCCGATAATAACGTCTCCAGGCAGATCCCTGATTCCATCTTCAAGGAGCGCCACTTTCCTCTCGAAATCCGCTGCGGTGCAGTTGGGTGTCAGGTAGACGCTGACGTAAGTGACAGCGCCGACCCTTGCCCAGACGTAATCGTCCCCGACACCGCAGTTGATTATTCGAGATTGGGAAGCGCCCCTTACCCAGATAGCTGTCGTCTCTGTCTCGTTCGTAATGTACGTTTGTGTCGTTCTTCTCCTGTACGGTTCGCACAGGATCAGAATGTCGGCGTCATGTTCGTCAGCTATCTGTGGTAGTAGCATGTCTGCTGTCCTACTCCTGTTCAGGTTTCCCTGAACTATTCTGTCCGTCTTCCGGCCTGCTTCCTGCACTCCTCCAGCGCAGCTCGGAACACCGCGCACCTCCCGGAACCCGCGAGGTGCGCCGCGTCTTTGTGCTCTGCCTCGGCGCACAAAGGACAGGCTGGTTTGTTTTTACAGTCCGTTGCGTAGTGTCCCGTTTCGCCGCATTTCCTGCAGCTTTTTGTCCGGTCCGTGTTCGTGCAATTAACCTTGGCGTGTCCGTAGCCAAAGCACTTGTGGCAATTCGTCACTGTCAGTCGTTTTCGGACGCGGCAATGCACCCATCCTATCCCGACCCGTCCCCGCCGAAGCAGCACCTCGGCTTCCCGCGACTCCACATCGCAGACCGCCATGTACTGCTCGGCGCGATTCGGGCCAAAGATGTGGACCCCGAAGTCTGCGTCTCGTCCTGTCTCGCGTCTCAGCGCCTGTCTGACGTCGTCCGTGGTCGCGACGCAGTCCAGGTCCATGTTCTACAATTGGACCTTGGAAGTCATGGCCCTGACGCTGACCGTGTCCCCAATCGCGTCTTGTAGAGCGCGTTGGAAGTCGTCTCGTCCGTCGGGTCTGTTCGCGTCTGCCTGTATCTTTAAAAGACACAGGCCGTTTTTCGTCTTCCTCAGAGTCGTGACCTGCACGTGACTCTTCTTCGGATCGACCGTCGTCCGTATTTTTCGTACAATGTCCGAGTACGAGTTATCAGTCCCAGGCCTTACCAGTACAGCCGTCCCCCTTTGCCGGGGAGCCGGTCTGTTCTTTTGGGCCTGCGTGTTGTCGTTTGTGTCACGTTCTTTCTTGTCTGTCTTTTTTCTTGTCACTGTCTGCCAAGCAGCGACCGGTTCCGCCGTCGAAGGCTTTTTTGGCGCGATCTCCGGAGTAGTTCCAGTCGCTTCCCGCTTGCGTTTTGTCCGTGACGTTTGTTGTTATTCCGTTGCTGTTTTTGTCGTTTGCGTGTCCGTAAGTTGTGGTTTCGGGGCCACCTCTGTATGCTTATGCAGCGCTACGTCGGCGGCCTCCAAAATCGTCTTTATTCCATTTTTAACCGTCATATTCATGTTTTTCTGAATAGACGCTGCCTCGGCCATTTTCGTCGCTGTTTTGTGTATGAGCGTCAGTAGCTCAACCATGTCCAATTCTTTCTGTGTTTTTGCGTGCGTTCGTCCTGACGTCGCTTTGTCAGTGTCGGCCGCGGAGATATAACTATCGCCGCCGCCGGCACTTGACAAGCTATCCGTTCTGTTGCGTCGTGGTATGTCTAGTAGCGTCTCGTCAGTCTTTTTTTCCGTGTCTTTAATCGTCCTTTTCGTCGTCCCCCTTGACCCCTCCTTGCACAGTGTGCGGCCCCCAGAATCCGTGCTGCTGCCCAAGGCCACCGGAGCTTGCATCCGGTCGGAGCCTGGTGTGGATTGCCCTCGATTAGGGGTTACCACCTGGGGTAAAACTTCGTTTTTACCGTGCATATTCATTAAATGTTCCATTCTGCTGCAGGTCCCTCGGGGTCGCGACTCCCCGAACCGTGCTGGAACTACGCACGGCCCCTGAGGTCCCCCCCGTCTTCTTGTATGTGCCCCTATGTGTCGTGTGCGTGAGTGTGAGTGCCCGTGCTAGTGATAAACCGGTTCATTCATCCGTAACCAGTCATTTCCTTTTTGGTGGGCCCCGTTTATAGGGGACCCCGACCATTCGCTTTCTCAGGGGTGCCCGTTTATAGGGACCCTGATCATTCACGTCACCGGTATACTACTGAGGCATGTTTGTGTAGGTGTTTGCGTTGGTGCGTGTGTGTAGTGCTGGTTTTCGTCCACCCCGAGAGTTGTCGGTACCTTCCATATCTGGAAGACGTCCCCCTATCCGCGACCTGGGGAGGCGCCCGATGCAGGACCAGCAACCCGACACGGGATTATTATTATTATTATTATTATTATTATTATTATTATTATTATTATTATTATTATTATTATTATTATTATTATTATTATTATTATTATTATTATTATTATTATTATTATTATTATTATTATTATTATTATTATTATTATTATTATTATTATTATTATTATTATTATTATTATTATTATTATTATTATTATTATTATTATTATTATTATTATTATTATTATTATTATTATTATTATTATTATTATTATTATTATTATTATTATTATTATTATTATTATTATTATTATTATTATTATTATTATTATTATTATTATTATTATTATTATTTACCCTGCGGGATAGGGGTTAGAATATTCCCGAGGTGAGGTATGCCTGTCGTAAAAGGCCATCAAAATCCGGGAGAAGGAAACTCCCTACAACAAACCAATTATGAGTTAGAGCGAACGAGGAAAAAAGTTTACGGTGCAGGGGGGGATGCCCCAGTACCGGCGTCGACGGGGAGTGGTCAAGCGGGCTCCCCGGCGTCGAAAACAAGCGACCGCAGTGCTACATTGGTGGATGACTTAGCCAACGTAGCATACAAAGCAACAAGCGAGGAGAGCCGTCATCCTACGAGAACACGGGGAAAGAAGGGTGATCAGAACAACAGCGCATTGATGTTGAATCTCCCTCATAACGGGACGGATATCAGTGCGAATAAGGAGCAACACGGCTCGATGGAGCAACAACGAACAGCTCTACAGCAGAAGATCTCGGAGGCCGTCCTTGTCGAGGAAGACGAGATACGGCGCCTTCAAAGCCTTACAAAGAAGATGATCCAGGCGACCACCAAACAGCGGAATGTTAGCATGGACATAAAACAAGGATTGCAGAAGCTGGAGGAATCCTTGGAGGCCATTTCAGCATCCAGAGTAGAGAGAAAGAAGATTGAAGCAGAATTGCACAAATTAACAGCGGGAGGCAGACGACTAGCCTCACAATCTTCGAATAGAGGAATCGAAAGGTCACAACACCTAACCAGCCCAAAAGGAGGATCTCCTCTACAACGGGCAGATAAAAGACCCAAGCACGGAGAAACGGAAGGTCAGTGGCAAAAACCTCGCCGCAGAAAGGAGAAAGAAGGCGCGGTCAAGGCCAACAATAGGAAAGCCAGAAGGGCTGCAAGCAATGACGAGGAAACACCGGCAACGAAGATAAAAACAACTCCACCGAAACGCTAAAGAAAGCGGAACAAACGCATCCGGGATAGGCCGCGCGGCGAAGCCGTTCTTATCAGGCCGGAAACGGGGAAAACCTACGCAGAGATACTGAAGGAGATCCGCGCCAAAGTGAACCCTGCAGACACGGAGACGGACATCAAAGCCATCCGGCAGACGCACAAGGGCGAAATTCTGCTGAAGCTAGGCAACAACCAGAAGAACAAGGATGTCTTCACTAAAGCCCTGAGAGATGCGCTGGAAAACACGGGCAAAGTCACTGAACTCATCCCGAAGATGACCCTCGAGGTTAGGGACCTCGACGGAGCAACTGAAGTAGAAGATGTGCTCGACGCCTTGGCACGCGAATACCCGGGACAAGCAGATAATGTTAAAGTCCAAGTGCCAAAAACGATTTACAGAGGCCAGAAAATCGCTCTTATCGAGATAGATGAAATAAAGGCAACAGAACTCATCCACAAAGGTAAGATCAAAGTTGGCTGTGCTTCAGGTGCTTAGGGTATAGGCATCAAGCCAAAAACTGTAGGGGCCCGGACAGAAGTAAACTGTGTTATAAGTGTGGTGAAACCGGTCATAATGGCGCTAAGTGCGATAGGGAAGCGCGGTGTGTTTTGTGCGCGGACAAAGCGCAATCGTCCCACGTGCCGGGAACAGGGAAATGTGCCGCTTTTCGGAGAGCGTTGGAAAGTGCTAAAAACAGGAGCCCGAAATGACAAGGGTACTTCAAGGAAATCTGAACAGGAGCAGGACGGCCGGCGACCTCCTTACACAACTGGTGCGCGAAAAAACATGTGATGTGATTATTATCAGTGAACAATATCGTGATAAAGTGAATGCGAACTGGTACGCGGACAACCTGTGCACTGCAGCCATTTGGGTCCCGAATCCCGGAAAAGGCCGAGTAGAAGATCACGGAAGAGGAAACAGCTTTGTCTGGATTAAACAGAGAGACGTGTACTACGTGAGCTGCTACTTCGCGCCCAATGAAGGCATCGGGCAATTTGAAGAGAAGCTCAACAGCCTGGAAGACCAACTACGGGACATGGAAGGAAAAATCATCGTGGCTGGAGATTTTAATGCGCGAGCGATCGAATGGGGCATGCCGCACCCGGACGGCAGAGGCAGGCGAATAATGGAAATGGTTTCAAGATTAAGTCTCACAGTGCTCAACACCAGTTCGACTGCGACTTTCCGACCTCCAGGCTACGGGGGAACGATACCAGACATTTCGTTTGTATCGGAACGTGCAGTGCCATGTGTGAGAAAATGGACGGTGATTGAGGACTTCACCAGTAGCGATCACCAATACATCACGTTCGAATAAATTGAAGAAGAAAACGCACCAAGGATCAACAACGACCTACCAACAAGATGGAACGTAGCCAAAATGGACGAGAGGAAATTGGGTATAGCGATACTCAACGGACGGAGAATCTCGACGAACGTTGAAAACCCAAGTTTTCAAGCCCCAAAAAGGTTTGGTGGTTTTTAGTGGGTAGAAATCCTACTCTTTGAGGAGTGCGGTCTCTCCTCTCTGTCTTTGTAAAGATTTTCCACCACCCCTCGAAAAAAAGAAAAAAATATATATTGTTTCATACAAGGAGGTGCGGAATCCTTCTTACGGATATCCCCTAGCCTTTCAAACTGGGGGGGTATGTGGAACTCCCAAAAAAGTAGGCCTACCCACTAAACCGCCCTCTCCTTGTTGTTGTCCTCCTCCAGACCAAGAACTATTTTGATATTACTTCTGGCTGGGGGTTCTGTCTATGTTCGTCCGTTCGTCTTGCTGTCTGTAACCTGTCGCGTCACGTCAGTCCGTCTGCTCGGTTAGGCGAGGCAGCCGTCTACGTTTTTTCGTCGCAGTATCGTCTCTGTATAGGTGGCAACTAGTTGCCACCATTCTGTTGAGTAGAGCATCACCCGGACAATGTTGTCCGGAGTGATGCTACTAACAATCGTCTCGAGTTCTAATCGGGGTCCTGCCCAGCGGTCACACACAAAAAATATGTGCTCCGCGTCGTCTCGTTCGTGTCCGCAGTACTTACAGTCTGGCGTCTGTACTCTGTTCATGTTGTAAAGGTACCTTCGGAAGTAGCCGTGTCCGGTCAGAAGCTTGGTAACGTAAAAGTTCACGTTCTCAAACTTCCTTCCGATCCACGGTCTCAGGTCCTTTACAAGTCGTCTCGTCCAGTTGCCTGTACGTTCTTCTGTCCATCGTTCTTGCCAAGTCTGTATCGTCCTGTTGCGCTCCGCAACTGCCGCATCCTCCCGTCTTATGTCCGCGCTTTCCCCGTAGATCCTCTTTCGCTCGAAAGCTAGGAGATCCACGGGGATTACGCCAGCCACCACTAAAACTGCTTCTGCGGAGACAGTTCGATAGGAGCAGGCGATCCTCAGCGCACCCCGTCTTTGTACCGTCGTCATCGTGTGGCAGTACTTCTTTGTCTTCAGGGCATCTGTCCAAATCTCTGCGCCGTAAAGGAGGATCGAGTAGGCCGTCGCCATTAGAAGTCGTCTTTTCTCCGGTCTCGGTCCAGTCGTGATTGCCATCAGGCGGCTTAAGGATGCTATCCTCTCGGCCGCCTTCTTGGCTGTTTTTTGTATATGAGGCCAGAAGATCATCTTCGTATCTAGAGTTACCCCCAGATACTTGACTTCCTTCCCGGTCACGATTTCGTCCGTCCCGACCCACATGGGGAGTCTCGTCTGTATACGTCTTCCACTAAGGAACGTCAGTTCTGTCTTTTCTGTCGCGAGTTGTAGTCCGTGGTCCGTCATCCATCTTCCCACTCGTCGCATCGTCTGGTTCAGTTTTAGCTGTGCCAGATCCAGAGACCGCTCGGTAATCACCGCCGCCACGTCGTCAGCGTAAGCGACGAGGAGTACGCCGAGCGGCATTTCCAGCCTGAGCAAGCTGTCATACAGTCCGTTCCAAAAATCTGATCTCAGTATGGATCCCTGTGCGACCCCGGCGGTGATTTGCCTCGTCACCGGTCCTTCAGTTGTCTCGTACGTAATCTGTCTGTTTTTCAGGTAGTCCCTCACCACCCGAGCCAAGTAAGCCGGAAACCTGAAGTTGCTTTCAAGCGCCTCCAGGATATCGACCCACCTAGCCGTGTTGAAGGCGTTCCTGACGTCTAAGGTCGCCAGCAGAACGATTGGTCGTGCTGCGTGGCAATGTTTATCTAAGTCCAGGAAGGCGTCGACCACTTTTTGGATCGCTCCAATCGTCGATCGACCATTCCTGAAGCCGAACTGCAGGTCTGAAAGGCCTCCATTCATCTGTATCACGTCCGTCAGTCTCGATCTCAGTAATTGTTCGTAGAGTTTACCCGTCGTGTCAAGTAAACTCAACGGCCGATAGGCTGACGGCGTATTGGGGTCGCCCTTACCTTTGGGGATAAGAACTAGCCTCGCCGCCTTCCATCGGTCGCTGAACGTCCCCGTAGTCAAGCACGTGTTGTACAGGTCGAGAAATATCTCCGGCCTCAGGTTGACTATCAGCCGGATAATCTCCGCCGGTACTCCATCCGGTCTCGGTGCCTTACCAGTCTTCATTGCGTTGGATTTCCTAGTGAGCTCTTCCGCCGTGAAGATGGGGGCCGCCAGTGTATCCGTGTTGTCTGTGACGTCCGTCCGTATCAGGTGTGTAGGAAATAAGCCGTCGACGATCCGTAGTGCGGATTCGACGTCTTTGAGTTCTGGTGGTACCCGGGCCCCTAGTTTACCGTTCACGATTGTGTAACCAGTACCCCAGGGATCCTGATCCACCTCTTCGCAGAGCCTCTTCCAGCAGCGCGACTTGCTGTCTCGTATCGCGCTCGTCAGTGCTTTCCGTGCTGTCCTATATGTGGCTTGGAGGTTTTCCCTTTCGGATCTTCCCCCAGCCCTCGTTACTAGTCGTCGGCTTGCCAAGCAGACCCTGCGCAGCTCGGCTATTTCGTCCGTCCACCAGTATTGTGGTTGCCTGTTCTATCGATGTCGTCGTTTCGGCATTGTGCTGTTACACAGCCGGTCCGTCAGTTTGGCCGTCTCGTCCACCAGTCTTTCCGTCCTTTGCCGGCCAGTCAGCTCAGGGGGGACTTTTGTTATCGGTGCTGGTGCTACCACCAGCTCCTCTGAAAATGTTTGTCCGTCGAGTTTGTTGAGGTTCCACCACGGGGGTGCTGGGTCCTCGTCCGTCTCGTCGCCGTTTGTCCTGCCACTTCGAAGACAATGTACTGGTCGTCGCTGGCCGTATAGCCGTCGAACACCCGCCATTGTCCTATCCGTGGTGATATTATGTCCGATGTCATTGTGACGTCGGGGATGGAGTCTCCAAACCCTGGTCGTCTGTACGTCGGTATGTTTCCTGTATTGGCTACTACCAGTTCCAGCCTTGCAGCCATCTCCAGCAGTAACCGTCCACGTTTGTTGGTTGTTGTCATTCTCCAGTCTATCGCCCGCGCGTTGAAGTCGCCCCCGATAATAACGTCTCCAGGCAGATCCCTGATTCCGTCCTCAAGGAGCGCCACTTTCCTCTCGAAATCCGCCGCGGCGCAGTTGGGCGTCAGGTAGACGCTGACGTAAGTGACAGCACCGACTTTAGCCCAGACGTAATCGTCCCCGACATCGCGGTTAGTCATCTGAGGTCGGGCAGCACCCCTCACCCAGATAGCTGTTGTCTCTGTCTCATGCGTGATGTACGTCTGAGTCGTCCTTCTCCTGTACGGTTTACACAGGAGCAGGATGACCGCGTCGTGTTTATCAGCTATCTGTGGTAGTAGCATGTCTGCTGTCCTACTTCGGTTCAGGTTTCCCCGTATTATTCTGTCCGTTGTCCGGCCTGTTTCCTGCACTCCTCCAGCGCGGCCCGAAATATCGCGCACCCTCTGGATCCGGCGAGGTGCGCTACGTCTTTATGACCGGCCTCGGTGCACAGAGGGCAGACCGGTTCGTTTCTGCAGTGCGTCGCGTAATGTCTATGTGTGCTGCACTTTCGGCAGCAATTCGTCTTGTCCATGTTTTTACAGTTTGCCTTTACGTGACCATAGTCAAGGCATCTGTAGCATTTCGTTACTGTTAGTCGTTGTCGGACGCGGCAATGCGTCCACCCAATGCCGATCCGTCCCCGCCGGAACAGCGCGCCGCCTTCACGCGACTCAAGGTCACAAACGGTCATGTATTGCGCGGCGCGGTTCGGACCGAAGATGTGGACCCGAAAGTCCGCGTCTTTTCCTGTTTCCCGTTTGAGTGCGTCTATCACGTCGGCTGCAGTCGCGACACAGTCCAGGTCCATGATCTCCAATTGAATTTTGGAGCTCATGGTCCGCACACTGCCCGCTTCGCCGACTGCGTTTTGTAATTGGCGTCGGAATTCGTCACGGCCGTCCGGTTCGTTTGCGTCTGCCTGTAGTTTTAATAGACACAGGCCATTTTTGGTCTTCCTCAGAGTCGTCACCTGCGCGTGGTTTCTCTTCGGATCAACCGTCGTCCGTATTTTTTGTATTATGTCCGAGTACGTCATGCCTGTTCCCGGCTAAACCAGGACGGCTGTCCCCCGTTGCCGGGGAGTCGGCTTGTTCCGGTCAGCCTTGGGTTCTTCGCTCGTCCGTTTTTTGTCTTGTCCGGTTTTTTCCTTGTCACCGTCTGCCAGGCTGCAACCGGTTCCGTCGTCGAAGGCCTCTTTTGGGAGGACTCCGGCGTGGTTCCAGTTGGCTCCTGTTTGCGTTTCGTCTGTGGTGCTTCTTCGTTATTTGTTTTAGTTGTGGTTCTTGTGTTGTCTGTAAGACGTTCTCTCAGAGCCGTTTTTGTGTACTTATGTAGCGCCATGTCCGCAGTTTCGATAATCGTTTTGATACCCGTTTTCACTGTCATGTGCACGTTCTTTTGTATGGCCGCTGTCTTGGCCATTTTTGTCGCGGTCTCATGAATAAGTTGTAATAACTCTGTCAAATCGGGTTCGTTCTTATTGTCATCGTCGAATGAGGAGGTTTCAGGTTATTCTCGATGCCTCCTTATATTTCCGATGATAGGGGGAACCGTTTTACCAACTTCCACGGGTGGTGGTGTCGTTTCTCTCTTTCTGAATTCTAATTTCTTTGTCGTCTGATGTAGGGATCGATCTTCGGTGCCTGTTGACGAACATGACTGAAGTCTACTTCTCTTTCTTAGGTTGACATTTTCGGTCACGTTCGTCAAGCTATCATCGTTCGACTCTTTCCCGATATAGTCCGTCGCGAGTTCTCCGATTGTCCAAAGCTCCTCCTCAGTCGATGTTTTTACCAACTCCTTCTTCTGTTTAGGTTTTATTTCTTTTAAAAGTTTCTCCAGATTAATCCCACGAGTAGGTCGGAATGTAGGTCCGCCTAGGCAGAGCCGCCTTGTCCAGGTAAGGTGTAAATACTGCAGGGTTCCACCCGGTGCCCTGCAGGGATCGTTCGCGACCGCTTTAGTTTACATAATTGCGGCCATGCAGCCGTAGGCACGATGCCTTCCACCGTAAATTTTGATATTGTGTGTTCTTAGTCTGCCTGCTCCCCCTGGACCTGTCTGGCAAGGTTAAACCTGCCAGGGGCCAGATCCCCCGCCGGCCGAGCTCCAAAGTTCATTGCAGAAACGCAAGCCCCCCCGCCGCAGCAAGGCGACACACTTGGGAGGGATTATTATTATTATTATTATTATTATTATTATTATTATTATTATTATTATTAGTGTTACTCACCATGTATAACAAATGCCTGGAAGAGGGAATATTCCACACAAAATGGAAGGAGCAAAGACTGGTACTGATCAGCAAGGGGAAGGCAGACATGAGATCCCCCTCAGCATACCGGCCCCTATGTATGCTTGATACAGCCGGAAAACTGCTGGAGAGGCTGATTAAACCTAGGCTAGCTAACGCAATCCAGGAAGCAGGAGACCTCTCGTGCAAGCAGCACGGATTTAGAATGGGCCATTCTACTATTGATGCAATCAAGGAAGTGGTGAAAATTGCCAATGAAGCGCAAACTGGGAATCATTTTTCCAGGAAAATTGTTCTGTTGGTAACCTTAGATGTAAAAAACGCATTTAACTCTGCATGTTGGTCCGATATACTGAATGCAATGGAATTCGCATTTAGAGTGCCAAAATATCTACTTCGGCTAATCGAAAGCTACTTAAAGGACAGGACTTTAATTTTTGACACCTCGGAAGGTCCACAGAAAAAGAAAATAACAGCTGGTGCCGCTCAGGGATCAGTTCTCGGCCCCGACCTTTGGAATGCAATGTACGATGGAATACTGAGAATGCAGATGCCAGATGATACTACTCTGATTGGCTTTGCGGACGACATCGCTGCCGTGATAGTAGCAAAAAATATCGATGCTGCCCAAAGGAAATTGGAGCAGGTAATGCGAAGAGTGATCGAGTGGATGAAACTCCATGGACTTACTCTTGCAACCGAAAAAACGGAGATCGTTATGATAACCCGAAAACGCATCCCAACGTTACTGCCGATGCGAATCGGAGTAGATATCATAGAAACAAAGGCGAACGTGAAATACCTCGGCATGAGAATAGACTCAAAAATGACCTACTGGTGCCAAATACAACATGCAGCTGATAAGGCGGCCAAAGCAACTACGGCCCTCAGTAAGCTGATGGGCAACGTCAAAGGTGCTGGTCAAAACAAGCGAAGACTCCTCATGTCAGTCACGCATTCCGTAATGCTCTATGGCTGCGAGGTCTGGGCCGAGGCAATGCAGATACAGAAATATAGAAAGCGAATGGTAGCCGTTCAAAGAAGAGGAGCCCTCAGAGTTGCGTGCTCTTACAGAACTGTGTCGGAGCCAGCAGTACTAGTCATCGCAGGAATTATTCCTATTGACCTCCTGGCCAAAGAACGAAAAAGTATGTTCGACTTGAAAGGAGTATTACCAAAGCAGGAACGGAAGCAACTACTGAGAGCCCGCACCATGCAATGGTGGCAAGAACGATGGTCTGAGGACAGTAGAGGCAGGTGGACTGCTAGACTCATACCTAATCTAAACGGTTGGATAGAGCGACAGACGGGGGAGACAAATTACTACCTGACCCAGTTTCTAAGTGGACATGGGTATTTTGCGGAATACCTTTACAGAATGGGGAAAAAAGTAAGCCCAAGGTGCATATATGGGGACTCCGAAAAGGATGACGCCTTTCATACGTTTTTCGCGTGCCACAAGTGGACGCCACTAAGGCAATGTGTCGAGTGCACCATCGGGCGATTCAACCCAGACAACATAATTGAAAAGATGTTGGAAAATACACAGTGGTGGGAAGAGGTAGCAAGTTATGTGCAGGAAGTATTAAGGAGGAAAAAAGTTGACTTGGATACAGAAACTTAATGAAGAGTAGCCAAGGAAAAATGGAGATGTGGAAGAAGTTTGCAGCGGGATGAAACCGAATAGAGAGGCACCTACCTGACGTAATGCGATGAGCGGTACCGGGTAGGTTTAATGCCTGAATAGTAGGTGGAGGTTTTAGTGGGTGCAAGTCCCACACACCGGAGGAGCTCAGCCCTCTGATGGTGCATAATGCATTTCCTCATTCCTAATAAAAAAAAAAAAAAAAAAAAAAAAATTATTATTATTATTATTATTATTATTATTATTATTATTATTATTATTATTATTATTATTATTATTATTATTATTATTATTATTATTATTATTATTATTATTATTATTATTATTATTATTATTATTATTATTATTATTATTATTATTATTATTATTATTATTATTATTATTATTATTATTATTATTATTATTATTGTTATTATTATTATTATTATTATTATTATTATTATTATTATTATTATTATTATTATTATTATTATTATTATTATTATTATTATTATTATTATTATTATTATTATTATTATTATTATTATTATTATTATTATTATTATTATTATTATTATTATTATTATTATTATTATTATTATTATTATTATTATTATTATTATTATTATTATTATTATTATTATTATTATTATTATTATTATTATTATTATTATTATTATTATTATTATTATTATTATTATTATTATTATTATTATTATTATTATTATTATTATTATTATTATTATTATTATTATTATTATTATTATTATTATTATTATTATTATTATTATTATTATTATTATTATTATTATTATTATTATTATTATTATTATTATTATTATTATTATTATTATTATTATTATTATTATTATTATTATTATTATTATTATTATTATTATTATTATTATTATTATTATTATTATTATTATTATTATTATTATTATTATTATTATTATTATTATTATTATTATTATTATTATTATTATTATTATTATTATTATTATTATTATTATTATTATTATTATTATTATTATTATTATTATTATTATTATTATTATTATTATTATTATTATTATTATTATTATTATTATTATTATTATTATTATTGTTATTATTATTATTATTATTATTATTATTATATTAATTATTATTATATGAATTCCATTATACAGGACGTGAATAACGACCAGTGAGGTTTGGGCTACAGGATAGTGACGCGGAAACTAGAAGCTTTCCCGGAAGGAGAGAGCATGGATCTGAATAGGATGAAAAACATCGTAGATACCCTATTCCCGACTCACCCACCGAGGAGCGAGGAGGACCTCGACATCAGGATTGAGGACATTACGTCATTTAATAAGGAGAAGCTGATGGACGCGGTCAAATCACTGCAGAACAGGAAGGCCCCAGGACCCGACGGCGTACCGGCAGAAGTGTTGAAGGCGGTGGCAGGCGTCCGCCGGAAACTGCTTCTCGACATGTACAACTGCTGCCTGAAGAGCGGAGTTTTTCCCAAACGCTGGAAGACGCAGCATCTGGTGTTTACCAGCAAAGGCAAAGGAGACCCTAACTCCCCGTCAGCCTACGGGCCACTGTGCATGTTGGACACGGCCGGGAAATTGCTGGAGAGGATGATCAAGCCACGACTACATACAGCGATACGGGAAGCAGGTGACCTGTCCGATAAACAATTCGGTTTCAGGAAAGGACGATTCACGGTAGACGCAGTTCAAGAGGTCATGAGGACAGTTGAGGCAACGCAGGAGAGCAACCATTACTCCCGAGAAATCGTGGTATTGGCTACGCTCGACGTGAAGAATGCCTTCAATTCAGCAAGATGGTGCGACATGATGCGGGCGCTGAAGGTCCATTTCCAGGTACCAGCGTACCTCCTCGCGATGGTAGACGACTACTTGAAGGACCGAGTACTGCTCTACGACACACGAGAAGGACAACATGGAAAAGCCAGACGACACGTACCTGATAGGATACGCCAACGACGTCGCTGCGGTCATCACAGCAAGAGACCCCGAAGCGGCACAAAGGCGTCTTAACCAGGTCATGAGGCGGACGCACCAATGGATGGGGGACCACGGCCTCAGCCTAGCCACGCAGAAGACGGAGATAGTAGTTCTCACTCGGAAGAGGATCCCGAACATACTGCGCATGCGCGTCGGAAACGAAGAAATGGAAACGAAGGGCGCAGTGAGGTATCTCGGCATCACCCTGGACACCAAACTAACCTTCTGGGAACACATCAGGAAAGCGACAGACAAAGCGGCGACTATGGTAGCAGCGCTGAGCCGTCTCATGGCGAACGTGAGAGGACCAATGACCAGCAAACGCCGGCTTCTAATGTCGGTGATGCACTCGATTCTCTTGTATGGAGCAGAGATCTGGGCGGACGCACTGGAAGCGGAAAGCCGAAGGAAGCGTATAGCCGCGGTACAAAGAAGAGGAGCCCTGAAAGTAGCCTGTGCTTACCGAACGGTATCAGGACCGGCAGCCCTGGTCATTGCTGGAGTACCCATCGAGCTCCTCGCGAGAGAGAAGAAACGAGTTTACCTACGACGAGCTGAACACGATCGACAACAAATGAAGAAACAGGAGAGGAATCACACAATGGAGTTTTGGCAGGGCATGTGGGACAGTGACGCAAGAGGAAGATGGACAGCCAGACTCATCAAACATCTTGCCCTATGGACAGATCGTAAACATGGGGAAGTAACTTACTACCTGACCCAACTATTGAGCGGGCATGGCTACTTCAGCGCATACCTTCACAAGATAGGGAAAGTCGAAAATCCGCGATGTACTTACGGGGATTCTGAACGCGACGACGCTCATCACACCTTCTTCGAGTGTAATCGATGGAGGGATGAGAGGGAAAGGATGGAGGAGTCACTAGGTCTTATCACCCCAGATAACATAGTGGCATCAATGCTGATCAGTGCGGAGAAGTGGGATGCGGTCAAAATTTTGCCGAAACAGTTTTACGCCAGAAGAAACAAGAAGAAAACAACAAAGTAATAGCTGGAGCAGAAAACAACTAGTTGGACATCGTGAGCATAGTGAACAGTGCAGTGCGAGAAAATAGTGCCGAGCCCAGTGAACCACAGTGAAGTGACACTGTGAAAACAGTTAGGGCATTAGCGTGTCAGTTAATGGAATTGGGCAGAACATCACAGCTTGCGCCGGACCGCGGCCATAAGCAAGCAGGAAAGAGTGAAAGGGTCTGGAAGGCAAAGGAACAGAACGATCCTGACGCAATGCAGAAGCGGTTCCGGGGTCGTTACACAACATCTGGAAAAAGGGTTGGTGGTTTTTAGTGGGTAGAAATCCCACACTTTGAGGAGTGCCGTCCCTCCTCTTTGTCTTTCTGAAGATTTTCCACGGCCCTCGGAAAAAAAAAAAAAAATATTATTATTATTATTTGTTCAGTTTTCGCACCTACCAAGCACACACTCAACTTATGCACACGCTACACTCACAATCATCTGACGCCTTGCGTCATATGGTATAGCTCGCAGGTATGTTATATCGATTTATCGACCGCGTACTCAAGCACATTGTCCATCAGCTCACATCCTCGATCGAAGCTCACTCAAGCGGCCAACGCTGCTAGCGTGGCCCCAGCGGCAAGACCACTCACAAGGCTCATTTTCCATCGCTGGCGGCGAATCAACCAAGCTGTGACGCACGTCCGCCCTCTTGATACTCTGCCTCGTGGTCGACGGATGTGGACATTGTTCTCACTCGAATCGCTCGCAGTACACGTTCCTGCGTAAACTCACAGAGATATTCAGTCGTACCACTCATTTTAGTGTGCATTCAGTATTATAGTGTATTACATTCTTGGTCAAATCACCCGTGTGTCAAATCAGTGTCAGTGCAAATCACAGCAAACCAACAGGACTAGTGCAGCACTCACATAAACGTCAACGGCGTGGTTCGTTCGGTGGCAGCAGAGACGCCATTCTGCCTCGCACCGTTCATTAGCGCCAGAACACTCACCAGCCTGCCGTGTGGCTTTACTAGAGCTCTACAATCAGACCACATCACCCGGATCAACCACACGGAATCAATAAGTCAACTCAGGAGCCTGAGAACCTACTCACCACCAGTACATCAACACGCAGGCCAGACAAATCACAGTATATATTTGTTATATTCACGAGGTATTTTTTATGCAATCACTGTTATATAATTTAAATAAACATTGAATTTATTACTGTTAATTCCTGAGTGCATTTAATTATTTATATCTGTCACGAGGATCCTTAATCTTACTATTCGCATCTGTCATTCGACATGCTACGTGTGAATGCATCGACTTGTTAGCTGTCGACAGGTTAAAAATAATTTCAAACTCAGTCTTACACTCGCTATCATACATTTTTTGGTCCTTCGAGCCGGATCTAATTTACTCACACTCATTATCATACATTATTATTATTATTAATATTTTACAAGGAGTTGCGAAATCTTTTTTACGGATATCCCCCAGCTTTTCGAACTGGGGGGGGGACATGTATGACTCCCAAAAAAGTAGGCCCACCCACTAAACCGCCCTCTCCTTGTTGCCCTCCCCCAGACCAGGAACTATTTTGATATTACTTCTGGCTGGGGGTTCTGTCTGTGTTCGTCCGTTCGTCATGCTGTCTGTAACCTGTCGCGTCGCGTCAGTCCGTCTGCTTGGTTAGTCGAGGCAGCCGTCTGCGTTTTTTCGTCGCAGTATCGTCTCTGTATAGGTAGCAACTAATTGCCACCATTCTGTTAAGTGGAACCTGGACAATGTTGTCCGGGGTAATGTTACCAACAATCGTCTCATGTTCTAGTCGGGGTCCTGTCCAGCGGTCACATACAAAAAATGTGTGCTCCGCGTCGTCTCGTTCGTGTCCGCAGTACTTACAGTCTGGCGTCCGTACTCTGTTCATGTTGTAACAGTACCTTCGGAAGTAGCCGTGTCCGGTCAGGAGCTGGGTAACGTAAAAGTTCACGTCCCCAAACTTCCTTCCGATCCACGGTCTCAGATCCTTTACAAGTCTCGTCCAGTTGTCTGTACGTTCTTCTGTCCATCGTTCTTGCCAAGTCTGTATCGTCCTGCTGCGCTCCGCAACTGTCGCATCCTCCCGTCTTATGTCCGCGCTTTTCCCGTAGATCCTCTTTCGCTCGAAAGCTAGGAGGTTTACGGGGATTACGCCGGCCACCACTAAAACTGCTTGTGCGGAGACAGTTCGATAGGAGCAGGCGATCCTCAGCGCACCCCGTCTTTGTACCGTCGTCATCGCGTGGCAGTACATCTTTGTCTTCAGGGCATCTGCACAGATCTCCGCGCCGCATAGGAGGATCGAGTGGGCCGTCGCCATTAATAGTCGTCTTTTCCCCGGTCTCGGTCCAGTCGTGTTTGCCATCAGGCGGTTTAAGGATGTTATCTTCGCGGCCGCCTTCTGGGCTGTTTTTTGTATATGAGGCCAGAAGGTCAACTTCGTATCTAGAGTTACCCCCAGATACTTGACTTCCCCCCCAGCCACGATTTCGTCCATCCCGACCCACATGAGAAGTCTCGTCTGTATACGTCTTCTACTAAGGAACTTCAGTTCTGTCTTTTCTGTCGCGAGTTGTAGTCCATGGTCCGTCATCCAACGTCCCACTCGTCGCATCGTCTGGTTCAGTTTTAGCTGTGCCAGATCCGGAGACCGCTCGGTGATCACCGCCGCCACGTCGTCAGCGTAAGCGACGAGGAGTATGCCGAGCGGCATTTCCAGCCTGAGCAATCTGCCGTACAGTCCGTGCCAAAAATCTGGTCCCAGTATGGATCCGTGTGCGACCCCGGCGGTGATTTGCTTCGTCACCAGCCCTTTAGTCGTCTCGTTCGTAATCTGTCTGTTTTTCAGGTAGTCCTCCACGACCCGAGCCAAGTAAGCCGGAACCCCAAAGCTGCTTTCAAGTGCCTCCGGGATATCGACCCACCTGGCCGAGTTGAAGGCGTTCCTGACGTCCAAGGTCGCCAGCAGAACGATTGGTCGTGCTGTGTGGCAATGTCTGTCTAAGTCCAGAAAAGAGTCAACCACTCTTTGGATCACTCCAATCGTCGATCGACCCTTTCTGAAGCCGAACTGCAGGTTTGAAAGGCCTCCACTGGTCTGTATCACGTCCATCGGCCTCGGTCTCAGTAATTGTTCGTAGAGTTTACCCGTCGTGTCAAGTAACCTCAACGGCCGGTAGGCTGACAGCGTATTGGGGTCGCCCTTACCCTTGGGGATAAGAACTAGCCTGGCCGCATTTCACCGGCCGCTGAACGTCCCCGTCGTCAAGCACGTGTTGTACAGGTCGAGAAATATCTCCGGCGTCAGGTTGACCATCAGCTAGATAATCTCCGCAGGTACTCCGTCCGGTCCCGGTGCCTTACCAGTCTTCATTGCGTTGGATGCCCTAGTAAACTCTTCCGCCGTGAAGATGGGGGCTGCCGGTGTGTCCGTATCGTCTGTAACGTCCGTCCGTATCAAGGTGTGTCAGAAACAAGCCGTCGACGATTCATCGTGCGGATTTCGCGTCTTTGAGTTCTGGTTGTACCCGGGCCCCTAGTTTACCGGTCACGATTTTGTAACCAGTACCCCAGGGATCCTGATCCACCTCCTCGCAGAGCCTCTTCCAGCACCGCGTCTTGCTGTCTTGTATCGCGCTCGTCAGTGCCTTCCGTGCTGTCTTATATGCGGCTTGAAGGTTTTCCCTTTCGGGTCTTTCCCCAGCCTCGTGACCAGTCGTCGGCTTGCCAAGCAGACCCTGCGCAGCTCGGCTATTTCGTCCGTCCACCAGTATTGTGGCTGTCTGTTCTGTCGATGTCGCCGTTTCGGCATTGTACTGTTGCACAGCCGGTCCGTTAGTTTGGCCGACTCGTCCACCCGTCTTTCCGCTCTTTGCCGGCCTGTCAGCTCAGGGGGGACTTTTAGTATAGGTGCTGGTGCTATCACCAGCTCCTCTGAAAATTTTTGTACGTCGAGTTTGTTGAGGTTCCACCGCGGGGGGTAATGGGTCCTCGTCCGTCTCGTTGCCGTTCGTCCTGCCACTTCGAAGACAATGTACTGGTGGTTGCTGGCCGTATAGCCGTTGAACACCCGCAATTACCCTATCTGTGACGATATTCGATCCGACGTCATTGTGACGTCAGGGATGGAGTGTCCAAACCCTGGTCGTCTGTACGTCGGTATGTTCTCCGTATTGGCTACTACGAGGTCTAGCCTTGCGGCCATCTCCAGCAGCAACCGTCGACGTTTGTTTGTTGCTGTCATTCCCCACTCGATCGCCCGCGCGTTGAAGTCGCCCCCGATAATAACGTCTCCGGGCAGATCCCTGATTCCGTCCTCAAGGAGCGCCATTTTTCTCTCGAAATCCGCCGCGGTGCAGTTGGGTGTCAGGTAGACGCTGGCGTACGTGACAGCGACGACCCTTGCCCAGACGTAATCGTCCCCAACACCGCAGTTAGTTATTCGAGATTGGGCAGCGCCCCTTACCCAGATAACTATGGTCTCCGTCTCGTTCGTAATGTACGTTTGTGTCATTCTTCTCCTGTACGGTTCGCACAGGATCAGAATGTCGGCGTCATATTCGTCAGCTATCTGTAGTAGTAGCATGTCTGCTGTCCTATTCCTGTTCAGATTTCCCTGAACTATTCTGTCCGTCTTCCGGCCTACTGCCTGCACTCCTCCAGCGCAGCTCGGAACATCGCGCACCTCCCGGAACCCACGAGGTGCGCCGCGTCCTTGTGGTTTGCCTCGGCGCACAAAGGACAAGCCGATTTGTTTTTCAGTCCGTAGCGTAGTGTCCCGTTTCGCCGCATTTCCTGCAGCTTTTTGTCTGGTCCATGTTCGTGCAGTTGACCTTGACGTGTCCGTAGCCAAAGCACTTGTGGCATTTCGTCACTGTCAGTCGTTTTCGGACGCGGCAATGCACCATCCTATGCCGACCCGTCCCCGCCGAAGCATCACCGCGGCTTCCCGCGACTCTACATCGCAGACCGCCATGTTCTGCTTGGCGCGATTCGGGCCAAAGATGTGGACCCCGAAGTCCGCGTCTCGTCCGTCGGGTCTGTTCGCGTCTGTCTGTATTTTTAAAAGACACAGGCCGTTTTTCGTCTTCCTCAGAGTCGTCACCTGCACGTGACTCTTCTTCGGATCGACCGTCGTCCGTATTTTTCGTACGATATTCGAGTACTAGTTATCAGTCCCAGGCTTTACCAGTGCAGCCGTCCCCCTTTGCCGGGGAGCTGGTCTGTTCTTTTGGGCCTGCGTGTTGTCGTTTGTCTCGCGTTCTTTCTTGTCCGTCTTTTTTCTTGTCATTGTCTGCCAAGCAGCGACCGGTTCCGTTGTCGAAGGCTTTTTTTGCGCGTTCTCCGGAGTAGTTCCAGTCGCATCCCGCTTGCGTTTTGTCCGTGACGTTTGTTGTTTGTCCGTTGCTGTTTTCGTCGTTTGCGTGTCCGTGAGTTGTCCGTATATTATTATTATTATTATTATTATTATTATTATTATTATTATTATTATTATTATTATTATTATTATTATTATTATTATTATTATTATTATTATTATTATTATTATTATTATTATTATTATTATTATTATTATTATTATTATTATTATTATTATTATTATTATTATTATTATTATTATTATTATTATTATTATTATTATTATTATTATTATTATTATTATTATTATTATTATTATTATTATTATTATTATTATTATTATTATTATTATTATTATTATTATTATTATTATTATTATTATTATTATTATTATTATTATTATTATTATTATTATTATTATTATTATTATTATTATTATTATTATTATTATTATTATTATTATTATTATTATTATTATTATTATTATTATTATTATTATTATTATTATTATTATTATTATTATTATTATTATTATTATTATTATTATTATTATTATTATTATCCTCTTGCGTTCGAGCGCAAGAAGATCTATTGGGATCACGCCCGTTACGACCAGGACTGCTCCTGCTGAAACAGTCCTGTAAGCGCACGCGATCCTCAGTGCACCGCGTCTCCGTACTGTCGTCATCGCCTGTCCGTATTTCTTCACTAGGAGCGCGTCCGCCCAGATCTCGGCGCCATACAAGAGGATCGAGTGGGTCGTAGCCATTAAGAGTCTACGCTTGCTCGGTCTCGGTCCCGTAGTGTTTGCCATCAGGCGGCTTAGGTTGTTACCCTTTTAGCCACCTTCTCGGCCGTCCGTTTAATGTGTAGCCAGTAGGTCATCTTTGTATCCAGGGTAACCCCCAGATACTTGATTTCCCCCCGGGTTTCTGTCATTTTTGTTCCAACCATCATAGGTATGATGGTTGGTATCCGCTTTCTCGTCAGTAGCATCAGTTCTGTCTTGTGTGCGGCCAGTTGGAGTCCGTGTTCGGTCATCCATCGGTCCACTCGTCTCATAACCTGGTTAAGTCGTAGCTGGGCCAGAGTTGCGTCGCGTTCAACGATTACCGCTGCCACGTCATCAGCGTATGCAACTAGGTAAGTCTCCGGCGGCATCTCCAACCGCAGCAAGCTGTCGTACATTCCATTCCAAAAGTCTGGTTCAAGTATTGATCCCTGAGCGACCCCCGCTGTGATCGTCCGAGTTACCGGTCCTTCTGTCGTTTCGTACGTGACTCGTCTGTCTCGTAGGTAGTCGCTTATCACCTGGATCAGGTACGCTGGCACCCTGAAGACGCCTTTCAGCGCCTCCAGTATGTCCACCCACCTCGCCGAGTTGAACGCGTTTTGTACGTCTAGGGTTGCCAGCAGCACGATCGGGCGAGCCCCGTGGCAGCACCGTCCAGCCTCGTGGAAAGCCGCCACCACGTCTTGAATCGCGCCGATCCTTGACCGCCCTTTTCTGAAACCGTGCTGTGTGTCCGAAAGTACTCCAGCGGCTGCAATTGCGTCCGTCAGTCTCGGTCTTAGTGATTGTTCATAAAGCTTCCCTGTTGTGTCTAGTAAGCTTAGTGGGCGGTAGGCTGACGGCGAGTCAGGGTCCTCTTTCCCTTTAGGGATGAGGACTAGCCTCGCCCTCTTCCACCGCTCACCGAAAGTCCCTGCCGTCAAACACGTATTGTATATGTCCAGGAGGAACTGCGGCCTCAGATTGCTCATCAGCCGCAGAATCTCTCCTGGCGTGCCGTCGGGTCCCGGGGCCTTTCCAGCCTTCATCGCAGTGGCTGCCCTTGCGAGCTCCTCCTCGGTGAAGGGCGGTATATCCCGTGGCACCTCTCCGTGACTGTCTTCTGTCCTCGTCTCGTGCGTCGGGAAAAGTCCGTCTATGATTTTTTGTGTTGTTGGGAGGTCCATCACGCCGGGTGGCCCTCGAGTCCCGAGTCTCCCGGTTACAATCTTGTAGCCGGTGCCCCAGGGGTCTCGGTCCACTTCGTTGCATAGTTCCCTCCAACACTTGTATTTACTGTCCTTTATCGCTGTTGTCAATTTCTTCCGTGCCGCCCTGTGTGCTGTTCTTAGCGTCTCTGCTTGGGGTCCTCCTCTCGCTCGAGTGAGCTTCCTCTTACAGGCTAAGCAGGCCCTTCGCATTTCCGCTATCTCGTCAGTCCACCAGTACTGTTGTTGTCGTTTTTGTCCGTAGCGTTTCTGTGGCATTGAGTCCTTGCAGAGCCGCTGGACGAGCTTCGTCGTCTCGTCTATAAGCCTTTCGGCTTTTTGTTGTCCCGTTAGTTCGTCAGGTACGTTTCTCGAGGGGTCCGCTGCTGCCAGCAGCTCCGCCGAGAATTTATCCTCGTCAAGTTTTTTCAGGTTCCACCGTGGAGGCCGCGGAATACGTTGGGTTCGTGTTGTTGTTTCGTCTCTCAATTCAAAAGCGATGTATTGGTGGTCGCTGGCGTTGTAGCCCTCCACCACCCGCCATCACTCAATCCGTGAGAGAACTTCGTCGGACGTCAGCGTCACGTCGGGAATGGATTCCTCAAAGCCCGGTCTCCTGTATGTCGGTGTATTTCCCGTGTTTTCCACTGCTAGGTCTAGCCTTGCGGTCATCTCCAGCAGCAGCCGTCCCCGTTTGTTCGTCGTGGTCATACCCCACTCGATCGCTCTGACGTTAAAGTCTCCCGCGACGACCACGTGTCCGTGCATGGTTCGTATCTCGTTCTCCAGGGTAGAAAGCCTCTCCCCGTACTCCCCCACGGCGCAGTTTCGCGTTAGGTAGACGCTGACGTACGTGACGGCGCCCACCCTAGCCCAGACAAAATCGTCTGCCGCGCCGCGAGCGGATACCCGGGAAGCGGCCTCCCCCCTCACCTAAATGGGGGAGGTACCCCTTCTGTTTGCAAACCACGTTGGCAATGTCTTGTCCCGGTATTGTTCTGACAGTATCAGTATAGTCGCATCCAGTTCGTCGGCTATTTGGGGTAGCAGTGCCTGTGCCGTCTGACTCCGGTTCAGGTTTCCCTGGACTACCTTCGTCATATCTTCGTCTTTTTTCCGCTTTCCTCCAGCGCAGCTCTGAATACCGCGCAAGAGCCAGTGCCCGGCCGATGCGCCACATTCATCTTCTCAGCCTCCGTGCAGAGGAAGCAGGTCGGTTGACTGTCACACGTCTTACCGACGTGGCCCGCGCGTCCGCACTTCCAGCAAGAGCTTGTCCTGTCTGGTCCGTTGCAGTTTCGTCTCGTGTGTCCATAACCGAGGCATCGGTAGCACCTGGGTACTATTGTCCTAAGTCTGATGCGGCAGGAAACCCACCCTATTTTCAGTCTCTGTCTCGTAATCAAGTCCGTGGCCCTGTGCGCCTCCAGTTCGCGAACTGCCATGCATTGTCCGGATTTGTTTGGGCCAAAGATGTGTACCTTCAGGTCCCCTTTCTGTCCAGTTTCATTTTCGAGGACAGCCGAGACCTCCTCCGCAGTCGTGACGCAGTCGAGGTCCATGATCTCCAGCGTTAAACTGGGGACCAGGGCCCTGACGCGCCCTTCCTATCCGACAGCGCTCTGGAGGGAGCGCTGGAACTTTTGGCTTCCTTCCGGTCCCGTCTGTATTTGGAGTAACAGTCCTCCGTCTTTTGTTTTGCGGCATCCCTTGATCGTCACGTTGTCCGTCTCAGGGTCTACCTTTGTCTTGACCTGTCGCAGTAAGTCGGCGTACGTCTTTCCCTGTTGGGGCTTAACGAGGACGGCTATTCCCCGGGGCGTGGGGCGTGGTCTGTCCTGTCGCACCTGTCCATTGTCTTCGTTAGTCTGTCCGGTCAGTTCCGTTTGGCGTTTATTTTGTTTCTTCTACTTTGTCTGAGTATGTCAGCTCCCCTCTGGCTGTTGTGTCTCTGTCTGTTGCGTATTGTTTGTGGCCGGAGGTCTTTTTGCCTGCTGTTCGGGAGGGATTATTATTATTATTATTGTTATTATTATTGTTATTATTGTTATTGTTATAATTATTATTATTATTATTATTATTATTATTATTATTATTATTATTATTATTATTATTATTATTATTATTATTATTATTATTATTATTATTATTATTATTATTATTATTATTATTATTATTATTATTATTATTATTATTATTATTATTATTATTATTATTATTATTATTATTATTATTATTATTATTATTATTATTATTATTATTATTATTATTATTATTATTATTATTATTATTATTATTATTATTATTATTATTATTATTATTATTATTATTATTATTATTATTATTATTATTATACCCCTGCGGGATAAGGGTTAGAATATTCCCGAGGTAAGGTATGCCTGTCGTAAAAAGCGACTTAAATCCGGGGGAAGAAAACCCCCTACAACAAACCAATTATGAGTTACAGCGAACAAGGAAAAAAGTTTACGGTGCAGGGGGGGGATACCCCAGTACCGGCGTCGGCAGGGAGTAGGCAAGCGGGCTCCCCGGCGTCGAAAATAAGCGACCGCAGTGCTACATTGGTGGATGACTTGACCAACGTAGCATACAAAGCAACAAGCGAGGAGAGCCGTCATCCTACAAGAACACGCGGAAAGAAGGGTGATCAGAACAACAGCGCACTGATGTTTAACCTCCCTTATAACGGGACAGATATCAGTGCGAATAAGAAGCAACAGGGCTCGATGGAGCAACACCGAACAGCTCTACAGCAGAAGATCTCGGAGGCCGACCTTGTCGAGGGAGACGAGATACGGCGCCTTCGAAGCCTTGCAAAGAAGATGATCCAGGCGACCACCAAACAGCGGAATGTCAGCATGGACATCAAACAAGGATTGCAGAAACTGGAGGAATCTTTGGAGGCCATTTCAGCATCCAGATTAGAGAGGAAGAAGATTGGAGCGGAATTGCGGAAAATACCAGCGGGAGGCAGACGACTAGCCGCACAATCTTCGAATGGAGGAATCCAGAGGTCACAACACCTAACCAGCCCAGGAGGCGGATCTCCTGTACAACGGGCGGATAAAAGATCTAAGCATGGAGAAACGGAAGGTGAGTGGCAAGAACCTCGCCGCAGAAAGGAGAAAGGAGGCGCGGTCAAGGCCAACAATAGGAAAGCCAGAAGAGCTGCAAGGAATGACGAGGAAACACCGGCGACGAGGATGAAAACAACTCCACCGAAACGCCAAAGAGAGCGGAACAAACGCATCCGGGATAGGCCGCGCGGCGAAGCCGTTCTTATCAGGCCGGAAACGGGGAAAACCTACGCAGAGATACTGAATGACATCCGCGCCAAAGTGAACCCTGCAGACACGGAGACGGACATCAAAGCCATCCGTCAGACTCACAAGGGTGAAATTCTGCTGAAGCTAGGCAGCAACCAGAAGAATAAGGACGTCTTCACCAAGGCCCTGAGGGATGCACTGTGAAGTACGGGCAAAGTCACCGAACTCATCCCGAAGATGACCCTCGAGATTAGAGACCTCGACGGAGCAACTGAAGAAGAAGATGTGCTTGACGCCTTGGCACGCGAGTACCCGGGTCAAGTAGATAATGTTAAAGTCCGAGTGCCCAAAACGATTTACAGGGGCTAGAAAATCGCTTTTATCGAGATAGATGAAATAAAGGCAATCGAACTCATCCACAAGGGCAAGATCAAAGTTGGCTGGGTCAGCTGTAGAATTCGGAAACGGATATCTCTAATGCGGTGGTTCAGGTGCTTGGGGTATGGGCATCAAGCCAAAAACTGTAGTGGCCCGGATAGAAGTAAATTCTGTTATAAGTGTGGTGTAACCGGTCATAAAGGCGCTAAGTGCGATAGGGAGGCGCGGTGTGTTTCGTGCGCGGACAAAGCGCAATCGTCCCACGTGCCGGGAACAGGGAAATGTGCCGCTTTTCGGAGAGCGTTAGAAAGTGCTAAGAACAGGAGCCCGAAATGACAAGGGTACTTCAAGGAAATCTGAACAGGAGCAGGACGGCCGACGACCTCCTGACACAACTGGTGCGCGAAAAAAAATGTGATGTGATTATTATCAGTGAACAATATCGTGATAAAGTGAATACGAGCTGGTACGCGGACAACCTGGGCACTGCAGCCATTTGGGTCCCGAATCCCGGAAAAGGCCGAGTAGAAGATCACGGAAGAGGAAACAGCTTTGTCTGCATTAAACATAGGGACGTTTACTACGTGAGCTGCTACTTCACGCCCAATGAAGGCATCGGGCAATTTGAAGAGAAGCTCAACAGCCTGGAAGACAAACTACGGGACATGGAAGGAAAAATCATCGTGGCTGGAGATTTTAATGCGCGAGCGATCGAATGGGGTATGCCGCATCCGGATGGCAGAGGCAGACGAGTAATGGAAATGGTTTCACGACTAAGCCTCACAGTGCTCAACACCGGTTCAACTGCGACTTTCCGACGACCAGAATTGATTGAACGAATTGATTGAACGAAGAAACGCACCAAGGATCAGCAGGGACCTACCACCAAGATGAAACGTAGCCAAAATGGACGAGAGGAAACTGCGTATAGCGATACTCAACGGAGGGAGAATCTCGATGCACGTTGAAAACCCAAGTGCAGAAGAATTAGTGGACGAAACGATGCAGCTAGTATTGCAAGCGTGCAGAGCATCGATGCCGAGAAAGCAGTGTCCAGCAAACAAGCAGGAAGCGTACTGGACCGACGAGATCGCCGATCAGCGAAAACGATGCCTCCGACTGCGAAGGAAAGCAACCCGACTCCGAAGAAGGAATCCTGATGAGGCAGCAGTCATCGCGGCTCAATACAAAGATGCAAAGAAGATCCTACAGCGGCAAATTGGCCGCAGCAAGACGGAGCGCTAGAATTCCATTATACAGGACGTGAATAACGACCCATGGGGATTGGGCTACAGGATAGTGACGCGGAAACTAGAAGCTTTCTCGGAAGGAGAGAGCATGGACCTGAATAGGATGAAAAACATCGTAGATACCCTATTCCCGACTCACCCACCGAGGAGCGAGGAGGACCTCGACATCAGGATTGAGGACATTACGTCATTTAATAAGGAGGAGCTGATGGACGCGGTCAAATCACTGCAGAACAGGAAGGCCTCAGGACCCGGCGGCGTACCGGCAGAAGTGTTGAAGGCGGTGGCAGGCGTCCGCCGGGAACTGCTTCTCGATATGTACAACTGCTGCCGGAAGAGTCGAGTTTTTCCCAAACGCTGGAAGACGCAGCGTCTGGTGTTAATCAGCAAAGGCAAAGGAGACCCTAACTCCCCGTCAGCCTACGGGCCACTGTGCATGTTGGACACGGCCGGGAAATTGCTGGAGAGGATGATCAAGCCGCGACTACATACAGCTATACGGGAAGCAGGTGACCTGTCCCATCGACAATTTGGTTTTAGGAAAGGACGATCCACGGTAGACGCAGTTCAAGAGGTCATGAGGACAGTTGAGGCAACGCGGGAGAGCAACCATTACTCCCGAGAGATCGTGGTATTGGTTACACTCGACGTGAAGAATGCCTTTAATTCAGCAAGATGGTGCGACATGATGCGGGCGCTAAAGGTCCATTTCCAGGTACCAGCGTACCTCTTCGCGATGGTGGACGACTATTTGAAGGGCCGAGTACTGCTCTACGACACACAAGAAGGACAACAGAGAAAAGTCATCACCTCAGGCGCAGCCCAGGAATCGATCCTCGGGCCAGATCTCTGGAACATCTCGTACGTTGGAATTCTACGGATGGAAATGCCAGACGACACGTACCTGATAGAATACGCCGACGACGTCGCCGGGGTCATCACAGCAAGAGACCCAAAGGCGCACAAAGGCGTCTTAACCAGGTCATGAGGCGGATGCACCAATGGATGGGGGACCACGGCCTCAGCCTAGCCACGCAGAAGACGGAGATAGTAGTTCTCACTCGAAAGAGGATCCCGAACATACTGCGCATGCGCGTCGGACACGAAGAAGTGGAAACAAAGGGCGCAGTGAGGTATCTCGGTATCACCCTGGACACCAAACTAACCTTCTGGGAACACATCAGGAACACGACAGACAAAGCGGCGACTATGGTAGCAGCACTGAGCCGTCTCATGGCAAACGTGAGAGGACCAACGACCAGCAAACGTCGGCTTCTGATGTCAGTGACGCACTCGATTCTCCTGTATGGAGCAGAGATCTGGGCGGACGCACTGGAAGCGGAAAGCCGAAGGAAGCGTATAGCCGCAGTACAAAGAAGAGGAGCCCTGAGAGTGGCCTGTGCATACCGAACGGTATCAGGACCGGCAGCCCTGGTCATTGCTGGAGCCATACCGATTGAGCTCCTCGCGAGAGAGAAGAAACGAGTCTACCTACGACGAGTTGAACACGATCGAAAACAGACGAAGAACCAGGAGAGGGATCGCACTATGGAGCTTTGGCAGGGCATGTGGGACAGTGACGCAAGAGGAAGATGGACAGCCAGACTCATCAAACATCTGGCCCTATGGACGAATCGTAAACATGGGGAAGTGACTTTCTACCTGGCCCAACGATTGAGCGGGCATGGCTTCTTTAGCGCATACCTTTACAAGATCGGGGAAGTGGAAAATCCGCGATTTATCTACGGGGATTTTGAACGCGACGACGCTCATCACACCTTCTTCGAGTGTAATCGATGGAGAGATGAGAGGGAAAGGATGGAGGAGTCACGAGGTCTTATCACCCCAGAGAACATAATGGCATCGATGCTGATCAGCGCGGAGAAGTGGGATGCGGTGATCAATTTTGCCGAAACAGTCCTACGCCAGAAGAAACAAGAAGAAAGCAACAGAGTAATAGCCGGAGCAGACAACAACTAATTGGACATCGTGAGCATAGTGAACAGTGCTGTGCGAGAAAATAGTGCCGAGTCCAGTGAATCGCAGTGAAGTGTCACAGTGGAAACAGTTAGGGCATTAGCGTGTCAGTTAATGGGATTAGGCCGAACATCACAGCTTGTGCCGGACCGCGGCCATAAGCAAGCAGGAAAAAGTGAAAAGGCCTGGAAGGCAAAGGAACAGAACGACCCTGACGAAATGGGGAAGCGGTCCCGGGGTCGTTACACAACGTCTGGAAAAAGGGTTAGTGGTTTTTAGTAGGTAGAAATCCTACACTATTGAGGAGTGTGGTCCCTCCTCTCTGTCTTTGTAAAGATTCTCCACCACTTCGAACTGGGGGGTATGTGGGACTCCCAAAATCGTTGGCCTACCCACCAAACCGCCCTCTCCTTGTGGCCCTCCCCCAGACCAGGAACTATTTTGATATTACTTGTGGCTGGGGGTTATGTCTGTGTTCGTCTGTTCGTTATGCTGTCTGTAACCTGTCGCATCGCGTCAGTCCTTCTGCTTAGTTAGTCGAGGCAGCTGTCTCCGTTTTTTCGTCGCAGTATCGTTTCTGTATAGGTGTCAACTAATTGCCACTATTCTGTTGAGTGGAGCATCACCTGGGCAATGTTTTCCGGGGTGATGCTACCAACAATCGTCTCAAGTTCCAGTCGGGGTCCTGTCCAGGGGTCACACACAAATAATGTGTGCTCCGCGTCGTCTCGTTCTTGTCCGCAGTCTGGCGTCCGTACTCTGTTCATGTTGTAAAGGTACCTTCGGAAGTAGCCGTGTCCGGTCAGGAGCTGGGTAACGTAAAAGTTCACGTCCCCAAACTTCATTCCGATCCACGGTCTGAGGTCCTTTACAAGTCGTATCGTCCAGTTGCCTGTACGTTCTTCTGTCGATCAGTCTTGCCAAGTCTGTATCGTCCTGTTACGCTCCGCAACTGCCGCATCCTCCCGTCTTATGTCCGCGCTTTTCCCGTAGATCCTCTTTCGCTCGAAAGATAGGAGTTTCACAGGGATCAAGAGTAAAGGAGGATCTAGTGGGCCGTCGCCCTTAATAGTCGTCTTTTCCCCGGTCTTGGTCCAGTCGTGTTTGCCATCAGACGGCTTAAGGATGCTATCCTCTCGGCCGCCTTCTGGGCTGTTTTTTGTATATGAGGCCAGAAGGTCATCTTCGTATCTAGAGTTATCCCCAGATACTTGACTTCCCCCCCGGCCACGATTTCGTCCATCCCGACCCACATGGGAAGTCTCGTCTGTATCCGTCATCTACTAAGGAACGTCAGTTCTGTCTTTTCTGTCGCAAGTTGTAGTCCGTGGTCCGTCATCCATCGTCCCACTCGTCGCATCGTCTGGTTTAGTTTTAGCTGTGCCAGATCCGGAGACCGCTCGGTGATCACCGCCGCCACGTCATCAAAGTAAGCGACGAGAAGTACGCCGAGCGGCATTTCCACCCTGAGTAAGCTGTCATACAGTCCGTTCCAAAAATCTGGTCCCAGTATGGACCCCTGTGCGACCCCGGCGTTGATTTGCCCCGTCACCGGTCCTTCAGTTGTCTCGTACGTAATCTGTCTGTTTTTCAGGTAGTCCTCCACCACCTGAGCTAAGTAAGCCGGAACCCTGAAGTTGCTTTCAAGCGCCTCCAGGATATCGACCCACCTAGCCGAGTTGCAGGCGTTCCTGGCGTCCAAGGTCGCCAGCAGAACGATTGGTCGTGCTGCGTGGCAATGTTTGTCCAAGTCCAGGAAGGAGTCGGCCACTTTTTGGATCGCTCTAATCGTCGACCGACCCTTCCCGAAGCCGAACTGCAGGTCTGAAAGGCCTCCGTTGGTCTGCATCACGTCCGTTAGTCTCGGTCTCAGTAATTGTTCGTAGAGTTTACCCGTCGTGTCAAGTAAACTCAACGGCGGGTAGGCTGGAGGCGTATTGAGGTCGCCCTTATTTTTGGGGATAAGAACTAGCCTCGCCGCCTTCCACCGGCCGCTGAACGTCCCCGTCGTCAAGCACGTGTTGTACAGGTCGAGAAATATCTCCTTCGGTACTCCGTCCGGTCCCGGTGCTTTACCAGTCTTCATTGCGTTGGATGCCCTTGTGAGCTCTTCCGCCGTGAATATGGGGACTGCCGGTGTGTCCGTGTCCTCTGTAACGTCCATCCGTATCAGGTGGGTAGGAAACAAGCCGTTGACGATCCGTCGTGTGGATTCGGCGTCTTTGACTTCTGGTGGTACCCGGGCCCCTAGTTTACCGGTCACGATTTTGTAACCAGTACCCCAGGGATCCTGATCCACCTCCTCGCAGAGCCTCTTCCAGCAACGCGTCTTGCTGTCTCGTATCGCGCTCATTAGTGCTTTCCGTGCTGTCTTTTATGTGGCTTGGAGGTTTTCCCTTTCAGGGCTTCTTCTAGCCCTCGTTACTTGTCGTCGGCTTGCCGAGCAGACCCTGCGCAGCTCGGCTATTTCGTCCGTCCAGCAGTATTGTGGCTGCCTGTTCTGTCGATGTCGTCGGCATTTCGGCATTGTGCTGTTGCACAGCCGGTCCGTCAGTTTGGCCGTCTCGTCCACCAGTCTTTCCGCCCTTTGCCGGCCAGTCAGCTCAGGGGGGACTTTTGTTATCGGTGCTGGTGCTATAACCAGCTCATCCGAAAATTTTTGTACGTCGTGTTTGTTGAGGTTCAACCGCGGGTGGTGCTGGGTCCTCGTCCGTCTCGTCGCCGTTTGTCCTGCCACTTCGAAGACAATGTACTGGTGGTCGCTGGCCGTATAGCCGTCGAACACCCGCCATTGCCCTATCCGTGGCGATATTCCGTCCGATGTCATTGTGACGTCAGGGATGGAGTCTCCAAGCCCTGGTCGTCTGTACGTCGGTATGTTTCCTTTATTGGCTACTACCAGGTCCAGCCCTGCAGCCATCTCCAGCAGTAACCATCAACGTTTGTTCGTTGCTGTCATTCCCCACTCGATCGCCCGCGCGTTGAAGTCGCCCCCGATAATAACGTCTCCAGGCAGATCCCTGATTCCGTCCTCTAAGAGCACTACTTTTCTCTCGAAATCCGCCGCGGTGCAGTTGGGTGTCAGGTAGACGCTGGCGTACGTGACAGCGCCGACCCTTGCCCAGACGTAATCGTCCCCGACACCGCAGTTAGTTATTCGAGATTGGGCAGCGCCCCTTACCCAGATAGCTGTGGTCTTCGTCTCGTTCGTTCGTTCGTTCGTTCGTTCGTTATTATTATTATTATTATTATTATTATTATTATTATTATTATTATTATTATTATTATTATTATTATTATTATTATTATTATTATTATTATTATTATTATTATTATTATTATTATTATTATTATTATTATTATTATTATTATTATTATTATTATTATTATTATTATTATTATTATTATTATTATTATTATTATTATTATTATTATTATTATTATTATTATTATTATTATTATTATTATTATTATTATTATTATTATTATTATTATTATTATTATTATTATTATTATTATTATTATTATTATTATTATTATTATTATTATTATTATTATTATTATTATTATTATTATTATTATTATTTTAAACCGCCCTCTCCTTGTTGCCCTCCCCCAGACCGGGAACTATTTTGGTATTACTTCTGGCTGGGGGTTCTGTCCGTGTTCGTTCGTTCGTCTTGCTGTCTGTAACCTGTCGCGTCACGTCAGTCTGTCTGCTCGGTTAGGTGAGGCAGCCGTCTACGTTTTTTCGTCGCAGTATCGTCTCTGTATAGGTGGCAACTAGTTGCCACCATTCTGTCGAGTGGAGCATCACCTGAACAATGTTGTCCGGGGTGATGCTGCCAACAATCGTCTCCAGTTCCAGTCGGAGTCCTGTCCAGCGGTCGCACACAAAAAATGTGTGTTCCGCGTCGTCTCGTTCGTGTCCACAGTACTTACAGTCTGGCGTCCGTACTCTGTCCATGTTATAAAGGTACCGTCTAAAGTAACCGTGTCCCGTCAGGAACTGGGTGATGTAAAAATTTACGTCCCCAAAATCCCTTTCGATCCACGGTCTCAGGTCCTTTATTAGTCGTCTTGTCCAGTTGCCTGTCGTTCTTTCTGTCCATTGTTCGTGCCAAGTCTGTATCGTCTTGTCGCGTTCCGCGACCGCCGCATCTTCCCGTCTTATGTCCGCGCTTCTCCCGTAGATCCTCTTTCGCTCGAAAGCTAGGAGGTCCACGGGGATCACGCCCGCAACCACCAAGACTGCTTGTGCAGAGACAGTTCGGTAGGAGCAGGCGATCCTCAGCGCACCCTGTCTTTGTACTGTTGTCATGGCGTGGCAGTACTTCTTTGTCTTCAGGGCATCTGCCCAGATCTCCGCGCCGTACAGGAGGATCGAGTGGGCTGTCGTCATCAGGAGTCGTCGTTTTCCCGGTCTTGGCCCGTTTGTGTTGGCCATTAGGCGGCTTAAGGATGCTATCCTCTTAGCCGCCTTCTGGCATGTTTTTTGTATATGAGGCCAGAAGGTCATCTTCGTATCTAGGGTCACTCCCAAGTACTTGACTTCACCTCCGGCCTCGATTTCGTCCGTCCCGACCCACATGGGTAGTCTCGTCTGTATGCGTCTTCTGCTAAGGAAAGTCAGTTCTGTCTTTTCTGTCGCGAGTTGTAGTCCGTGGTCCGTCATCCAACGGCCCACTCGCCGCATCGTCTGGTTCAGTTTTTGCTGTGCCAGGTCTGGAGACCGCTCGGTGATCACCGCCGCCACGTCGTCAGCGTAGGCGACAAGGAAAACGCCAAGCGGCAATTCCAGCCTGAGTAAGCTGTCGTAGAGTCCGTTCCAAAAGTCTGGTCCCAGTATGGACCCCTGTGCAACCCCCGCGGTGATTTGTCTCGTCACCGGTCCTTCAGTCGTCTCGTACGTGATCCGTCTGTTTCTTAGGTAGTCGCCCACCACCCGAGCCAGGTAAGCCGGAACCCCGAAGTTGCCTTCAAGCGCCTCCAGGATGTCAACCCACCTGGCCGAGTTAAAGGCGTTTCTGATGTCCAAGGTCGCCAGCAGAACGATTGGTCGCGCTGCATGGCAATGTCTCTCCGAATCCAGGAAGGAATCGACCACTTTTTGAATCGCTCCAATCGTTGATCGTCCCCTCCTGAAGCCGAACTGCCGGTCTGAGAGGCCTCCGCTGGTCTGTATCGCGTCCTTCAGTCTCGGTTTTAGTAGTTGTTCATAGAGTTTACCCGTTGTGTCGAGTAAACTCAGCGGCCGGTAGGCTGACGGCGTATTGGGGTCGCCCTTACCCTTAGGGATAAGAACTAGCCTTGCCGTCTTCCACCGGTCACTGAACGTTCCCGTCGTCAAGCTCGTGTTGTACAGGTCAAGAAATATCTCCGGCCTCAGGCGAACCATCAGCCGGAGAATCTCCGCCGACACTCCGTCTGGTCCCGGCGCCTTGCCAGTCTTCATCGCGGCAGTCGCTTTGAAGAGCTCCTCCGCGGTAAATATGGGGGCCGCCGGGGCCTCCGTGTCGTCTGTCACGTTCGTCCGTATCGGGTGGGTCGGAAACAGTCCGTCAACAATCCGTTCTGCGGTTTCGGCATCTTTGAGTTCAAGTGGAACTCGGGCCCCTAGTTTGCCAGTCACAATTTTGTAACCGGTTCCCCAGGGGTCTTCGTTCACCTCCTCGCAGAGCTGCTTCCAGCATCGCGTTTTGCTGTCCCTTATGGCGTTCGTAAGTGTTTTTCGTGACGTCTTGTAAGTGGCTTGGAGGTTTTCCCTTTCGGGTCTTCCCCCAGCCCTCGTAACTCGTCGGCGGTTTGCCAAGCAGAGCCTGCGCAGCTCGGCTATTTCGTCCGTCCACCAGTATTGTGGTTGCCTGTTTGGTCTATGTCGTCGTTTCGGCATTGTGCTGTTGCACAGCCGGTCCGTCAGTTTGGCCGTCTCATCCGTGAGTCTTTCCGCCTTTCGCCGGCCAGTCAGTTCAGGGGGGACTTTCGTCATTGGTGCTGGTGCTGCCGCCAGCTCCTCCGAAAATTTTCGTAAGTCGAGTTTGTTGAGGTTCCACCTCGGGGGGTACTGGGTCCTCGTCCGTCTCGTCGCCGTTTGTCCTGCCATTTCGAAGACAATGTACTGGTGATCGCTGGCCGTATAGCCGTCGAAAACCCGCCACTGTCCTATCCGTGGCGATATTCTGTCCGATGTCATTGTGACGTCAGGGATAGAGTTTCCAAACCCTGGTCGTCTGTATGTCGGTACGTTTCCCGTATTTGCTACTACCAGGTTTAGCCTTGCGGCCATCTCCAGCAGCAGCCGTCCACGTTTGTTCGTTGTTGTCATTCCCCACTCGATCGCCCGCGCGTTGAGGTCTCCCCCGATGATAACGTCTCCAGGCAGATTCCTGATTCCGTCTTCAAGGAGCGCCACTTTCCTCTCGAAATCCGCCGCGGTGCAGTTAGGTGTCAGGTAAACGCTGACGTAAGTGACAGCGCCGACCCTTGCCCAGACGTAATCGTCCCCGACACCGCAGTTAATTATTCGAGATTGGGCAGCGCCCCTCACCCAGATAGCTGTGGTCTCTGTCTCGTTCGTAATGTACGTTTGTGTCGTTCTTCTCCTGTACGGTTCGCACAGGATCAGAATGTCGGCGTCATGTTCGTCAGCTATCTGTGGTAGTAGCATGTCTGCTGTCCTACTCCTGTTCAGGTTTCCCTGAACTATTCTGTCCGTCTTCCGGCCTGCCTCCTGCACTCCTCCAGCGCAGCCCGGAATACCGCACACCTTCCGGTTCCCGCAAGGTGCGCTACGTCCCCGTGTCCCGCCTCAGAGCACAGTGGGCAAGCCGGTCTGTTTTTACAGTCCGTCGCGTAATGTCCCGTCTCGCCGCATTTCCTGCAGTTCTTTGTCCGATCCGCGTTCGTGCAGCTCGTCCTTGTATGTCCGTAGCCCAGGCATTTGTAGCATTTGGTCACCGTCAATCGTTGTCGTAGTCGGCATCGCACCCATCCTATCCCGATCCGGCCCCGGTCCAGCAGCACCTCGGCTTCCCGCGTCTCGAGGTCGCAGACCGCCATGTACTGCTCGGCGCGGTTCAGGTTGAAGTAGTTGAAGGATTATTCCTTGCTTCGGTGGCATGCGTCGAGATAGAGAGAGAGAGAGAGAGGGAGAGAGAGAGAGAAAAGCGCCTTGGTCAGGCAGCGAGGTGTCGAGGGTTTCGGGCGACGCTGCGCTGTAGATCCGAGTCGCTTCCGCTGTCCCTTTTATGACTAATACCGAATATAGTTCTTCGATAATGTTAAACTTATTGTAAATCTTAATAGCGTGTAACGTAAATGGTCATATATAACTACTATAGTAACAAACTGTCTATGGTTTTTATATCCCCTCACGATCCTAATTGTTTAGTTAAAACAATATATTGACTTTTCGATGTTCGTTAATGTTTAATTTTCATATTTGCAATTATTTCTTGTATCCCTTTAAGTAAGCATTTCTTTCCTGAGTTCCTATCATAATTTTAGATTAATATTGTTCATCAGTCCAAATGATTCTATATCAAATGGCTGCTTAGATTCACACTGGGTCGCAAAGTATATGTTCTATAAATATGTATTGTTGCGAGGGAACACTCCTTGTCTTATGGTGTTAACACAGAGAGAGACGGGAAAGACGGCATCGGCTCGGGTGCGACCTGAGAGCGTTGACGGCATGCTCCTACGCCAACAACCGCTATCGTAGCTTCGAGTCGTCTTTGCCATCTATCCGATGACTAATATGAATCGTCTTTTCTTATTCTATCCTATTTTAACTCTGATTATCTGTATGATATTATTTCTTAGCTCTTATATCGAACTTCCGTTTAGATGGTTTATTCCTTTTAAATTATTGATTTACTTATTAAATATATATATTCCATAGTTTAAGTATTTACTTCATAAAAAGTCCAAATCTTTGCTACGATTGTGTTTAAATTTATATTTAAACGTTCAGAGATTCTGAAGAAATGCCTTTTGGGCTTTTGGTGTTCTGTAGTCAAAAACAAATTCCAATTTTCTATCAATACCATTAATAAGACACAGGTCTTCGTGTAATATTCTTGTTCATTGCATCATTCGTCATCGGATATAAGAACTTCCGAAGCAACGAAAACGTTGCTACGTCAGTTAGCATGTCTTCGCGTAATATTCTTGTTTATTGCATCATTCGCTGTAGCATATAGGGACTTTTAAAACAACGAAAACGTTGCCACGGCAGTTAGTCTATCTTCGTGTAATATTCTTGTTTATTGCATCATTCGTCGTAGCATATAGGGACTTCTAAAGCAACGAAAAGGTTGCCACAGCAGTTGGTCTATCTTCGTGAGCCAGATACGGTATATGACAGGGGGAAGGAAGCGACCACCCGACAGCAACCAATATATCCACCGGCCGTAGAGGGAAAACTCTTGATCCGAGATTCAGGTCCCTCTACGCTGGCCGTTTAGAGTAGGGCAGTGGCGTACCAACTCTTGGTTTTTCGTTGTCAGGTACAGTGGTAAACCTAGCCGTCCATTCCTGGCGCGCACCATGTGTTCCCACTACCCTGCCTCGGTGTACCTGCAGGCCTCACCCCTTCCGCCGTCATTATACCTGTATAATCTCTGGTAGCTATAGAACTCGACAACGATGCAGGTTTATGATCTTCTTTAAAAGAAAGATAGATATTGGAGCATGGTTACGTTAGGACGTAACACCATGCTCTTTAAATCGCAGAAATAGAATCTCGAGATGTATGAGACGTTCCTCATGGTTTTTCGATAATACCAGTAGATCGTCAACGAAATTTATAACAAAATCTAACTCGTCTAGTACTATATCTATTGCTCGAATTAAACTCGCTGTACTTGTCTTCAGTCCAAATGGCGTGACAGTAAATTCTCAGCATTTTCCATTGTGCTGGAATGCTGTATATTTCCTGGAATCCGGGTGTAATGGAATTTGCCAGAAACTGCTCGTAAGGTCTTGCGTCGAGATTACAGATTTTCCTCCACATCTCTGGAAAATTTCTTCGATAGGAGGTGCATTATTGTAATCGTTTACCAGGTAATTATTAAGTCCCCTGGCATCCAAACACAATCGAACACTCTCGTCGTCCTTTATCACTGGCATTAAAGGGTTAATAAAAATACTCTCAGATTTCTGTATTACCCCGTAATCGAGCATCCGCTCGATTTCTCGTTGGACTCTATCTCGTTGTGCCAGTGCCATCGGATACGACCAATGAAAATACGGTTTCTGATCCTTGAGCGTCAGATGATGGATATATTTTGACATTCTTCCTGGCCTCTTATCGAATACCACCTGATTTCTCTCGACGATGGCCTTGAAATTATTCTTGATATCAATTTCGAGATCTTTACATTCCTCTATTTTCTCCTCGAATTCCATCTCCGATAATTGAAACTCTTGAGGCATTGATGGTGGTACTTCTTGGATGGTGCAGATCTCTTTACCATCCTCTCTCGGTATCGAGTTCGGATCAGCTAATTGCCATAATCTGTTAATTAATTTTGCTACTACCAGATCTCTAACTACAACACAATTATTGCAAGCGTCGACAGAGATCTGAAGATTCATCATTCCGTCAATACCGATCAGGATCGGTCGCAGCAATTTCGGAACAATTAATAGCTGGATTCCTCCTCTAGATCCATATGGACTTGCTCCTACCATGATCTGTTTCTTAACCCTCTCCGCTTCACCGCCAAATACTCCTATCACCTTCGTCGAAGTGACAGGCAGTGTGGGGCATTTCTCAAATTTTTCTTTATATTGATAAAAAAAATCTTCCGAAATGCAGCTTACCTCACTGCCACTGTCAATCAGACTCTTTACAGTCACCCCCTCGACCTCCACTGGAATTTCAGCACACCGAGGATGTACATCGTCGTACCATTTTTCCTCCTTCCTCGGTTCCTCTCGTAAAAATTCCCGTGGATCCTCGGTGACCGTAAAGACCGGGTAATCTCTTGCATTTTGGTCATTGCTGCTCCATTTTTTCGCCGCTTCTTCAGACATATCTCGCCGATCATCGGCCTTTCTAAGGGTTGCGATTCCCTATTCTTGGCTCGATGAGTTCGGCCTTCCAATATTCTTCAGAATGTCTTGGTTTTTGGATGGCTCACATGCAAATTTCTCCTTATCTGTCTTCGACTTTTCCTCCTCTTTCTTTTCCCTTGTTATTCTCCGATCCTGCCTTCTCTCATTCTTCTTTTCCACCCCCTTGCTTCGTACCTCCTCCTTTTGACTTTGCCTTTCATTTATTCCCGTTGCGCCACGTCTTTTCATTTCTTCCTTCTTAACTTTTCCTTCGGGCGCAACGTCTAAGCGTTTCCCGGATTGGTTCTCTGAGAAACGTTTTGTTGCGCTCGTGCCGCTGGAGTTACCGTGCTCTCGATGAATGGTCCAGGAGGATGCCCCTGGATCATATTCATTTGCCTTGGTGGTTCCGGCTCCCTCCTAGGAGTCGGTGGAGCTGCTTGTCGCCATGTCGCAGGTTGAGAACTCCCTTGAGCACGTGGTGGCGGTGGAGGCGTTGGGTACCGTGGCGGTTGTTCTGGTGGCGCCTGCTGCCATGCTTGTGGTCGTATATTTCCATGATATGGTTGGTTCTGCCAACGTGGTCGGTTCTCTGAAACTCGTGGCGCCTGCCACTCGTTCCGCGGTAGTCCCCGCCATTCTCGATCCCTTGGTCCTCCGCGTCCTTGGGGATCTCTTCTCTGAATTCCTCTTTTACTGTTGAGAGGTCCCGCCATGTCGATGCTTTCCAGTAATTCCAGGAATTCTGGTACCGAGCTGATCTAGCGGATCCTGACAGCACACCTAACTTCTTCATTAAAATGCCTGGCGAGGCGACGGATGATAGCCTCATCAGACATTTTCTCCTCAAGGTCACGAGCATTTCCGAAAATTAACGTAGCGTACTCTGCTCTTGTTCGATTCTGGCCTTCGGTATCGCATGTTCCGAACTCGAGGTTGCTGCGGACTTTATCCTGCATCTCTCGTGTTTAGTACCGTGCCGTGAATGCTTCCGAAAATTCAGAAAAACTGTGGATAGTACTCTCTACCAGATGCCACCAATTTTTCGCTTGACCCTCTAAGGCGTCCTTAATAACGAAACGCACGTCCGATCCCTCCGTTCCGGCTGCCTCGCAGTATTCCTGGAATTCTTTTAAGAATTTCATTGGCCGTTGTTTACCATCTGCTGCAAACTTTGGAGGCTTCTGCGATACTGCCTGGAAACGAGTAAGGTTTCCTGCCTGGAACATCGAGAGTCCACACACCGAATTTTCTATGCCCGTGGTGACACGTTGTTCTAACTCCTTAATCCTCGCTGCGTGATTCTCGTTGACAGTCTGATTCTTTTTAATTCGCTCCTTAGCCTCTTTTATTTTTCTCTCAAGCCTCTCCCGAATCATCTGCTCGTTGACAATGATATCCCGCTGTTAATCATTGACTACGTCCTGGTCCTTAATAATTTCTTGCCGGACTGCCTCGATTTTAGTATCCGTCCTTTCTTCTGCTTTGGAGATACTAGTCTCGACGTGTTCTCGCATATTCTCTCGGAGTGTCGCCGTCCTCGAAATACAAGAATCGTTCGCGTCGTTTAACTGTGCCTGGATCCTCTCGAGTTTTTCATCTTGTCCTTCTTTCATGTTTTGTAAGAAGGCCATGATATGACTCATGCCGACTGGATCAAGAACAACAGGGAGAGTATTCCCTAGCACCGGAGTTGATTGTCCCTCCCCTTGTACAGCTGACTCGCTTAATTCCATTGTTCGTGTTATATCAGGAATCTCAGATAAACGTGCAATTTCCTCACGGTCCTGTCTACGTTGCTGTCTTAATAAACCGTCTGCTGTGGTGGATTCCCACGCGAGAGATCGTTCTAACAGAGATGTGCTTAATTCCTGACTCGCATCTAACAGTGCCCGCTGGACTAAACGATTCGCGAACGTTGACTCGAAGCGCATAATTCCTCTACTTGGTACCCACTACCAGCCTTTTTTTCCTATACTCGAGTCCCAGTTCGGGCGCCAAATGTAACGGTATTAAGCGGTAACATTACTCTTAAAGGGCTTGTTCGGACTCGAGCAGGAAGGAAAGTAATTTTAGGCTTTTATAGTAGGTAAAAGTAGGGTTTATTCAGAGAAAAACAAGTAGAAAATACAGAAAAGAAATTGAATATGAAACCTAACTATTGAACCCTTTTTCTTGGTATTATGGCTACCACGCGCCTTACAATAGATTATTCCCGGGCACACGAGTGCATTTATAATCGTGTACGCGGGTGAATTTAAAGACTATGTTCCATAATTATTAATATGTGCTATGATGTGAGAAAGAACGTTGATAATTATATCATCCTTCATGCAATAATATAATTTATAATAGTGAAATTACTTGTCGATCGAGAAATTCGTCTATTCGCTGCGCTCTATGGGTCAGAGTTCTAGCATGCGTACCGTCGGTAACTAGCCAGCCGTTGTTTGTGATATCCTGACTAGCCTTGAGTCTATCACTGAGTCGTTCAATACTCGCTACAGGCCCGTTGGTGGGAGTGGAGTTTCCTGCTGATATATTATTTAAAGGTCGACTTACACGTCCACCCGACCGCCGCTACGATCCGGCGGAAGTGGGATGCACTCTGAGTGCATGCGCAGCTACTTGATATACCAGAGCCGTACCCTGTGTATTTATCGCCTTTTTATATTTTTCCTTTGATCTACGTTTACATCCCTGTTGAATTACCTACGCTAACATTACTTATAGGTCTTTAACATACTGATATTTATATGCAGTATTTTAATGAGTAGAGATCATTAGTTTCAGTTCTCGAGAGCCTAGTTCGTGTATTAGGCTGTCCTCGGCTACCATAGTGAGAGAAAGAGAGACAGAGATAGGCCGCTCTGTTGTTGTTTGGGTCTGCGGTGCGTTGGCCTCGAACGCAGCACCGACTCAGCTGCTTCCCGTCAAAGATGTGTGTCAGGTACCACAGCTGGGCTCTCTTGGTGTCAGTGTGGCTGCACCTAGCGAGGGTTGGCTGCTCTTCCTTCCTAGACTTCTGCGTTGGCGGGACCTGTGAACAAAACTGTTCCTCGAGTGCCGAAATTCTGGTCTTTTTATACCAGTCTCCTCTTCGGCTGGCCCATGCTTTTTATATAACTATAGCTGGTGGTCGTCCTTTAGCTCATCTTCCCGTAGCCCACTGGTAGCCTTGGTCTTTCTTTTAAAATTCGTCGTTGGTCTTTTAACGTGTCATTATTCGTGCTTTTTGAAGGGAATAACGGGACTTGGTCACCGACGTGTCGGCCTCTCTTGTGTGAGTGATGCTCGGTAGCGGCGCATTGTTGTGTGTGTACCGAGCGTCGTGAGTTATCGAGTATAGGTCGGTCTTACTTGGTGTACGTAACCCGCGGTAGCGATGCCTTAGTGTGTGCACCGCGCGTTATTAGATAGCTCGTACGTTACAAAGAACCTAAAACGTACGTGCCGAGAACTACGAGGAAAATAGCTGCCCCGAATATTAACTATAAACAGTGATATTATATTTGTTTTAACCAACCTGCCATCAGACTTCTTGTGTTGTTTCTATACGATTCGCTCCGTAACATTAAATTCCTTGTCCTGTCATTTAAATATATTCTGTCAACCTACTATCTGTTAAAGCAGTGGGCATAGAATTTTGAAAATATTAGTAGAACAAATAGCCTCTAGTGCTTTTTGAACCTAACGTACTCATTTGTTTCCCATTAATGAGTAAGCGAAGATCAGGAGGGCGGAAAAACCAACTCAGGAAAAATCTATCGTTTGCTTAGAAACTTTTCCATATCCGATGAAGTACGACCTCAGTTAATAACTACCGCGTCGACCAAGAATCAGAGTCATCAAAACCGCCCACCTAACTCACATCCCACTTATATTATCCAACCCACTCCTAGCAACACATTCATCACAAGAGACGATTGGGCAACCAGATGTTCCCACTCACGAAACACATAACACTATTGAGAGAAATCCGTTGTTTTAGCCCCTCGTGTAAGTGAGGCGAAAGGCTAGCAAGGCTTGCTCACGAAACACATAACACCAGTGAGAGAAATCCGTTATTTTAGCCCCTCGCGCAAGTGACGCCAAAGGCTAGCAAGGTTCGCTCGCGAAACACATCATACAAACGAGACAGACATAACTACACGTACCACTTACTTATTTTGACAATTACCCTACCGAAAATTCATAGAGCAGGAAGGAACATTCAAGCACAGAAATTAAGACAACAAGTCTTGAAAGAACATTACCAAGTTCCAATAATTGCGTGCAAATCATATAAGTAGCAAAAATCTAGAGTCTCAAGTATTGAAATAGAAAATGATAATACGGCTAGTTGAGGCAAGAAAGGAATAGAAATTTAAATTGTAGTAAAACGAATTGTCTTTTAACGGTAACAGCGAGTGAATAGTATAGCAAGCACAATTTCGGAGTCTTTAGCATCAAACCTACAAAAGACAGCGAAGGTATTTTCCTTAACAAAGAAAAAATAATAGGGTTTCAAGGACCTTTAGGTAAACAAGTAGCGGAGTGTGAAAATCACTCGGAAGTTGGAACATCACACCAAGTAAGTGCGACTGAACACAAAGCAGACAGCAGTCGGGACTTCCAAATTACCGGCACCGAAATACCTGATAACGATCAAACAGAGCATCTTAAAGAAATCCATTAAAGATCATCTCAAATAAAGAAAAGATTACAAAGATCATTCGAGACTTGGGATACGATAATATCCGCTAGTGACATCCCTCAAACCTCAAATTACTAAGATCGAATCGTTGAATAACCACCAAATCATCCTCCTCAAGGAAAAACCTCATTTGATTTCACCTCAAGGAAATTTTGAAATGAAATTGAAAGAATAAAGGTCCAAAATTTTTCTTTGTTACATATAATAAAAAGAAAGTTATTCCTATTCTCTTCTCCTGCCCAATTTCTACCCTAATAATATTCTTATGTATTGTTGCATGTCTCTTTGATGCAGTATACCAAAAATTATACTTGTATAAAATACATCATAAATGAGGTCAACTCGTTCAAAGGTAACAATTGATGAGTCTATAATTCACGAGTGTCCTGACGAAACAAGAAAAAGGCTCCCTAAGGATAATCCTAATAATTTTACACTTGAAACTATAACCGAGTCCCCATGCAACAGTCCCAGTAATTCATCTTCCGAGATACCAACTCCAATTTCCCACAAAATTTCCTCCTGCACCAGTTCACATAAGAATTCTGTTGTGCCCACTGTAGACTTCTGACAATATTATCATCACTCAATCCCAAGAGAATAAAGAAGCCGAGACAAGTTCATCCGATACAGTTGAAATTATAGAAAGCAATTTCGGAAAATATTATAGTCCGGAATATAGTCCTTTACAGATCAGGGAATTTTCTGACGATGAAAGTTTAAACCAATTTACGAATCAATTGAAGGAAACGTTAGAAGCAAAGTCCCCAAAGAAGCCTTTGTCATTAGTCGGGTTTGTCATAAGGCCTGACGACGAGATCAACGAATATCTTCCAGTGTTAGTATACCCCACCCTCCGTAGCGAAGACATAGGTCGGTCAGAAAAATTCCCCGAAAGTATCGTGGAGAATTTCGGGTCTTTAAGCGAACCCGAAAACACGAATACACCTTTACAGACCCCCTCGACCGTTACTAGCACTACGCCTAGTATAATCCCTTCAGCTGACAGCGATATATTTTACACGTCATTAGGCGGATCTACCCCTTCCGACGAAACTATTCCTAGATCACCTTCCCTTGTCGATAAAGAATCATTATCAACTCCAAAGGGAATAATAGGGAATCGTGAAAAATGCACATTAAAGTCAATTATCAAATCCTCACATACAAAACCTAAAAATTTGCTGAAAAAATTACACCTTTTGCCGGAATACAATTTGTCCATTCCCGGTTGCTCCACCTATCTCACGGGCAAAGATTCAAGCCCAGATAAGACATCGAATAGAATGCCGCCAATAAAAATTTCTACTAAAAACCTAATTAAGTCTAACGACTCATCACCAAATACACCTCCCACAATGGTTAACAATAATCAAAGTTTGTCTTTTCAAGATGCCCCAGCTGTCATACCGAATTATGACGGTCATTCTTTATCACTCAGTATGATTATTCAAGGATGCAAAGAGGCCTTGGCTATGATGGGGCCAGAAGCCGAATCAAATTTAGTTGAAGCATTTCGCATAAAAATAATCGGCGAACCTCGTCGCACCATACAGGGGCAAACTTTTGAAACAATAGAGGATCTGGGTAATTGTCTTAAAGATATTTATGCACCTAAGCGAAACGTGTATCAACTCCAAGGGGAATTGGGATCCACATATCAATGTGGAAGCTGTACTACCTTTCGGGAGCGTCTACTCTCGCTCTCCAACTGACTATTAACTCACTGCCCGGCGACTGATTGACTGCCTGGGCGAGTGATTAGTCCTCACTTCACTGCCTTTTTCGGGCTTTTTCCCGTCCTTATATAGGTCCTGGATGGTCTAAAATTCTTGTCGTCAAGCGCGTTAAAAGAAAAGAAGGGATAAAACCCTATCCTGATTATAAGAATTTCCCCGTGGTCTATCGCAACCATACACGTATTCATTCCCCTTACTCCGCAGAGTAGCTTCCCGAGATGCAGAGCCATAGATCTATGCAAGTGCATCGGTATCGCGCGCTCTGATTTGTTGCGCGATTTGATACACAGAGGATCACGCGATTAGGTAAGGGAACGCGCTCGAGGCGTTTTTCCCCTGAAAATGAGGCGATTTTTACCACCCCGCTTCTTGGCCTACTCTCGATAGAGTTTCTTAGTCTAGGTGATATCCTTATGCTCGCTTCTATATAGATGTGTCTATGATAATGGCTCAGAATTTCAGCGTTTGTACGGAACTTAATTAAATCCTTCACATCAAACCACTAGTAATAATTTTGTTACGGATTCTGTAGTCAACTCGTCGTATGCAAGCTGATTTTTGCGTTAATCACTTATTAGTATAAATATTTTTGTTGAATTATGGCTTATTCTAATCATTATTGGTTATTCGTTTAATAAGTAATTACTCTATTTATAGTTAAACCCTTTTTCTTAAATAACTTGTTAGTAAGACAATTATTCTCGTGTTATACAAACGAGAGCGAGAGGGAGAGAGAAGGTATTTTACTTGAGAGCGACTCTTCTGACTCGGTTACTCGAACATTTCGTTTGTACGCAAATCAGGTAGATCGCCGTTCAGCCCACGCGCCAAGGCGTTTATCGTGATGCGGAGAGTCGGCCAGCCTCGCTTTCCTGCAGAGGAAGCTTTATTTAAACATGTTACAGTTTTCTCTCTTTCTCGTTTCGTCTTACTTTTGGTATTTAGCTGTAAAATAATCTTAATATTTTATTTTATCCTTTCTATATATGTGTGACACATATATATAACTTGCTGGTAAAACAAGTATTTTTATGCATGGAAACGAGAGAGAGCGAGAGAGTACTTTTTCTTGAGAGCGACTCGCCCGACTCGGTTACTCGTATAATTCGTCCGCACGCAAGTCAGCTAGATCGCTGTTCAGACCTCGCGCAAGGCGTTTATCGTTGCGTGGAGAGTCGGCCAGCCTCGCTTTCCTGCAGGAGAAGCTTCATTGCAACTCAATTTTAGTCTCATCTCTTTCTCGTTTTGTCTATTTTTCGCTATTTTACCGTAAATTAATCCTAATATTTCCTTTATCCTTTCTATATATGCATAACATATTCTATATATATATATATATATATATATATATATATATATATATATGATGGTATTTTTTACTATAAATTCCAATATTTTACGAGAGACTTATTAATATAATCTCAAGAGGAAAAGGAAATTAATCCTGATATACTAATCTTTCAACCCATTAATCAATCGGTCGTGTATATGTTATTATTAAATTCTGAATGTATGCGACAATTCTCGACCACTTGTTAAGATGGAAATTTCGGTAAATCGCAACTCGGGGTGTGAGTCAGCGTTACCTAGATTCCTGCGTTATCGATCTTTCTTGGTTGAAAGATCTCAAACAATCGAATCCCTAATTTTTGTCAACTCTGATTGCCTCACTCATTCGTTAAGAATTAATGAAGCAACCACAATTGACGGTTTGTAATTTCTAAAGAAATCGTGAAAAAATATCACCACAGCCCGGGATCGAACCGGGAACTCCAGAATTCTAGCCTGGTACGTTACCAATTACGCCACCGTGGCTCTGGTGACATCAATTCACAATCTCTATTTTAATGTCAGTAATCAAGCAACCCATTAATCAATCGGTCGTGTATATATTATTATTAAATTCTGAATGTATGCGACAATTCTCGACCACTTGTTAAGATGGAAATTTCGGTAAATCGCAATGTATGCGACAATTCTCGACCACTTGTTAAGATGGAAATTTCGGTAAATCGCATTGATGTCACCAGAGCCACGGTGGCGTAATTGGTAACGTACCAGGCTAGAATTCTGGAGTTCCCGGTTCGATCCCGGGCTGTGGTGATATTTTTTCACGATTTCTTTAGAAATTACAAACCGTCAATTGTGGTTGCTTCATTAATTCTTAACGAATGAGTGAGGCAATCAGAGTTGACAAAAATTAGGGATTCGATTGTTTGAGATCTTTCAACCAAGAAAGATCGATAATGCAGGAATCTAGGTAACGCTGACTCACACCCCGAGTTGCGATTTACCGAAATTTCCATCTTAACAAGTGGTCGAGAATTGTCGCATACATTCAGAATTTAATAATAACATATACACGACCGATTGATTAATGGGTTGCTTGATTACTGACATTAAAATAGAGATTGTGAATTGATGTCACCAGAGCAACGGTGGCGTAATTGGTAACGTACCAGGCTAGAATTCTGGAGTTCCCGGTTCGATCCCGGGCTGTGGTGATATTTTTTCACGATTTCTTTAGAAATTACAAACCGTCAATTGTGGTTGCTTCATTAATTCTTAACGAATGAGTGAGGCAATCAGAGTTGACAAAAATTAGGGATTCGATTGTTTGAGATCTTTCAACCAAGAAAGATCGATAACGCAGGAATCTAGGTAACGCTGACTCACACCCCGAGTTGCGATTTACCGAAATTTCCATCTTAACAAGTGGTCGAGAATTGTCGCATACATTCAGAATTTAATAATACTATCATAATCTTTCTTCTATTACCCGATTACAACTGGTAAGCTCATTAATTCAAGGTGGGTTGTACTCGTTTTCGAGTAACAACCCTGGATAGTTTCCATATGGAAGCATAATTGTTCTTTTTGCTGCTGATATTTTAACTAAAGTATTCGTGTGAACACTTTAATGGTCATAAATCTTTCGTTTAAATCAAAAGTTCATCCACTTTTGTTAATTGTTACACTCAGTTAATAATCGTCCACGATTTCATCATGTTTGTAAAGAGAGAGAAAGAGAAAGAGAGAGAGAGAGAGAGAGAGAGAGAGAGAGAGAGAGAGAGAGAGAGAGAGAGAGATTAGCTTTCTCAGCTATTTTATACACAGTGTTACATATTTTTCTTACATCTACATACATCTTACTTTACTGTTGACACAACATACTCCTTTAACATTCGTTTAAACTGTTCTACTTTTTCGCAACCTTTCAGTTCAGTTGGCAATGCATTATATATTTTCACTCCTTCATAGTACATACTTGTTTGTGCACTTCTCGTTCTTCTAAATTGTATTACTATATTTTCCGCTTGCCTTGTTTTCCTACCACTCTTCGTTCCTACTATTTGTAGCCGATTTTTAAATTCTTTTGGCAATAGATTCTTCACGGCTTTATAGATAAATGTACAAACGTTATAGTACAATCTTTGCCTTATGGACATAAATTGTACCGCGCTCAGCATATCTTCTACCTTCGTATAGCGGTTGCATTGCAATATAACTCTCATTGCTCTGTTCTGCGCGATCTGCAGTTTCTTCAACTCTGTTTCACCCATAGCTACTAACAGTGTTGCACAATATTCAAAGTGAGGTGCTATGATTGCTTTATATATTACACATCGCGTATACGCAGATACATAATTCCCCGTTCTGTTTAGAAAGCTCGTTTTTTTCCCTATTTTTTTAGACATATACTCACAGTGGTCTTTGAATCGTAGCTTGTCATCAATAATGATACCCAAATATTTTATTGACTCTACTCTCTCAAGCTTCGTTCTATCCAAACACTTCAGTACAATATTCCTACTCACGACTTTCCTTACACTGCTGACAATCATATATTTTGTTTTCTCTACATTCATTTTTAATTTATTTCTTTCCATCCACTTTTCTACTATACTCAATAACATATTCATCTTTCTCTCCACTTCCGTGCTGCTTTTTCCAGGTACATATATCACTGTGTCATCAGCAAACATTTTTATTGCACATTCCTCTGGACACAACTTAACTATATCATTTATATATACTATAATATAGTATATATACTATAATATTTATATATACTATAATATAGTATATATAAATGTAGTATAGATATAGTATAATAAACAGCAACGGTCCTAGTACTGACCCCTGCGGTACCCCATATTCGTTGGGAATAACTTCAGACCATTTATCATTGAATCGAACTTGCTGTGTTCTATTTCTTAAGTACGTTCTGAACCAATCTAATACCCTGTCTCTAATTCCATATTGGTATAATTTGTCTAATAATATATCCCTGTCGATTGTCTCAAACGCTCGTTTTAAATCCATGAATATAACTCCTACTATTTTTCCTTCACTAATGTACACTTTCCATTCATCTACAACAGTTTGAATCGCCGTTTCACACGAATATTGCTTTCTAAATCCTGACTGATGCTCCGTTATGATGTCATTGGTTTCTAAATGTTTTTCAATTTGATTTTTTACTACTAATTCGAGCACCTTTTCGTATAATGGCAAAATATTAATTGGTCTGTAATGACTTGCTTTTATGGCTTTGTTTATTTTTGGGATCGGTATAATTGTAGAAGTTTTTTAGCTGTCCGGACAACATCCCTCCCGTAGTGATTCATTTATTATTTCCACAAATTCCTCTTTTATTGCACTGAATGCCATTTTTAGTATATCACTTGATATTCCTTCTTCCGTTCCCTTCTTTTTCGGGAGTCTCATCACTATCTTCTCCAGATCCTTTATTTCAATATGATTGAAGTTTTCCATTATACTTTTATTGTTCATCCTTATCCCTGTTATAATTCTTCTTCGGTTTGGACTTCCAGACGTATCCCGTTGTATTGAATTAACTATATTCTTTACACTTTGCACATAGAACACATTAAATTTATCAGCTATACTACCTCCCATCATGTCATCCAATATCTCAAAATCTATATTCTCTACTTCTCTAGTACCCATTGATTCTCCTTTAATTACTTCTTTTAACGTTTTCCACATTTTTGTCGGATCCTTCTTATTATCGTCTATCATCTTTTCATTAATATTCCTTCTTGTTTTCTCTTATTAATTTAACTAATGCATTCCTTTCTACTTTAAATTGCTGCTAATGCTCCTCCAAACCAGTAGTAATTGCTACTCCGTATGCCTTATCTCTTCTTCTTGCAGCTACTATTATGTCTTCTGAATACCATTTTTTTCCTTCCCATACGCTTGGAATCTTTACTATATTTCTGGGTGCAAACGTATCTAGAGCACCCACTATGTTATCAACGAGCATCCTTGCTCTTTGGCTTACTTCTACCTCTTGAACTTGTCTTGTTGTAATGCTTAACATCCGTGTAAATTCCTTCACATCAATTTTACTATAGTTTCTTGTTTTATATTCTCTATACTCATTCCTTTCCTTCCTGTTACCTAATATGACTTTTATCCACGCATGATCCGTTATCTTTGGCTCATGCTCCACCTGCACTTGTGCACACCTATTAGCAAATAATAAATCGATAGTAGTTCGACTATCTTGCGTTATTCTTGTTGGTTTATTAACGTATTCCTTCATTCCTAGACTCAGCATTTCTGTTATCAACCTCTTCCTGTAGAACGTTTCTACCGTGACATCTATATTAAAATCACCTATTATCAAACAGTCTCCTTTTATTGTTAGTTCCTCAGTTATGTTTTCTATGTGTCTTATAAATTCAGCATCCGACGCACTCGGCGAATGATACACAAATACTATAGTCCTTTATAATGTTTGTCCTTGACCTCTGTTCCAGCACACCAGCAGTTTAATTCTATTTTATTTATTGGTATCATATCATATTTAATATCATCTCTTATGTATAAGATTGCACCACCTGTATTCCTATTCTCCGCATCACATCTGACTGCACCATAGCCCGGCATATACACTTCACTGTCACCAATTTCAGCTGTCACTCTGGTCTCTGATAACGCTATGAATGCGGGTTTCATTTTATCCACTATTTGGTATCGTATTTCATCCTTATGTGCTATCAGACTTTGTGCATTTGTATACCATAGCTTTCCTCCTTCAGTAATTGCTAATCGTCCCATCCTGCTCTCCTCTTCTCTTCTTGGATTGCTCTTTTGTACGTTGGGCATTCCCGATCTAATGCATCATGTTCCATGTTTATCTCTAAGTTGTATGCTTGGTTTTTAAACATGCAGTTTATGCACTTGTTTTTCGTCGCTGTACATTTATTCGTTTCGTGATTTCCCGCACATTTATGACATGCTTCCTCTCTTGTGCAGTTCTTGGCTATATGATAATAGCCCCAACATTTGTAGCATCGCTTCACATTGACGTGGTGGTAAACTGGACATTTTCTCCATCCCACGCTGATCTTACCTTTGTTCAGTATTTCTTGGTGGGTTCCTTCATCCACTATCATTATTACTGATCCTTCGTGTCTCTCTTCTTTGTTTATTCTTTTGACAATGTTCATCTCCCTTCCTTCCTTTTCTTCCATTGCATTCTGTTTCTTTATTGTTTCAACCAGCTCATCATCCGCCAGCTCTAGTTCATCCACTTCCATGTTAACGATCTTAATTTTTGGTTTTTGTTGCTTTGTTTCCATAACTTTAAATCCCTCGCCCATTTTCTCTTGTACTATGGTCTTTAGCTTTTCTATTTCTTCTGTCGTTTCACAGCCCAAAATCACAGTTCCATTTCTGCCTTTCTTTAACCTTGTTACTCCCACAGCCATGTTTTTTATGTCTATCTTTTCTTTGATCTTTTTTTTCGTGGCCTCACTTTCTTGTTGTTCGTTAGACTTAACAATTATAACCGTCTCCTTTTTCTTTTCTTTGACTGCTCCACTATAGGTTCTTGTTACTTCCCTTGTTGTACCTAGAACTCCTCCTTGTATCATCTTTTTTATTTCTTACATTTCGATCTTCATGCCCTTCAATTCTTCTTGTACTATTTCCTTAATTATCACCCTAACTTCATTCTTGCATGCAACTTCGTCCTTTATTTCTTTCACATTTTTCACCAACCAATCTATTTTTCCTTCGATATTTGCCGTTGTGCTAATACCTCTGCTTCCAGTAAATGATCCAGTCGAACCCGATCGATCTCTGCTGTTACCTGCACCAGGTGTCAACGTCCTCTGGCTTTCGTCAACTACGAATTTATCGAATGGACCATTACATTGCACTAGTTCTCTGTTTTTATCGTACACCTTATGTTTACACACACATCCCGGATGATAAAACAGTTTCGGGCACGTCTTGCATCGCACTACCTGGCTTTTTATAGCTTTTTTGCACGCTGAGCAACGATATTCATCGTACTCATATCAGTCGTGCTATCCATTTCGTCCGTGTTCGCAATAATGCCGTGGTATGCGCTATTGTCGTGTCACCGTGGCAGCGAGAATGGTCGCCGTCAGAGAGAGAGAGAGAGAGAGATAGAGAAGACTTCAGGCAAGAGCGAGAAGAAAGGGTGCGGTCACCTAGTCACGTGATAGCGTTCCCTCTAACCGCTCCCCTATGAACACAACGCCCCGGCGGCGACTAGCCGAACCCCTGGTCTAGGATTGAGGGTAAGGCTGCGCTGAATCATAGATCCATAAATGGCAGTCGATAACCGGGTCTACGCAGTAGATCCCATGCTTTGAAAGTTTGCCGTTTGACCGGGAGCGCTGAAAAATTCCATCATTAGAAGATTAACTTTCCCGGAAGACGGTCGGTAGAGCCGCATCTTCACCCTGTTCCGATCTCTGTCGCTAAAATCGCTCTCCTCTCCTCTTAAGAATTTCGAAAATAAAAGAAAAATGTGAAAAGTTACTTTTACTGTAGCGAAACTAAAACAGAAGAACTTTAACGTAATCGAAATTTAAAAATATAAAAATGCGACGTTACGTCAGGACGTAACAAATTCCAATGTTTTGTTAGCTGTGTCAGCTATAAAATATTCCAGAAAATACCGTGAATTGGAATATTCCGCGGCACAATATCCCACCCCCCTTAAAAAGGAAAAATTTTTTCTCTAAAAATTTGTTCTTTTGTTGGTTTCTCGTACCTTTACAATTTGATACAATGTTACAGTTTGATGTTTTAATACAACGTATAATAATAATTCGACGATTCTCGCTATTTTTTCCTTCATTGACGTTCGGGCCGAGCGAGCCGTTGTCGGTTGGGGGGACAGGTGCATACCTTGGCCAGCTCGGATCGCAATCGCTCCTCTGGCTGTTGTCGTCCGAGTGGCTCGAGGTTGATGTTTACCTCGGTGGCTGCCGGGGTCGTTGCCTCGCGTGTCCTTCTTGGTGTTCGGTTTCATTGGTACCTGTAACATTTAAACAGAACGTAGCCAACCAAAGTTGACGGTGATATTGCACCCAGTGAGTAGAAACTCAGGTTGTGGATGTGCTGCATCCCGTCTCCGGCAGTATCGAGGGTTTCCATGATTTGGTCCGCTCGAGCTCCAAGCTTTCGAAGCTCTTCTGGGTCTCGCAGCACGCTCTGTAGTGGAATCGTCCTCTCAGTCTGCGTCGGGGGCGCCTGTGCTTCAATCTCTGTTAATTTCAAATTAAACGACGGAAGGTGGTTTTCCCGGATGATCTGTGACGTTCGCCCGATAGTTTTGATGCTGAAATCTCGGGCGTTACTATACATACGCCTACCATTGCCATTATTCCCGTGTTGTTTAATATTCCATGCTAAGTGGGATTATTCCCACAATTTATTCCTACAGGTCCTGGGTTTGGCGCGACGTATAGCCATCGCCCTTGCTGTCGCATTGGGACGATGAAGGGATGGGTTAATTGGATAACCCTTTTCGCGCAATTTCTCGCCGTTATCTGTGTCCATTTTCGCTGTAGGCCTTTAGGTCAGCCAGTCGCATAAGTGCTGATGCTTGGCTGTGCTCTATTCAGCTCTGGGACAAGATTGTTTACGCGTACCTTCTTCCTCATTCTGAGGCCATTCTTAACCATTGTAATATTTTGTTTTTCATAAATATTAATATTGTCTTGAAATATGGAAATATTTTGGCATATTTCACTGTCATTTGCGGAAATCAAATCACCAATTAACATGTGTATATCAACCGAATAGAGTGTGCACATTGACTTATTTCTCCAAAATTAAGTATGCTCTTAGAGGCTTCATTTCTTCAATTTTCTCTATATATTCTTTTTACACTTTACGCTGAACACTATCCTGCGTCAGCATTAATATTGTTGTGTCGCAAACTAATTCTTTGTTATTATTTCGTCATTGTCCTCCTTTGCGTGAGGCCCACTCACCAAAGTAGAAAAATGTGCAAACGTAAGCGTCTAGCTGCCTGCAGTTACTGCAATGAGCTCGAGCTACGACTTGTTCGAACTTGCAAGCCAAGATTATTATGAAATCCATTGACATTTGATTTCGGTCAATGGGGCAAATTAATTGCTTTACCGAAATCATTCCAACAGTAGATTCAGACGCGAGAGGTTGGTTTCTCGTACGGGCTCGTAACCACGAATTATTGTATTAAACTCTGATTGACTTTTAAATAGACAACGGAAAGTTCCCGTTGCCTATAATGAACATTTCCATTTTACATAAATTCACGTTTACACGAATTACTTGAGTTCCTCCTCCTAATCGGCAAACGATCCCAAAATAATAACTTTTTAATATTATAGCGATTACCGAATTATCCAATTACGCGGTACCGGCATAACAATATTCTATACATTTTTCGAGGTGGTTTTCAAGCATGGTCGCAGTTTTCCGTCCCCTCTGGATTGCATAATTAAAGTGCAATTCCTTTTCAATTGTTTCGTTTAATATATTGTATTGAAATATTCCTTATTTCTTGTGTTTGCTGTTTATTTAGTATGGGGCTCGAGGGGAAAAGACTCAATATGGACGGGATAGAAACTTGAACGGGCGTTATTTTGAATGATTGAACGATTTTTTAAATAATATGACATCAATATTACACATCAGTCACGAATATAACAACATTATTATTTATCAATTTAATTTCAAAACAAAGAATATTCAGTTAATATTATAAATCAACGACTTTTTAGTATAACACCAATAGAACCGATCGTATTTCATAAATATTTCAGATTCTCAATACACAAACATTCTTTATGGCCATACGTATACAGAGATTATGGTAGAATATAGAAACTTATCTTATTAGCCTCGGGAGGCTATGTAAGTGAGCCCCGTAATGTGAATTGCGCTGGAGCGGAGTTAGGAAATCTTCCACGATCACTCTGTTATTGCTGTATGGCAACTGATCCCTTCATTTGGACTTTTTCAGTAATCTAGTCCTTTCGATTGTGAGGGTTGAATTCCCATATCGTGAATGTGTTACGTTGAATGTGAGATAAACCAGTATCCTTTCAATCCTTGTACAAGATATATTTGATGTCGCAAGTAATGGAGATTTATATTTATCGATTTATATAGATTGATGTAAACATTGAGAATTAAACAGTAGTATGTTATTATTTTAATATGAGTATCCGCGACTGCGGTTACTAATTGACTGAGCAGGCTTTTCGCTTGACTGCTTTTTCGAGACTGTCTTAGCAACCGTCCACACAAAGCCAATTACCAAGGCGACCATAATAAAACATACACACGACGCGATCAACATACCGCTCGCTATTATTCGGAAAGGGAGTGAGACAGATCCACGGCTCGTTAGATCGATTCGTTACAATATCCCCCTTTATTTAGGCAGGTGGTGAACGGAATTCGTTAATTGCACAAATTACAATATCATAACCCATACTCCGTACAAAGCGCATCGATGACGAGCCCCGAGCTAAATCACAGACACTAAATAGGTTCATAATATTTCCGTAAATTACTTCGGTTATAAGTTCCTTTTTGTATTTTCGGATTGTCCGGGTCTGTTAAAAGATACGCATTATCGAATACTTCAAGGATACGATACGGGCCATAGAACAGATGGAAAAATTTCGCGGTGACGCGTTCGTTTGCGTTTCAGAGTTGCGGAACACGCAAGAGAACGAGATCTTCTTTTTTCAAGACCACTGTTGACCAATGTTTTTGTAATCTGCAACGTTGTCTATAACTGAATCGAAGGTACTCATTCGCAAGGACCTTCTTTTCGTCGAGGGATGGTTCACAACTCTCCGGATATGTAATGAGACTTTCAATTTCCTCTCGCGAATTCTTTCCGAATTGGAGCTCATGAGGATTAAAACCCGTACTAGAATGAGTTGTAACGTTGAGCAGGGTTTCGATCCTAGGGATGTATTTCGCCCAACTGGTATGAGCAGAGGCACAAAAGGTGCGAAATAAACGACCTAATTCTTTCATTACCCGTTCGGTAGGATTACTCTGCGGATGCCTCACCGAACAAAATCGTACTTTGATAGCCTGTTGAGTCAGGCCGTCCGACCGGGACGTGAACTATGTTCCGTTATCGGCAAGAATGGCCTGAGGTTTACCATATACCGGAATAAAGGCATTGATGATTTTCTTCAATACTATTTGCGTAGTAGCTCGCTTGACAGGATATAGTTTCACATACTTAGTGAAAGCGTCGAGAACGACGAAAATATATTGGACGCCACTGATTGATCTAGGTAGCGGTCCATAAAAATCTACCGTGAGGAGCTCTCCAGTTCTCTCCGCCTCAACGCGTTGGTATCCCCCTTGCATGGCGTACGTTGCATGTTTGACTCGTTGGCAAACATCACACGAATGGACATACCTTGTATGGATCTACCTGAATCGTCATTCGGTCCCAGTAAAAATATCTACGAATATATAATAACGTTTTGGTAGTGCCCGGGTGACCCAATTTTTCATGAAAGAACTCGAGCACCCTGCGAGATAATAATTCTGGGATGACCACCAGCCAGCGACCAGTGGGCCTATATCGTTGAAACAGGTTGTTGTTTTGGATCAAATAATGTGTGCGTAGATTTCCGCTTTGCACTTTGTGACGCAACTTGCACAGATGGTAGTCCTCAATTTGTAGTCGTCCGAGGGAATTGATGTCCCTTTTAATATCCACGGACAGACAATCAAAATCTCGAAACATTTTGTAGATGCAACAGTTTACGTTAGTTTTTTCATTCCGATAAAGTGATATGTGAGAAAACATTTTTCAAATTGTGAGAGGACGGAATCTTTGATTCGAATTTTTGAGACGGGTTGCGGCTGAAGAAATCAGCGACTACGTTATCCCGACCGAGGCAATAGTGTACACTGAAAGTGTACTGCTGGAGAATTATACACCATCGAGTGAGTCTCCCGGTATGGTATGGGGTGGAGTTTAAAAAACTGAGTCCCTTGTGGTCAGTAGGAATTTCAAAAGGCGACCCGATTAAATAGACACGCCACCTGGTAACTGAATACACTATCGCTAATAATTCTTTTTCAGTCGTACCATAATGTACTTCCGCCGAGTTCAAACATCTACTCACCAAGGTAATTATACATTGGTGGCCATCATTGTTGATTTGGTATAATACCCCGCTCGCCCCTCAATCCGACGCGTCGGTTTGTAATTTAAATGGACGCCCGGGAAGGACATGACTAAGATGAACAGTATTCGCGAAATTTTGCTTCAAACCTTGGAACGCCTGACTGTGAAAGTGGGTCCATTTCCATTCGCCCTTATCCTTGAGCAACGGTCGAAAGGGGTCATGGTAATTGGAATGCCGAACACTGAACTGTCGATGTTACGTCCTGACGTAACGTCGCATTTATCTTTTTTTATTTTCGATTACGTTAAAGTTCTTCTGTTTTAGTTTCGCTACAGTAAAAGTAACCTCTCACATTTTTCTTTTATTCTCGAACTTCTTAAGGGGAGAGGAGAGCGATTTTAGCGACGGAGATCGGAACAGGGTGAAGATGCGGCCCTACCGACTGTCTCCCGGGAAGAATTAATCTTGTAAAGATGGAATTTTTCGGCGCTCCCGGTCAAAAGGTAAACTTTCAAACCATGGGATCTACTGCGTAGACCCGGTTATCGACTGCCATTTATGGATCTATGATTCAGCGCGGCCTTACCCTCAATCCTAGACCAGGGGTTCGGCTAGTCGCCGTCTTGGCGTTGGTGGTCATAAGGGAGCGGTTGGAGGGAACGTTATCACGTGACCAAGCGACCGCACCCTTTCTTCTCGCTCTTGCCTGAAATCTTCTCTCTCTCTCTCTTTACAAAGATGATGAAATCACGAACAATTATTAACTAAGCGGAACAATTAACAAAAGCAGAGGAACTGTTGATTTAAACGAAAAAGTTATGACTATTAAAATGTTCACACGAATACTGTAGATAAAATATCAGCAGCAAAAGGAACAATTATGCTTCCATATGGAAACTACCCATGGCTGTCACTCGAAAACGAGTACAACCCACATCGAATTAATGAGCTTACCAAGTATAGTCGGGTAATAGAAGAAAGATCAGTACATCAGGATTAATTCCCCTTTTCTCTTGGGATTACATTAATATGTATCTCGTAAAATATTGGAATTTATAGTAAAAATACCATCATAAATATATAAAACATGTTATGCCTATATATTAACATGTCTCTCGTAAAATATTGGAATTTATAGTAAAAACACCATCATAAATATATAGAACACGTTATGCCTATATAGAAAGGATAAAGGAAATATTAAGATTAATTTATGGTAAAATAGCGAAAAATAGACAGAAAAACGAGAAAGAGATGAGACTAAAATTAAGTTGCAATGAAGCTTCTGCTGCAGGAAAGCGGGGCTGGCCGACTCTCCGCGCAACGAAAACGCCTTGCGCGAGGTCTGAACAGCGATCTAGCTGACTTGCGTACGAACGAAATGTACGAGTAACCAAGCTAGGCGAGTCATTCTCAAGAGAAGAACTCTCTCTCTCTCTCTCTCTCGTTTCCATGCATAGACATACTTGTTTTACCATCAAGTTATTTATATGGAATACATTACACATATATAGACAGGATAAAATGAAATGTTAACATTGTTTTACAGCTAAATACTAAAAGTAAAACGAATCGAGAAATTGAGAAAACGGTAACGCGTTTCAATAGAGCTTCCTTTGCAGGAAAGCGAGACTGGGGCGACTCTCTGCGCCACGACGAACGTCTTATCGCTAGGGCTGAACGGCGATCTAGCCGACTTGCGTACGAACAAAATGTACGAGTAACCAAGTTAGACGAGTCGTTCTCAAGTAAAATCTCTATCTCTCTCTCTCGCTCTCGTTCCTATAGTACGAGAATAATCGTCTAACTAGCAAATCATTTAAGAAAACTTATTAACTATCAAGAAATCTAACGTCTAACTAACAAATTATTTAAGAAAACTCATTAGCTATAACTAGAGTAATCACTAATTTAACGAATAACCAATGATGTTTGGAATAAGCCATAACTCAACGAAACCATTTATACTAATAAGAGATTAACGCAGAAATCAGGTTGCATACGTCAAAGTTAACTACAGAAGCTGTAACAAAATTATTATTAGTGGTTTCATGTGAAGGATTTATTTAAGTTCCGTAAAAACGCTGAAAAACTAAGCCATTACCATAGACACATCTACAGAGAAGCGAGCATAAGGATATTACCTAAACTAGGAAATTCTATTGAAAGTAGGCCAAGAAGTGGGGTGGTAAAAATCGCCTCATTTTCAGGGGAAAAACGCTTCGAACGCGTTCCCTCACCTAATCGCGTGGTCCTCTGTGTGGCACATCGCGCTGACAAATCAGAGCGCACCATACCGATGCACTTACATAGATCTATGGCTCTGCATGTCAAGAAGCTACTCTGCGAAGTAAGAGGAATGAATACGTGTATGGTCGTGATAGACCACGGGGAAATTCTTATAATCAGGATAGGGTTTTATCCCTTCTCTTCTTTTACGCGCTTGACGACAAGAACTTACGACGCTCAGGAGCCCTATAAAAGGCCGCGAAAATCGGCCGTCGACATAGTTTCACGGGGGGTCAACTAGAGGACTAATCACTAGCCTGGCAGTCAATAAGTCGCCGGCAGTGAATTAGAATTTTTCCAAGGCAACAAGTAGTACTGTTTGCCGGGAAATAAAGCAGTCCAGCACGATAATTTTTCACCACGGCTTAATTTTCACAAAGTATAGTTTCAAGTAGTACAGAGTAAGAGTACAGTACTTATAATTATTAACCCTTGTAAAATCGGGGATATTGAACGTGCAACATTCAACTACTCATGTAGTTTATTTCAATAAATAATTATTAATACGCACCAACGCCTACGTTCGATTTTTAGTCTGTCTGACTACACTAATCTACGCCCAACCAACGTTCAACAGTAAGAACCACAGCAACAAACAACCGTAGGTATAATTTTCAATTACCAATTAAAGTGAAATCTTGCTCCGCGTGAAATTGTCATTCAAGTCCCTCCCCATTATTCGTGAAGTGATTATCCCCAACCAAGAACAAAACGCACTCCAGCCCTATCCCGAGTAATTTTCCGCGAGGTTAGACTCAAAAACGAGCTTGCGTCTTCGGTATTTTCTCGTCGGGTGTGGTAAAGGGAGAATTTATTCTCCTTGACCAGAGCACGGAAAAGATACACCGAAACGTGAAATCTATGTTAAATTCGTGGGATCGTAAGATAGGCCGCGATTTTGACGTAACAAATTCTGGGGGCTCGTCCGGGATCTTAGAGTGTTAGTTTTGTTCAAACTAATATTGTGTAAAAGAATCAACTGAAAAGAAAATATTTTTACTTTGCCCTTTTTTCCGTGGTTTTGTAAGCCGATTTAATCTTCGAAAATCGATTTTTTAATTTTTATTTGAGTTTTAGTGATTCAATGCATTTCACGAAAAATAATCCTTCTTTATTACTGAGTTTCTGGAAAACGATTTAATTTATAAAATCCACCTTTTCCCTTTTTACCGCATTTTTGAGAATTGATTTATTTTAAAGAAATCGATTTTTTACTTTTTATTGAATTTTAACGATTCAATACATTTCATGAAAATTATCATCATTTATTACTGAGTTTTTGGAAAACGATTTAATTTATAAAATCCACCTTTTCTCTTTTTACCGCATTCTCGAGAATTGATTTATTTTAAAGAAATTGATTTTTTCCTTTTTATTGAATTTTAACGATTCAAAGCATTCCGTAAAAATTTATCACCATTTATTACTGAGTTTTTAGAAAACGATTTAATTTATAAAATCCACCTTTTCCCTTTTTACCGCATTTTCGAGAACTGATTTATTTTAAAGAAATCGATTTTTTACTTTTTATTGAATTTTAACGATTCAATGCATTTCAGGAAAATTATCATCATTTATTACTGAGGTTTAAGAAAACGATTTAATTTATGAAATCCACCCTTTCCCTTTTTACCGCATTTTTGAGAATTGATTTATTTTAAGGAAATCGATTTTTTACTTTTTATTGAATTTTAACGATTCAACGCATTTCATGAAAATTTATCATCATTTATTACAGAGGTTTTAGAAAACGATTTAATTTATAAAATCCACCTTTTCCCTTTTTACCGCATTTCGAGAATTGCTTTATTTTAAAGAAATTGATTTTTTGCTTTTTATTGAATTTTAACGATTCAATGCATTTCATAAAAATTATCATCATTTATTACTGAGTTTTTGGAAAACGATTTAATTTATAAAATCCACCCTTTCCCTTTTTACCGCATTTTCGAGAATTGATTTATTTTAAAGAAATTGATTTTTCACTTTTTATTGAATTTTAACGATTCAATGCATTTCAGGAAAATTATCATCATTTATTACTGAGGTTTAAGAAAACGATTTAATTTATGAAATCCACCCTTTCCCTTTTTACCGCATTTTTGAGAATTTATTTATTTTAAGGAAATCGATTTTTTACTTTTTATTGAATTTTAACGATTCAATGCATTTCATGAAAATTTATCATCATTTGTTACAGAGGTTTTAGAAAACGATTTAATTTATAAAATCCACCTTTTCCCTTTTTACCGCATTTTCGAGAATTGATTTATTTTAAAGAAATTGATTTTTTACTTTTTATTGAATTTTAACGATTCAAAGCATTCCATGAAAATTTATCACCATTTGTTACTGAGTTTTTAGAAAACGATTTAATTTATAAAATCCACCCTTTCCCTTTTTACCGCATTTTCGAGAATTGATTTATTTTAAAGAAATTGATTTTTTACTTTTATTGAATTTTAACGATTCAATGCATTTCATGAAAATTTATCATCATTTATTACTGAGTTTTTAGAAAACGATTTAATTTATAAAATCCACCCTTTCCCCTTTTATTGCATTTTTAAGAGTTGATTTATTTCACAGAAATAGATTCTTTTTTCTTTTTAGTGAATTTTAACGAGCCAAGCCATTTCATAAAAATTTACTATCTTTTTAGAAGAATACCAGCTATAATTCAAGTTATACGGTAAGCCTTCTGCGTAAGTAAATTGACCTTGTGGAAATCAAATGTGGAAACTAATATTCGATAATGACTGGTGAATAAAAAAAAAGGGGGTAGAGAAGATAAAACTTGTATCGAAAGACATATACGTGGATGTATATATATATATATACATATAAAGGGTGATTTTTTAAGAGCTTGAGAACTTTTTTTTTAAAAAAAACGCATAAAATTTGCAAAATCTCATCGGTTCTTTATTTGAAACGTTAGATTGGTCCATGACATTTACTTTTTGAAGATAATTTCATTTAAATGTTGACCGCGGCTGCGTCTTAGGTGGTCCATTCGGAAAGTCCAATTTTGGGCAACTTTTTCGAGCATTTGGGCCGGAATAGCCCGAATTTCTTCGGAAATGTTGTCTTCCAAAACTGGAATAGTTGCTGGCTTATTTCTGTAGACTTTAGACTTGACGTAGCCCCACAAAAAATAGTCTAATGGCGTCAAATCGCATGATCTTGGTGGCCAACTTACCGGGCCATTTCTTGAGATGAATTGTTCTCCGAAGTTTTCGCTCAAAATGGCCATAGAATCGCGAGCTGTGTGGCATGTAGCGCCATCTTGTTGAAACCACATGTCAACTAAGTTCAGTTCTTCCATTTTTGGCAACAAAAAGTTTGTTAGCATCGAACGATAGCGATCGCCATTCACCGTAACGTTGCGTCCAACAGCATCTTTGAAAAAATACGGTCCAATGATTCCACCAGCGTACAAACCACACCAAACAGTGCATTTTTCGGGATGCATGGGCAGTTCTTGAACGGCTTCTGGTTGCTCTTCACTCCAAATGCGGCAATTTTGCTTATTTACGTAGCCATTCAACCAGAAATGAGCCTCATCGCTGAACAAAATTTGTCGATAAAAAAGCGGATTTTCTGCCAACTTTTCTAGGGCCCATTCACTGAAAATTCGACGTTGTGGCAGATCGTTCGGCTTCAGTTGTTGCAGGAGCTGTATTTTATACGGTTTTACACCAAGATCTTTGCGTAAAATCTTCCATGTCGTCGAATAACACAAACCCAATTGCTGCGAACGGCGACGAATCGACATTTCACGGTCTTCAGCAACACTCTCAGAAACAGACGCAATATTCTCTTCTGTACGCACTGTACGCATTCGTGTGGTTGGTTTAATGTCCAATAAAGTAAACTGAGTGCGAAACTTGGTCACAATCGCATTAATTGTTTGCTCACTTGGTCGATTATGTAGACCATAAATCGGACGTAAATCGCGAAACACTTTTCGAACCGAACACTGATTTTTGTAATAAAATTCAATTATTTGCAAGCGTTGCTCGTTAGTAAGTCTATTCATTATGAAATGTCAAAGCATACTGAGCATCTTTCTCTTTGACACCTTGTCTGAAATCCCGCGTGATCTGTCAAATACTAATGCATGAAAATCCTAACCTCAAAAAAATCACCCTTTATATATATACATATTCATAAGTTGTACTCCATTATATGGGACCATTGGAAAAATTATTTGTACTTCAAGTGCGTATAAAGGAACTCGAGGTTCTCGCACAAGAGCTCATTGAAGAAGTCACGCCAGAAATTTTCTTAAATCAACTTGGTTTAGAACGAATAAAACAGCAAGAAAGAATAACTGCTAAAACATACGTGAGGAGAACTACAAGGAAAATAGCTTCACCAAATATTAATTATAGAGAGTAAGATTATATTTGTTTTAACCAGACAAACATCAGACTTCTTGTGTTGTTTTTATACGATTCGCTCCGTAACATTAACTTTTTGGTACTATCATTTACATAAAATCTGTCAATCTACCAAGCGTTAAAACAGTTGGCATACAATTCAGAAAATATTAATAGAATTACAAAACAGTTCTGCTATTCACTCCTACGTTGCTCATCTTAACAATCCTCTCGAGCGATCACTAGTATCGTTCACCTCTATTCATCCCTCATAACATTGCACCTCCACCTGCACGTGCTACTCTTTCTACCACAGCCCTTTAGAAATTCGCCGGCTCGCTTACACCAGCGGTCAGCATTCTAAAATCCCTACCTCAGTCATTCCGATAAAATTAACCTTTTAGAAATTCGCCGGCTCGCTTACACCAGCGGTTAGCATTCTAAAATCCCCACCTCATCCATTCCGATAAAATCAGCCTTTTAGAAATTCGCCGGCTCGCTTACACCAGCGGTCAGCATTCTAAAATCCCTACCTCATCCATTCCGATAAAATCAGCCTTTTCGAAATTCGCCGGCTCGCTTACACCAGCGGTCAGCATTCTAAAATCCCCACCTCATCCATTCTGATAAAATCAGTCTTTTAGAAATTCGCCGGCTCGCTTACACCAGCGGTCAGCATTCTAAAATCCCTACCTCATCCATTCCGATAAAATCAGCCTTTTAGAAATTCGCCGGCTCGCTTACACTAGCGGTCAGTATTCTAAAAACCCTACCTTAACTATTCTTTTCTTTTTCAACCTAACACCTGGGCAACCAGATTTGCCCGCGCACGTATCACTAACAACACAATCATCACAATACACATTACACTAGTGAAGAGAAATCCTATGTTTCAGCCCTCCGCGTAAGCGGGGTTAAGGCTGGCAAGGCTCGCTCACAAAACACATTACACTAGTGAAGAGAAATCCTATGCTTCAGCTCTCCGCGTAAGTGGGGTTAAGGCTGGCAAGGCTCGCTCACAAAACACATTACACTAGTGAAGAGAAATCCTATGTTTCAGCCCTTCGCGTAAGTGGGGTTAAGGCTGGCAAGGCTCGCTCACAAAACACATTACACTAGTGAAGAGAAATCCTATGTTTTAGCTCCTCACGCAAGTGAGTTCGGGGCTAGCAAGGCTCGTTCACAACACACATTACACTAGTGAAGAGAAATCCTATGTTTCAGCTCCTCGCGTAAGTGGGGTTAAGGCTGGCAAGGCTCGCTCACAAAACACATTACACTAGTGAAGAGAAATCCTATGTTTCAGCTCTTCGCGTAAGTGGGGTTAAGGCTAGCAAGGCTCGTTCACGAAACACATTAGACTAGTGAAGAGAAATCCTATGTTTTAGCTCCTCACGCAAGTGAGTTCGGGGCTGGCAAGGCTCGTTCACGAAACACATTACACTAGTGAAGAGAAATCCTATGTTTTAGCTCCTCACGCAAGTGAGTTCGGGGCTAGCAAGGCTCGTTCACAAAACACATTACACTAGTGAAGAGAAATCCTATGTTTTAGCTCCTCACGCAAGTGAGTTCGGGGCTAGCAAGGCTTGAATTGCACGGGCCTCTCTAACAAAGAGATACCATATTTGTTAAGGGAAATTACGTACGAAGCAAGCAGCAGTAAAGTCACACAGGGCGTCGACACAGAAATACCGAGTGAATATAGAATAAAACGCCTTAAGCAAATCCGAGAAATTGAGCGGAAAAATTTTCTAGACGAACTTGTCGCTGATTACGAAGCTCACTCGATAGAAGGGATACGCTATCATCCGATAGTAACACCTTGCAAGCCTCGTATCACTAAGATCGAATCGTTGAATAAACATAAAGTTATCCTCTTGAAAGAAAAACCACATTTGATTTCATCTCAGGGAAATTTTGAAACAAAATTAAAGGAATAAAGTTCCATAATTTTTCCTCGTTACAAGTAACAAAAAGAAAGTTATTCCTATTTCCTCCTCCTGCGCAATTTTAATCTCATAATATTCTTATGTATTGTTGTATGTCTCTTTGATGCGGTATAAAAAAAAAAAAAGAGAGCAAATATATTATTATACTTATATAAAATACATCATAAATGAATTCAACTCGATCAAAGCTAAGACTTGATGATGATGTAATACATGATTATCCTGAAGACCGAAAAAAGAAATCTCGAATACAGAGCCCTCCTAAATCCCGATTTGAAACAGCCGAAGAATCTTCCGACGAAAGTATTAACAGTTCGCATCCCGAGACTCCCTCCATAACGAATCCAACGGAAGAAATTATTGCGGATACAGAGAAAAGTAGCGACATTAATCAGGAAAATCCGGAATTAATTAAAGTAGACGAAAACAGTCGTATACAATCCTTGGAATTAACGTCAAGTCATTTAATTATTACAAAAACGGAAATAAATTGCGAGGAAGCAAGTGATTCTTCAAGTACTGAAGAAATTTTATCAGACAATCTTGATAATTATAGTACGGCAAATAGTCCGTTACAGATTCAAGAAATTTCAAAGAATTCAGAAAGTTTTGAGCAATTCACGAATCGAGTGCAAGGAACACTTGCAGCGAGATCGGGAATCAATTTATTGTCTGTGGTTGGATTTTTGGAAGAACCTGGTCACCAATATTTACCACTTGTAATATATAGAGATCCCTGTAACGAAATCCCAGTTCAGATCCCCGCATCCCCCGAACATATTGTAAAAGACGTCGAGCTGCAGCCCGCTACACAGGAGACGACAGGTACGAATACACCAGTCATAACTACCCCGAACCCCGTAGTCACCACGCCCACGTTAGGCCTTTCGAACTCCAGCGACATATTTTATACTCCTGCAGGGGGGTCTACCCCATTCAACTCACCCATCGGTACACCGCTCCTCGTGAGTCATAATAAAACACTGTCCACTTCAACAGGAAGAAGGAATACTTGTGAAAAATCTAAATTAAAATCAATAATTAAACCCTTCCACATTGTCCTACAGAATTTGTTGAAAAAATTACACCTGCTATCTGAATACGAACCTGCTATTCCTGGTTGTTCCTCCCACCCCACGGGAAAAAGGTCGAGTCCAGATAAAAAGCCCAGTAAAATACCACCAGTGAACTTTTCTCTTGAAACTAGCGACCCTGTACCCGACCCTCCTCCCATAATGGTTAATAATAACCAAACGTTGTCTCTTCGAGATGCATTGGCTGTCATATCGAATTATGACGGTCATACTTTGTCATTGGGGATGTTTATCCAAGGATGCAAGGAAGCCTTGGCCATGATGGGGCCAGGCGCCGAATCAACTTTAGTAAAAGCAGTCCGCATAAAAATAATTGGCGAACCCCGTCGCACTATACAAGGGCAAACTTTTGAAAAAATAGAAGATTTGGGTAAATTTCTCAAAGATATTTATGCACCCACGCGAAATGTATATCAGTTGCAAGGTGAATTAGGATCAATATACCAGAGAGAAAGCGAGTCTGTTATTGCCTATTCGAATCGTGTACGAGATTTGGGAAATTTGATACTTGAAAATTACGATGCGAGCGAAGATAATCCCTTGGCTGGCGCTTTTATTGATAATACTAAACAAAGCCTTCTAGCTTGTTTTCTACACGGTTTAAAACCGGAAATTGAACAACGATTAACTCCTAATAATAATCTTGAAGAATTAATAAAGCTAGCAGTGCAGACCGAAAAGAGTTTAGTGTCCCAAGCAGCCTTGCGTAGCGGTGAGCAAGTAACGTCGAGTCCAAGGGTCCCTAAGCCCGAGGCGAAACGAGGAGTACACGTGGTAGCAAGCGAAGAAGTGCATTGCCAGTTGTGCAATAAAAAAGGGCACAATGCTAAAGAATGTTCGACTCAAAAGAATAGCCAAGCGTTGGCTGTTGCGTTACAAAATACGGGAAATGTCGATAAAGGACCGAACATATGTCAGATTTGTCAGAAGACTGGACACTCGGCAGACAAATGTTTTAAAAATTTTCCACCTTCAAATAACAATAAATCTAGCCTCGAAGCTCCTTTATTTATCATATGTCAGATCTGTAAAAGAACAGGACATTCGGCCGACAAATGTCTTAAAATCTTCCCCCCTTCAAATAATAATAAACCCGTCTTTGACGGTCCTCCGCTCACTATATGCCAGGTATGTAACAAGCGTGGGCACACTGCCGACCGTTGTTATAAAATTTTTCCTCCTGAAAGGAAGGAGTCGGGAAATACACCGATGTTTTGTCACTTTTGTAAAAATCATGGACACACAGCGAATAGATGTCCTCAATCACCCTCAGCCCCCCCCCCCCCCAAACTAATGTCTTTACCGCAAACACAGGTACCAGTCAATCTCCGATACCAAAATCCTAGCGATATTCGGTGCCAAATATGTAAAAAAGAAGGCCACGGGGCCCATATTTGTCCCTATCGTAACAATCATTCCCAGCCTTTAAATAACAATCGATCGGAAAATCGCGGAAATATTAATAATTTCAATAATAATTCCATGAATTCAACAGGACCATGTTTTTATTGCAAACAACCCGGTCATTTTATCCGTGAGTGTCCCGCTCGAAGGGAGAACGAAGCAACATATGGAAGTACGGGAAACCGAAGTGGTCTTCCGAGTACGGGTGCGCCCAGGGAGACTCCGCTAAACATGCATCCGATCCGTACTATTTCAATCGCAGCTTCGACCCTCAACCGCGAGTAGTCCGTATCTTTAATATACAATTGCATCGAGAAAGTAGTGTTCCGACGGTTACGATAACGGCATCGGAAGTAATATCCCCTATCACTCTTATGGTTGATACGGGAGCCGGGCCGAATATTTTAAAGAAACAATTTGTAAATGAACATATCGCTATAAATCACGGAGAAATTTTACAACTTAATGGAATAACAACAAATTCAATTTTTACTTTGGGTCATATTACAATACAAGCCTTCGGACGTTTCGCTACTTTCCATATTGTAGATAATAACTTCCCAATAAAGGAAGCTGGTATATTGGGTTCGGAATACCTTGACGGCAATCGCGTGAAAATTGACTATGAGAAAAGACAATTGAAAATGCAGAATGTAAGAATACCATTTGCAACTCAGGAAACTATTGTTATCCCTGCAGAGTCCACCAAATTGTGCTTCGTGAGAGTAAAGAATTTGGATTTACGGGAAGGTTATCTGCCTCCCCTGGATGCAGGTGAAGGTATAAACATAGAGAGCGGGTTTGTCATCAATAATAATGGTAAAGCTTACATTTATGTGACAAATAGCAATAGGTATTCGGTTCAAGTCCAGGTACCAGTACTAGAGTTAATGTCATCGGAGGAATTAACTTACAGTACAGGAATAAGAGAATCTACTGACGATTCAAAGACGAAAAAGGAACAACAGGTAACAAGTAAAGTTGAATTAATAAAAGAAAATAAGTCCTCGGACGGACTGAGTCACGAAACTAATGAAGATAAAATCAATTCAAGTGAAAATATTGGAAAAAAATTCATTCCGACGGGAAAAAATGCGTTCTCATCAGAGACACTATCTCGCGGAGATTCTATGGTTGATTTTGTGAAAAAAATTATAAAGGAAGAAATAAGAAATTGTTCAGAAATTATTGAAGAAGTTTACGAAAATCGTGTGAAAAATGAAAAATCAAGTAAAGAAATTGGTAAAGTAAAAATAGAAGATCAAGTTGAAAAATTGCAGTCTAGTTCGCGAAATTTTATGGAACTTTGTACGTCGGATTCGAGCAAGGAGAGCACTTATATTGAACCTGTAGAGATTATTGTATCTAGAGAAAACGTTGTCTATCCGAATTCGGTAGAGACGAAAGTAAACTGTGTTAATGAGGAGACCTGCCTTGGCTCCACAGGGGTGTCTGTGCCGACGAAACGGGCAGCGCTCGTTGGAGAATTAAGGGAGCTCAGCTCAAATTTTTTGGGACAATCTGTGCCTATGGAAAGGACAGAATCCTTTCAATATTTTGATAACAGTGTTCAGGAAAAAAGTGTAATTTGTTCGAATTCGATAAAAACAGAGACACCAATGGGGTGTACCGAATTAAGTTGTGAAAACGAAAAGAACGTTGTCTATACGAATTCGATAGAGACGAAAATTTACTGTATCAATGAGGAGTCTTGCCTTGGCTCCACAGGGGTGTCTGTGCCGTCGAAACGGGCAGCGGTCGTTGGAGACTTAAGGGAGCTCAGCTCAAATTTTTCGGGAAATTCTGTGCTTATGAAAAGGACAGAATCTTCTCAAGTATATGAAAATTATGTTCAAAAAGAAAACGTCGTTAAGTCTAATTGTGTTAATTATGCGGGTTGTTCGAGCTTCACAGACGTAACTGTGCCGACTGAACGGACAGAACTTGTTGGAGATATGCGAAAACTCGATCCAGATTTTAAAGGGATATCTGTGCCGATGGAAAGGACAGAACTCTTTGATGATATTAATAATTACAATGAGGAATTTAGAAAGTCAACCAAAGAACACATATTCCGAGAGAATAGAAACATTGAAACAATTGAATCAGTAAAAGCCAATTATTCAGATTTTAGCAAAGCATCAGAGTCAATAAAAGAAGTAATAACGATGGAAAATAAAGAAGTATTTTGCCAGAAACCTGTTGAACCTTTCGTGCCTATAAACCATTGCGATCAAACTGTCAATTTTGAAAATTATGAAGACCCGAAGAATTTACGAACAGTTTGTACACTTGAACCGTCAAAAGAGGAAAATATTATAGAAAATATTAAAGATAAAGATACACGTTTGAGAAGCGAGAAAAATAGTCCAAAAACATATAAAATCATGAACGTTTCTTTAACACAAAAACTCAGTATAGCTAATATCAGTCGCGAAATTCAACCTTTCATTCGCGAAAATTCATGTTACGTAATATCAGAATCGGTAATGATCAACCGCTATAATCAAATTAAGGAATTATTAAGACTTGCCGAATTGAACGAAGAAGAAAAAGCAAGTATTGAGACGCTTTTAAAGGAAAGCGCACATTTGTACCAAATCCCAGGAGATACGTTGACATGCACCACTATATTGCAACATCGCATTCCTACTACCGATGATCTTCCTATAAATACTCGAGGATACAGATGGCCAGAATGTACTAAAGAAGAAATAGGCAAGCAAATAGAGGATATGCTCGGTAAAGGAGTAATAATACCCTCTACCTCGCCATACAATTGTCCTGTCTGGGTCGTTCCCAAGAAAGCCGACGCTCAGGGTAATAAAAAATGGAGAGTCGTGTTCGATTACCGATCGCTGAACGAAAAAACGATCGCCGACGCGTACCCCATACCCAATATCAACGATATATTAGATCAATTAGGCGGTGCACAATACTTTTCTGTATTCGATTTAGCATCAGGATTCCATCAGATAGAAGTCTCTCCAGAAGATCGTCATAAGACCGCATTTACTACGCCACGTGGCCATTTCGAATTCGTTAGAATGCCGTTCGGCCTTCGGAACGCCCCTCCGACGTTTCAAAGAGCAATGGACCTCACACTAAGTGGGCTCCTCGGGAAAGGACTATTTGTTTATTTGGATGATATTGTCATTTATGCCTACAATCTCGAAGAACACGAGAATATATATCGCGAATTAATTAAACGATTAGAAGCAGCAAATTTAAAATTACAACCAGATAAATGCGAATTTTTAAAAAGAGAAGTCGCTTATTTAGGACATATAATCGGGAATAATGGAGTCCGGCCCGATCCTAAGAAATTAGAAGCTGTACGTGAATATCCCGTACTTAAAAATGTTTAAAATATTCGACAATTTCTGGGATTAACAGGTTATTATAGGCGGTTCATAAAGGGATACGCCAAGATATCAAAACCCCTCACGACTTTATTGCGCAAAGAAAATATATTTGATTGGGGACCCGAACAACAACAGTCATTCGAAATTTTAAAGAATAAACTTTGTACGGCTCCAGTTTTGCGATATCCTGATTTTTCCAAGCCTTTTATTTTAACGACAGATGCATCGGGTTATGCTATCGGTAGTATACTTTCACAAGGAGAAATTAACAACGATCATCCATGCGCTTACGCCTCGCGAGCTTTGAGTCTAGTCGAAGAACGATACGATACCTACGAAAAGGAAGCATTGGCTATAGTATACTCTATACTTCACTTTCGGCCATATCTGTATGGGCACCACTTCACTGCAGTAACCGACCATAAACCGCTGTTGTGGTTCCGACGGGCTACAGATGGAATCCCTAAAATCTTGCGCTGGCGACTGAAACTCGCCGAGTACGAATACGATGTAGTGTACAAGGCCGGAAAAACTGACGTTAACGCCGACGCGCTCTCAAGAAACCCCATAGAGTCATTGACTACCACAGACGATATTTATATGGTTCGGTCGAAACCTCCAAAAAGTCACAGTAAAAATAATAAACGCATTTTATTAGACACCGATATAGCTCGACTATTAGAAGAAGATTCCGAAGAGGAAGAAAATCTAAGCAACGATGTCCCCGGAAATTTCGGTTATCTTAACGATGTAGAAGAATGTGACTGGGTACGTGAGTCGGTTGATCCTTTCGAACAGCTGGAAGACATAGCCTCTCCATACAAATCAACGACCACCGGTCACGAAAACGAAATTTTTCAGACGCCTGCAGCGAACAAGGCACCACTAAAGAAACCCACCGTAAAATGAAAGCTAATATGCCTCGGGAGACACGCAAGAATGAAAACATTGAAACTAAGACTAAACAAGTGACCTACAGTGTTGAGAACTTTCCTCTGCCATCTGACACTTCTTCAGATCGACCGAGTAGCCAAACATATATGCCGTTACCGGTCCTACCCCACAACGATGTGCCTTTTAAGAACAACGAATTCAGCGACGAAAGCGAACTCGAGGACCATAACCCTCGGGAAAACTCAAGCAGAACAGTACAGGGAAAATATGCACGTGAACTCTTTCAAGGTAGCGAAACAGAATCCCTAAGCGACAACATGCCCGACGTAGAACCCGAGAATTCATTTACATTGCCCGCCACGATCCTGCATAAAACTACGAAGGGTAGGATTATTGCTTCCAACGTCAAACAGTCACGAGATTTATTTCACACTCGAAAAGATAATTTAGTTTATTTTGTTTCCACCGACTGTGCACCGATAGACACTGGAGCTATTGCACTTCGAGATAACGACAATTTTCCACACTTAAAGAATCTAGAATTAAAGAAAGCTCAATCTATTATGAAACGAGCTCAAAGATTCAATATAGCTTTGCCTATCACAGATAATTCTGGAGAAGGTCCCACGTTAATTTTGGAAAATATAGTAGAAGCTTTAAAAAGTGCTCGTTATTTAATTGACAAGTTATCATTGCAAACCGTTAGCATTGCAAAATCAAGTTTTATGTTAAACGTGCCATGGGAAAATATTATGACTCAAATTCGATTAATATTTGCACAAAGCGACGTTAAAATCATTATTTGTCACGGGTTAGTTAGACAACCTCCAGTGGAAAGACAAAATGAGATTATTGAAGAAATGCATTCGTCAACCATAGGCGGACACAGAGGTGTCAGTAAAACATATAATCGAATTCGTCATTTGTATTATTGGAAAAATTTAAAAACCGACGTCCAATTGTATATTCAACGGTGTTTACAATGTCAATTAAAGAAATTAGTCCGCGTAAAAACTAAACAACCTATGATTATAACAGATACTCCAGCAATAGCTTTCGATAAAATTGCAATGGACATAGTAGGCCCTCTGCCAAAAACTAAGCAAGAAAATGAATACATACTTACAATTCAAGATCAATTAACAAAATATTCAGTCGCAATCCCTTTACCTAATGCAAAAGCAGTAACGATAGCAGAAGCATTTGTCAAACGATTCATTTATTATTTCGGCTCACCCAAAGTGGTACTTACTGACCAAGGTAGTAATTTTTTGAGTAATTTCTCAAAACAAATTGCGAAATTGTTCAAAATACGTAAAGTTAGAACCACAGCATTTCACCCTCAATCCAATGGATCATTGGAAAGATCGCATCATGCTCTCGGTGAATATCTTAAACAATTCACTACTAAACAAAATAATTGGGATGAATGGGTTGAAGTGGCTATTTACAATTACAACACGAATGTACACGAAGGTACTAAGCATACTCCATACGAAATGGTTTTTGGCAAGATAGCTCGCACCCCTTCTAGTATGCCCCCTGCCGAGATGGAAAAACTCGCCACGTACGACGAATATCTAACGCAACTGGTCACGCAAATCCATGAAATACAGGGTTTGGGACGACAAAATTTGATAAAGGCTAAAGAAAATTCCAAAATATATCAAGACAAGAAAATTAATCCTGTAGCATTTAAAGTGGGCGAACCAGTATTTTTGCTTAAAGGACCAAAACCCGGAAAACTCGGTGACCACTACACCGGTCCGCACGAAATAAAGACTATATTAACGAACGGTAACGTACGTATTAAACTCCCAAACAGAGACATTATTGTACATTCAAATCGATTAAAAAAAATCGAGAATTGCCTACTAACATTTTCGAAATAATTTTTCCAGAAACATTTTGCGTAAAAATATACGATGTTTAAATGGTACGCATTCATGCGGCACTTTCTTTTTGGATATCATGTAATAGTAATCATAGAATTTACATAATAAAATTCATATATACGAATGAAAAATCAGAAAATAAAAATAAAAATAAAACCATACATATATATCATACGGGAGTAAATATAAAACTACAATAAGCCCTAATAGCAATCCTTATTTATTTTTATCAACGATATTTCAATACTAGGAGACAATTTTGGCAGAAAACAGTGCCAAGTCGTCCACCAAATACCGTGGTATAACATGTTAATCAAATAACCCTCTATCCGATAAATAAACATATTAATTATGAAAAGAAATAATACATACATATAATCATAGTAGTAATAATAATAGTAACAATAATAATGGTAATAATAGTAATAGCAATAATAATAATAACAATGATCATGTTCAAGTTTAAGTGAATAGGAATTTTTCTTAAAGGTTTTAAAACAAGGCAAACATAGTTACCAATACCTCCCCTTCCTATTCCCAAAGCCCCCCCGTAGTACCGAACAGATTACGATCCAAAACTTGGTGGATTACTTGTTGGAAAGCGACTCTACATTACGCCACCAGCCACAAGCCCCCACCGACGATATTCACTCTCTTATCAACAAGACGTGTGACTATTCAGAAACGCCATAATGGGACAGTGGTAACACTTTCGTTACACAAATGGTAAATATGAAAAAAAAAAAAAAATGTATATGCAAAGGAATAATGCAAGGAAAACTTCTCCCAACACCAAATACTCACGTAAGTAAATCTATTTTGAGCCAAAACTATATAACTATACCCTTACATATATATGTTGATTCATAATACACAGAATTATTTTATTTATGCCTTTCCGCACTCTAAAAAAAAAAAGGTGTTGCATTTTTTCTCAGAACAAGAATAAAAAGAAAAAGAAAAAAAAAATATATATATAAATATATATACTTAAAATAAAACAAAATAATATATAACAAAAAAAGGCAAAGAAAAAAAAAGATATCATTAATAATAATAATCGTTAACCACACTATGATATCGCATATTAGTAATGCACATTATGTTTCACAGACACAAGAGTTTACAAGTCACTCATTCCAAGGGCCACCGTACTGCCCTGGATACCTCAACCAAACATTTACATCTCCTCAGAGTAAAAGGAAGCATTCGTTTCATACTAGACGATCGTTGAATCCTTATACCAAATCTCAGGGAGCCAACCATCATGAAGGCGAGACAATACGAGAATCCACACGAACGTCCAGCATTATATGGACAAAAATTTTAAGAACTTCACGAACACCAACAACTCTAAAGAAACTTCACGAACGCCAAGAACTTCAAAACGCTTAGAACATCAAGAACTTCAAAACGCTTAGAACGCTAAGAACTTCAAAACGCTTAGAACGTCAAGAACTTCAAAAGGGCTAAGAACTTCAAGAACTCCAAGAATTTCACGAACTTCAGAAACCAACGTCCACGAGCTATTAAATTAACACCAAGTCTGTATGAGAAAATTCATACCTACATATTCTTACACACGTCAGCTGCTATTATTCAAATCAAGTTAACCACTCCGATGTGTGGTATAAGAAAAGGAGAAAAAGGATATTTTAACCGTGTCATTAGACATAAATAATATTTGAGTTACAAAAAGAGAGAAAGAGCAAATACTCCAACGAAGCAAATATTTGGATAAAGATTACGAATTATAAGAAGAAGTAGAATTCAGAACACATACACTGTAACCAGGAAGTCACGTTCAATATTCACCGTTATTTAATCATAAGTAACATTTAAGAAAAGAATTCACCTAGCTTATTGTACGGTTGCAAGAAAAAAAAAAGGGGGTTAAACATTTCAAAGAAAAGAAAATATAACAGTAAAATCAAGAAGCGAATAAACAAAGTAAACAAGTGAAGAAAATATTAGAAAAGGAAAAGAGAGAAATACAAATGTCCATAAATAAAGGGACGCATATATAAGTACAATAACATAACACCTATTGTCGGAAAATATGAAGCAACGAAATAATTAAGTTAAAAATTAGGACCATATAATATTCCCACTAAGCATAGTACGGATAAATCCGAAGAAATATAATCGCACATATACATACACTTAACGTAGAACAATATTTAACCAAAGCAAGAATAGCAATATGGCCAAACCGTTGCCAATCTAATATCCTTTCTCTATTAAAAGTAACGTTTTGTTTGTGTTTAACGAATTGGTCATGGTACGAACCAAAAGCTAGTACCACATACAGATTCCAAGATCTTGCAAGAGACAAGTCGTTAAAAGAAAAAGAATAGTACGACAAGCATAATTGGAAAATTGTTAGCTTCACCCTCGGGTTCGATCATTAGGCTTCTCCTAATAATCGTTTTAAGGGGGGAGGTGTTACGTCCTGACGTAACGTCGCATTTATCTTTTTTTATTTTCGATTACGTTAAAGTTCTTCTGTTTTAGTTTCGCTACAGTAAAAGTAACCTCTCACATTTTTCTTTTATTCTCGAACTTCTTAAGGGGAGAGGAGAGCGATTTTAGCGACGGAGATCGGAACAGGGTGAAGATGCGGCCCTACCGACCGTCTCCCGGGAAGAATTAATCTTGTAAAGATGGAATTTTTCGGTGCTCCCGGTCAAAAGGCAAACTTTCAAACCATGGGATCTACTGCGTAGACCCGGTTATCGACTGCCGTTTATGGATCTATGATTCAGCGCGGCCTTACCCTCAATCCTAGACCAGGGGTTCGGCTAGTAGCCGTCGGGGCGTTGGTGGTCATAAGGGAGCGGTTGGAGGGAACGTTATCACGTGACCAAGCGACCGACCCTTTCTTCTCGCTCTTGCCTGAAATCTTCTCTCTCTCTCTCTCTTTACAAAGATGATGAAATCACGAACAATTATTAACTAAGCGGAACAATTAACAAAAGCAGAGGAACTGTTGATTTAAACGAAAGAGTTATGACTATTAAAATGTTCACACGAATACTGTAGATAAAATATCAGCAGCAAAAGGAACAATTATGCTTCCATATGGAAACTACGCATGGCTGTCACTCGAAAACGAGTACAACCCACATCGAATTAATGAGCTTACCAAGTATAGTCGGGTAATAGAAGAAAGATCAGTACATCAGGATTAATTCCCCTTTTCTCTTGGGATTACATTAATATGTATCTCGTAAAATATTGGAATTTATATCATAGTAAATTTATATGATAGTAAAAATACCATCATAAATATATAAAACATGTTATGCCTATATATTAACATGTCTCTCGTAAAATATTGGAATTTATAGTAAAAACACCATCATAAATATATAGAACACGTTATGCCTATATAGAAAGGATAAAGGAAATATTAAGATTAATTTATGGTAAAATAGCGAAAAATAGACAGAAAAACGAGAAAGAGATGAGACTAAAATTAAGTTGCAATGAAGCTTCTGCTCCAGGAAAGCGGGGCTGGCCGACTCTCCGCGCAACGAAAACGCCTTGCGCGAGGGCTGAACAGCGATCTAGCTGACTTGCGTACGAACGAAATGTACGAGTAACCAAGCTAGGCGAGTCATTCTCAAGAGAAGAACTCTCTCGCTCTCTCTCGTTTTCATGTATAAAATTACTTGTTTTACTAGTAAATTATATATATGGAATATGTTATACATATATACATAGGATAAAATGAAATGTTAAGATTATTTTACAGCTGAACACCCATAAGTAAGACTAAACGAGAAAGAGAGAAAAACTATAACATGTTTCAACAAATTTTCCTCTGCAGAAAAGCGAGGCTAGGCGACTCTCTGTGCCACTACGAACGCCTTATCGCTAGGGCTGAACGGCGATCTAGCCGACTTGGCTACGAACGAAATGTACGAGTAACTAAGTTAGGCGAGTCGTTCTCAAGAGAAGAACTCTCTCTCTCTCTCTCTCTCGTTTCCATGCATAGACATACTTGTTTTACCATCAAGTTATTTATATGGAATACATTACACATATATAGACAGGATAAAATAAAATGTTAAGATTGTTTTACAGCTAAATACTAAAAGTAAAACGAATCGAGAAAGAGAGAAAACGGTAACGCGTTTCAATAGAGCTTCCTCTGCAGGAAAGCGAGACTGGGGCGACTCTCTGCGCCACGACGAACGTCTTATCGCTAGGGCTGAACGGCGATCTAGCCGACTTGCGTACGAACAAAATGTACAAGTAACCAAGTTAGACGAGTCGTTCTCAAGTAAAATCTCTATCTCTCTCTCTCTCTCTCGCTCTCGTTCCTATAGTACGAGAATAATCGTCTAACTAGCAAATCATTTAAGAAAACTTATTAACTATAAGAAATCTAACGTCTAACTAACAAATTATTTAAGAAAACTCATTAGCTATAACTAGAGTAATCACTAATTTAACGAATAACCAATGATGTTTGGAATAAGCCATAACTCAACGAAACCATTTATACTAATAAGAGATTAACGCAGAAATCAGGTTGCATACGTCAAAGTTAACTACAGAAGCTGTAACAAAATTATTATTAGTGGTTTCATGTGAAGGATTTATTTAAGTTCCGTAAAAACGCTGAAAAACTAAGCCATTACCATAGACACATCTACAGAGAAGCGAGCATAAGGATATTACCTAAACTAGGAAATTCTATTGAAAGTAGGCCAAGAAGTGGGGTGGTAAAAATCGCCTCATTTTCAGGGGAAAAACGCTTCGAACGCGTTCCCTCACCTAATCGCGTGGTCCTCTGAGTGGCACATCGCGCTGACAAATCAGAGCGCACCATACCGATGCACTTGCATAGATCTATGGCTCTGCATGTCAAGAAGCTACTCTGCGGAGTAAGGGGAATGAATACGTGTATGGTCGAGATAGACCACGGGGAAATTCTTATAATCAGGATAGGGTTTTATCCCTTCTCTTCTTTTACGCGCTTGACGACAAGAATTTTCGACGCTCAGGAGCCCTATAAAAGGCCGCGAAAATCGGCCGGCGACACTTTTTTCCCGGGGAGTCAAGTAACACAGTTCCACGGGGGGTTAAGTAGAGGACTAATCACTAGCCTGGCAGTCAATAAGTCGCCGGCAGTGAATTAGAATTTTTCCAAGGCAACAAGTAGTACTGTTTGCCGGGAAATAAAGTAGTACAGAACGATAATTTTTCACCACGGCTTAATTTTCACAAAGTATAGTTTCAAGTAGTACAGAGTAAGAGTACAGTACTTATAATTATTAACCCTTGTAAAATCGGGGATATTGAACGTGCAACATTCAACTACTCATGTAGTTTATTTCGATAAATAATTATTAATACGCACCAACGCCTACGTTCGATTTTTAGTCTGTCTGACTACACTAATCTACGCCCAACCAACGTTCAACAGTAAGAACCACAGCAACAAACAACCGTAGGTATAATTTTCAATTACCAATTAAAGTGAAATCTTGCTCCGCGTGAAATTGTCATTCAAGTCTCTCCCCATTATTCGTGAAGTGATTATCCCCAACCAAGAACAAAACGCACTCCAGCCCTATCCCGAGTAATTTTCCGCGAGGTTAGACTCAAAAACGGGCTTGCGTCTTCGGTATTTTCTCGTCGGGTGTGGTAAAGGGAGAATTTATTCTCCTTGACCAGAGCACGGAAAAGATACACCGAAACGTGAAATCTATGTTAAATTCGTGGGATCGTAAGATAGGCCGCGATTTTGACGTAACATCGATAACAAGTGCATACCCCAATTAACGATTGCAGCTGTTTTCGATCTGTTGGCTCAGCGAAATTCTCAATAATTTCCAACTGATCGGGAGCAGGACTTACGCCATCGATTGACAGCACAAATCCCAGAAACCTGACGGACGTTCGACAAAAGAAGGATTTGTCTAATCGAAGAGTAAAATTCTTATCCTGAAGCTGAGTAAACACTCGATTAATATGCTCAATATGCTGTTCAAATGAGGCGGAGGTTATTAAAAGATCATCGATATATATGGTCAAACAATCTTCGAACTACCTCTCGAATACTTGCCCCAATGCCCGAATAAAACCACTGCCTGCAGTTTTTAGTCCAAAGGGGATCCGACAAAACTGATATAGTGTAGTGCCATAAAAAAAATCAGCATATGGCCTCGACAATTTTATCAATGGTATTGTATTAGTTCATCAATCCGCGGAGGAGACTCGTTATCGGACTCGATAATTTGGTTAATGAAGCGTGCATCCAAACAAATTCGAAGGCGGCCATCTTTTTTCCTGACAATTCGTAGCGGATTGCAATACGGGCTAGTAGAGCGTTCGATAACACCATTGGCCAGCATTTCATCGAGTTCTCGCTCCACCGATGAACGAAGATTAAATGGCACTGGATAAGATCGTCGAACAACCACCTTGGGCTGGATAAGTCTAATTTCGTGTTCGTATGAATCCGCTCCTGTATATTTTAGTGAGAACAGCCTCTGATATTGTAAGAGTGTGTCTCGGATAATATCCTGTTGAGAAGAAGATAATTCGGTGAGCTCATGCGACATTCTCATAATGTCGTCGAAGAAATTTTCGTCTTCCCCTTCCGTATATAGCCGACAAGACCGATACGATTCGATTTCTTCATCCTGATCAGATTCAATGACGAGATCCCGAAACGCATGCTCTGAATCTCCGATATGAACATCCGTATTTTTATACTCACCACCACCATCGTCTTTGGGAGTCAATACACATTCTTGTTTGAGACTATTATCCACATACAGGGAAACAGTTTCCCGCAACGCCTTATCATCAACTGCATAAATGACATTTTCGAGCTTGAATTCGGAAACTTCGAGCCCAGATGCAGGGACCTTTCAGTAGTGACAGACCATGGCGGTGGTTCATCATCGGCCCCATGAACTGGACACGATTCTTTGAAATTATTTATCACCGAATCCTCCATCATCGACACGTCACTGGCGTTCATTAGATAGAGGTCAGATGATCCTCGAGATTCGAGTTGATGTCTTGATTCAAGAACCGAATTTTGGCGGGATTCGTTGTTCACGGAAGGACTTGAAGAATGTGAATCGCGACATCTCCTAATGATATTCCTCGATATGACCTGAATATAGGTTATGTCCTCCTCTTGGGAAGAGACCATCCTCTCTGGACAAGATTGATCAAATAACACCAACTCCGACGGCACATGATAAGCATTCATAACAAAAGTTAGCTGATCATAATTCCAATACAGCTTTGTTCTTCCTTAACCAATCATTTCCAAGTATCATGTTCGAAGTGAGATATGGTATGATTAGGAATGGAGCAGAAACGGAACATTCGCCAATAACAAGATCAAAATAGATCTGTTTCTTCACCTTTGTCGGCTTTTTACCCACAGCTGTGGTTATTACCAGATTAGCAACGGGCAACTCAACTACATTGAAATGAGTTTTCATATATGAGTAGTAGGCCTCCGATACACACGTAATCTGACTACCAGAATCAATTAGGGCTTGCACCGGAATATTGGGAATATTAACAGTAAGCTGAAGGCATCTGAGAAATTCAGCCGAGTCAATGTTATCTTTAGGGTCCTTTAATAGGTCGTCGGTGAGATCCTCAAAAATATCGAAGGGATTTGGACACGCTGCCGGACCTCTAGTCAGCGCATCGATCAGCAGTTTAAATTATCATGCTGGTCGTTGGTTGAGTTGGACATTGACGAAATAGGGGAAGGTGGCATAGTAAAATGCAATGGTTGAGTCATAGGATTTACGAAGGACTCATCCCCCTGAGGCTCAATACCGGTATCGGACAACGAAGTAAGACCAGATACAGCACGTTGGGACACTTCATCTGAAATCATCCTGATATTTGAACAATTAGTTGACCCTGAAGGAATCTGATTAGGCGCAATATTCGAACGCCGCGCAAATGCGCTATTTCCAGAAAATGACTGACTCTGATGTGGGTTTGTCCGTGTGTTACCCAAGCTCTGAGGATTACTTTCATAAATTTGATTATTATTATTCCCGGGACCATTCCGCTTCATCCGATCCCGCTATTCGGAAGATAGGTCTAATTGCGATAATGCATTAACATTTGCATAGTCTACGGCAAGGAGGGCATCCCGTACTCTAACCGGAAATTGCTGGATAATGGTATAATTTATTTCATATTGATCCATTTCAGGCAAAAAATATTGGGCCTCCGAAACTTGTTTTGAAAAATAGGTCTGATACATCCCCATCTGAGCACTATACCGTCTAGATGACCATTGATTTTTTATACGAACTTGCACTGACATTGAATAGAATTCATTGAGGAAAGCAATCTTGAAAGCGTCATACGTAGGCAAGAACACCCGATTCGCACGATACAATACTCTGGCGCGCCCATCAAGCGCACCCTCTATAACCAACATCTGGAGCTCCTGAGCAACTCTTATTGTTAAAAAATATCGATCCATCTGCTCTAAGAATTCGCGAGGATTGGTATTAAATTCGTGATCAAATTTTGGCATTTTATATTCTATCTGAGCTGTCTTTAACCCGTGAATGAGCCCATTTAGTACCTGTGTATTCTCACCCGCTAGCGGACGAGGTGGTACTCTTGGTACAACTCATCAATCTGTCTCTGCTATTATTGGATAAGCACTTGCATCTGGCGGATCTGTTCGATCAACGCATCATTCTGTCGGGGCTCATCCCGTCGTCGCTCGTAGGCGGTTTTCTCCACTTCCCAAGCCTCTCGTCCTTTTCTTAAACTCTCGCCTTCCTCCTGCATACCTAAAATTTGATCGAGATTAATGACATTGGTTGATTTAGAATTATTACGACGTTTTACATTGTTTGACTGAGTCGCGTTGACGACCGGCGTATCATTAAGAGAAGTATTTTCTCGAGAACGGGTATGGGGAGGTGTGCGTGACAAGGACATTTATATACTACTACCTCCTCCGCGTTACACGGTGATTATTCAATTTATCGACAAACAAACACAAAACTTTTACTATATTTTCGAAATAGATTATTCTCTCGAAATCTCCTCGTTCGAACCCCACGTTGGGCGCCAATTGTAATGAAATATTCCTTATTTCTTGTATTGTTGTTTATTTAGTATGGGGCTTGAGGGGAAAAGACTTAATATAGACAGGATAGAAACTTGAACGGGCGTTATTCTGAATGATTGAACGATTTTTTAAATAATATGACATCAATATCACACATCATTCACGAATATAACAAAATTATTATTTATCAATTTAATTTCAAAAAACAAAGAATATTCAGTTAATATTATAAATCAACGATTTCTTACACAATATGACATCAATATCACACATCATTCACGAATATAACAACATTATTATTTATCAATTTAATTTCAAAAACAAAGAATATTCAGTTAATATTATAAATCAACGATTTTTTTAGTATAACACCAATAGAATTGATCGTATTTCATAAATATTTCAGATTCTCAATACACAAACATTCTTTATGACCATACGTATACAGAGATTATGGTAGAATATAGAAACTTATCTTATTAGCCTCGGGAGGCTATGTAAGTGAGCCCCGTAATGTGGATTGCGCTGGAGCGGAGTTGGGAAATCTTCCACGATCACTCTGTTATTGCTGTATGGCAACTGATCCCTTCATTTGGACTTTTTCAGTAATCTAGTCCTTTCGATTGTGAGGGTTGAATTCCCATATCGTGAATTTGTTACGTTGAATGTGAGATAAATCAGTATCCTCCAATCCTTGTACAAGATATATTTGATGTCGCAAGTAATGGAGATTTATATTTATCGATTTATATAGATTGATGTAAACATTGAGAATTAAACATTAGTACGTGATTTTTTTAATATGAGTATCCGCGACTGCGGTTATTAATTGACTGAGCAGGCTTTTCGCTCGGATGCTTTTTCGAGACTGTCTTAGCAACCGTCCACACAAAACCAATTACCAAGGTGACCATAATAAAACATACACACGACGCGATCAACATACTGCTCGCTATTATTCGGAAAGAGAGTGAGACAGATCCACGGCTCGTTAGATCAATTCGTTAAAATATTTTTTCCATATGTATATTTATCATATATTTTCATCTCGGAATGACCCTCTATCTTCTGTTGATAAAATTAGATTTCCTAGGACCTCTTCTACTTTATTAGAGCTCCCTACCCTGCATCTCGAGGGGCTCATTCCCACATTTAATTTCTAGCTAATATTTAGTTTCAACTAGCTATAAGTATTCGAATTCCTGAATTCCTGAGCTATTAGTGCTCTATAAAGAGGTACACGCGGTTCGCATGCACTGCCTGAGTTTTCCGTCCGTTCCGGACGATGTAGTTTCCCGTCCTCTTCGGGGTCAGTTTGGCTGACCGCCCCCTTCGCACCGTCTCGTCTCAGAGGAGTACGCGTTCGCCGCCGCGGTACTCCTGCATCTGTACGCCGTGGTCGTACGCATTCTTCGACCGTCTTTTCGCGCCTTCCTGGTTATCGCGTGCTACAGTCTATGCGGCGCGTAATCGCTCGCGTAGCTTGGGGACGTAGTCGTGATAGGCATAGGTGCTGCGAGGCTCCTGTTTTACGACGGTCGGCAATTCAGCCTCGCGTTCATACACCAACACGTGGGCAGACAGTCCAGTCCCTGTATGTGGAGTGGTGTTATACGTAAACATTGCATATGGCAGCCACTCGTCCGAATTTCCTTGGTCCGAATTTCCTTGGTCCTCATTTATGAAATTTTTTAGGTATTTAGCGAGGGTACGATGCGATCTTTCCAGGGCGCCGTTCAATTCCGGATGGTAGGCTGTTGTTTGTATCTTTTTAATTCTCAACAATCGACACATCTTCTTGAAGGTCGAGCTAAGGAAGTTGGTGCCCTGACCCGACAATATGGCTTCCGGCGTCCCGTGCCGGCAAATCAATTCCTCAACTAGTGCTGCCCCTTCCCCGTCCGCATGGCTTCGCAGCGGGGCTTTGGGGATCAGTAGAGCGACCTGCATGCCCGCTGCGGATCTCTCTATCCTTTTCTAAAGCATTGGCAGGCCCTGCCTCTCGCGCTGCCTTGTTGCTGTGCAGGCTCGTGGTATTCTCGGCTCTCCGCTATGTGCGGCTGTCCGTACCCTGGCGCATGCTGGCCTTTACTGTCTCGTGGGCATGCTCAACCTCTCGCTCCGACGAGCTATCACGACTGAAGGGGTATCTTTGGCTCTCCGCTAATTTGGCTTCTCTCAGCCGCTGCAGTACCTCTCGCAGCCTGTCATTGTGCTCCTTGAAGGTCTTTCCGTGTATCACTAAGTCGTCGAGGTACACATAGCATTTGACGCCTTGTAACTCTGCTAGCGCGGAGTTCATTAGCCGCTGGAACGTCGGTGGCGCGTTTTTGAGTCCGAATGACATGCGGTTGTACTCAAAATGGCCCTGTGGAGAAGAAAATACTGCCTTTTCCTTGTCTTGCTGCGCCATAGGGATTTGGTGAAATCCAGAGGCGAGGTCCAAGGTCGTAGAATATCGGGCTCATCCCAACTAGTCCAAAATCTCTGTCATATTGGGCAGTGGGTACGACTCCCCGCTGGTGGCTTCGTTTAATTTCAAAAAATCCCCGACTACTCGCAATTTCCTTACTACGGCAGCGTCGGGTTTCCTCGCCACGACTAGCGGCGGCGCGTTCCATTGACTCCTGCTGGGCTGGACGATGCCTTCTGCCACTATTTCACAGGTCTCCCTTTCCACTTCCTTTTTGTGGGTTTCTGGCAGCCTATATGGGTGCACCTTAATAGGCTGCGCCCCTTCCTTAAGGGGGATCACGTGCTCCACCATAGGTGTACATGGCAACCTGTCCCCTGGTAGGTGGAATACATCCTCATATCCCCTAGTGATATCATTGAGCGCTCCACGCTCTTCCGGTCGGCCCCTCGCTCCGCGCTGACAGTGCATACTTCGATCGTCTACCACGGGACGTTGTACCTCAACAGCCTGCTCGGTGGTGTTTATTAAACTTACTGCACAGCTACTGCCGTGCGGCAGCGTGATGCAGGCGCCCATAATTACTCCTTTCCCGAGTTCCATTTTCGAGAGTAGACCGATAAATATACTCGTGGTCGCAGCATACGCAACAGTTTCGCTGCGTGGCGGCAAGGTAATTTCGATCGATCCTTCCAGGAGCGGCATGCAGTGTCCATAAAGTTTCAGCATTTCGCCGTGCAGGATATCTTTCTTGTGGCGTTTTATGAAATCAATCCCGAGTAGTCCGTTGACTCTCAACGGCACGTCGTTCGGAACGATGTCAAACCAATGCTCTACGTTTAAAGCCGGTGTCTCAAGCACGATTTTTGCTATTCCTAGCGGAGTGCATTTTTCGCCCCCCACCCCCTGCAGCTCTACGGTGCAGTCTTTCACCATGATCTCCGATTTGAGACAGCCTTCCTTGATGATGCTGCACTGCGCGCCGGTGTCCGCCTTGAGAGTGAGTACCCCGGTCACAGCCAACGATGCGACGATATCGAATTCACTGGCAGTGGCGCTCGATGCCGGTAACGTTACCTGTAGCAGCTGCAGAGTCGTTTTCTTTTGTTTGCGCGCAGGTCTCTGCTGGGCCGTTAGCGTATTCAGTCTCATTGTTCCCAGTGTGCGGACATCCGTATTAGCTCTACCTGTTCCTGCAGTTACTGTGGTTTTTTCCGTCCTGCTCCCTGAGTTCCACGGATGTCGGGGCTGTTGTGATGTCTGAGCTGGCTCGCTCTTGTTCTGTGACAACCGCTTCCTGCAGTCCTTCCACACGTGGCCTGTCTTTTGACAGTAGTTGCATACGATGACGACGTTGTGTATGGACTTATTTTCACTGGGCATCGGCAAGCGCACTCTTCCCGATCTCCGGGTGCAGTCCCGTGCCATGTGCTCTGGCTTTCCGCAGGTAAAACAATTTTCTCCCTGCCGGGATGGTGCGCCTTGGGACCTTCTGGTGTGGCGTGATACTCCACCTACCCCTCCCTTCGGCTGCACCATATTAGTAATTTCTATTGCTCCCGTTACGGACTCATTCAGGGTGGTGTAGTTGCGCGATCTCATCAGAATTTGGACCTGCCCTTGCAGTCCACTCTCGAAGTTGGCCTGGGCGCTCTTCCGCGTTATCTTTTCGATGATGCGCATTCCGATATCGTGGCGGCTTCCTCGCAGAGCTTTTCAACAATGTCGATGGTAATACGCTCTGTCCGGGCGGTGTATACAACGATATATTCGCCCTGGCCCTGTTAGCGGGAGTTGAACCTATACGCGGGCAACGACTTCCGCTTCCCGTACAGGGCCTTCAGCTCGGTCTTGAGCTGCGCTACAGAGAGGATGATTTGATGTTTCATCTTTCTAGCCGCCTTACCCTCAAGCTTGCTGCTGAGTACCAATTCTAGCAGGATCTCATGATCCCTGGGCGCAGCTTGTTTGAAAATGGTTTCGCAGGATCGTAGGAAGGCGTCCAGTTCGTCAGCGTTGCTCCTGTCGAAATGCTTGATGTTTTTCAGAGCTAGCGTCCGACCCTGTGTTTCTGGCACCTTCAGTTGTTCTCTTTGGAACATGGGATCCGCAGTGGGTTAACCCGGCTCCTCGAATCGGGTATGCCTCGACCGCGGCCATGGAGTCGGGTGTACTCCCAACCCTGCTCTTTCCAGCCTCCGCAACAGTTCGGCATGTTACTGCTTCAGTGACCGGATGAGTTCGAACTCATCTGCACCTACCTCATTGGGTATGTCCGCAAGGTTTCGCCGTGCCGACGGCGTGTCGCGGTCTCGGAGTCTGAACTCCAGCTCGACTCTCGCTGGGCCTGCTCGTACTCACGGTGACTCCTGTCAACCGCTTCGTATTGTTGCCTTACCCGTTCCGGCAGTGGTGCCCGCGTCTTTGTACCGGTGGCTGTCGGATGACATACGCGATCTATCATACGCAGCTATTCGGTCTCCCGCTCGATCATGTCCTCGGTTATGCGTTCAGGCGTTCGTTCGCCCGTAGCCATGTTGAACACGTCATCGCTATCGATACTACTGTGATCCTGAAACGACGCACCCCTAAGTGGGTTTACGCCAAACTCAGCCATCAGTCGGCCTGCGCGGGCCTCCTGCCTGTTTTCGGGGATTCGTGCCATCGGCGAGAGCCCCGTAAGCGCCCTGCGCGTCCTGAACACGATGTCCCCGATAGCTGCAGCTAAACCCGCTGCAGAATCCACCCCCTCATCGGGCATCGTAGTTTCTAACGAGTTACTTCTACGTTTCGGTTTCGCACCCCTAGATCCCGGCATGTTGCTAATTTCGCGGTGAACTCTACTTTTAAATATTCCAACAAAATCTCAAGAGAAATATATATCTAGTGGAATATTTTTTAAAATCTCGGTTCTAAACTGGCTTTGGCTTATCACGGCAATATGTATTAGTATGGTATGCAACCGCCACTTACAGATAGAAGATCTTGAAGATGATTCTCTCCATGATGCTGTTGTGGGTGCTGTCGACTTGGCGTCCTGCAGCTCCCGATTGTAGATGGTCCTTGACGTCCTTCTTGGTGCAGTTGACCCTTTCCTTCGGCGCTTCCTGGGCTCGTCCTTAGTGCATCGCCAATGGTTACGCGATGGCTTCGTCACAAGTGGCTCCCTCAAGTACTTGGTTGCACACTTTGTGCGTTTTTCCGCGACTTGACGTGACGCCGTCGATCGGGATTTTAAACGGTTGACCGACATGTCAGACTGCACCGACGTACTCTTCGCGCCTTCACATTAGCTTAGTCGGGTTTTTACGAACTACACTGGTGTCCTTGCACGAGTCGTAGTCGTCACTTCAGAGTCACTCTTTTACTTTGTCCAAAACACTTTTTGTCCAAATAAATCACGTATCACTTATACTTCAGCAGATCTTACCGCTGCCACCAAATGTATTGCCGGTATCGCGTAATTAGATTATTCGGTATTCGGTATAATATTAAAAAGTTATTATTTTTCGGGATTGCTTGCCGACAAGGAGATAGATCTCGAGTAAATTGTGTAAACGTGAATTTATGTAAAATGGTAGTATTTATTATAGACAACGGCACCTTTCCGTTATTTATTCAAAAGACGATGAAAAGAATGTATCAATAATTCGATACAATGATACAATAATTCGTTGTTTCGAGTAATGGACGAGGAACCAACCCGTTCTCTTTGAGTCTACTTTAAACCTGATTTTCGTAAAGCAGTTGCTTACTGTGTTCGCGAAAATCTCTGTTAGCAATTTTTGCTTTAGCCTATCGTCGATCGCCAAGCGAGTCACCTCATGCTGCGTCGGCGTTCTTGGCGTCGATCGTACGATCGGGCATTAGACTTCGTTTCCTGTCTTGAACGAATTCCAATGTTTCGTTAACTGTCAGCTATGGAATATTCCAGAAAATACCGTGAAATGGAATATTCCGCGGCACAACAATATGTTAACGTGTACTACTATATTACAACATCGAATTCCTACAATAGACGACTTTCCTGTAAATACGCGAGGCTATCGGTGGCCTGAGTGCACTAAAGAGGAAATTGGGAAACAAATTGAAGATATGCTCGGAAAGGGAGTAATCATACTCTCCACCTTTGTTATTTTATTATACGCGGTCATATGTTTCTTAAGAGTGTAAGAAAAATATTGCCGCAGCCCGGGTTTTTTTTCAGCCACAATATTTTTTCACGATTTCTTTAAAAAGTAAAAAATCGTCAGGTCTGGTTGCCTCATTAATTCTTAATGAATGAGTGAGGCAATCAGAGTTGACAAAAATAATTAATGATTCGATTGTTAGAGATCTTTCTGAGATCGATAACACAGGGATCTAAGGTGGCGCTGACTCTAGCCGGGTTGCGAACTGCCAGAAATTTTCCATCAAAAAATTTGGTCAAATCATTTGTCGCTAAGATTTATCACTCTTAAGAAACATATGACCGCGTATAATAAAATAACAAAGGTGTATTATTTGACATTAAAATAGAGATCGTGAATTGATGTTGCTAGGGCCGCGGTGGCGTAATTGGTAACGTACCAGGCTAGAATTCTGGAGTTCCCGGTTCGAACCCGGGCTGTGGCAATATTTTTTCACGATTTCTTTAAAAAGTAAAAAATCGTCAGGTCTGGTTGCCTCATTAATTCTTAATGAATGAGTGAGGCAATCAGAGTTGACAAAAATAATTAATGATTCGATTGTTAGAGATCTTTCTGAGATCGATAACACAGGGATCTAAGGTGGCGCTGACTCTAACCGGGTTGCGAACTGCCAGAAATTTTCCATCAAAAAATTTGGTCAAATCATTTGTCGCTTAGATTTATCACTTATACTCTCCACCTCACCATACAATTGCCCTGTGTGGGTGGTACCTAAGAAATCCGACTCTCAAGATAATAAAAAATGGAGAGTAGTATTCGACTACCGATCACTGAATGAAAAGACAGTCGCTGATGCGTATCCCATACCAAATATTAACGATATATTAAACCAATTAGGAGGTGCACAGTATTTTCCAGTTTTTTACCTAGCGTCGGGATTCTATCTAATTGACGTTTTAGCTGAAGATCGTCATAAAACGGCCTTCACTACACTGCGTGGTCATTATGAGGTCCTTGGAATGCCATTCGAGCTACGGAACGCCCCTCCTACATTTCAAAGAGCCATGGACCTCACGCTGAGTGGGATCCTCGGGAAAGGCGTATTTGTTTATTTGGACGACATTGTTATTTATGCTCGCAGTCTCGAAGAACATGAGAATATAAATCGCGAATTGATTAAACGAATAGAAGCTGCGAATTAAAAATTGCAACCGGATAAATACGAAATTTAAAAAAGTGAAGTCGCGTATTAGGGACATATAATCGGGAACAATGGAGTTCGTCCCGACCCTAAGAAATGAGAAGCAGTACGTGAATATCCCGTGCTTAAAAATATCAAAAATATTCAACAGTTCTTGGGACAAACGGGTTGTTATAGGCGGTTTATAAAAGGATACGCCAAGATCACAAAACCACTGACATCTCTGTTACATGAAGAAAATAAGATCGAATGGGGACTTGAACAACAGGAGTCATTTGAAATATTGAAAGAAAAACTTTGTACAGCTCCAGTCTCCAGCTATCCTGATTTTTCTAAGCCGTTCATTTTAACTACGGACGTGTCGGGTTATGCTATCGGTAGCTTCCTCTCACGAGGAGAAATTAACAACGACCATCCATGCGCCTACGCCTGTAGAGCTTTGAGTGAGGAAGAAGAAAAATACGATACGTATGAAAAGGAATCATTAGCTATAGTATATTCTATACTTCATTTTCGACCGTATTTATATGGGCATTATTTTACAGTAGCAACCGACCATAAACCACTGCTATGGTTTCGACATGCAACGGACGGTAATTCAAAAATTTTGCGTTGGAGACTAAAACTCGCAGAATACGAATACGAATACGATGTAGTATATAAAGCCCGGGAAACTAATATTAATGCTCATGCACTTTCGAGAAATCCAGTTGAAGAAACAACCGCGAATGACGGTATTTTCATTATTCAAATATATCCCGTAACTGGCAATCGTACGAAGCCTAAGCATCGACTGACGGATGCAGAGATAAATCGATTATTAGAAGAACAACCTGACAATAATGAGGATATTATGGAAAGTTACCAGGATCATACATTATGCAATTATGAAATAGAGGAATGTAATTGGGGTCGGGAATTTGTTGACTCTAATGAGCAGCCTACGGACCTTATTTTTCCACATGGGTCACTCGAAAGTTCATACGACTACGAAGCGTTTCAGGAGCGTATAGAAGACGAGGTGGATTTACATAATACTCCGATAAATAAACCAGGTACTATTGAGCCTGTAGTATAACCTGAAACATGTACAAGCAATACATATTCTAGCCACGAAGAGTCGACCGATGAAACTATACTCGACGTTAATAACCATCGAAACGAAACGAGCGTGCTAGTCCAGAGGAAACGTACCCCTAAGCCTCTCGAAGTAAGCGATACTGAGTCCTCGAGTGATGAGGAACTCGGACTCGAAGCAACAAAAACTAGATTATCAACGGCATCTACCGCTCGTGAGCTTTCCAAAGGAAGGATTATAGCCTCCAACATTAAACAATCACGCGATTTATTCCATACTGGCAGAAATATCCTGGTTTATTTTGTTTCTACGAAATGTGAACCTATTGATACAGGAGATATAGCACTCCGCGATTATAACGATTTATCACATTTAAAAAATTTAAAGTTAAAAAGGCCCAATCAATTGCAAAACGAGGTAATAGATTCAATATAGCCCTACCAATCACCGACGATTCCGGTGAAGGACCCACATAAATCTTAGGAAACATAGTAGAAGCATTGAAAAATGGTCGACATTTAATCAACAAATTATCGCTCCAAACTATTAGTATCGCAAAATCAGATTTTATCTTGAATATACCTTGGGAAGTTGTTATCACACAAATTCGATTAATTTTTGCACAGAGTGAAGTAAAGGTTATTATTTATAATGGGCTAGCTGGGCAACCCCGCGTAGATCAGGTTAAAATTATTGAGGAAATGACCTCTTCAGCTATAGGTGGACACAGAGGTGTCAGCAAAACATACAATAGAATCCGTCACGAGTATTACTGGAAAAATCTAAAAGCTGACGTTCAATTATATATTCAACGATGTTTACAATGTCAATTAAGGAAACTAATTCGCGTAAAAACTAAACAGCCAATGATCATAACGGATACTCCTGCCATCGCTTTTGATAAAATTGCTATGGATATAGTAGGCCCTTTACCGAAAACTAAACAGGAGAATGAGTATATATTGACCATTCAAGACCAATTAACAAAATATTCTGTAGCTATTCCTATACCTAATGCAAAAGCAGTAACTATTGCAGAAATATTTGTCAAACGTTTCATTTGTTATTTTGGATCGCCTAAGGCAGTGCTTACTGACCAAGGTAGCAACTTTTTAAGTAAATTCTTGAAGCAAATAGCGAAGTTGTTTAAATTTCGGAAAGTTAGAACCACCGCTTTTCACCCCCAATCCAACGGATCATTAGAAAGGTTTCATTACGCACTTGGGGAATATCTCAAACAATTTACAACGAAGCAAAGCGATTGGGACCAACTGGTTGAAAAGGCTATTTTTAATTACAATACAATTGTACACGAAGGTACCAAGGACACAACCTATGAAATGGTGTTCGGAAAAATAGCCCGAGTCCCCTCTGGGATGTCACCATCGGATATGGAGAAAATTGCTACATACGACGACTATTTAACCCAATTAGTCGAGCAAATTCATGATATACAAGACATTGGTCGACAAAATTTGATTAAATCTAAAGAAAAATCGAAACAATATCAAGATCGCAAAATAAATCCAATTGAATTTAAAATCGGCGAACCAGTATTTTTGTTGAAAGGGCCTAAACCTGGAAAACTTGGTGACCACTATACTGGTCCACATGAAATAACAGCTATATTAACAAAAGGCAATGTACGTATTACACTTCCAAAAAGAGACGTGATCGTACACTCAAATAGATTAAGGAAATAAAAAATTCCATCGTAGATCCTGTCTTTAGTAATTGTTGTTATAGAAATAAACGAGTAAATGAATGAATAAATTAAAAAAAAAAAGCTAAATTGAATTAAATTCGATTCAGGAATAATAAAGGTTTATTAAAGAATACTAAATTAATTAGTAGAGTATTAAGGCCATATTAACAAAACTAAGAATAATAAAGATTTTCATCATCATGTTACATTATAAAATTGATCACTCACATATATATGGTAGTATTAAGTTGCACTCAAAAAAATAATTACAAATGAATATAAAAAAATAAAATATAAATGAAAAAGAAAAAAATATTGGGTCTGGGAAAAAGTTCGTGGGGTTTTTCCCGAGAGATGGCATCAATTGCAAATAAGTCAGGAAACAGATCGCAGCGACACCACTAAACGCTCGTTGGAAAGGTGACACTTCGAGCGTTACTTTGAGTGTATAAACATCGAAATTGGTGCAGTGGTTGGAAAGTTGTTTGCATTTGAAAATAAAGAAAAGGGCAAAACACTGCGCAAGCTTGTGAAAAATTGGTGCTGTATACGGTGAAGGTACTTTATCAAAATCTGCTGCGCGGAAATGGTTCGCTCACTTTCGTTCTGGTAATTTTTATGTGACAGATCGGAAGCGTCAAAGATCGTGGACAAGGGATGGTGAGCCATCACAAGCGTTCGAGAAGCCAGGATTGCCGGCGAAAAAGGTAATGCTGTGTGTGTGGTGGGACTAGAAGGGAATCGTCCACCATGAGCTACTTCCAGTTGATCAGACGATTGATTCTCAACTCTACTGTGGACAACTTGTTAGATTACGCCAAGCAATTGAAAGAATATGGCCCGAATTGATTAATAGGAAAGGTGTTGTCTTCCATCATGACAACGCCCGACCACGCACTTCTTTGATGATCCGACAAAAATTGCGAGAGCTTGGTTGGGAAGTTTTGATGCATCCACCGTATAGTTCAGGCATAGCATCCTCTGACTATCACTTATTCCAATCTCTGCAGAACTCTCTCAATGGAATTAAGCTGCTTTCAAAAGAAGCCTGTGAAAACTACTTGATTTAGTTTTTCAATCAGAAACGACAGAAGTTCTTCCCCGATGGCATCATGGCTCTACCCGAAAAATGGCGAAATATTGTCGATAATAATGGAGCATATTTGGTTTAAATAAATTCATTTTCACACTATAAGAAAACCAGTTGAATTTTACTAAAAAAACGCCACGAACTTTTTCCCAGACCCATGATACTATATAATAGTATATATATATATGGTATATATATATATATATATTTAAATTAATAATCCATATATGCTCCCCTAATAAGTAACGATAAGAATATTAATAACAAGAATCAAGTATCATTTTGGGAAATATGCTACGTCACTTAGATCAATCGTGTGGAAGTACTATTGAGGAAAGGCCTGGCTTTTTAGTAGATCAAACATAGACCCTAGAATGCAGTAGTATTCCAAAGTAAACAAACTGGACTTTTTACTTTAAGGACGGACTGGGAAACTCTGGGAATTACCACGACCGGATTCGAAACCTTGCAACAAAATCATTAAAGGGATACAAAAGTACGTACAAAAGAAAAACAGAAGAAAAGTTAATAAAAAGTACCTAATAATAATACTAATAATACTTTAATAATACCATAGTTATATGATGATTGTATTGATAGTCTTATTGTATGATAATGAGTGTGAGTGAGTTGGAAATATTTGATAATAGTTCAGATAAAATTATTAAGAACTCTGAAATGAAAACTAACTGATGCGACAGAGCACTATATGAGAGATTGACAAGTGCGCAATTTGAGCGCCTAGTCAGCCTGAGTAACACACAATAAATGGCAATGAATATAATGCTCTGTGCAGTGAACATCTATCGTTTGAGTATTTTTAATCTGTCGACGGGTAGCAGGTCGATGCATTCACACGTAGCATGTCGAGTGACAGATGCGAATAGTAAGATTAAGGATCCTGGTGACAAGTATAATTAATTGAATGCACTCAGTAATTAACAAGAATAATTCAACGTTTATTTAATTAACAGCGATTACATAAAAATACCTGGTGATTACAAAACTATATTGTGATTTGTCTGGCCTGTGTGATGATGTACTGGCGGTGAGTGGGATCTCAAGCCTCTGAGTTGACATGTTGATCCCGCGTGGATGATCCTGGTGATATGGTCTGATTGTAGAGCTCTATTGAAGCCACATGGTAGGCTGGTGCGTAAGCTATCGCCAACGTGCGATGCGAGGCTGAATGGCGTCTCTGCTGCCAACGACGAACCACGCCGTTGACGTTTATGTGAGTGTTGCAATAGTTTTGTTGATTTGTGGTGAATCGCACTGACATTGAGTTGAAACACGGGTGATTTGACCAGGAATGTAATACGCTACAATACTGACAAGGAAAGATAGGTTTGTGTCCCCCTCCGATTTTGATGAAACTCACGTATGTTGTAGAGCATCGAAAACTAAAAGACACGTATTTTTTTATCGGCGGAAAAACATTTCTAAGGGGTGAAAACGCCCTTCAAAATTAGCATGTCGAGGGGTGATTATGCAGTTTCATCCAGAAGCCGTCAATCGATTTTAATGAAACAAAAACCAAAATACTCCTCATTGAAGACAATCACAATTCCACATGAAGTTGAAGAAAAAAATTCATTTGCAGGGGTGAACAACCTCCTGATTTTTTCAATTTTCCACCCTACACAAAAAACTAACCAACCAAATTGAACAGAACATATACCATTTGGAAGCGCAAGTTAAAATAAAGGTGACGTATTTTTGCACATTCACAGGAAAATGAATTTACGGGGGTAAACTACCCCTTATCCATTAGTACGTAGATTTGTGCGTACATTCTTGTTTCTCGTTATTTACATGTTAAAGAGCTGCTTGCGTTCACTCTTTGTGCTGATTTTGTGCTTATCAATCATTTATCGTCATATGTTATCGACCTTTCGATTAGATTGTATTTCGATTCGGCGCAAATTTCGGACTAAGTCGATGATGCAACAGTCGTTCCATCTATAGAACATTGTCAATTATTCCAACGAAATGAATATAATCTAATTTTTTTGAGTAATCTAATCATACGCCAATATGATAAAAATACTTTCGACGCAGTAAGAGGTGTTTTCTACATAGGCGGCTATCTGGGACTGCGTATTATCTGCTGATATCGCATGTGGTTCAACAACAAGTCTTTCAAATATAAAAACAGCGATACATACAGCGATCTTCAGTTGCTCATTTGAACGGAGTGGCAGTGCGTCAGTTATAATTTCTGATAAAAAAAATCAATAGACCATGAAAGTGAATCCAATCAACGTCATTAAACTTCTTTTGGCAACATTTGAAGCCATGAATATTCTCGAAACTCCGATTAACAATGCAGAAATCGAGGTAAAGCAGAATTTCGAAAAAGTTCTGGTCGAGTGCATGGACGATTATAACGGAGTTGAAATTATCGAGGAACAATCGCTAGATTTTCAAGAGCCATTCAAGCAATATGATGTTAACCCTGTCGAGGGCACTCTTTAGCAACATAATGAAGGTCCAGTGGATTCTGATACTTGTTCTAAAGACGAAGAAGACATAAGCTACGATTACAAACGCAAAGCAATCGAATACTGGAGATCCGGTAAGAAGAAAAATTACAGTGTCGATACCGTCAGTCAGAAATTCAAAAAAGTCAAATCTGTACGACAATTAAAACGCTGGGCAAATCAAATGAACGAAGGTGGGACCTACAAGGAGAAATTAGATCAAATCTCTGAATATACTTTGAAAAACATATAAGCCGCAGTAGATGCTGGTTTCATTGTTCATGATATCGACCTTCAAAATTGGGCTCTACAAGCTCAAAAAGAGATATGTCACGAAGACATTCGTTTTCAAGCTTCTCGTGATTGGCTTCGGGAGTTCAAGAAATCACATCGTATTGTGTCCAGGAAAATTAATAAATACGTAACACGAAAGACTATAGAAGATGAACCAGCTTTAAGGATGAATGCAGAAAATTTCGTGAATGAAATTAAACCATATATTCAAAAATATGGACCGGAAAAATATATAATTCAGATTAGAGCGGTTTTCAGCTGGAAATCCACTATGGCAGGACTCTGACGGCTGAAGGAACTAAACAAGTGCAATGTGTACTACAATCCGTATCATCTACAATTCACAGCTACACTATGCAGCCAACCATAAATGCAGATGGAAAATTACTGTCACCTCTTTTTATCGTTCTAAAAGAGGGAAAGGGTGAGTTCGGCCCAATCGTGGAAAAAAATTTACTCAGGCCAGAAAACGTATTTTTAACAGCAACGAAATCCGGAAAAATGACTTCAGGTATGGACAAAAATGATTGCCAGAAAATATTGAACATATGATAAATTATACTATATCGATAACCAATATCATCCTATGTATAGAGAACTTCAAAGTTTGGTTGGAAAAAGTATACTTCCCCAACACCGGCCGTGACAGCGTATTGTTGATAGACTCGTGGAGTGGACACTGCCCAGAAGTTGTTCAAAATGCAACACCTCGGGGCAAAAAGACAACCACAAAGATAATACCTAAAGGCACCACAGGGAAAATCCAACCACTCGACGTTTTTGGTTTCCGAATATGGAAAAATGTTGTACGACATTTTTCCGACAGTGTATTATTACTTAATTCTGATATTAATTTACACTTGAGAAACAACATAATCAAACTGCAATCGCTCGCACACAATCAACTTTCATCACTCAATATATAAATCTTTTCAAACATGCATGGTTCAAAAGTAATTATATAACCGATAAGCCAAACGAGTTCGACAATTCAGTGAGTTTTGGTTTCGGTCAATCGTCTCAAGCACACTGTGAAGTACTAGGTTGTAATAATGTGGCCATCATCAGATGCTCATGGTGCAAGAAGTCTTTATGCTTGCAAAATTTTTTTGAAGAGTATCATTTCTGCACGACTTACGAACCATGATTGCTGCAAATTATGACAGTAATGTGCACGTTGATGAATTGTAAAAGGAATGATAAATTATATTATATACTGTGGTGTATGTAGATGTGCAAGGCGGTAAAAATAAATGTGAGAGAATGGAGAGTGGGGAGAGCGATAACACGGGACGTGAAAAGGACGACAGTCGAATAAATGCGCTTGCCGAAACCAGGTATTTGTTATTTCTCGCCTATGTCCTCAGCTGATTGCCGCTGTTTCGAAATATAGCCATACATATATGCCATACAACCACTTAACCCCAGCAACATTCCCCAGTATTCCGTATTTGAACAAGCTATTTTTTTCAGTAAATAACGCGAAACTCGTGAATGGACCATTGTTACGTCCTGACGTAACCATGCTCCAATATCTATCTTTCTTTTAAAGAAGATCATGAACCTGCATCGTTGTCGAGTCCTATAGCTACCAGAGATTATACAGGTATGATGACGGCGGGAGGGGTGAGGCCTGCAGGTACGCCGTGGGAGGGCAGTGGGAACACATGGTGCGCGCCAGGAATGGACGGCCAGGTTCACCACTGTACCTGACAACGAAAAACCAAGAGTTGATAGGCCACTGCCCCACTCTAAACGGCCAGCGTAGAGGGACCCGAATCTCGTATCAAGAGTTTCCCCTCTAAGGCCGGTGGATATCATTGGCGGCGCGTGTCATCGAAATCTTTAATTGATTCATGTCCGCGTGTTCCATTGGTGACTGTCGGGTGGTCGCTTTCTTCCCCCGTCATATACCGTATCTGGCTCACGAAGATAGACCAACTGCCGTGGCAACCTTTTCGTTGCTTTAGAAGTCCCTAGATGCTACGACGAATGATGCAATAAACAAAAATATTACACAAAGATAGACTAACTGCCGTGGCAACGTTTTCGTTGCTTTGAGAGTCCCTAGATGCTACGACGAATGATGCAATAAACAGGAATATTACACGAAGATAGACTAACTGACGTGGCAGCGTTTTCGTTGCTTCGGAAGTTCTTATATCAGATGACGAATGATGCAATGAACAAGAATATTACACGAAGACCTATGTCTTATTGATAGGAAATTGGAATTTGTTTTTGATTACAGAACACCAAAAGCCCAAAAGGCATTTCTTCAGAATCTCTGAACGTTTAAATATAAATTTAAACACAATCGTAGCAAAGATTTGGACTTCTTATGAAGCAAATATTTAAACTATGGTATATATATATATATTTAATAAGTAAATCAATAATTTAAAAGGAACAAACCATTTAAACGGAAGTTCGATATAAGAGCTAAACAATAATATCATACAGATAATCAGCGTTAAAATAGGATAGAATAAGAAAAGACGATTCATATTAGTCATTGGGTAGATGGTAAAGATGACTCGAAGCTCGGGTCGCACCCGAGACGATGCCGTCTTTCCCGTCTCTCTCTGTGTTAACACCATAAGACGAGGAGTGTTCCCTCGCAACAATACATATTTATAGAACACATACTTTGTGACCCAGTGTGCATGTAAGCAGCCTTTTGATATAGAATCATTTGGACTGATGAACAATTTTGAGCTAAAATTATGATAGGAACTCAGAAGAGAAATGCTTACTTAAAAGGATACAAGAAATAATTGCAAATATGAAAATTTAACATTATAGAAAATTGAAAAGCCAATATATTGTTTTAACTAAACAATTAGAATCATGAGAGGATATGAAAACCATAGACAGTTTGTTACTATAGTAGTTATATATGCCCATTTACGTTACACATTATTAAGAATTAAAATAAGTTTAACATTATCGAAGAACTATATTCGGTATTAGTCATAAAAGGGACAACGGAAGCGACTCGGATCTACAGCGCAGCGTGGCCCGAAACCCTCGACACCTCGCTGCCTGACCAAGGCGCTTTTCTCTCTCTCTCTTTCTATCTCTACGCGTGCCACCGAAGCAAGGAATAATCCTTCAACCACTTCGCGACATGTGGTATCGCCTCGCATGCAACTCAAGAAAAGAATCAAAACGACGATGACGTCACAGCTAGAGCGAGAAAAAATGAATCATCGATAAAGTCCAAAGTCCGAGTTCTATTATAATCCCCGCATAGAAAATTAAGCACTCCAGGACCTATATAAGGACGGGAAAAAGCCCGAAAAAAGGCAGTTGTAGTTAACAGTTAATAGTTGATAGTTCATAGTACAGTCAGTCGCCGAGCAGTCAGTAGACAGCCCGTTGGCGATAATTACCGCGGAGGAACCCCACCCTGTAGAGTCAATCAAAGTCCAGAGTGAGTACTGAAAATAAAAACGGTCGAACAGTCTAAATTCAGTTCGAATGTACTTTTTCTCAGTTTTAATCATACGGAATTTATCTAAAGTTTAGAAGAAATTGAATTTAATTGTTTTCTGCCGTTTTTGTACAAGTCCACACTGTTTATTTCGTTTTACTGTTTTATCGAACCACAAGTATCGCGTTAAGTATATTGTGTCGAGAAATAACGATCGCTCGCGCACGGTAATAGCGAACGTACGTGTATCAATTATTCGGTTATTTGAATAAAATCTAACAGCTTCACGATTCATCGAGTATAACGATTTCTTTCACAAACGATTGCCATTAATTTTCCCTTCCACGCATCGGTTACCGGCGAAACAACTTCACCAGGAAAACCAAACGTAAGTACCAACCCAATTTTTCTAATTTATTTTATCTGACATTTCCGTAAATTTTTCCCCAAGTGAAAGTAACCTACCACTTCCCTTCCCACCTAAAATCCCTTCCTCCGCGGGGTAATTTATCAATTTAGTTTATCGAGACGAGTGACGGGTTAACGCGAATAATCAACGAGCATTCTCAGCCCTGTCCCGAGTAATTTTCCGAAAGGCTAGACTCAAAAGGGGGCTTGCGTCTTCGGTGTTTCTTGTCAGGTGTGGTAAAGGGAGAATTCATTCTCCTTGACCAGAGTACGGAAAACTCACACCGAAACGCCTCACACGTCTTAAATTTGTCGGTTTTTGTAAATTCTATTTGTAATTGTAAGTAACAGCCGGTCACCCCCTTAATAATAAACAAAGCATCATCTGAATGAAACCCCCATTGACTTTGGCTAACAGGAATGTTTTGAATCAATTCGGACATTTAAATAACGAGAAACAAGAATGTACGCACAAATATACGTACTAATGGATAAGGGGTGGTTTACCCCCGTAAACTCATTTTCCTGTGAATGTGCAAAAATACGTCAACTTTATTTTAACTTGCCCTTCCAAATGGTACATGTTCTGTTCAATTTGGTTGGTTAGTTTTTTGTGTAGGGTGGAAAATTGAAAAATCAGGGGGTTGTTCACCCCTGCAAATGAATTTTTTTCTTTAACTTAGCGTGGAATTTTGATTGTCTTCAATGAGGAGTATTTTCGTTTTTGTTTCATTAAAATCGGTTGACGCCTTCTGGGTGAAACTGCAAAATCACCCCTCGACATGCTAATTTTGAAGGGCGATTTCACCCCTTAGAAATGTTTTTCCGCCGATAAAAACAAATACGTGTCTTTTAGTTTTCGATGCTCTACAACATACGCGAGTTTCATCAAAATCGGAGGGGGACTCGAGTGAGAACAATGGCCACATCCGTCGACCACGAGGCAGAGTATCAAGAGGGCGGACGTGCGTCACAGATTGCTTGAGTTGTGATTCGCCGCCAGCGAAAAAGGGAGCTTTGGGAGTGGTCTTGCCGCTGGGGCCACGCTAGCAGCGTTGGCCGCTTGAGTGAGCTCCGATCCAGGATGTGAGCTGATGTACAATGTGCTTGAGTGCGCTGGGTCGAAAAATCGATATAGCACACCTTCGAGCTATACCATATAACGCAAGGCGTCAGATGATTGTGAGTGTAGCGTGTGCACGAGTTGAGTGTGTGCTTGGTAGGTGCGAAAACTGAACACTTATAAAAATAATTTTTGATAGATAGTGCTATAATATGACAGTAATGATAATCCTGTCATAATAATAGTTGCGACATATGAGATACCCTAGTCTCTTGAGAATGAATAGATAATTCAATACTCATAATTGAACATTGAAAAAATGTATTATAGACTAATAATAACAGCGACAGTTGCAACAAAAATCATAATAATTATTATTATTAGGTTTTCCTACTCTATATAAAATATAAATTGCGAATCTTGTGTATATTCATACCTTAATCATGTCAAGGAAAGGGCCACGTGGGAAATTTTTGTTTGAACAAATCCGTTTAGACAGCTATCACAATTGGCCAGTTACATTGGTAGACCCCGCAGAACTAGCTGCTGCAGGGTCTTGTTATACTGGAATAAACGACGAAGTTATCATAGTTGCCTTGACTGTAGGGTGATTATTAAAAAATAGGAAGCAGGTGATATCCCTATGATGGGTCACCGTAGATGGTAAGAACAGTGCCGATTTGTACGAGGTATTCCTTGCGGAAACGTACCCATCGGGACAGACCCATGAAAGATTTATTTTCCTTGCAACAAGGAACGTTTCGACTCTCCATTGGAAGTAAGAGTCGACGCGACCCCCGACTGTCACGACGACAGACTTCCGATAAGAAGTTCATTGACCCCATCGTATCCATCTTTTGAAAATTATAGAAAACGTTCAGACAGTTTCACCTTTTGGCCCGAAATCTACGTGTTAGATCCTATACGATTAGTTTCCGCCGGATTTTTTTTTTCGGGAAAAGAAGATGAAGTAACGTGTTTTCATTGTGGAATAGTGATGGGAAATTGGGAAATTAAAGAAGATTCTTGAGAATAGCACGCTTTTTGGTACCAAACTTGTCGCTACTTGCACATGACTTTGGGGATCTCCCCACCCACTCAATACCCAGGTAGGTCGCTGGCCACGTCTAGTCCGCTGCCTCGTGGTATCCCACCACCATCTCCCGTTGACAAAAATGATCTCTGTCGACCCCCAACTCCCTGGTCGAGAACATTAAATCTATCCTCCTTATCCATAACTGCACTCATCTCTAAATAAAATAAATAGAAAAAAAAGAAAGAAACGAGAACATACATATATATTTTTGCATCTATCAGTATTATTAATAAAACCTGGATACCCACGCATGCCAATAGCATACGTTTTCGCAGCAAAAATAATACTGTATCACATATTAATCCAAATTTTATGTTCCCTAGAAAAATGGTGAGCTATTAACTGGAAATAAGATTCTGCAAGTCATTAACTCAAATATGCACCAATCAGTACTAGTTATTTCAACAAGTTGTCTACGTGCCCCCTGAGTGGACGGATGTGGCCGCTGTCATCTTGGATGGGCAAAGAGTCCTCCTCTGTTAACTATGAAGAAGCAACCATCTACGTGAAAAGACGACACCCCTCAACACCAGATGGGCAAGATTCATACTGTTCATCATCAAGATCATCATACGTGCTTAAAACATTGAGAACCCCATGACCTCCAAGATCCTCAAAAACTTCGAGAACATCGAAATTTCGAAAAAAATTTAAGAACTTCGAGAACACCAAGAACTTCAATATCTTCCGACATTCAATAACTTCGAGAATTTAAAAACTTTAGGAACTTCGAGAATTTCGAAGCTGTAATAACTTTGAAAGACTTTAAGAACTTCTAAAACTGCAAACAGTTCAGCACTTACTTCGGATCGTATACGTAATACCATACACACCCAAACAACTGAGACCATCGAGACTTTCAAAAACTCCAATAATTTCATTTTTTTTAAATGTACAATGTTTTCAACAACTTCACGAACTTCAGAGCTTCGATATCGCAAAGAACTTCAACAAATTTCAAAACTTTAAGAACTTCGAGAATTTCTGAGCTTCAATAACCTAAAAGAACTTCAATAACTACTAGAACTTCAAACATTCTGATAACTTCTCGCAATTCTACCTGCTTAAATACTACACGCTTAAATGCTATTAGCTTAAATTCTATTCGCTTAAATATTATTCGCTTAAATATTATTTACTTAAATATTATTCCTATAAATTGTTTCTAAAATCACACTAATTATTTTTCTTATTATTTAGATCACTCGCCTGTTTTTCCTCCTTCCTCTGTCTTTATTTTTTACTAAGCTTAGTATCGTTTAGGAAGATTGATAATTCTTTCTATGATTCAATGACTCGACTTTCTTCGCAATTTTGAAACGTCGATGTGAAATATACAGAAGTCTCGATACGTAAAATCAGATTTCAGGATGAACATAAAAAAAACCTGTAATATCACTCAAACCAAAGAGCACGTATTAAGAGAAAATGTAAGAAGTAAAAAGTTTCAGACCGATCATGCAAAACTGTAAACTTTTCACTAAAAAAGCGCGTAAGAGAAGAGCACGTACGATCAGAGTCAAGAGAGCTTTTCCTCTTGCGCAGGCTCTTTTATACCCTGCCCCTCTGCCTTATTCCCCTCTACATCATTATCCGCTTATTTTTAAATATAACGCGGTTTTATAATTTTTCGGTTTGCCGTTGTCATGCCACCCGTCTTCCCGTCGTCGCCAAGCGAGGCCAGCTGGTCGCTGACCTACTGTCTACAGCAGCGAGGGAATTCCTTCGACGCGACGTAGCTCGTTTTTTGTCACATTTTGATCCAGTTCGATACCCTAATACCCGCAGTGCTCGGTGCGTTCGAACGTAATCTCGGCTCTTATAGCAGTGAGAAATAATAAAGCAGGCTAGCGGGTGTAACTATGTTACAATATGTATATTTATCAATACATCGGCACCATTAGAATCCAATTAACCACACCAAGTGTCTGAGAAAGAAAAGTATTATATCAAGTAATTCAAAAAAATAATCGCACTACCACTAAAAGAAGTAAGTAAATTTAGGAAAGGAAATATAACAACGAAAGTATCTTACAAGGAAAGATAGTTTGGTGTCCCCCTCCGATTTTGATGAAACTCACGTACTACTGTGTTCAAAAAGTAAGGTGAATTTTGTTTTAGAATTAACAATGTTCATTTATTCTTCCAAATCGATTTCGTCCCCCTCAAAATAATCCCCTCTAGCTACAATACACTTATGCCAACGCTTTTTCCAATCTTTGAAGCATGCTAAAAAGTCGTCCTCAGGTATAGCTTTCAATGCGCGTAGCGATTCACGTTTGATCTCTTCAATCGACTCAAAACGATTTCCCCGGAGTGGTCTCTTGAGCTTTGGGAACAGCCAGAAGTCACACGGTGGTAATCAGGCGAATACGGTGGTTGTGGAGCGACATGAGTGGAGTTTTTGGCGAAAAACTCACGAAGAACCAGTGCTGTGTGCGACGGTGCATTATCGTGGTGCAAAATCCAAGTGTTCTCTTTCCATAATTCTGGCCTTTTCTTGCGAATACCTTCACGCAAACGGCGCATAACACTTAAATAATATTCCTTGTTGACATTGGGAAGGAATTCGTAATGCACCACACCACGATAATCGAAGAAAACTGTCAACATGACCTTGATTTTTGAGCGACTTTGGCATGGATTTTTCGGTCTCGGTTCACCTTTGGCACGATGTTCGCATGATTGATCGGTTGTTTCCGGATCATAGGCATAAATCCAAGTCTCATCGCCCGTAATAATTTGTTTGTAGACGTCCTCATAGTCAGAAATCATTGATTCACATGCTTGAACGCGACGCTCTTTTTCGAAAAAATTGAGAAATTTTGGCACCAAACACGATTTAACTCTTCTGAGGCACAAATGATCCTTCAAAATTGCTTGCACTGATCCAATTGATATTGCAAGCATGTCGGCAAGGCCTCGAATTGTTAATCGACGATTTTCGAGCACCAATTCCTTGATTTTCTTGATGTGTTGCTCATCAATTGACGTCGATGGTCGTCCAGAGCGTTCCAAATCATCAACACGTTCTCTGCCTTCTTTGAAGTCTTTGTACCACTTGTAAACATTTTTCTGTGACATAGTCTCGTCACCGAAGGCCTTTTGTAACATTCGATACGTTTCAGCGGCGGAAATTTCATTCCGCAAGCAAAATTTAAAAGCACTTCTTTGCTCAACAACATTCGACATCGTAAAAATCGCCAAATTCACTTTTCTTTGTTCACAAAACCAAGCGTAAACTAAAAACTAATGATGATATTGACATGTAATTTGTCACAGATGTCACTAACAGTCCTACCAACTTGAAAAAAAAATTCATTTGTCCGATTCGGTTAACGTGGGAAGTTTAAATTAAAAATTCACCTTACTTTTTGAACACAGTAGTATGCTGTAGAGCATCGAAAACTATTAAAAAGACACGTATTTTATTTATCGGCCGAAAAACATTTCTAACGGGTGAAATCGCCCTTCAAAGTATGGCATATATGTATGGCTGTATTTCGAAACAGCGGCAATCAGCTGCGGACATAGGCGAGAAATAACAAATATCCATTTTCGGCAAGCGCGTTTACTCGGCTGTCGTCCTTTTCGCGTCCCGTGTTATCGCTCTCCGCACTCTCCATTCTCTCACATTTATTCTTACCGCCTTGCGCATCTACAAACACCACAGTATATAATATAATTTATCATTCCTTTTACAATTCATCAACGTGCACATTACTGTCATAATTTTCCGCAATCATGGTTCGTAAGTCGTGCAGAAATGATACTCTTCAAAAAAATGTTGCAAGCACAAAGATTTCTTGCACCATGAGCATCTGATGATGGCCACATTATTACAACCTAGTACTTCACAGTATGCTTGAGACGATTGGCCGAATTCAAAACTCACTGGATTGTCGAACTCGTTTGGCTTATCGGTTATATAATTACTTTTGAACCATGCATATTTGAAAAGATTTATATACCTGGGTGATGAAAGTTGATTGTGTGTAGGGTGGAAAATTGAAAATTCAGCAAATGAATTTTTTTCTTCAAATTCACGTAGAATTTTTATTGTCTTCAATGAGGAGTATTTTGATTTTTGTTTCATTAAAATCCCTCACCCCTCGACATGCCTAACTTTGCAGATAACTTTGCGATAAAAAAATACGCGTTGTAAGAGTGACAATCGGTAAGATACCGATTGTCGAAGATCACCTGTGATTTAGACTCCTAGGTGCGTGCCAATCGATCATGCGCATAGTCATAGAGAGTCTACCCATCTCTCGTTCGTTCGAAGGCCTACGCTGCCTCGAGAGAATAAGTAACGAATACCTCCCCCCAATCGTCTATAAAACCACAACGAGCGAACACGTTCCGCGCCTAATAAAATTTCCGTAATCCATTAACGGTAATCAGGGCACATTTTGGCTATAATTCGCCCATCCGTGAAATTAAAGTGCGAATCGTATTTGTGGCCGTGTGGAGAAAAACTAAGGACGGTTGGGCACTTAAGGGGAGCTATTTCTCCATGCTTTCACCTATCCGGTTCTCAGTGGATCGTCTCTAAAAAAGGAGATATGTCAAAAATAACATAACCTGTATAACAATTGGCAAAGCTGAATATCCGGAGGATTATATCTGTGACCCGCTCTGAGCATACACACCGGGATGAGTACAATCGCCATCTTCTAAACCCTAACGAGATGAGACCCATCATCACATAGTCATCGAATATGCGACATTGAATGATTCAGATAAGTACACGGATATGTGCTGGAAATTTATAGTAGGATAATTGAATGATCAGTTGTTATATCCTGAATACGTCTATATTGTGTAATCTGACACATTCTCGTTCAATTAATAAAATATAATTTATTATGTCTTGTGAAATTACCACACGTAGTAGTGTGATTATTGAAATATATATATGTGCGGTCATTGCGCACCATGCTTCTCGAGCACTGGAATTCGTGAAATTGCTTAAACAAGTCAAATAATAATTGTCGCTGACATTCAAATAGAGAATGTACTTATATTGATCGATAATTTGTCATGTCTTGAATGCGTACGTACTGTGTAATCCGACACATGGTTCTGTGATTATTAAGAAGTGATTTACTATCAGGAGTACAAATTGAAAATGCGGGATTTTTTTCTATTTTTGAACGTTTATTCTGAAAAAATGGTAACAAATGAATTATTCAAAGTATTGTCCATCGCTAGCCACAACTTTTTCCCATCTTTCTGGCAATTTACGGATACCGTCGCGAAAAAATTCGGCCGGCTTGGCTGCTATCCAGTCATCGACCCATTTTTGGGCTTCTTCGTAAGAATGGAAGCGCTGGTCAGCTAGGCCATGTGTCATCGATCGGAAAAGGTGGTAATCGGAAGGAGCAATATCTGGGCTATACGGCGGGTGGGGTAAGACTTCCCATTTCAGCGTTTGTAGGTATGTTTTGACCGGCGCTGCAACATGTGGCCGAGCGTTGTCATGTTGCAAAATTACTTTGTCGTGTCTTTGCTCGTATTGTGGCCGTTTTTCTTTGAGTGCGCGGCTCAAACGCATCAATTGAGTTCGGTATAGTGCTCCTGTGATGGTTTCGTTCGATTTCAATAGCTCATAATACACCACACCCAGCTGGTCCCACCAAATACAGAGCATGAGCTTGGCGCCGTGAATATTTGGTTTGGCCGTCGATGATGATGCATGGCCGGGGTAACCATATGATTTTTTGCGCTTCGGGTTATCGTAATGGATCCACTTTTCATCACCAGTGACAATGCGATGCAAAAAACCCTTCCGTTTTTGCCGTTCGAGCAGCAGTTCGCATGCAAAAAAACGGCGTTCGACGTCTCTCGGCTTCAGCTCATACGGCACCCAATGTCCTTGCTTTTGGATCATTCCGAGGGCTTTTATACGATGGGAAATGGCTTGTTGTGTCACTCCCAATGAATCTGCGAGCTCTTGTTGAGTTTGACACGAGTCTTCATTGAGTATTGCCTCCAATTCAGCATTCTCAAACTTTTTCACTTGGCCCGGCCGCTCTTTGTCCTCAACGTCAAAATCACCACTTCTAAACCGCACAAACCATCTCTCGCACGTTGAAACCGATGGAACATGACTCGGATAAGCCTCGGAGACCAATCGATGTGCTTCAGCAGCACTTTTCTTCAAATTAAAGAAGTAAATTAAAACTTCCCGCAAATGCTGTTTTGTTGGCACGAAACTCGACATATTGAGAGCTCAAAAAAACTATGAATTTGACACTGCGACAAATTGACACATACTGAAAATTAAAGCTATAAGACGTAGCTTTGACATGAACATAGACACAGTACTGCCTGATGCGTATAGCGTTAGTAACGCCATCTGTTATCAAACCCGCATTTTCAATTTGTACCCCTGATATTATGATAGGAAGTGAATTTTGTCCGTTTGTGATAATTAATATGTCCAGATTAATGTTTGAAATATGATGAGATTGATAATTAACATATAATGAACTACGTATGATAATGAAAATATCGAATTGCCCATTCTTGATACTTGATCTGCCACGAATGAATATAATGACATATGTATAAAATATGTATTGAAAGGATACGCGTTATCGATATCGAAATTTACTGAAAGGCTTAGTACGATAGTTTTGGAATATATGCCAATTATTGGGACATAATCGGTATGCGCAGTGACCAACGATAAAGGTTCATGAAATATGTCGATCCTCTTGAATTAATTTAACTTTATGGCTGATGATATAATCTGGTCTTGAACGTTAATTAATTATGATATTACGTATATACTTGCTTAATTGAAATTACAATGAATATCTATAGATGTTGGGATAATTGAATTTATGCCGATGTTGACATTTCTAAGGAACTGAATTAAAGAGGACCTGTTAAATAAGTATTGATGCGATGTCGTATTGGAGTTTATGTAAAAAAGATATACTGTCTTCAATCCACAAAACCGAAATTGTACGTTGCTCTCGTGGCCCAAACCCATCAATGTTGCTGATTGGTAAATAACCAAAATAAACGAGGACTGATTGTATTTTGACTATTGATTAACAATAGAAGATGATTATATTTTGTATTAGCTTCTTTAGTTATAAAGTATATAATTAAATTAAGCCAAAAAAGTACACAGACTAAGATAATCCTAATTCGTAAAATCGGCTGTATTATTCTAGAAAATAATTCAAGTATGATGACAATAAAGAACATTACTAACAAATAATATATTGTTTTCAAAGAATAATATAAATAAAATATTACAGTGTCTTTTAGTCTTCGATGCTCTACAACATACGTGAGTTTCATCAAAATCGGAGGGGGATACCAAACTATCCTTCCTTGTTAGCAACAAATAAGTACGCAAATAAGAATTCTGAAACAGAACGAAGTACTCTAGTAATAGAAATAATACATTAATTTAACATAAAAGGAAAATATTCCGGGAAATAGATCCCTACGAGTGCGTAATCAATCAGTAATTTTACTCAAGGCAAGTTACGCATATTAGTATTCAGAAAATTATATATATATATACCTACCATCTCTTTGCTACAAGTAAATTCAATCAAATCTTTGATAAAAAAAAAAGAGACAACGAAATCTGTCACGAATCATAGATTCCAATTCAGTACACTGAAAAACATAATAATATTTACTAATTGCAATAACAAATGGAAGTAATTGCATGTTCGTTATTTCGATTATTAGGTTTCTCCTAATAATGGTTTTAAGGGGGGAGGTGTTACGTCCTAACGTAACCATGCCCCAATATCTTTTTTTCTTTTAAAGAATATCATAAAACTGCACTGTGATCGGGTCCTATAGTTACCAAAGATTATACAGGTATAATGATGACGGCGGGAGGGGTGAGACCTGCAGCCACACCGAAGCAGGGCAGTGGGAACACACGGTGCGCGCCAAGAGGGGACGGCCAGGTTCACCACTGTACCGAACAACGCCCGGCGCACGCGGATGGACTGTGCCCACCCAGATTGCAACTTCGGTTGCTTGCCCTGGGTGAACGTCTTATCTGTACGGGAGTTAGCGACCCCGCCGTGGTGTAGACTCGGATGCTCACCAAGCGAGACGTTAAGTCTTCGGACTAATTGGTAGATGGGGAGGTTGTTGCAGCCGCACGGCTTTGCCGTGTACAACCTTTAAATGGGTTGGACTCTGTCGGGCACAAGGTTTTTAAAAATGCCAACTCGCCAATAGGGAGTTTATGGATAGTGCTCCCCCTCAGACCAAGAGGTAACACTAAGGGTAAAACCAAGTGGGGATTGGTAGCCCGCCCCGATGCAAGTCGGGGGAGCGCGTTGGCCGAGCGTATCTCGGCCCCACGCTCGCGGGAGCCGTGTCGTAGGCCGAGAGGCGGGAACGGCACGTTAATAACAAGGTGATCTCAGTGTACCGAACAACGAAAAACTAAGAGTTGGTAGGGCACTGCCCCACTCTAACGATCAGTGTGGAGGAGCCTGAATCACGATCAATCGTTTTCCCTCTATGGCCTGTGGATATCATTGGCGGCGCGTGTCACCGAAGTCTTTAATTGGTTCGTACCCACTTACTCTGTTGGCGACTGTCGGGTGCTCGCTCCCTTCTCCCTGTCGTGTACCGTATCTGGATCACGAAAGTAGACCAACTGCCCTAGCAACGTCTTCGTTGCTTTGGAAGTTCTTATATGCTACGAGGAATATTGCTATGAACGAAAGATTGATATTCAATATTACAAGAAGACATCTGTCTTATTAATTGTATTGGTGGAAAATTGGAATTTGTGTTTGACTTCGGAACACTAAAAGCCCAAAAGGCAGCTCTTCAGAATTTCTGAATAGACAAATAACAATTGAAACACAATTGTAGTAGAGATTTGGACTCTTTACGAAGTAAATATTCAGGTGAGGGAATTTATACTTCATTAAGATTAATTAATTAATCAGTACGCGGTCATGTGTTCCTTTAGAGCGATAAATCTAAGCGACAATATTATTGACTAAATTTTATGATGGATTGTTTTATTTGGTAGTTCGCAACCCGGTTAGAGTCAGCGTCGCCTGGATCCCTGTGTTATCGATATCAGAAAGATCTCTAACAATCGAATCCTTAATTATTTGTCAGCTCTGATTGCCTCACCCATTCATTGAGAATTAATGAGGTAACCAGACCTGACGATTTTTTAACTTCTAAAGAAATCGTGAAAAAATATTCCCCTCTCTCTATGTTAACACCATAAGACGAGGAGTGTTCCCTCGAAACTAGACATACTTATAAAACACGTACTTTGCGGTTCACTGCAAATCTAAGCAGCCATTTGAAATACAATAATTTGGACTCACGAACAATCTTAACCTAAACTAATTATAAGAATTCAGAAAAGAATTGTTTACCTAAAAGGATACAAGAAATAACTGCAATTATGAAAATTAAACATTAATGAAAATCGAAAAGCCATTATATTGTTTAAATGAACAGTAAGCATCGTAAAAGGATATAAAAATAATTAACATTTAGTTACTGTGGTAGATATATATACCCCTTCAGGCTATGCTTTATTAAGAATAAAAATAAGTTTAAAATTATCAAAGAACTACATTCGGTATTAGTCATAAAAGCGTCTCGGATCTACAGCGCAGCGTGACCCGAACCCCTTGACACCTCGCTTCCCGACCAAGGCATATTTCGCTCTCTCCGTCTCTCTATCTCGGCGCGTGTCGAGGCGAGGAGTAATCCATCGAAAGAATTTATAAATAGAAATATTAACACATACATATCGAATGCATTTCCTTAAAAATGAATAATAAGAGTTATTGTTCATAAAACGGCTTTAACAATCGAGTAAAAACTTATCACTCCGATATCTCAATTTGTTACTAACGATATCCAATTTAAAAGACTTGAGGAAAACTATCGGGAAATATTCAGTCAAGAAGGCCTTTTTAGACATTAACGAATAAGCATTTAAATGAATTCCAAATATAAAACCTAATTAAAATAATAAATCGTAGTCTATAACGGAAAAAGAAAAAGAAAGAATGATAATACTAAAGAGAAGTATTTTGGCTGTACCGGCATCCTAGTCATTTTTATTCCTCACTGTCTATCGTGACAACGTGTCATCGAAACAGGGAATGGTTCCTCGCGACAGCGTGTCGTCAGAGCAAGGAATGTTTCCTCACAACAGCGTGTCATCAAAGCACGGAATGGTTCCTCGTGATACGTGGTACCGCAGTTTGGAATAGGAGTTGAACGAGACCGGGTTCAGATGAGAATTATAGCATGAATCACCAGAGGCTCGGTGGATCTACTTAAAAGTCTAAGCTTTTTTCGAAGTAGTTTCTATTTACCTGGGATGTGTCATCTCACCTCAAGCAACTCGGAATCGAGAATCGAACGAGGGCATGTCTAGAAGGAAAATCAGTCATCGCGATGAGCCGCAAAGTCCGAGCGCTATTGTGATTCTAAGAATCCCCCGCATAGAAAATTAGACTATCCACGACGTATACAAGGACGGGAAAATGCCTGAAAATACACAGATCATCAGAGGCTTCTAGGTCTAGCCCGGTACACAGAGGCTCCTAGGTAAGAGCCCGGCGAAGAACAACTTACACTGCGTACACCCGCAGTGTCGAGCGTTCGATCAGTCGCGATCAAAACTGGCGAGCTAAACAGGCTCCCACCGTGGAGGAACTCCATCCTGTAGAGTCCGCTGAAATTGAGAGTGAGTACTTAAAAGAACAACGGTTGAACAGTCTAAATTCAGTTCGAATTTACTCTTTCTCGGTTTTAATGTCAATAATTTGTAATTTATCTCAAATTTGGAGAAGAAATCTGGAAGAAATTGAATTCAAACGTTTTCTGCCGTTTTCGATTCGTTATCGAATCATAAGTATCACGTTAAGAGTATTGCGTCGAAAGTAACGATCGCCGCGCACGGTAATAGCGAACGTACGTGTATCACTTATTCGGTTATTTGAATAAATCTTAACAGTTTCATGAATCATCGAATTAAGCATTTTTATTCTAATAAACGGTTGCCATCTTTTCCCTTCCACGCATCAGTTACCGGCGAAACAACTTCACCAGAAAATTAACTGTAAGTACAAAAGCAATTCTCCTCATTTATATTGTCTGATATCTCCGTAAACTTTTCCCTAAGTGAAAGTAACTTACCATTTTCCTTCCCCCCTAAAAACCCCTTCCGCCGCGGGTTTATTTATCGATCTAATATATCGAGTCGAGTGACGGTTAACGCGAGCAATCAACGAGCATTCTCAGCCCTGTCCCGAGTAATTTTCCGAAAGGTTAGACTTAAAAGGGGGCTTGCGTCTTCGGTGTTTTTTGTCACGTGTGGTAAAGGGAGAATTCATTCTCCTTGACCAGAGTACGGAAAACTCACGCCGAAGAAACGCCTCACACGTCTTAAATTTGTCGGTTTTTGTCAAAACACCGTGCGGGTTTGACGTAATACCACTACTCTGATATAAAATAAGGTGAAATGACATACCTTAGTGAGAGATGAGTACCGATGAATGAGATCCCAATGATACTCAGGCATCAGAGTGGCAGAGAAGAGAGCTACTCCAGGTCATGCTTTCATGCTGCTCAGATTTTCGTGAGCAGTGGATGTTGATGGCTAACAATCAACTGGCTTCACTATCCATGATGGACCTGACCACTACAGTTCGTGAGAAGCCAGTTGAGATATTGAAATTCCCCGTGAGGCACAATCCGCTGGATTGCTGGTGCCTGCACGTGACGCCATTTGAGCATTGGGAGTGAGTTCCTGGATTTGAGCTACTCTATTTCGGACAATGTTTGCACCGTGCTGGATGAGCTTTGATCCACGTGAGAGTTACCAGCGAGTCCGTCTACAGGTGAGTTGATGAGATTTCGACCTTGAGCGTCGCTTGAACGTATGCAACAAATTTTGCAAGTAACAGCGCAGCTCTCAGTTCAAGTCGTGGTATGGTGAGCTTCAGAGCGGTGCCACCCGAGTTTTTGAGCAGACTAGTGAGGCCACCTCTCCTGAGATTAATTGAGATTCATGAGAGAAACTATGTAATTTCACTGTTGAGTTGCACCATGTATTGAGCCAGCGAGGAATTAAGAATCTGGCCAGGTAAGTGAGATCTTCTCTGATTGCAATCCAATGAGATGAGACCTGGGATGGCAGTGAATCATCCCAGTTGAGCTTGTGAAGCCCGAGCTCTTGCAAGAGTATCTTGGCTCTGATCACAACCGGTGCGACAAAACCGAGCGAATCATAGAGTTGAGTCACCTCGGAAAGAACGAGCCATATGGTGAAATTTTCTGGAGTTGAGCCGAAACTTGATGAGAATGTAAACTTGTCCTCGTAAGGAGGCCAAGTCAAACCGAGAATTTTGGTCTCACAGTCGTTCATTGAGATAGATGAGCTTGACGATGATGTTGAGATACTAGCAAGAACCTTGAGGTCCAACGAGTGCCACTTGGCGAGTGGAAAACCGCCTGCCAGGTACAAGTCCTTAAGCTGTTGAGCAATTTCAATGAGCTAATGAGTGGTATCCGCCCTCTGAAGATGTCATCCACGTATCTGGCAAAGATGATGGCACAGCAGATAGAAACTTCTAAGAAAGGAGCAGCCTTTGTACCATATGTCACAGTTGTTAGGTGGTATGGCACTGCGTTGAGTTGATCATCGTTCCACAAAATTGGTTGAAGATTCCAGTCTTCTTGATAATTGCGAATTTTACGATACATTTTAGTAACGTCAGTGACGAAGATGTCCTTGTGATGACGGATCCAAATGAGCACATCCGAAATATTGAGCAACAAGTTTGAGCCAGTGTGCGTGATGTCATTCAGAGACTGTCCAGATGACGTGGAGCTCGAGCTATTGAATACCACTCGTAGTTTGGTGGTGACTCTGTCTGGCCTGAGAACACCATGATGAGGCAGATAGCAATGTATCTCTCTTGATGAAGATGTTGAAGCCTTCACCATGTGACCAAGTTGCTCATATTCCCCCATGAATTGAGCGTAGAGCCGACCGAACTCAGCATCCTTTGAGATTTTCCGTATGATGTGTTGCAGACACCGATGAGCTTTTAAGTATGAGCTGACCAGATTAGCAGGCGAAGAAGTGAGAGGAAGCCGAACGATATATCGTCCAGTAGTCTCACGCCGATGCGTGTTGCAAAAATGATCGTCGCAAGCCTGCTCCTCTGGTATGAGTTGATCGACCTTGTCCTTTAGTAACTCTTCTTGAATCCAACATTTTGTGAGTATGTCTTGTAATACCTGATCATCGAGCTGCACGGCAGCATGATAAACAGTGAGTGCTTCAGGTTGGCATGAGTTGACTGGTCCAATGATGCATTATCCAAAAATTGATAACTGTGCTATGGGCGTTGATGTTGCGCCCTTGATGATATTAGTCTTGATAACCGGCCCGTAAATATCTGCACCAATTATGATACCAATTGACCGAGGTTTGAGAAAGTCCGGATCCACCAGCTTCAGTTTCATTATGTGAGACCATGTTCGTACTGGTAACTCAAATGATGGTAAATGAGTGGTGATCGTTACACCAACTTGGTGGTGCGAGATGGCGAAACACTGTGGTCTGTGCTTATCGATGTGTAGTGTAGTGCAGCTCGCTGAGTGCTAACCTTCACCGGATCAGGGTTCGTTGACGATGTGCGCTTCGAGCTGGCTGTTGGTGCTGGAGCGGTCTTCACCATCTCCAACACCCTCACTTTCGTTTCAACGAACTCTTCAATTTTTGAGAAAGTCGGGAACTCCTCTGTCCACCCTACAGAAGCCACCCAAGCTTCACGTGTTGTTCGGTCCAGCTGACTACTGTTACGTCCTGACGTAACGTCGTATTTATATACAGGGTGGCCGATTTATCTGAAGACATTGAAATATTTCGAAAACTACGCATCGGATCAAAAAAAGTTCTAAATAAAATTTGTTCGCCTGGAAAGGGGTCATCCAATGATACTAAAGTCGACCCCTCACCCCTATCTCCTGGGGTGGGGGTGGGGTCAACTTTGAAATCGTAAATGGGAACCCCTATTTTTTATTGCAGATTCGGATTCCCCATAAAAAAATAAGTAACTTTCAACTCAAAAATTTTTTTTTCGATTCGTGATAGATGGCGCTGTAATCGCAAGAAACCTAATTTTTGCGAATATCTCGAGAAATTACACATCGGATCGAAAAAAGAAAAAAGACATGTTTCATTTTTCAAAAAGCTATTCAGCGATACGAAACTCGATCCACCCTCCCCCCAGTCCCTGCCCCATTCTGGTGAAAATGGAAGTGGTTTCAAAATCGTGATTCGAAAACCCTATTTTTTTCCTGGTTTTCCATAACAAAATCCATTGATTTGACTTTATTGTTGATATAAAATTTTCTCACACATGGCGCTGCAATCGAAAGCATGTATTCGTTTATCAATAAGTTAACAACTACTTTTAGCGTTACCCAGGAACAACGACGTGGACGTAGTAGTTTTTGTTCCCATCGGGGTGCTTGTTTTAGGTGAGTTCCCTTACCTCTTACCATCGGGGTAGATCGAGTTTCGTATCGCTGAATAGCTTTTTGAAAAATAAAACATTTCTTTTTTCTTTTTTCGATCCGATGTGTAATTTCTCGAGATATTCGCAAAAATCAAGTTTCTTTCGATTACAGCGCCATCTATCACGAATCAAAAAAATGTTTCAGATAAAAGTTACTTATTTTTTTATGGGGCATCCGAATCTGCAATAAAAAATAGGGATTCCCATTTACGATTTCAAAGTTGCCCCTACCCCAACCCCAGGGGGTAGGGGTGAGGGGTCGACTTTAGTATCATGGGATGACCCCCTTCTAGGCGAACAAATTTTATTGAGAACTTTTTTTGATCCGATGCGTAGTTTTTGAAATATTTCAATGTCTTCAGATAAGGGAACGCTATCACGTGACGGGGCGACCGCACCCTTTCTTCTCGCTCTCTTTACAAAGATGATGAAATCATGAACAGCTATTATTTGAGCGAAACAATTAACAAAAGTGGAGGAACTATTGATTTAAACGAAAGATTTATGACCATTAAAGTGTTCACACGAATACTTTAGGTAAAATAACAGCCGCAAAGAGAACAATTATGCTTCCATATGGAAACCACCCAGGGCTGTCACTCGAAAATGAGTACAATCCACATTGAATTAATGAGCTTACCAGTTGTAACCGGGTAATAGAAGAAAGATCAGTATATCAGGATTAATTTCCTTTTCCTCTTGAGATTATATTAATAAGTCTCTCGTAAAATATTTAAATTTATAGTTGTTGGATAATCAGCTGGCGCACGGCGATTGATATTCGCCGTGCGTCGACCTGTTGCTGCAGTCTAGCACGCTGCGTTCGGCTGAGCCGGAGATAGCCGAGGAAATGCCTCGCTGAGCCGAGGCTGTGCCTCGCAGGCATGCCGCGTTAAGCGAGAGGTTATCTCTCTCGCTTGACTTCGGTTTCGCTCACCGGCTATCTCGCTCATTTGACTTCAGCGCTCAACGACGCTTTCGTATCCTGCAGCCATGTTGGAAATTTAGACTTTCTGAAAAATCCACGGGAACAGCGTACGCATCTACTGCACATCTCGGACCTTTTCACTGAATTCACCGGACTCGCTCAACATTCTGTGCTCACCAGGATTCAAAATTCAGGTAAGAGTACACCGTCATAATTCTGTGTAATTCACTGACGGTGAGGAGTAAAAAATAAGTCGGTGCATCCTCATAAAGGTCTCATCGTCAACGTGCTCTGCAGCACGGGCTGCACCACGTTTTCCACACTACTTGTTGCTCACCCAATTAATATAATTGCGTGTGTGCATATCCGTTCACTGTACTTTCCCCCAATCAAGCTTGCTGGGAAAGTACGGTGAATTTATTCCGCTCATTTTGTGCATCCTGTTACGTCAAAATCGCGGCCTATCTTACGATCCCACGAGTTTAACATAGATTTCACGTTTCGGTGTGTCTTTTCCGTGCTCTGGTCAAGGAGAATAAATTCTCCCTTTACCACACCCGACGAGAAAATACCGAAGACGCAAGCCCGTTTTTGAGTCTAACCTCGCGGAAAATTACTCGGGATAGGGCTGGAGTGCGTTTTGTTCTTGGTTGGGGATAATCACTTCACGAATAATGGGGAGGGACTTGAATGACAATTTCACGCGGAGCAAGATTTCACTTTAATTGGTAATTGAAAATTATACCTACGGTTGTTTGTTGCTGTGGTTCTTACTGTTGAACGTTGGTTGGGCGTAGATTAGTGTAGTCAGACAGACTAAAAATCGAACGTAGGCGTTGGTGCGTATTAATAATTATTTATTGAAATAAACTACATGAGTAGTTGAATGTTGCACGTTCAATATTCCCGATTTTACAAGCGTTAATAATTATAAGTACTGTACTCTTACTCTGTACTACTTGAAACTATACTTTGTGAAAATTAAGCCGTGGTGAAAAATTATCATTCTGTACTACTTTATTTCCCGGCAAACAGTACTACTTGTTGCCTTGGAAAAATTCTAATTCACTGCCGGCGACTTATTGACTGCCAGGCTAGTGATTAGTCCTCTAGTTGACCCCCCGTGAAACTGTGTTACTTGACTCCCCGTGAAAAAGTGTCGCCGGCCGATTTTCGCGATCTTTTATAGGGCTCCTGAGTGTCGAAAATTCTTGTCGTCAAGCGCGTAAAAGAAGAGAAGGGATAAAACCCTATCCTGATTATAAGAATTTCCCCGTGGTCTATCTCGACCATACACGTATTCATTCCCCTTACTCCGCAGAGTAGCTTCTCGACATGCAGAGCCATAGATCTATGCAAGTGCATCGGTATGGCGCGCTCTGATTTGTCCGCGCGATGTGCTACACAGAGGACCACGCGATTAGGTGAGGGAACGCGTTCGAAGCGTTTTTCCCCTGAAAATGAGGCGATTTTTACCATCCCGCTTCTTGGCCTACTTTCAATAGAATTTCCTAGTTTAGGTAATATCCTTATGCTCGCTTCTCTGTAGATGTGTCTATGGTAATAGCTTAGTTTTCCAGCGTTTTTACGGAACTTAAATAAATTCTTCACATGAAACCACTAATAATAATTTTGTTACAGCTTCTGTAGTTAATTTTGACGTATGCAACCTGATTTCTGCGTTAATCTCTTATTAGTATAAATGGTTTCGTTGGGTTATGGCTTATTCCATACATCATTGGTTATTCGTTAAATTAGTGATTACTCTAGTTATATCATAGCTAATGAGTTTTCTTAAATAATTTGTTAGTTAGACGATTATTCTCGTGCTATAGGAACGAGAGCGAGAGAGAGAGATAGAGATTTTGCTTGAGAACGACTCTTCTAACTTGGTTACTCGTACATTTTGTTCGTACGCAAGTCGGCTAGATCGCCGTTCAGCCCTAGCGATAAGGCGTTCGTCGTGGCGCAGAGAGTCGCCCCAGTCTCGCTTTCCTGCAGAGGAAGCTCTATTGAAACGCGTTACCGTTTTCTCTCTTTCTCGATTCGTTTTACTTTTAGTATTTAGCTGTAAAACAATCTTAACATTTCATTTTATCCTGTCTATATATGTGTAATGTATTCCATATAAATAACTTGATGGTAAAACAAGTATGTCTATGCATGGAAACGAGAGAGAGAGAGAGAGAGTTCTTCTCTTGAGAACGACTCGCCTAACTTGGTTACTCGTACATTTCGTTCGTACGCAAGTCAGCTAGATCGCTGTTCAGACCTCGCGCAAGGCGTTTTCGTTGCGCGGAGAGTCGGCCAGCCCTCGCTTTCCTGCAGCAGAAGCTTCATTGCAACTCAATTTCAGTCTCATCTCTTTCTCGTTTTTCTGTCTATTTTTTGCTATTTTACCATAAATTAATCCTAATATTTCCTTTATCCTTTCTATATAGGCATAACGTGTTCTATATATTTATGATGGTGTTTTTACTATAAATTCCAATATTTTACGAGAGACATGTTAATATATAGGCATAACATGTTTTATATATTTATGATGGTATTTTTACTATAAATTCCAATATTTTACGAAAGACATATTAATGTAATCCCAAGAGAAAAGGGGAATTAATCCTGATGTACTGATCTTTCTTCTATTACCCGACTATACTTGGTAAGCTCATTAATTCGATGTGGGTTGTACTCGTTTTCGAGTGACAGCCATGGGTAGTTTCCATATGGAAGCATAATTGTTTTTTTTGCTGCTGATATTTTATCTACAGTATTCGTGTGAACATTTTAATAGTCATAACTCTTTCGTTTAAATCAACAGTTCCTCTGCTTTTGTTAATTGTTCCGCTTAGTTAATAATTGTTCGTGATTTCATCATCTTTGTAAAGAGAGAGAGAGAGAGAGAGAAGATTTCAGGCGAGAGCGAGAAGAAAGGGTGCGGTCGCTTGGTCACGTGATAGCGTTCCCTCCAACCGCTCCCTTATGACCAACAACGCCCCGACGGCGACTAGCCGAACCCCTGGTCTAGGATTGAGGGTAAGGCCGCGCTGAATCATAGATCCATAAATGGCAGTCGATAACCGGGTCTACGCAGTAGATCCTATGGTTTGAAAGTTTGCCTTTTGACCGGGAGCGCCGAAAAATTCCATCTTTACAAGATTAATTCTTCCCGGGAGACGGTCGGTAGGGCCGCATCTTCACCCGGTTCCGATCTCCGTCGCTAAAATCGCTCTCCTCTCCCCTTAGGAAGTTCGAGAATAAAAGAAAAATGTGAGAGGGTACTTTTACTGTAGCGAAACTAAAACAGAAGAACTTTAACGTAATCGAAATAAAAAAGATAAATGCGACGTTACGTCAGGACGTAACAATCCTCAAGCTCACTGTACCGTGCCGTGCAGCGTTGGATACTTCACAATCAGTCATAAAATTCCAACACTCAAATACCAGAGTTGCATGTGCAAGCATTCGCTCTCTGTACATTATTTTTCTCTATCTTGCTAAGAAGTTGCTGGGATTGATAAATCCAACCTGCGCACTGACATATCTCATAGCGTTGCGTGCTTCGCAGCGCTGGCTGCAGCACGTACACCGCTCTCAGTACATACAGCACACAATTAATATAATTGTGTACTACTCAAGCAATTCACCGGGACAACACATAACAATAAATTATAACAGTGTGCCTTTATTGTTTAATTATACAAAAGTCAATTTCAATTCTATATATTTTTACTTACACTTGTTATTTAGATTATTTAATTCGAGTTTTTGTACACTGACAAGCGGAAGGTGGAAATAAACCACTTTCTCTTATTAACCATTTATGTGTCTGGCTTCTTTTTCCCTGTCGTGAGTGAAGACTCATGATTTTCAATACATTTACAGGTCGGTCAACCATCATTTGGAGGCATTCCGCAACAATAGTAAAAATACTATCATATATATATATATATATATATATAGATAATGTTATGCATATATAGAAAGGATAAAGGAAATATTAGGATTAATTTACAGTTAAATAGCGAAAAATGAACAAAACGAGAAAGAGATAAGACTGAATTGCGTTGAAATAAAGCTTCCTCTGCAGGAAAGCGAGGCTGGCCGAATCTCCACGCAACGATAAACGTCTTTGCGCGAGGTCTGAATGGCGATCTAGCTGACTTGCGTACGGACGAAATATACGAGTAACCGTGTCGGGTGAGTCGCTCTCAAGTAAAATACCTTCTCTCTCTCTCTCGCTCTCGTTTGTATAACACGAGAATAATTGTCTTACTAATAAGTTATTTAAGAAAAAGGGTTTAACTATAAGTAGAGTAATTACTAATTAAACGAATAACCAATAATGATTAGAATTAGCCATAATTCAACAAAAATATTTATACTAATAAGAGATTAACGCAAAAATCAGCTTGCATACGACGAGTTAACTACAGAATCTGTAACAAAATTATTACTATTGGTTTGATGCGAAGGATTTAATTAAGTTCCGTACAAACGCTGAAATTGTGAGCCATTACCATAGACACATTTACATAGAAGCGAGCATAAGGATATTACCTAGACTAAGAAACTCTATCGAGAGTAGGCCAAGAAGCGGAGTGGTAATGATCGCCTCATTTTCAGGGGAAAAACGCCTCGAGCACGTTCCCTCACCTAATCGCGTGGTCCTCTGTGTAGGGATAGGGTTTTATCCCTTCTCGTTTATTAACGCGCTTGACGACAAGATTTTTTGACGCTCAGGAGCCCTATAAAGTTCGCGAAAATCGGCCGGAGACACAGTTTCTCGGGGGTAAAGGAGCCACAATTTCCCAAGGCACCAAGTAGTACTGTTTGCCGGGGAGTAGAGTAGTACAGTTCGACAGTTTTTCAACGCGGCTCAGTTTCACAAAGTATAGTTTCAAGTAGTACAGAGTACGAGTACAGTACTTATAATTATTAACGCGTCCGAAATCGGGAATATTGAACGTGCAACATTCGACTACTCATGTAGTTTTATTTCAATAAATAATTATTAATACGCACCAACGCATACGTTCGATTTCGAGTTTGTCCAACTACACCAGACTACGTCCAACCAACGTTCAACAGCAAGAACCACAGCAGCAAACTACCGTAAGTACAATTTTCTTTTGCCAATTAAAGTGAAATCTTGCTCCGCGTGAAATTGTCATTCAAGTCCCACCCCATTATTCATGAAGTGATTATCCCCAACAAAGAACAAAACGCACTCCAGCCCTATCCCGAGTAATTTTCCGCTAGATTAGACTCAAAAACGGGCTTACGTTTTCGGTATTTTCTCGTCGGGTGTGGTAAAGGGAGGATTCATTCTCCTTGACCAGAGCACGGAAAATATACACCAAAACGTGCATCTATGTTAAATTCGTGGGTTTCGTAAGATTGGCTGCGATTTTGACGTAACACTATTCGGCTGCCTCACCAACACACATCCCCAAAGCTGCTCCGTTGTGGCCAGCAATTTGTTGACCTCTGAGATGGTCGTTACCAGGGTTGATAGTGACTTCGCCTCTCCTACGACGGGCGACATGCCAAAGAGCTTGTCCAAGTGTTCCTGAACCAACAACCTCTCATTCTCATAACGTGAGATTCGAGTGTCCCATGCCAGATGAAACGATTCGCCGGCGAGGTCGAATCCCTCGATTAACTCCGCCGCAGAATCACAGACGCAGCCGCGCAGATACATTAGTCGCTCAACATTGGCCAATCTGGTGTTCAAGATGACCAGTGAAGTGAACAAATCACGAAACGCTGGTTATCCAGTGTATTCGCCCTTGAAGATTGGCAACCTAATATCTGGCAGCTTTGTCTGAGATCGAGGCGGAGTTGTTGCTGGTGCAGACCGTAGTGGTTGAGCCAGCTTCTTTGTCGCTTGCCGTACAACGATTTTGCCATTTAGTGCAAGCTTCGCCTCGGTCATTTGCAGGTTGTTAGCAAAATATTCGTGGTCGAGGTAGGAGGCCGGCCATGAAGTTTCCAACAATTCGTGCTCCTTGCAAAAGTCCCCATGGACCTCGTATATCTGCTCGATCAGAGTATCGAGCAACGCCAGCATAATTGGTTAAGCTTCGTCGGCGAGTGTAGCGCAGATGTCGTTGTGAGCTTCGATCCGATTTTGCTGCGACTGAACCTTCAGCACCAGCTCGGTTGCCAGGCGAACTGGTGATCGGGTCCTTTTCGCAGTGGTGGTGCCATCGGGGACCAACAATGTCTTCTTCTCATCAGGGTCACCGATTGCTACCCCGGTGTCTGATGAGTTGTGCTCAGGCATTATTGTCCTGACACTCCTTTAAACAAAGAAAACCAACGAAGCTACTCTGCAGAGTGGCACTTTACCGAATCTGCTTGGCTGATGAGTTCTGGATGAGCCGATGATGTGAGACTACGTAGATTCTCCACGAAGTCCTACGTCGAGATGAGCCGAGATGAGCGTTGAAGGTGGAAGACCCTGGTCTTCTCCTATACGAGAGTCGAAAATCCGGCTTGAAGGACCGAATGTTGCAGATTGCCTTGCCTGATGAATTTGTTATCAGTAATATATCGAGTAAGGATGAGTTTTCAGTCACGACAGGTGCGAAATATCCAGACGAAAGATATAGACCGAGAAAGTAGTCTTCATTTTCACCTTTCCTCGCTTAACTACAAAAAACAATATAATAATAAGCAAGAAATTATTTTAAAGCAATTGGTATGAGATGTACGTGTAATTATATTAATTGTGTGCCAAGAAATATGAGTAAAAACGTGAAGTAGCCCCCGCTGCAAAGCACGCCACGAGGCGAGATTTTTGAGGATGCACAAATTAAGATTTCTCCACCTCACGGAGATTAAATTTGTATAAATTATCAAAATGCACGTTTACTGAGTATTTTGAGTCCTGTTGAGCACGTTGGAGTTGAGTAGGTCCGAAGAAAAGTGGTGAAAAGTTCCGTGTTGAGAGTAGTTGAAGTCCCTGTCTTCGCGGTTTTCACGCGAGAACCAAAAAATCTAAAGATGGCTGAGCTCTGTGAAAGCGTCGTTGGGAGACGCCGCAGTCAAGCGAGAGACAGATGGTAGTCTCTCGCTTGAATAGCGTGCCCAGGAGGTGCTTCTCCGGCTGCCCGCACGGCAGCCGAACGTAGCACCGCACCAGTAATCTCGAGCTGCCGCACGTCTCGTCGCAGTGACCGTGCGTCAGCTGATTTCTCAACAGGTCTCTTGGGTAAAAATCTGCATATCGTACTGGACAATGTCTAAACTACAAGATAGTGGAGAGAACAAGGAACATTGTTCCATGAGAAGCAGGCAGGATTCAGTACACTAATAGGGTTAATAATAATAATAACGAGCAAATATCTTAGGATAATTCCGAGAAAACAAATTAAGTTCTATTAATAAAGGAAATAGGATTAGAAATATAGTGGTTACTAGAAGGCAGGAAGTGTCAGGCGGTGACCTGGTGTCAAATTAAGAGGACTAAAAAGTATACCATTAATTAGAAATTAGGATTAATTCAGAAGTAAATAGGATAGTAGGGAGTTAAGGATAGTTATAGATTTAACGTAGCAGAATGCATAAGGCCATCTACTGGATACATGGTAGTGCGCATCAAGAAATTATAAAAGGACACAGAAGTAGGGTATCGGAAAAGGAAGAGAGGAGATCGGAGTCATCCAAAGAACAATTACAGGAAAAATTGGGACTTTGTAGTCTCAGAAATTAAAAAATTTTAATTTCTGAGACTTAAATTAAATTAAAAATTAAATTTTTTAAAAAATTCTGAGAGAACCTGGCATGAATGACGATCAGGTGAGGGAGCAAATAATCCTCTGATAAAGGTCACTGCAGAGAAAAGAAAATAGGACAGGCAGGATGTTAGTGGATCAGGATTAAGAAAGAACCCTGATATTACAGTCCATCGTGATCTCGCATAGTGAGCTGACGGCGGACAACCAGAGGCGAAGAAGTTAAAGAATCAAGAAAATACTCACCAGGCTCAAAGAGTCCATTCGACGCTGTCAAGGGAGGCAAGTCGGGACTTATAACCACGACACGATTATCCAAGAATCTGCCTCTGCAACAAATAAATAGGAAAAGTCCTTTTCAATATAATAAATTGGGGTCATATCATCACATAAAAAGAACATTACATATGATCCACGGGACTCACCACTATGAGGAAACACAAACAGTGCACGACGATGACACAAATACAGTGGACATAAGACGCGGACGAAAAACATCGTCGAGATATTAAAAATTCCACTTTCCGCGAATTTGAAGTGATGCGAGCGTGGATCCGACGTTCCCCTCAGCCAGCGAACAGAGATTTATATGGAAGCACATGGCCTATGTTAAGATTTGGCAGAGAAAAAGTAGTTTCGATTCCCGCCTAAGGACGGCGTGGCGATGTATCGATGTGACACCCACATAGAAAGAATATCTGGGCACGCCCGTTTTCTGTCTCTTTTGTACATATGCCTAACAAGCTACCACGCATTTTCTCTCGCACTAATGGTGTATCGTTAGAGCAATGCTTAAGCGGGAGCCTGGCGGGGTAGTCTACCGTTCTCCTTCACACTCATGCATCCGTAATGCTAATATTTACGATGATTGTATTTCACCAAATAAGCGTGAATGCGTTATTAATAGGACTGTTGTTTAATAGTATGATAGTATATTAAAAAATGAAATAACCGATAATCTTGCGCGGTATTCAAACCAAGCAGACTCATAATTTTTCAGATACTTTGCTATAATGTAGATAGAATTGTGTAATGGTCGAGCGGGCTGAGATGCTGTTTTTTTTACCGCGAACAGTCCCAGTTCGATTCCCGACCTGTTCTTTTCTTTTCCATCTTTTTTCTTGCTCTCGCACGATCCCTGTAGCGCTATCTCTCGCACTCATACGATCGTCGTGCGTTTTTAGCCTCCTCGATCACCCCCACTACTTAATATTAAAAACTGGGATTTCTAAAATAACATGTTACTTGGAATAATAATAAGACAGTTGTAGTTCCATATAAAATAAAATTCATTATTATTTACGCGGTATTAACGATGAATAAGAATCTTGCCTCACCGCGATATTTTAACGAAAGTTCGAATACATTGTTAATCGAGGCAAATTTGTAGTCATTGTGATAAAAATGTTATGTATGCCTTCGCGTCCAAACTTTTGCATGGCGGAAACAGAAGTTTGCTCTGAATTTCAGTTTTTTTGTTATGAATAGAAGATCGTAGAATTTAGATTTAATACTACAGCCATTACAATTCTTTCATTATCCGCTTAATAATAAATCAATAATGGTTATAATTAAAATAAATCTCCCAATCGTTTTTGAATCGAATATCATGTAATTATTAATAATCTAAAAAATAGCATTTCTAGAGAACATATTGTAAGATATAAGAATTGTATCTTCGCGCCGTAATTGCGAACGGTGCGTGCGAATTGATAGATCTCGTGATCTATCGATTGATTTCCCCTCCAATCGCACTCTTTGCTGCTTTCCGGCATTGACCGGGATTTCGGTCTCTTTCTCTCTGGGGACATCGAGTGAGAAGGACGCTTCCACACTCAGCAACGAGGACCTCATACTTTCATGGGACGAGAACCATCATATGTAATTTCGTGGACCGGCTAGGCCAGCCAACTCACCGAAATCTCCTATTTTCCACGTGGTTTGGATCTCAGCGAGCCCCAGAGTCTAAAGGAAAGAGCCAACAATCAATCGACACCGATCTCGAAGTTCAAAAATAAGTTAAATCTTTTTGCGAGATAAATTTTCATTGTATTTCGAAAAGGCAAAGGCAAGCGAGCCATAAATAATGTGATGAAAGAGTGACGAAAGAGTGAATCAAATCTTGAGATAGACTGTTATAAAAAAAGAAAGGAAGAAAACCTTCTAAACAATGTATGTGTTTTTATTTTTAACTTGATATATATATAAATATAATAAAATGATTATATTTTACAATATTCAATATTCATATAACTGTACGCATTTCATAATGTATTCTTAAGAACTTTTTATCATTTTTACACCATTTTAGCTCAAGGATGATTTTCCCATAAAATATGAAATAAAATAACGATAGATGTAATACCACATTTAATCGGACATACATGACGTCTGAAAAAAGGATAAACGTTACTATCAGTCCGACCATTTGTTATCTTACCTATAACTGAAAAAAATATACAGGTGCAGGGATCGAACCAGGATCTTCCAGTTTTCGGGACAGAAAAGAACGCTTTATACCGCTCGACCATAGATTCAATATTCGTATATACTCGTACAATGAAAGTAGATGATTATTCGAACGCCACCCATATGTTTCCAGAAGATTACAATGTCATTCTTTCACTATTATCGGTCAATATACTATTAAAAGATGCATATTCATTTACAATTCCGCTTGCTTTGTGGAATAATTGCATTATTACGAGCGAAAAATATCTCCATCTCAAGCATTTAAGGGCGCGTGAGTCTGAGCGAGAACGCTACATCGTCCCAACCATTGGAATCGCGTTGGCGCGAGAGGACACCCTATCACCCCAAGCGCAAACTGTTTGTAGCATAGTAAGAGAGCGGAGTTAACCATGTGGCGGTGTATTCATGCACAACAAGCATACTGCTTGTAGGCAATGCTCGCGGTGGCTGGGGTGATCACTAATCGATCACCCCAAAAAAGTCTGCCAAATGCTCCCATAAGGCCTGTGCTTCCATGTAAATCTCTGTTCGCTGCCACAGCTGACAGGCGCGCCAGCAACAGATCTCGCGGCATATCAGAACGCGCATTTCAGCGGCCCAGGAGGCTACACAACGAGATGGACGAACCCGATTTCGCCTAGTTGTGGGATTCGCCACCGATCCTGAGAGCGTACGAGTGGAAAGCCCTCTATCGTCGAAGATAAAAAAAAGCAAGGAACCTTTGTACATATTATTGTTTCGGAAATTAATTGTACCGCCAACGGGGCCAACAAGCCAAATATCGCAATATATCTTACTGATCTTCAAATAAACCCTACTTTTACCTACCTGAGAAGTCTAAATTAATTTTCGTAGTGTTCGAGTCCGAATCGTTCACCCCAAAAGACTATAAATTATTAATTGTCTTGGCGGAGAAGAATGGTTTTTTTAGCCAAATTCGGACGTTTTTCCTTCAAAACGTCGTTGAAATGATCCAATAATGTGGAATAATATTCGCTGGTAATTGTTTTTCTCTTTTCAAGGTAATCGATGTGGATTATGTTGCGTGCATCTCAAAAAACTGTGGCCAGAACCTTGTTGGCCGATAATGTGGCCTTGGCGTTCTTCGGTGCCGAATGTTCCTTGTTCTTTGGTGTACTGTAATGAATCCATGTCTCGTCCACAGGTATGAATCGACGCCAAAAGTCCTTCGGATGGCGCTTGAACTTCGCCAAACATTCCATTGAAGTCGTCACACGTGAGCGTTTATGGTCCCTTGTGAGCAATCGCTACACCCATCTTGCGGAAAGCTTTCTCATATTTATTTAATATTAGTGGCGCCATCTCTTGCCAAGGCCCTTGTATTGCTTACATTAAAAAGCTAAGCTTCATAATCTATTAAGAAATCTTTCTTGTATAAGTATTGTGTTACTAATTGTAAGTTAAAGATTAAAATGTTCTGCCTCTGTCATCAAGCTTTAAACTGTAAACACCATCTTTTTTTGACGATTTTTTACTTCCTGTTGCGCAACTTTTCATAACAATTTTCCTTGCTTGGCCGATATACGCGATGGTTTAAAAAAATAACGGGAATTTTGTAATTTCACGTATTGTATTAGTCCGATTCGCGCGATTTTTTCGTTGTTGTGTTGATAAACTTATCTGAAAAGTTGCTGTACTGTGTTAGCCATATTGGATATTTAGTCTATTGTCAGCTGCCAAAAAAGTCACATGTGTTTTGGTAGGATCGGCGATTTTGAAAATGGGTCAGAGAATTTGTATTAAATTTTGCTATAAGAATGGAATGCAGTGCAGCAAAGTTTTAGAAATGTTAAATATTAATTTGGTGAGTCTGCTATGAGTAAAACAAGGGTTTACGAGGGGTATAAGCGTTTCCAAGATGGCCGTGAAGACGTTGAAGAGGACGAGCGCTCTGGAAGCCCCAACACATCACAAACCGATGAAAACGTGGAAAAAGTGAAAGAAATTATTATGAATGATCGCCGAATCACAATCAGAGAAGTATAGTAGTTGACGATGTTGGCATTTAAATTGGCTCATGCCATGAAATTTTTTCAGAGGTTTTGGGTATGAAACGTGAGGCAACAAAATTTGTTCCAAAATTGTTGCATTTCGAACAAAAACAGCGACGAATCAAAGTTGCTCAGGAGTCGCTAAATGAAGTAAACAGCGATGCAGAACGACTGAGATGTGTCATAACAAGTGATGAAACATGAGCTGATGGATATGACGTCGAAACTAAGGCTCAATCGTCCCAGTGGAGGCATTCTGGATCGCCAAGACCGAAAGAAAGCTCGACAAGTGCGGTAGAATGTGAAGGTTATGCTCACTGTGTTCTTCGATTTTAACGCCATGAGTTCTTGCTACAAAGTCAAACGGTCAATAAGGAGTACTACTTACAAGTAAAAAAATGCCCGTATTTGTGGCAAAACAATTCATGGCTTTTGTATCACCATGTAATGATGCCCTACCCTCCTTATTCGCCAGACATGGCTCTGTGTGACTTTTTTCTTTTACCAAAAATGAAGAGAACCTTAAAGGGCCGTCGTTTTGCAAGCATAAATCAGATTGAAAACGCATCGCTGAAAGAGCTAAAACCTATCCCAAAGAACGAGTTTCAGAAGTGTTTCAGGGATTGGTAAAAGCACTGGCATAAGTGTATAATATCTAATGTGGACGATTTTGAAGGGGATAACATTGTTCTACACGAATAAATAAAATTCTTTCCAAAAAACGAAAATTCCCGTTATTTTTTTAACACACCTTGTATAAAGTTCTTCCCATGATACATCCGTGATTTGGAACCCACATGTGTCATATCATCACTGCGCTCAGCATTTTGGCATCAGTGGAACCACTTTGCGGCGCATTTTGAAGGATGATTTGCATTTGTTTCCGTATAAAGTACAATTGACTCAAAGAATATTGCCGACAGACCATCCACGTCGCTTGGAATACGGCCAAACAGTCGCTCGAATGGTTGACATTGAACCTGATTTTTGGAAGCGCATTTTGACTACCGACGAGGCCCATTTCACACTCTGGCGCCGTTAACAAGCAAAATTGCCACATTTGGGGAACGGATAATCCACACGAGATCCATGAAACACCATTGCATGACCAAAAAGGGACTGTTTGGGCTGGCGTTTGCGCCAAAACCATCATTAGGCCATTTTTCTTCAGAGAAGGCGAAACAGTCGATGGGAATCGATATTGGTGGATGTTGGCTCATTATGTCTGCCCCCAAAATGTGTGAAAAAGGTCTGGACGGTTACTGGTTTCAACAAGACGGTGCGCCATGCCACACTGCGTGTGATGTCAAAAAATGGCGACATTGACTGGCCACCCAGATCTCCAGATTTGACCCCACCCGACTTCTTTTTGTGGGATTATTTGAAAAGAAAAGTGTACGCCAACAAGCTTCAGACCATTGACGAGCTGAAGGCAAAAAATCGTGCCCGAATAATCGCTATACCGCCCGAGATGTTCGAAAAAGTGATGGAAAACGCAGCAAAAAGGGCACATTTTGCTTTAGCCAGTAAAGGCGGCCAGTTGATTGATGTTGTATTCAAAAACTAGTCCAAATAAATTGTAAAGGACCAAATTAAATAAAAATACCTCATATATGGAAATCGGTTGTTTTTTTAAAAAGTTATTCAATGTTTACATACCGGCTATGCGTCGGCTATCTCCATGACCATTAGGAGCAATAAAACTCGTATTTACGTTTCGGTCCTAATTGCAGACCATCTTCAGGAATTTTATTTTTAATTGAAACTGTAAATTCATAACCGTAATATGTCAAAACTGAAAGTAACAAAGGTGATATAAGTTTGAAATTACGACATTTATCTTTAGTACATGAATTGTGCATTTTAACTTAGAAAGTAGTTATAATTACAGTAAACAAAACATATTAATAACGATGACAAAAACCAACGTGTGTATGTAGTTCAATTTTTCCGAATTAGTCCTCTGAGTCACTTAACATTCATTTAAAATGATTTATCATTTTATTTAAAAACCCATAATTATGACAAATCATCACTTGTCGTTTTTGTAAATGAGTGGTATTTGTTAAATCAGTTAAGAAGTGAAATTTTTCACAACGTTGGTAAGCAAGTGTCAAATCTGTTGGTGCATTCCAAAAATAAAGTATACTATTTTTTCATATAATAAAATCACAATATCATAAAATTATTACCAATAATAATAATAATAATAATAATAATAATAATAATAATAATAATAATAATAATAATAATAATAATAATAATAATAATAATAATAATAATAATAATAATAATAATAATAATAATAATAATAATAATAATAATAATAATAATAATAATAATAATAATAATAATAATAATAATAATAATAATAATAATAATAATAATAATAATAATAATAATAATAATAATAATAATAATAATAATAATAATAATAATAATAATAATAATAATAATAATAATAATAATAATAATAATAATAATAATAATAATAATAATAATAATAATAATAATAATAATAATAATAATAATAATAATAATAATAATAATAATAATAATAATAATAATAATAATAATAATAATAATAATAATAATAATAATAATAATAATAATAATAATAATAATAATAATAATAATAATAATAATAATAATAATAATAATAATAATAATAATAATAATAATAATAATAATAATAAGAATAATATATTTTAGTTATTCTTATAAAAGATAATTACCATTCATCTTAACAAACCAACAATTTTAAATATTAATTAAAACATTGTTATCAAACATTGAGTGAAATATCTTCGATTAGAATTAAATCTAACTGCGAATTTCTAGTAGCTACATGTTTATAGCTGACCAGACGAGAACTACCTGAGGAGACACCTTCAAAAGACCAACGAAGACCGTTATATATTCAGATAATGTATTTATTACATTCAGATATCAAACATAGCTGATGCTATGAAATCATTCTTCTGTACTGTCTCATATAATTCTTGTAATTCATCTTTTATGTCGGTTTACATACCAACATAAAAGATGGCGCACCCTGTATTAAAATGTATCATAAACAATAAAACAAGTTTACTTGGTTGCCATGGTCAGCTTTGCTTTACTTGATCCACCGCTCATTTGTTGTTTAAGATATTATTGCCTTATTTTAAAGACATGTTTACACCATTCAAATCCAATGATGCTTCATTCTTGGGAGAGTTTGTGCATCCACCATATTATTATTATTATAGTAACTGGTTCTTTCTTATTGTTTGAAACATTTTAGGTGCACTTGTTTCATCATGCTTTGCAAGATTTAACTTAGGTTTACTTGCTGCTTTTAAGAACTGTGTTCCATTCACTATTCCATAGCGTACGCATGTACTGTCGAATTGACTTAGCAAACTCTTTTCTTAGAAGTTTGATTATCCGAAAATATGTAGCTATTGTTTTGATTGTTCGCATGTGAGGGAAAATTGGAATGGAAATTAAACCCGAAATTTATAATAATTTTCGAATGTGCCATGCGAGTACGATATGGCAAGTCTTGCGATTTGTCTGATCGTTTCTTGCAATAACACACCATGTACCAGAAGTCCATATCCCGAAGTATATTCAAAATTAAAAAATATTTGAAAGTAAGATTTAAAAAACTACGTCAAATGCGATAAACGTCGTAATACGACGCCACATAGACATGATGCTAAATGTAGCGGCAAACAGGATCACATAAAATTTGCAGGCAAATAAAAAATTAGGCGCCGGATACCTTGACGATAATTGGCAGCATGACCCATATATTACATTTAAAGTTAATGACCAGCTGCACATAGTATTAGATGATCTTGAATTTGAGATGCGATAATTTGAGTGGCAAGCTTTGTTATTGTTAAATCTCAACCCTGCTGTCCCGACCTTCTTTCACAAAAAATCTGAGGACAAAAATCGAAAATTGCACGGATTATCTTTTTGACAAGCTTTTGTAATTAGATGACGCACAGCAGAATGTCAAGGTTCCAACGCAATTATAAAAAAAGATCTCGCCGAATATTTTGTGTAGATATCTTAAGTTAAGCTGCAGGTAAAGAGATCTTTCAGATTCAGCTACACTTGGTACACTGACAGATGGGCAGCTGATAACAATAGGGTCAAATAAGCAATTTTAAATTTAGATTTAATTTACAATATATAGCATTAATATATATATATGTATTGATCAGTTGTAACTGATAAGCAGCATAAATTTGTCAATTCGTGTGTTACGTCCGAGCACCGGAAATATTTTTCTGAGGCCCGTCATCGACACGTATGCACGCGCTAACCTCCCTCGCCCCTAGACTGAAATGCAATGAGCCTCCTGCAGTCCCAATCTGGATCATGGCGCGCGCCAGTTATTTGAAACTGTCGCGTGGCGAGCTCCGGACAAGAAACAGCTCAGCAGAAAATAATATCTTCTCTTTGTATTCGCGTGGGAATGATATCATCATTGCCAGAATAGTAAGTATGAGCACGTGAGTGGATGAGTAAGCGTATTAACTTCACTAAATTCAAACCATGCAATAGACTGTGACTTTCCTAACTTTTATTGCTTCAACGTTTCCAGTCTCGAGAGAACAGAGCCTGTGTAGAGGCGGATAGCGCAGCTCTCCACACTAATAAAAATAAAAATAATCCCTGTGCTTCACGCAGGGATTTGCTTACGTTCCACGTTACCAAGCCTTTAGCTCGGGACGTAACAAATTAGTGGCAATGGTGCGATAACTGATGTGCTTATCTCTCGATTCTGGTGGTTGCAAGCTGAGTAAATATTTTGCTTCAATTCGCGATTTTTCTTTTTTTGGCCTGATTGCTATTGTCGATTGCGTAGAAAAAAAAATATATATCAGGAGTACAAATTGAAAATGCGGGATTTTTTTCTATTTTTGAACGTTTATTCTGAAAAAATGGTAACAAATGAATTATTCAAAGTATTGTCCATCGCTAGCCACAACTTTTTCCCATCTTTCTGGCAATTTACGGATACCGTCGCGAAAAAATTCGGCCGGCTTGGCTGCTATCCAGTCATCGACCCATTTTTGGGCTTCTTCGTAAGAATGGAAGCGCTGGTCAGCTAGGCCATGTGTCATCGATCGGAAAAGGTGGTAATCGGAAGGAGCAATATCTGGGCTATACGGCGGGTGGGGTAAGACTTCCCATTTCAGCGTTTGTAGGTATGTTTTGACCGGCGCTGCAACATGTGGCCGAGCGTTGTCATGTTGCAAAATTACTTTGTCGTGTCTTTGCTCGTATTGTGGCCGTTTTTCTTTGAGTGCGCGGCTCAAACGCATCAATTGAGTTCGGTATAGTGCTCCTGTGATGGTTTCGTTCGATTTCAATAGCTCATAATACACCACACCCAGCTGGTCCCACCAAATACAGAGCATGAGCTTGGCGCCGTGAATATTTGGTTTGGCCGTCGATGATGATGCATGGCCGGGGTAACCATATGATTTTTTGCGCTTCGGGTTATCGTAATGGATCCACTTTTCATCACCAGTGACAATGCGATGCAAAAAACCCTTCCGTTTTTGCCGTTCGAGCAGCAGTTCGCATGCAAAAAAACGGCGCTCGACGTCTCTCGGCTTCAGCTCATACGGCACCCAATGTCCTTGCTTTTGGATCATTCCGAGGGCTTTTATACGATGGGAAATGGCTTGTTGTGTCACTCCCAATGAATCTGCGAGCTCTTGTTGAGTTTGACACGAGTCTTCATTGAGTATTGCCTCCAATTCAGCATTCTCAAACTTTTTCACTTGGCCCGGCCGCTCTTTGTCCTCAACGTCAAAATCACCACTTCTAAACCGCACAAACCATCTCTCGCACGTTGAAACCGATGGAACATGACTCGGATAAGCCTCGGAGACCAATCGATGTGCTTCAGCAGCACTTTTCTTCAAATTAAAGAAGTAAATTAAAACTTCCCGCAAATGCTGTTTTGTTGGCACGAAACTCGACATATTGAGAGCTCAAAAAAACTATGAATTTGACACTGCGACAAATTGACACATACTGAAAATTAAAGCTATAAGACGTAGCTTTGACATGAACATAGTCACAGTACTGCCTGATGCGTATAGCGTTAGTAACGCCATCTGTTATCAAACCCGCATTTTCAATTTGTACCCCTGATATATAATTTGAATCGTAATCCTTTGGTCGCCATGCCTAATAATACAGGAAATGGTTCTGGGGGGCCGAATGATTCCACCTTTCTGAATGCTACTTTTGACCCTACGGTCTTAATGACCACTATGTCGGGTATGGTGGAAAATTTATCATTACAAAATAGAATTGCTAATATTCCCCTATTCGACGGCACCGGAACCGACGTGCCCCTGAAGGATTTCCTTCAGGACATTAGGAACTGGAGTACGTTTTTTCCCCCTAGTTCCGAAAGAGAATTTCTGAGAACCATAATTTAGCGATTACAGGGTGATGCGCGGAACTGCATTTACGGTCGGATCATAAACATAGTGGAAGAGTTAATCACAATATTAAAATCACGTTTACCTCGCTGTAAAACGTTTAACTACTATGATATGTCGGCAAGTTCTATGACCAGATGCGAATGTTGGTTAGCGGTGGGCGCAGCGCGTGGAAAAAGGAATATGGCTCAGACCCTCCTGCACTACATCCCTCTGTCTGAAATCGCCCTCTGTACGTTTATAGACGTGTTACCCACTCACATAAATAACACAGTAGACATGCGAGATCCAAAGACTCTGGATGACGCGTTTAAGTTAGCAGAGAGGTGCGCTATTTTAACCGAGCAGAAGCGCACTGGCTTTAACGATTCCCTGCGACAAAAATCAACCGAGCCGTCAGTATTTTTTGCTAAGGATGACGCGAAATATAATAGATCTCGTTCTCCTTCGCCTTCGTACTTACGACTCTCTTCAGCTACGGTGGCTCTACCGGGCTCGCACTCTCTAGGTGGCTTTCGTCCAACGGGCATATTAAAGTCAGGAGCACCCTATAGAGAAAGAAAGTTGCGTCCCCGCAACCACACAGGATGTGAGCTGCGTTATTGCTGTCTGCGTGGCACGGGTTGCACGTGGAAAAGAGGATCGAGGTGCGAAAGAGGAATAGGGGACGGTCTCTCGCACCGCTATTGCTGTGTGGATTGGATGGGATGCGCATGCTGCCCGTGGAACCGCTGGGCTTTCCGCTCGATGCGGGCCATTCGCAATGCTTCGCCTATCCCCTCCCGAAATAATCGAACCACAAATTCGTCCGACTATTTAAGCTTCCAACCAGCTCACCTCAGTAGAACGGTGGCGAGCTAGCCATATGCGAAGAAGTTAGGAAATCCGAAGACGTCGGTAAAACTTCTGTGAACCACCAAGTAGCGATTTCTCGTGGTGTCGAGGAGGGAGACGTCGAATCTCCGGTGGTAAAAATGTCGATTCCTAAACTGAAAAATGGCTTCGAAAATTTTTACTGCGATACGGGATACGATCTCAACCTTATCAAATTATCCGCGCTCCATGGCGAAGTTCTCGTGGATGAAAGCGCGAGTACGGAATTCGAAAGTTTTACTAAATCAAAAACTTCGACCCTTGGGACAGTGTAAATCCACTTCAGAGACGAGCCTACGATATTTCATGTGATACAAGAACTTACCACGATAATTTGCCACAAAGCAACGGAGTATTGAGAAAACCTTATATACGCCAAGAAAAGGCAGAGTTTTCGTTTCATCATGAAACACTCGTAACCCTAAACGATCTCATACGTCCGAAACCTTTCCTTCATACAAAGGAACAACTTGCACAGGATGCGGTATACATGCGAAGAAACCAGAGCAAGCGCGTTCTCTTGGTGAAGACACGCTCGCGAACTCAAGTACCTCTTCTTACTATAAATTGCGATTTGTCGGAGGGCTATCTGGCACGTATCGATGCATCGAATGGTCTATTTTTAGGAAATTTGTCAGCCAGAAAAATGGCATTTGCCACTCATTAGTTGTAAAACTTTAAACGAAGACGTGGAGCTTTCAGTACCGCCAGTCGAGCTCCAGCCCTCCGAGTACTGCCTCTCGGATTCAGCTTACACGTCCAACGACTACAACTCCTCAGATAGTGGAGCGAAGCCACCGGCGGATCGAGTGCTGGCAATTTTAGGGGCCCGGCGTCTCGAAGTTCGAAAGCAGTTAGAAAAGAAACACATAGGTATGTCGCTTAGTTGAAGAATTCCCCAAGCGATTTAAATTGCCAGGGGATAAATTGCCTTGTACGGACCGGGTTTTTCATCGCATTCCTATAATAGACGAATTACCGGTCGACACCCGACGATATCGGTTTCCTATCATACACGGGGACGATGTTTAGACTCAATTTCGAAATAAACTCGATAACCAAGTGATTGAGGAGTTTCAATCTCCATATAATCCCTTGTATGGATAGTGCCAAAAAAGGCAGATTCTCAAGGTCGACCACATATGCCTATGGTGATTGACTTTCGCAAGGTCAATGATAAGACAAGAATCTCCGACACATACCCTTTACCGAATATAACGAATATTCTCGATCAGCTGGGAGAAGCCCAGTATTTATCAACGTTTGATTTAGCGAGCGGCTTCCAACAGATCCCGATGTACGCAGAGGGTCGCAAGAAAACCGCATTCTCAATGCCTAATGATCACTACGAATATGTTCGTATGCCAAAAGGCCTTAAGAACGCGCCAGCAACCTTCCAGCTTGTCATGGATAATGTGCTGCGGGATCTCCAGGGTACGGAATCATTTGTATACCTGAACGACATCGTAGTCTGACAGGTCATTGGAAAAACACAAAAAAGGTGCGTCGCCTCATGAGTCGATTGGAGGAAGCAAACCTAGTGCTTGAGCCAGATAAGTGCGAATTCTTAAGAAAAGAAGTTGGTTATCTGGGTCACATATCCGGTCGCGACTGATTAAGACCCGATCCAAAAAAATTTTTGTCCGTGAGAAGATTTCTACACCGAAAAAAAAAGTGTGACAATTTCTAGGCCTCACTGGTTACTTCCGATATCTTCGCAAGCTCCTCTGCAGACAATCTGTTCTGCAGTATCCAGATTTCAGTCGGCCTTTCATCCTCGCCACCGATGCTTCTGACGTGGCCATTGAGGCTGTGCTTAGTCAGGAGCAGGATAGACAAGATCGCTTATTTTTCTAAAATACACAGCCCTGCCGCGTGTGACTACGGCACCACGGAAAAGGAATGCTTGGCCGTAGTGAAAGCCCTAGAAAAATGTTAACCTTATTTATATGGGCGAAAAATTAAACTACTCACGAACCACGAGCCCCTGAAGTGTTTTCGGACGAGAGCACCACTTCCAGAGATACGGAGTCGCCTTTGTGTATTAGCGACAGATATTCTGCTGAGGGGGAATGTCTTAAAGTTTTAGGACCTGTACGACCAGTAGCGCGTGCCGTAGGATAGTCGAGATTAAATTCTGGCCCACTACGCGCGCCTGCAGTAAAGCAAACCGGGTCATTAATTAAGAAAGTCCGTAAGAAGGGTGTACAGGCGGCTACAAGCGCGATCGCCACGAGTATGAGATCGAAGGTACCGGAAGCACCTACAATCGAGCATGAGAACCCAAGTACAAGTTCCGGATCGTCAGGGGTGCTCATACATCCACTACATCGTAGCATGCTTCGCGCACCCCTCCTTTCCACCAAGCGGCAACTAGCAACAGAAAAGGCTCGTCGGTCGGACTCGCTGCACGAGAGCCCGACGCTACGTCGCCTACTAAACAGCCCCCTGCTCCGCTCTCTCATGAGAGCGGCATCGCAGTGGCAATAACAAGCCCTGCTACCAACGACTCTGACGAAAGCATGTCCGAGACAGAGCATCCCAGTAATCGGCCAGCAGTATAGAGCTGCCTACAGGACTCTTTTGAGAATTTCAAAAAATCCCTAAGGGAGCTGGAGAAAAAATTTCAAGCGAGATAAACTCTACAGCTGGATGAGGAGTGTGAGAGGAATATGCAGAACTCGGACGGCGCATCAGTATACTCTCCGAGCGCATGCAGGTTATCACTGAGAGTGAGTTGAGCAAAGCTAGCAAGAGAGAGGGAGAGAGAGAGAGAGACTTCAATTATAATTTTCTATTTTATTTATTGATTTTATTTATTGACTTTATTTATTACCACCTTGACAACCCGAACCACCTACTCTGCCTTGAACAGCTGTAGCTAGTCTGGGCTGAGTCTGGTCAACAACCTCGTTCTTTTTTCTCCCGGCGCGTAAGCGCTTGGCGCCTAACTCGAAAAAGGAAAAAGTAAAGGGAGGAAAAATAGCCCCGACCGGCTATAGGTAACGTGGTGCGTTGGGGTGAAAATTTACATTACAAATTTGGCGCCCAACGTGGGGCATGACTGTCAAGGGTTTTATTTCATTGGAAAAGAATTTTTGTGTGAATAATTAATTTTTTTTTATTTATTCGAGTTTGCTTTATTTGATTTTTATTCATTAACAATTTTAATTCTTTTTAATTATTTCAGTTTTTCCAATTTTTATGGCTCAACAATAGTATTTTTTATATATGTATACCTAGGTATCCTTACAAATATTTGTCTATATTGTGGACTCGGGAATTATATTTGATTTAATTTTTTTTTTTTTAATTATTTTAATTTTACATGTATTATTTTTTATTCTGATTATCCTTATGAGGCTTGGTCATTTAATAGTATATGTTGCTCTGGCTTTCCCATCAATTGCGACGGACAATTATTAAACACCTAAAAGTATTACTTGTGTTGCAAAATTCGGCAGTAAAGTTAGCCCACTACGCACTGTAGTAAGTCTTCGTGAGACGCACGGTATAACAGGCCCGATCTCGTTGTATTGTGCCGAGCTGTAGGCCGGCCATGTTCACGTTTTCTTGAGTGTCGCCGAGAGAGTAACAGTCTTCTGTATTGGAAACTGGTACTCCCGACCAATGTAATATTATTTCTAATCTGGTATAAAACTCTGGAATATTATTCGGAACTATGTGTGGTAACGAAATATTATCAACCGAGTCGAGCTAATTTGCGAGTCCCGGGCCTATATCGGTACTTATTGCAGATGAGGATATTTTGATGCCTCTATTTATTACACACGAAGGGAGTAATTCAGTAATAAACTATATATTTGTTTGATTTATTTATTCGTTGATTAATATTTTATTATTATTATTTATTAATTTTCTTTTATTATTATTGTTTGAGAAATCCGTCTGATGGTGTTGTTTGACAGATCTTGAACCTGTGAATATATTGGAAACATATGAGACTTCACTCACAACAGGGTGGAAATAAAACCAGACTAGTAGATGGAATTTGGAGAAAGTGGTTTATTCTACCTTCCACTTCTTACAAGAAAAATGTCAAATTTTTAGAAAATATTTACATTAAAATAGATTTAGAAAAAATACAAAATTGATATAAAAAATTAATACACCAAAAAACTGAGAATTACAATTATAAGCAAAAATGCCTGAATTGAATTTAATGTCGGAACTGAGAACCAGCACACAATTATACTAATTGTGTGCTGTGAGTATTGAGAGTGGTGCACGTACAGCAGTCAGTGCTGCGTAGCACACCACGCTAAGAGAAAATGAGTGCGTAGAATGTGGAAATTATTCACTGCAAGCTCTCAGCAGTTTTGTCGAAGAGAAGTTGCAGTGAATAGATGAGAGCACTTGCAATTGAATTGCTTGAGTGCTGTGAAAGGATGTGAGAACAGCTATCTACGCTGCAGAGCACTGAAGTGTGAGCTTGAGGATGCACAAATGATTAGACTGAATTCACAACACTTTCCCAGCAAGTTTAATTGGGGGAAAGTGCAGTGAATTGGTAAAACACACACAATTATATTAATCGAGCATGCTATCAGGAGTACAAATTGAAAATGCGGGATTTTTTTCTATTTTTGAACGTTTATTCTGAAAAAATGGTAACAAATGAATTATTCAAAGTATTGTCCATCGCTAGCCACAACTTTTTCCCATCTTTCTGGCAATTTACGGATACCGTCGCGAAAAAATTCGGCCGGCTTGGCTGCTATCCAGTCATCGACCCATTTTTGGGCTTCTTCGTAAGAATGGAAGCGCTGGTCAGCTAGGCCATGTGTCATCGATCGGAAAAGGTGGTAATCGGAAGGAGCAATATCTGGGCTATACGGCGGGTGGGGTAAGACTTCCCATTTCAGCGTTTGTAGGTATGTTTTGACCGGCGCTGCAACATGTGGCCGAGCGTTGTCATGTTGCAAAATTACTTTGTCGTGTCTTTGCTCGTATTGTGGCCGTTTTTCTTTGAGTGCGCGGCTCAAACGCATCAATTGAGTTCGGTATAGTGCTCCTGTGATGGTTTCGTTCGATTTCAATAGCTCATAATACACCACACCCAGCTGGTCCCACCAAATACAGAGCATGAGCTTGGCGCCGTGAATATTTGGTTTGGCCGTCGATGATGATGCATGGTCGGGGTAACCATATGATTTTTTGCGCTTCGGGTTATCGTAATGGATCCACTTTTCATCACCAGTGACAATGCGATGCAAAAAACCCTTCCGTTTTTGCCGTTCGAGCAGCAGTTCGCATGCAAAAAAACGGCGCTCGACGTCTCTCGGCTTCAGCTCATACGGCACCCAATGTCCTTGCTTTTGGATCATTCCGAGGGCTTTTATACGATGGGAAATGGCTTGTTGTGTCACTCCCAATGAATCTGCGAGCTCTTGTTGAGTTTGACACGAGTCTTCATTGAGTATTGCCTCCAATTCAGCATCCTCAAACTTTTTCACTTGGCCCGGCCGCTCTTTGTCCTCAACGTCAAAATCACCACTTCTAAACCGCACAAACCATCTCTCGCACGTTGAAACCGATGGAACATGACTCGGATAAGCCTCGGAGACCAATCGATGTGCTTCAGCAGCACTTTTCTTCAAATTAAAGAAGTAAATTAAAACTTCCCGCAAATGCTGTTTTGTTGGCACGAAACTCGACATATTGAGAGCTCAAAAAAACTATGAATTTGACACTGCGACAAATTGACACATACTGAAAATAAAAGCTATAAGACGTAGCTTTGACATGAACATAGTCACAGTACTGCCTGATGCGTATAGCGTTAGTAACGCCATCTGTTATCAAACCCGCATTTTCAATTTGTACCCCTGATAATAATTGAGTGAAAACGTGGTGCAGCCCGCGCTGCAGAGCACGCCACAGTGTGAGACCTTTATAAGGATGTACCGATGTGTAGTTCACTCCTCACTGTCATTGAATTACGTTAAATTGTAACGGTGTACTCTTACCTGAGTTTTGAGTCCTGGTGAGCATGATGAGCGCGTCCTGAGCGAAAAGCCAACGAGAAAAGTCGAAGATGATGGTGCGCTGTTCCTCGATGTCGTCGCAAAAGTCACTGAATTTTCCATATGGCTGCGGAATATGAAATTAACGTTGAGCGCTGAAGTCAGTTGAGCGAGATAGCCGGTGAGCGAAACCGAAGTCAAGCGAGAGAGACATCCTCTCGCTCGACGCGGCGTGCCAACGAGGCACATCCTCGGCTAGCCCTCGCGAAGCCCTGCCTCGGCTATCTTCGGCTCAACCGAACGACGTGTGCTTGAGCACAGCAACAGGTCGACGCACGGCGAATATCGATCGCCGTGCGCCAGCTGATTATCCAACATTTCTGCCCGCCATCGGCAACGGGGTTGATGATTAGTTATGGTTTTGTTAGTCAGAAGAAACAGGCAGCACAGCCAGTTTTGAGATTGGCCTGGTGAGCGTGGTCGTAGCAGTACGAAGTGTCACCACCCTGGTGAGCCCGTCTTTGCCCGGATGCAACGCCGTGACTCGTGCAAGTAGCCACTTGCACGGTGGAAAGCGCTCATCCGTGAGCAGAACCAAAGAACCAACCTTTATGTTATTATTAGGGTGATGCTACTTTGATATGGACTGCTACCGCTGTATATAATGAGCGGACCATTGTCGCCAAAATTGTTGTACCTTTTGCTGCAACAATTGCCACCTTGAGAGCCATGAAAGTGATAAATCCTTTAGCGTTGGCTCTGGGACTGTGGTATGAGCTTCACCGATGAGAAAGTGTCCAGGCGTGAGTGCTGATGAGTCATCAGGATCATCGCTGAGTGGTTCCAGAGGTCTTGAGTTGAGTATGGCCTCGATCTGGGCCAGCAGCGTTGCGAGTTCTTCGAACGTGAGTGCTGTACCACACACCGTTCGCCGCAGATGGAATTTAACAGATTTCACAGCTGCTTCCCATTTTCCACCCATGTGTGGTGCCGCAGGCGGATTGAACCTCCACGCAATTCGCTGATTTGCGAGAAAAGAAGCAATGATTTGATGTTCTTGAGAGGCCTTCCTGAACATCTGCCGTATTGATTTACGAGCACCAATGAAATTTGTGCCACAGTCAGAATATAGCGTGTGACGAATGCCACGCCGAGCTGAGAAACGCCTGAACACTAAGAGGAAGCCATCAGCTGAGTAGTCACTAACGACTCCGAGATGTAAAGCTGAAGTGGTGAGGCACACAAAAACACAGATCCAGCCTTTGTGTGTTTTACTTCCTCGCCCCTTCCAAGTTGTGAGTGTGAGAGGGCCGGCGTAATCAACTCCTGTGTGAGCGAATGCGCGTGTTGGAGTGACTCGTGCTAGAGGAAGCTGACCCATCAATTGTTGAGCCCGAACTCCCTTTTGCCGAGCACACACGACGCAATGTAAAATGTGAGATTTTACAGGGGCTCTTCCGCCGACGATCCAATGTGTTAGCCTTATTTGGGCTAATGTGAGCTGAGTGCCTCCGTGCAGTGTCCGCACGTGAGCCTGATCAATGATGAGAGTTGAGAATCGAGAGTGACGAGGTAGAATGGCAGGATGTCTTCCTTCATATGTGAGTGCTGATTGAGCAAGGCGACCTCCTACTCTGAGTACACCCTCTTGGTCAATGAATGCTGTTAGTCGACTGAAGGGGTGAGAGGAAGGAAGAGAAGAGCCTGACTGCAGTACTTGTAACTCGTGTTTGAAAAACACGGCTTGTGTAGCTCGTGTCCAAAAACCATTTGCTGCAGCTATCTCTTCTGCTGTGAGAGGAGGATTTCCTGCCGTTTCTAACCTCTTCCTCATTCTGGCCACTACTCTGACGCAAAACGAGGTGAGACGACACAATTTTGTGAGTGAGGAACAGCGATAAATGAGTTCCCAATGGTACTCTGGCGTCACAGTCGCCGCGAGCAGAGCTAACCCCGGCCTGGCTTCCATATTGTACAAATCCTCAGAATCAGTTGAGGCTTTCGGCCAAAATTCAATCGGTTTCACCATCCACGGTGGACCCGACCACCACAACTGATGAGAGGCCAATTGAGCTGTTGAGATACCTCGTGATGCACAATCTGCAGGATTGCTTGTGCCTGCGACATGACGCCAATGAGCAGTAGGTGTGAGTTCTTGTATCTGTGATACTCGGTTTCGGACATAGTCTTTCCACCGAGCAGGATGTGCTTTGATCCAGGTGAGAGTTACCGATGAGTCCGTCCACAGGTGAGTAGATGAGACCTTGACCTTGAGCGTGGCTTGAACGTATGCAACCAATTTTGCGAGTAACAGTGCCGCTGTCAGTTCAAGCCGTGGTATGGTGAGCTTCTTGAGTGGTGCCACGCGTGTTTTTGAGCAGATAAGTGAAGCCACCTTTCCTGTGGACATTGAGTCGACAGTGATGTAGATCACTGCTGCCATGGCTAATTGAGATGCATCAGAGAAACCATGCAATTCCACTGTTGAGTTGCTCCATGTGTTGAACCACCGAGGAATTGAGATTCCGGCCGGATAAGTGAGATTTTCTCTGATTGCAATTCTTCGTGTTGAGACCTGGGATGGCAGTGGACCATCCCAGTTGAGCTTGTGACGCCAAGGCTCTTACAAGAGTCTCCTGGCTCTTATCACAACTGATGAGACGAAACCAAGTGGATCAAAGGGTTGAGCCACCTCGGAAAGAACGAGGTGTTTGGTGAAAATTTCCTGAGTTGAGTTGAACCGTGATGAGAATGTGAACTTGTCTTCATGAGGAAGCCAAGTCAAGCCAAGAATTTTGTCTCGCAGTCGTCTGTTGAGATAACTGAGCTTGACGGTGATGATGAGATATTAGCAAGTACCTTGAGGTCCGACGAGTGTTACTTGGCGAGTGGAAAACCGCCCGCCATGCACAAGTCCTTGAGTTGTTGAGCTATTTCAATAAGTTGATGAGTTGAACCCGCCTGTTAATGCTGTTGTACCATGTGTCACGGTTGTTAATTTATACGGCACAGGGTTGAGTTGATCATCTTCCCATAAAATCCTTTGAAGATTCCAATCCTCATGATGAACGCGGATCTGACGATACATTTTTGTAATGTCAGAGGCAAAGATGTGTCTATGTGGCCGGATCCAAATGAGAACGTCCGAAATATTGAGCAACAAATTAGGTCCAGTGTGCATGATGTCATTCAGAGACTTTCGAGAAGATGTTGAGCTAGAACCATTGAATACCACCCTTAATTTGGTGGAAATGCTGTCTGGTCTCAGCACACCGTGGTGAGGCAGATAGTATTGAATTTCACTTGTAGATGATTTCGAAGCCTTCACCATGTGACCAAGTTGTTCGTATTCGACCATGAATTGTGAGTAGAGCTGACAGTATTCAGCATCCTTTGAGAATTTGCGTATAATGTGCTGCAGACACCGATGTGCGTTTGAGTCTGAATTTCCAGGTTTACAGGCAAAAATGTGAGAGAAAGCTGAATGATGTATCGGCCTGTAGTAACACACTGATGCGTGTTGCAAAACTGATCCTCGCATGCCTGCACCTCTGGTGTGAGTTGATCAACTGTGTCCTTTGGTGGCTCTTCGTGAATCCAAAATTTCGTTAGCACGTTCTGTAATTTCTGATCATCATGTTGCATGGCAGCATGAAGAACAGTGAGTGCGTCAGATTGACATGAGTTAGATGGTCCAATGATGAGCCACCCGAATATCGATAATTGTGCAACAGGCGCAGATGATGTGCCCTTGAGAATATTGGGTTTGATAACCAGTCCATAAATATCTGCTCCAACCATGATATCGATCGGTTGTGGTGTGAGAAAGTCAGGGTACGCCAGCTTCAGCTTCACTATGTGAGGCCATGTACGAGCTGGTGACTCAAAAGACGGCAAGTGAGTAGTAACCGTGTTGAGAATGTGAGCCAGTACCGTGACTTTCTCCCTGGAGTATGTAAACACAGTGTGAGTTGAACCGAGCCATGTGTCTGCGTCGAGTGCCTTTCACCGATCCCTGTGATCGAAATTGATGAGTGCTTGTGTGTGGTGTTGAGTTTATGGAAGAGTTCTTCCGTAATAATTGTCAATTCCGATCCAGGATCGACGTGAAGTCGTGCCTGGTGAGTCAATGCCGATGTGTAAATGTGTGAGTGCAGTTGCTAATAAGGTTGCGCATGTGTTTGTGAGTTGAATCGATGAGAGAACGACTGCGTCAACACCCTAGTGTGTTGACAACTGTGTATTGTGTGATTGAACGGTGTCGGAGCTTGCTGTCGCATAGTGCACATTTTATTGGTGAATGCCAACCTTTGCCAGGGCAAGATTCGCTGACGATGACCGCGTAGAGCTGGTTGATTGCGTTAGAGTGGCGTAACGATCATGTTACACGAGGAGACGATCCAAGAATACGACAGGCGCGAAATACACTGTCGATCAGGCCAATAAGCGGAAGTCACCAGGTTTGGTGGACGATTCACTGGTGAGCGAGGAGTTGATTGCGTAGGCTGTGACACCAGGAGCTTCTTACCAGAAGCTCACTTGACTCCGTCACCGACCTGAGCTCGCTTGCCTCTGTCTGCTATGATACTACGAGAGAGTGCACTAATTAATATGTGCAAACTCTACATCTTTGCAAATAGCCGATACACATTTGAGCACTGTTAATGCTAACATACAGAAAGAAGCAAAATAAAACTCCGCAGAGCTGTACGATACCCCAAGATGTAAATGTAGTACTGCGACGAGTCGATCAACGTGTAGCGGTTATACTGCAGAGCTAGGCTGGAGGGCTCCGCTGTGAGTGCTAGAGCTCGTTGAGCTGTCGGGTTGTCCTCCGACGAGGTTAGCTGGTGGTACTCGTTCGTTTGGTGATGGTGCCCGGTGCCGTTCCATCTGACACTTGCAATGAACATTTATCGTTAAGGGCCCATTGTTTGGTAGATTGCGCTTAGACATGGTGAGCAAGGATGATAGCGTGACACAGGAACGATACAAAAGAACGAAGATACTTCGCAAAGCGCTACTTTACCAAACTGCTTGGCTGACGAGTACCAGGATGAGTTGATGAGGTGAGACTACGAGGAATATCTGCAGAATCCCACGTCAAGATGAGTCAAGAGATGCGAGCGGAAGGTAGTTAAACCCTGGTTCTACCCTGTATGCTTGAGTCGAAGATCCGGCTCGAAGGACCAAATGTTTGAGAAATCCGTCTGATGGTGTTGTTTGACAGATCTTGAACCTGTGAATATATTGGAAAGATATGAGACTTCACTCACAACAGGGTGGAAATAAAACCAGACTAGTAGATGGAATTTGGAGAAAGTGGTTTATTCTACCTTCCACTTCTTACAAGAAAAATGTCAAATTTTTAGAAAATATTTGCATTAAAATAGATTTAGAAAAAATACAAAATTGATATAAAAAATAAATACACCAAAAAACTGAGAATTACAATTATAACCAAAAATGCCTGAATTGAATTTAATGTCGGAACTGAGAACCAGCACACAATTATACTAATTGTTTGCTGTGAGTATTGAGAGTGGTGCACGTACAGCAGTCAGTGCTGCGTAGCACACCACGCTAAGAGAAAATGAGTGCGTAGAACGTGGAAATTATTCACTGCAAGCTCTCAGCAGTTTTGTCGAAGAGAAGTTGCAGTGAATAGATGAGAGCACTTGCAATTGAATTGCTTGAGTGCTGTGAAAGGATGTGAGAACAGCTATCTACGCTGCAGAGCACTGAAGTGTGGGCTTGAGGATGCACAAATGATTAGACTGAATTCACAACACTTTCCCAGCAAGTTTAATTGGGGGAAAGTGCAGTGAATTGGTAAAATACACACAATTATATTAATCGAGCATGCTAATAATTGAGTGAAAACGTGGTGCAGCCCGCGCTGCAGAGCACGCCACAGTGTGAGACCTTTATGAGGATGTACCGATGTGTAGTTCACTCCTCACCGTCATTGAATTACGTTAAATTGTAACGGTGTACTCTTACCTGAGTTTTGAGTCCTGGTAAGCATGATGAGCGCGTCCTGAGCGAAAAGCCAACGAGAAAAGTCGAAGATGATGGTGCGCTGTTCCTCGATGTCGTCGCAAAAGTCACTGAATTTTCCATATGGCTGCGGAATATGAAATTAACGTTGAGCGCTGAAGTCAGTTGAGCGAGATAGCCGGTGAGCGAAACCGAAGTCAAGCGAGAGAGACATTCTCTCGCTCGACGCGGCGTGCCAACGAGGCACATCCTCGGCTTCGCGAAGCCCTGCCTCGGCTATTTTCGGCTCAACCGAACGACGTGTGCTTGAGCACAGCAACAGGTCGACGCACGGCGAATATCGATCGCCGTACGCCAGCTGATTATCCAACAATTATCATTGATTAATCTTTTTTTTTGTTCATCTCAATTTTTTTCCTATATTCGATTTATTATTTCATTTTCCCTTTTGACAAATGGTAAATTTGTCTTATTATTATTGATTTATTATATTCTTTTTTTTTTGTAGTTACTTGTTTTATTTATTGTGGACATTTGAGCGAATATTAGATCGGGACTAGTCCCGTTAATTGAATATAAAATTTAAAAAAAAAAAATGTCCATTCCCTTGGTTGGCCTCACGATAAACTTCCGAAGGGATCCGCCGCTCCTCCGGCGCATTCAGCGCAACGTTGAGGGATCGTTGGAGCCGACTCACGGCACGAGTCTATCCTGACCTTCCTGTCCCGTTGTTATTGGGCCTCGACTCTTTTTTCCTGTTAGGGATTGGAGTAGATCTAAGGAGGCGCAAGTGATTTTTCAGCGGTTAAACCACGGAATTCGACTTCGAGCCAGTACAGGATCTGGAGAACGCGAACATATTGATGCCAATTACGGACATGACAGAGGCAAAAACCGTCCGATTGGAGGAGTTTCTGTCAGGTTCCAAAATTAAAATCAGCTCCTGGGGTGACTAGTTTGGTCGTACACCGTATCGATATTGGTAATGCGCGACCCATCAAACAGCGATGGTACCCATTCACCCCGGTTATGAGGGAGGCTAGTGAACGAGGTTTCAAAAAAAGACGCGTATCCAATGCCTTACATGAGTCATATATTGGATTGCCTGAGGTCAGCTATATATATATATATATATATCTACTCTGAATCTGAGTCAGGCCTTCCATCAAATCCCGCTGTATCCGGAGTCTCGAGAGATCACGGCATTTACGTTCCCTCATAGGGGGCTGTTTCAGTTTAAGAGAATGCCGTATGGACTGACTACGGCACCAGCCACGTTTCAGCGTTTATTGGATCGGGTTATTAGTCCCGATATGCAGTTCGTGTTTGCCTATCTGGATGATATTATCAACGCTACCGACACTTTCGAGAAACACCTGGAGTGTCTGAAGCGGGTCTTCGAGAAAATCACAGCGGCAGGTTTATTGATCAACTCTGAGAAGTGCGAGTTCTGTCGGAAAGAGTTAAAATACCTAGTCTTTTTGATTAATCGTGAGGGGATGTTGGTAAATCCGGATAAAACATCGGCAATCCTTGAGATCCCAGTCCCGAGGACGGTTAAACAGGTCAGATAATTCCTGGGAGATACTACGTGGTATAGACGGTTTATTCCCGAGTACGCGAAGGTAGCTGAGCCGATTACCAAGCTCACCAGAAAGCGACAGGAATGGTTCTGGGGGGAGGAACAACAGAGGGCTCTCGACCACCTAAAGAAAGCTTTGACGGAGACACCAGTGTTTGCACGTTCCGATTATACCAAGAAATTCACACTCCAGACCAACGCAAGTCTGACTTAGTTTGGGAGCTGTTCTCACGCAAGAACCGGATGGGGCGGAACACCCGATTGCCTACGCGAGTCGTAGTTTGACGAGTGCGGAGCGTAATTACGATATTCGGGAGCTTGAGTGTCTGGCAATCCTATGGTCAGTAGAGAAATTTAAACCATATCTGAATGGGTATCGTTTTACTGTAATCACCAATCACGCGAGTTTGAAGTAGTTACTGTCCCAGATGGAACCGAAGGGGAGAGTAGCCCGATGGACATGGAAGCTAATGAATTCAGACTTCGACGTGTTACATCGGAAGAGCTCACAAAATCAACTGTCTGATGCTCTGTCCCGAATGTTCGAGTCTGCTTCTTCTGGGAACGACATGGTCTGGACACTTGTTGTCCCGCGACATCAGAGAGCTATCATTCTCTACGAGAACCATGACGTTCCGCAAGCGGGTCATCTGGGAATCGACAAGACCTTCAAGAGAATAGTAAATTTATATTATTGGCCGGGTTTGTACCGGGACGTCGCTAGATATGTCTAGCACTGTGGCATATGCCAGCGTACCAAATCACGGCAGGGACCCCTGATTTGCCTGATGGGCCGTCGGGTTATTCAGAAACCATGGACGGTAGTGGCAGCAGATATTAGAGGACCCTTCCCACCCAGTCGGTCAGAGTTTTCCTATATTTTAGTAATCCAGGCCCTGTTTTCCAGGTGAGGTGTCCCGGAGGTTCTCCTAACCGATAATGGGATGAAGTTCGTCAACCTAAACTTACGGGCGGTGGTGGCAGAGTATGGTATTTTCCACACCAATACTCCGCCGTACCACCCCCAGGCCAACCCCTTGGAGAAAGTGAACCGGGTTCTTAAGACCATGATTGTGGCTTTCCTGGAAAACGATCATCGGGAGTAGGATTTGCATTTGGCAGAGTTTCGCTTCGCATAGAACACCGCGTACCCCTCCTCACTAGATACTAGTCCCGCGTTCCTGAACTTCGGTCGGACGCCACGCTTCATCAATTCTTCAGGAGGATTCCCGGGGGAAGAGAGATTATTGCGACAGATCCTCATAGGTCGTCGACGCGAATGAACAATTTAAAACCCCTCAGAGATAAGGTTTCGCACGACCTGAAGGAGGCTTATCGTAGTCCCGTCACCTTCAAGGTGGGGGATGTAGTATATTGCGTCGACAATGCGTGTTGTTCTCGGCTTTGCAGAATATAGCCGCCAAGCTGGCTCCCAAATTTCAGAAGCCATATTACATTAACCGAGTTTTATCACCAAAAGTGTACGAACTTTAAGATCGTGAGGGGGGCGTTGTTCGAAAGGTTTCGATTGACGATCTAAAACCTTATCGGTCCCGTACTCTGCTTGATATTGCAGGTTGCGAGGATGGAGCCGATTCAGCAGCTGCGGCGGCGAACCCAGAGGTTGGACCGGGGGTGTGCTGGTCCCGTGCCGATGGAGCGAGAGGCGCAGTGGCACTGGACGCGGGAGTGCCGGGCCTTAGAAAACCTAGTGCGCCTGTGCCCAGTGCTCGGGACTCTTCCGACCCGTCTCCCGATGCCGGACGTATGGAGGGCGGTCATCGTGTTGCAGAGGGTCCGGGGTAGGTGGCGTCGGAGGAGCTCGTGGGGTCGGACCCACGTGGGTGGATCTGGGTGGATCTGGGTGGAGGAGGAAGGAAGGGAGTCGGAGATTCTCCCGAACCCGCGCCCCGTCTCTTGACGGAGGTGCCCATGGGGCGCAATGAGCGGAAGGTGTCTCGCCCTTGTCCCGTTGACGTGGGCCCGCGGAGGATCTCGCCGCCGATGTGGAAAGGTAGGCCACTTGATGGCAAGCTGCCAGGATACCCGGTCAGCGCAGTGGCGCTGTTATTCGTGTGGCCATCATGGAGTGACGATGCGGACGTGCCCTGCATGCGGCCCCATGTACACTTCCCCGGAGGGACTGCGTGACCGAGACCCGCGGAGGAAAGGGTAGATTGAGAATTGAGCAACGAGGGAGAGGGGGGGGGGCGAAAACCAAATAATAAAATAAAGGCAAATAGAACTCGAGTTGGACCCTTAGAGGTTGTATACGTCATTGTGTCTAAACCTTTGCCAGTTCCCTTGCATGCGTTTCCCGGTCCCAATGTTTATAGGTTCCGGGTGAAGAAGGATTGGACCGACCAATGTAGATACCTTTGTCTTTTGTTTTTTCCTGTGGTACGGCAACGGGACAAGTAAACGGAGAGGCCGGAGGGACGGTGCGAAGTACATCTATTTAGAGTATTATCGATTTTTCTACAGGCCCGCGCGAGCCTGTGAGATCGTAGGATGCAGGAGTTGGACGTGCGACCGTAATTCGGTTTGGGAAAGACCGGGGAGGAAGTGAGCTTTTCCGGCCGAGGGCGGCCGTGTCCTCCTCACACGGCGGCTTCCGAACGATCTCGCAGGACTATAGAGTACCTAAGATCGCAGGTGTTGTGCCGCGGAATATTCCACTCCGTATTTAGTATATTTGGGAATATTCAATAGTAAAGAAACATTGGAATTCGTTCAAGACAAGAAACGAAGTCCAATGCCCGATCGTATGAACGACCCCAAGAACGCCGAGGCAGCATGAGCGACTCGCTTGGCGTTCGACGATAGGCTAACGCTTAATTGCGATCTAAGGGATTTTCGTGAAGACAGTTAGCAACTGCTTTACGAAAAGACAGAATTAATTTCGACTTAACAGAGAACGGTTGGTTCCTCGTGAAATTCTCAGAACAACGCGTAATTGTACTTTCTTACTTTGACTTTTAAATAGACAACGGAAAGCTACCGTTGCCTATAATAAATACTTCCTTTTACATAAATTCGTGTTTTCATCGATAACTCGAGATCCATCTCCTTATCGGCAAACGATCCCAAAAAATAATAACTTTTTAATATTATACCGAATACCGAATAATCTAATTACCCGGTACCAGCATAACACAGGACTTTATTTTATTGATTGTTTTTTCTATATTTATTTCAATTTTTTAAAATTATTCGTACGATCGGGTGGATGGAGAGAAATAAAGAGAAAGAACGCACCACACGCACCAATTGTCAGCTTCTAGATTCAATAACTCTCTGTAAGGAAAGAGGATACAGACATCTTCCACCTCTTGCTGTCGGGATATAGCGCCGTCCCGCTCGACGTTCATCTACGACCAATATGCTACTATCTAACATCGACGATCTGATCTACAAGCAATAACCAATCTATCCAATGGGGTTCACCTTCCGGACTTGGCTATACTTTTCTATTATATGTCGATAATTTATGCGTTGTCCAGTTGAGGCGCTAGTCGCGACCATCTAGCGACACCGATTCCCCCAATTAACCGAGTTTGACTCGTTAGGAGGAGACCATACTTCACGGGCACGCGTTTCGGCAGGACTTCAGGGCTTTTTTCCAGTTATCGTCGAACCAGGAGGACGTAGCGTGGAATATATCTTTGTCCCGCTTGGTATTTTGTCTTATTGGAATCTTTGGGCGAGTCGTGGGTATCGTAATATCTCTGTGGCAATAGAGGATAATTAAACCGAGGAAGGAATATTGCGAGACGACTTGGAAATTATCTTGGATTGACATCGAACATCGCTGTTGCATCGTACCGGTGAGCTTTCTTTTTCTTTATGGTCTTTCACCATCAGTTTTATTTTTCGCCGACGTATAAGTGAAATAGAGCTTGGTCGTACCTGCGACTCTAGCACACCATGCACGGAGTATTATTCGTATCGGGACGGATCTTGTCTATTAGAGTGTAAAATCAAGATCGTTTGGCGGTTAGAGCCGGAAATCAGTCACTTCGTTTTTTTTTTTACTCTTCTGTATTCGTTTACTGTTAAACCGTGCACGTGTTAGTACGTTATCCCGTTGTGTGTTCGTGTCTGAGGGATTTAAACGTTATAGACCTAGTCGCGGATTTTCCAGAATAACTGACTTTCATTGATTTACATTATTTATAATAATTTATTTTCTTTTATTTATTTTATTATCCTAGACGTTATTTTATTGCTGTCGTAAGCTTACGCAGTTCGTGTTCGGCCGTCGTCCCGTATTTTGTACGTTGTGGCGAGGGATTTGCTTGGTTCGAAGCGTATCTCGCATTGTCAAATCGTCCGTTACCTTTATTATCTTTTATTTGACTAATGTAGGGATCGTTACGACTATATTGACGTGAGTTATTTTATTATTGGTTTCTATTTTACTTTATTTAATTGATACTTGGTAATTATTATTATTTCGGTTATAAGTGATTCTCGTTTTTGCCTTCATACAACTTTCAAGTTGGAAGATCGAAACAAGTAGAAGTTTCGCGTACGTGACCTTCCGGTGTCCCGTGATTATAGTTATTCTGTGTGTGTAGGATTGGTCTGGTATAGGCCGTATCGCAGGTTGAATTTCGAGGCAACTTGTTATTTGACTTTGTCTGATCTCGTTTTGTCAATTCCTGCGAATATTTTTAATTCGGGTTGAGTGTGGTTGTCAATCGAGCGGAGATACCGTATGAGAGTGTGAGAGCCAATGCGAGCGCCAGGATAATTTGTACTGCCGAGATAATTAAGTTTATAATTTGTTAAAAAGCCAGATTTAATTTACGGGATATTTCCTTTTACATTTTTTTTTTATTGTGATATTTTGCCAAACCAGTAATCACCTTAACTGAATAAACGATTTGACCTGGTAGCATTTGTGAATCTCGTATTTGAATTCTTGTCTGTTTTATTTATTGATTTATTTATGGATTTTACTTATTGATTTTATTTATGAATTTTATTTATTGATTTTAGTTATCGACTTTATTTATTAATTTTATTTATAGAATTTGTCGTTAACTTTATTTTTGGAATTTACTTTATTTATTACCACCTTGACAGTCCAAACCACCCACTCTACCTTGGACAGCTGTACTGGCCTGGGCTGAGTCTAGTCAACAAACTCGTTATTTTTCCTCCCGGCGCGTAAGCGTCTGGCGCCCAACTCCAAATGGGAAAAAATAAAGGGAGAAAATATAGCTCCGACCGGCTATAGGTAACGTGGTGCATTGGGGTGAAAATTTACGTTACAACGTATATATGCCAACTTTATTTCACAGTATCGTCCATCGTGTTATGACTGCATTGTGTAGATTTCTCCTCTTTCTTATTGTTCGAGAATTCAATCGATGGAGTGGACTGTAAAGTGTTACAAGCGAATTAAAAAGCAGTACACGTATGTAGTTTACAGTGGTATTGCTCCACCTGTCATAATGCCGTGGACGAAAATAAATACATAAACCAAGTGAAATATGGAAAATAATATATTAAAATGAGCACAGAAAAAGATAGAATGAAGTGAAGTGAGTTTGTTACCACACACGATTATACTAATCGGAGTAAGCGATGAGATGTACTGTCGCGATCGAGCCACGCGGGGAAACGGAAGCCGGGTGCACAACACAATGAGCCAATGTGTTGATGTACTGGTGGACCAACGTCAATATATCAATGCTGATATTGTAGTAGTGGGGACAACTAGCTCATAAAAAAACGCTACCTATCAACTAAAAGTGACATTCTAGTGTATCGTGTAAATGATTTATTTAGCTCACTACAGCCTGTCATTATTATGTCATCCTTCATCACTAAATAAGAGGATAATTGTGATATTTAGCAGTCGGAATCATATCGACAATAGATCAGAGTATCGATTGCGTCTTTAATAGGTAGCAGCACCCCTGGTTACGCGAGAACCCCAAATGAGTTCGCCTATCTATAGTAGACTCATAGACATAGGAGCGTTACGCAAACAAGCAGCTCTAACGACTCCCCCCAATCGTCTGTGAACTTCCCAGCAGCGAACACGTTCCGTGCATACCGAGTAAAAAAAAGTGCTCCAACTAGAAATCGGTTAATATTGGGTCTGGGAAAAAGTTCATGGCGTTTTTGTAGTAAAATTCAACTGGATTTCTTATAGTGTGAAAATGAATTTATTTAAATCATATATGCTGCATTGTTATCGACAATGTTTCGCCATTTTTCGGGTAGAACCATGATGCCATCGGTGAAGAACTTCTGTGGTTTCTGGTTCAAAAACTGAATCAAGTGGTTTTCACAGACTTTTTTTGAAAGCAGCTTAATTCCATTGAGAGAGTTCTGCAGGTGGTGCTATGTCTGGACTATATGGTGGATGCATCAAAACTTGCCAACCAAGCTCTCGCAATTTTTGACGGGTCATCAAAGAAGTGTGTGGTCGGGCGTTGTCATGATGGAAGACAACACCTTCCCTATTAATCAATTTGGGCCGTTTTCTTACGATTGCTTGGCGTAATCTCTCTAGTTGTCCACAGTAGACTTGAGAATCAATCGTCTGACCAACTGGAAGTAGCTCATGGTGGACGATTCCTTTCCAGTCCCACCACACATACAGCATCACCTTTTTCGCCGTAATCCTGGCTTCGCGAACGCTTGTGACGACTCACCATCCCTTTGTCCACGATCTTTGACGCTTCCGATTGTCGTACATGATCCATTTTTCATCACTGGTTATGACACGTTTCAGAAATAGCTCGATTTCATGGCGTTTCAACAGCGCATGGCAGATGTTAATTCGGTCTATCATGTTTTTCGCGCTCAACTCATGAGGAACCCATACATCGACCTTCCTTTTGTAGCCAGCTTTGTGTAAATAGTTCAAAACAGTTTTGTGGTCAATGCCTAGCTCCATACCAATATTGACACTGCTGATATGCTTATCTTGCTGGACTTTTTCAAGAATTTCATCAGCTTTTTCACTGATTGGACGACCAGAGCGTGACTCATCTTTCACATCAAAATTACCAGAACGAAAGCGAGCGAACCATTTCCGCGCAGCAGATTTTGATAAAGTACCTTCACCGTACACAGCACACATTTTTTCACAACCCTGCGCAGCGTTCTTCGTAATAATATTGCAAAATATAGCCCAATTTTTCATTACTTCTCTTCATTGTCAAACGCAAACAACTTTCCAACCACTGCACCAATTTCGATGTTTATACACTCAAAATAACGCTCGAAGTGTCACCTTTCCAACGAGCGTTTAGTGGTGTCGCTGCGATCTGTGTTTCCTGACTTGTTTGCGATTGATGCCATCTATCGGAAAAACGCCACGAACTTTTTCCCAGACCCAATATTTCGTCCATAAAGTACCCATCCTTAAAAATATAACGCGAATCGTGCGAACGCTACGTTTGGCAAGACATCAGGTATGATATTTTTATAACATTGTATTATTAAAAGTCGTATAAGCCGAAAGAATTTGTAAACCGCCGACACTCCTGTGTATCGTGCATACAGGACGCTTGGGCCCCGGGATGGGATATTTTTGATCCATTCTACATCTCTGAAGCGTGAAAGGCTCCGAAATATTTCCGTTCTGTACTGTTGAGGACGGATGGCCTCTTGAATTGGATATTTTTGGAAATATACCCCAGCAAAAGTGGAAAATCCGGCTTAGCAAGATCCCGCCACCATACGTATAGCACAAAAAGCGCTGTTAGCGGCACGCCGAGCGAAGTCCAGCCGCTATCTTCCTGACCATCATACTGTTCGAAAGCTCATCGCGTTGCAGCAGAAGTTTCCCCACAGCGTATTCAAGCTAAGTAACCTCTATGGTATGTCGTGTAAGACCGCGGTGAAATATTCCTGATCATTGGGTTACGATTTTTGCTATCAATGGACAGATATTTTGTGTGAGATTGAACATATTCCGAAACTTCAAATGTAAACTGATTTACTATGTCATTGGATCGAGGCTTATAAATATTTGAACACGCTTTGAAGTATAATAATAAATGTGTCATGTAATTGATAAATTTAGCATATTACGATTTCTGCTGTCAATGGACAGATATTTTGTATGATATTGGAGATATTTCGGTGCTGATAAAAGTGTAACAATTAATTTTGTCAATGAGCCGAGGCTTCTCAATATTTGAAACACTCTTGAAAGTGATTAATATGCTTTGGGAATGATTGGTGCTGTCACACGACAGGCATTTCAGGACGTGTGTATAGTTTCTGGTATCGGTGACTGTTATTTGAATGATTCGAATAATATTACACGGCGAATGTCTGCTCATAAGTAATGCCATCCACTCTCTCATGTGCCGCCCTTATTATATAATGTAAATGCACTAAAAGCTCAGATTTGAAATTTTTATTTTTCAATCGCTACTATAGCTCTCTGCTATTGTGAATCTAAAGGGAAAATGAATTAATTTCCAACAAATAAAATAACTGAATTATTACAAGATTCTGGATGAATTTCGTGGTGACTGTAGGTCGGCAGAGTGGAACGATGAGAACGATGAAAATGCACAAAACTTTGATAAGAGCACACTAATCACGGAAACTATCTAAACCGTGCAAGCGCTGAAGGCAAGATAGCTGCAATATACGAAGCAGCCGTTGTCTCGCCAAGCAGTCGAAGAGGGCGTGCGCGCAGCGACCTGTTGCTTGACACAGTGATGCCAGATGAAGGAATTTTTCCCTTATCTCGCTGCCCCCACCACGCTGCCCATGCTAGGCGCGTCAGAGAAGGCTTGCGCCGCTCGTAACAAATCTCGTCTCGATTGCGCTTTACGCTGTCTAGCCCCACCCAACTCACAACAGCCACTGCGCAGGTTTTTATTAAATGAGTTATGGAAGACTTTTTAATGAATATACTATATATAGTATATAAATATTATATAAATAAATAAATAATGAAATTAAAGAAATATATAAAACGCTCACTAATTTTGCAGCCGTCAACAAATGAATAGTGCATTACAATATCCAACACCAAATTGTAGTCCTTTACACGTGTTCAGTTTTCGCACCTACCAAGCACACACTCAACTCATGCACACGCTACACTCACGATCATCTGACGCCTCGCGTCATATGGTATAGCTCGCAGGTATGCTATATCGATTTATCGACCGCGCACTCAAGCACATTGTCTATCAGCTCACATCCTCGATCAAAGCTCACTCAAGCGGCCAACGCTGCTAGCGTGGCCCCAGCGGCAAGACCACGCACAAGGCTCACTTTCCATCGCTGGCGGCGAGTCACAACTCAAGCAAACTGTGACGCACGTCCGCCCTCTTGATACTCTGCCGCGTGATCGACGGATGTGGCCATTGTTCTCACTCGAGTCGTTCGCGCTATACGTTCACGCGTAAACTCACGTAGATATGCATTAGGTCCACTCACAATTTTTGTCTACTCAGTAGTGTAGCGTATTACATTGTTGGTCAAATCATCCGTGTTTCAACTCAGTGTCAGTGCGAATCACAGCAAACCAACAGGACTATCGCAACCTTCACATAAACGTCAACGGCGTGGTTCGTCGTTGGCAGCAAAGAGGCTATTCAGCCTCGCATCTCACGTTGGCTATAGCCCACTCATCAGCCTGCCGTGTGGCTTCAATAGAGCTCTACAACCAGACCACATCACCAGGATCATCCACACGGATCAACAAGTTAACTCAACGGCCTGAGATCCCAATCACCTTCAGTACATCATCACACAGGCCAGACTAATCAAATTATATACGTTCTGTATTCAACAGGTATTCCTTATGCAACCAATGTTAATTAATTGAATAAACCTTGAATTATTACTGTTACATACTGAGTGCATTCACTTAATTATACTTGTCGCCAGGATCCTTAGTCTTAATATTCGCACCTGTCATTCGACATGCTACGTGCAAATGCATCGACCTGCTATCAGTCGACAGATTAAAAATACTCAAATGATACATGTTCACTGCACAGAGCACTACATTCATTGCCATTTATTATGTGTTACTGAGGCTGACTAGGCGCTCATTCTGCGCACTTGTCAATTTCTCTTATACATAGTACTCTGTCGCATCAGATAGTTTTCATTCCAGAGTTCTCAATAATTTTATGTGAGCCATTACCAAATATTTCAAACTCACTCTCAATCATTTGCATACATTGTTTGGTTTTTGAGATAATTCTAACTTACTTTCACTCATTATCATACAACACGAAAAGTTCATTCCAATTTATTGAATAAAAAAAAATTGTAATGCTCTACGTGGAGGTCGCTGCATAAGGACCCACCCGTGGGGTCGTTGCTGTGTTTGTATAGCAAAGCAAATACAGACACAGGAAAGACCCTTCTCCATCCCTTCAACAATTAAACGGCTTATTTCTTCATTAAACTAAGAGCAACAAATAAAATATAATTTGGCAAGAAAAGTATTTTCTTTTCAAATAAATAATAAATAATGTTTTCAAATAAATAAATAAATAAATTTCTGTTTTTGTCTTAGGTTAATGGAATGCGTCATGAAAAGTTAATAAAAGCCAAGTTACAAATTTGGAAAAAAATAAATTGCTATATATAATCAACGGTATTATATTATATCTTTCTAAATTAATAAATAATAAATAAATATATTTCTCTTTTTTTGTGCCGTTACTATACTGGAAGCTCTTTCCCTGCAAAGCAGAATCTATAAAATGACAGGCTATAAAGCAGTTATGTGTTGATATGCGAAAATGCACATTATTAACGATATTAACGTCAGCACGGATAAGTGATATTAATAGTGCAACATCAAATGCCAGAGAAGCTGGGCAACGCAGTGGTAGCGTTCCAGACTGATAATCCGAAAATAGCAGATTTGAATCTCGAGCTAGTCAAGTCGAAAATTTTTTTTTTCTCGCGACGATATACTTTTGAAAAGAGAATTGTTGCGACAAAACGACAAAATCGAAAAATATCGTTATACGACGTACTAAGTATCCATGCCATTGATACTACAAGATTTATTTTCCCGATTCTTACTAAAAAAACGCTACAACGTCATGAATTTCTTACAAATACTAATGAAAAATACATAAAAAGATCGACAATTTCAATAATTAATGAAAACAAACATTTTATTCATGGATTAAAAGTACACAGAAATAATAGTACAGCTAATAATTGCATTAATTTATTTTGTAATTTGAACGTTTGAACAGCGCGCGGCGTAGTGTGTGACGTCACACGCTGCCTAACTATTGATTGGTCGGTGTGCCGGGTGCGCGCGCAGTGGGAGCTAAAGCAGACCCAATGGAGAGGGTACCCAAAAGGGAACAATTTTCTCTCATCTGGTATCACTGGCTTGGCATGCTGACCCAGTGGGAGTTTACTGCTCCCGTGAGGTGCTGCCGCTAAGCAGCAATAGCGAGCGGTTATCCACGCTAACCTGCATTGCGCAGTCCAGTAATGCGCAGTAGAATGCTGTAGCATTCTTAAACACTTATTCTCTTCCTCTTTGTCTGCCGATCAAACATCCACGTACGATTCGCCTTTAAACGGGTGCTCAGGAAGCAATCTTTTTGTTTGGAAAGCCTGGCGCATTGCGCAGTGCGAATACGCTGTATCGCTTATTATAGCGTGTCTAAACCATTTTCGCAAAGATTTCGGCATAAATGTGTACGATGGTGCGCCCTTCTCATCCTCCAGGTTGGAAAATTCATGACTCGTGATATCGCAAAGATGTATAGCCTTCTCGTGACCACGTGTATAGATACGTCTGGATTTTCACGCAAGTTAGCGTATGCTTGTTAGATATAATATTCTGGTCATCTCCTGACGCGTGATGCACACAACTAAGCAGCGCTGCCGCGCGTCGCTCACACCGGGAAGACCGGCCTATCCTTGTCATCTTGGAAATTAAAAACTGTCGTTATGACAAACGACGAATTTTAAAAAGGGCCAAGGCTATCATTGGGCTACAGGAGGTGGGATAAAGGACCATTACTAAATATAGTGATACCAGAACTACGGAGCAGGCAGAGAAGATGCTCCTATAAAACAGCAAGAAATTTAGCAGTCGAGGAATACTTTCATTTGAAGATCCCGCCGATGCAGAAGCCCAGCTACCAGGAAGGAAGACCGGATGAGCCATCGATAGCCTGCAGCCGCACTGGGATACACAGAACCGAGCTGTAAAGTCAGCCCCCACACAAGACGTCTAGCAGCTGAGCCTGTGCTGCGTACAGGTCAGACAGCCACACAGTCAAAACAACAATAAAGCGAACTTACACCGGTATCTGTGGGTAGACGATTCGGCTAGCTATCACTACAACGAAATCAAAGAGATATAGCAGTTCGAGCATTTAAAATCACTAACTAAATACATACCAGGCTATCGTAGGAATATATTGTAGAATAATATAGAATTAGAAGTAGCAGAAATAAGTTGCGGCAACCAGGGAGAAGATTTGGAGCAATATAAAATAATAATAGGCCCAGCCCTGGTAGGTAAAGGGTGTCCCAGCAAAAGCGCCGGATTTTTATTTGCCGCCATTTTGTTAATACGAGTTGTACGTCGATTTTTTTTACATTTGTCACGTACAGACCACGCGATTTAAGAATATGAAGAAGTATTCAAACAAACAACGTTTAATTATTGTAAAAACACATTACAAAAATGGTGAAAGTTTTGCGAAAACAGTTCGCCAATTACGTCAAGTTTTTGGTCGCAATAATGCACCAAATGAATCGACAGTGAGGCGTTTAATTACAAAATTTGAGACCAAATTTATGCTGATAGATCAGAAGATCATTGTTCGTCGTCGTCCTTGTCGGTCACTCGAAAATATCGCCACAGTAACGGAATCTGTGGCCGAGAATCCAGGAACTTGCGTTCGGCATCGTGGTCAACAATTAAACATTTCCAGTAGCACTATGCAACGAATTTTGGTAAAAGATCTGCATTTGCACGCGTAGTTGGTTCAATTGGTGCAAGAAATCAAGCCAAGGGACCATGCGTAGCGCCGTGAATTTGCTGATTGGGTGGTGGAACATCATCAAATTAATGCGGATTGTTGATTACGATGCCGAATGCAAGTTCCTGGATTCTCGGCCACAGATTCCGTTACTGTGGCTATATTTTCGAGTGACCGACAAGGACAACGACGAACAATGATCTTCTGATCCATCAGCGTAAATTTGGTCTCAAATTTTGTAATTAAACGCCTCACTGTCGATTCATTTGGCGCATTATTGCGACCAAAAACTTGACGTAATTGGCGAACTGTTTTCGAAAAACTTTCACCATTTTTGTAATGTGTTTTTACAATAATTAAACGTTGTTGGTTTGAATACTTCTCCATATTCTTAAATCGCGTGGTCTGTACGTGACAAATGTAAAAAAAAATCACCGTACAACTCGTATTAACAAAATGGCGGCAAATTTGAATCCGGCGCTCTTGCTGGGACACCCTTTACTACCAATGTGAATGCACTCCAAGTGCATCACACTGACGCCGGACTGCGGCGGCGGTCAGGTAGGCGAGCGGCGAGGCTGTCACGAGGACTGCAAACGGGAGCTTCAACCCCAATATAGGGTTTCGTGACATGGACAGAAGTCTCGATCAGTGGCAGGAAATCCCGGGATGCTAACGGCTAAATGAACGTACACCTGTAAATTATCGACAGATGAGATAAGATGAGAGAAGATATCGACAGATACAAAATTATACATTCTTACTGATGAACCTACTTAGAAGCAAAAAGACATCACACATTCAAATTCACTGCATACACGATTATATAGGCATGCAAGAGCTCGCGAATATCCCTTTGTAAGACGCGTGGAAGCCAAAAATACCAGAAAAGGGTAACCAAGTAGTAACAACGTGATTCTATATTTATTTTCTTGTATCAAGATAATTTTCTGTTTTTTTTAATTAAAATTTTTTCTGAATAAACCCTACTTTTACCTGTTATTGAGGTCTACATTCATTTCCTTCTTGCTCGAGCCCAAAATAGACCCCATCAGGGTAAGAAAATGTAATGTTAACGGAAATAGTTATTTGTATCAGGAGTACAAATTGAAAATGCGGGATTTTTTTCTATTTTTGAACGTTTATTCTGAAAAAATGGTAACAAATGAATTATTCAAAGTATTGTCCATCGCTAGCCACAACTTTTTCCCATCTTTCTGGCAATTTACGGATACCGTCGCGAAAAAATTTGGCCGGCTTGGCTGCTATCCAGTCATCGACCCATTTTTGGGCTTCTTCGTAAGAATGGAAGCGCTGGTCAGCTAGGCCATGTGTCATCGATCGGAAAAGGTGGTAATCGGAAGGAGCAATATCTGGACTATACGGCGGGTGGGGTAAGACTTCCCATTTCAGCGTTTGTAGGTATGTTTTGACCGGCGCTGCAACATGTGGCCGAGCGTTGTCATGTTGCAAAATTACTTTGTCGTGTCTTTGCTCGTATTGTGGCCGTTTTTCTTTGAGTGCGCGGCTCAAACGCATCAATTGAGTTCGGTATAGTGCTCCTGTGATGGTTTCGTTCGATTTCAATAGCTCATAATACACCACACCCAGCTGGTCCCACCAAATACAGAGCATGAGCTTGGCGCCGTGAATATTTGGTTTGGCCGTCGATGATGATGCATGGCCGGGGTAACCATATGATTTTTTGCGCTTCGGGTTATCGTAATGGATCCACTTTTCATCACCAGTGACAATGCGATGCAAAAAACCCTTCCGTTTTTGCCGTTCGAGCAGCAGTTCGCATGCAAAAAAACGGCGCTCGACGTCTCTCGGCTTCAGCTCATACGGCACCCAATGTCCTTGCTTTTGGATCATTCCGAGGGCTTTTATACGATGGGAAATGGCTTGTTGTGTCACTCCCAATGAATCTGCGAGCTCTTGTTGAGTTTGACACGAGTCTTCATTGAGTATTGCCTCCAATTCAGCATTCTCAAACTTTTTCACTTGGCCCGGCCGCTCTTTGTCCTCAACGTCAAAATCACCACTTCTAAACCGCACAAACCATCTCTCGCACGTTGAAACCGATGGAACATGACTCGGATAAGCCTCGGAGACCAATCGATGTGCTTCAGCAGCACTTTTCTTCAAATTAAAGAAGTAAATTAAAACTTCCCGCAAATGCTGTTTTGTTGGCACGAAACTCGACATATTGAGAGCTCAAAAAAACTATGAATTTGACACTGCGACAAATTGACACATACTGAAAATTAAAGCTATAAGACGTAGCTTTGACATGAACATAGTCACAGTACTGCCTGATGCGTATAGCGTTAGTAACGCCATCTGTTATCAAACCCGCATTTTCAATTTGTACCCCTGATATTACGGGCGTAATAGGGAATTTTGAACTCGTTAAAATTCCCTATTATTACGCCCTTGCCATACATCCTATTTTCTGTACCACCTGACGTCGGAAACGAGATTGAAGAAGTGAGATCAAAGAATGGCATGCGATAAATAGTAAATTGTGACGGGGCCCAGGGGCGGAGTTCCAGTGGGGTCTAGTGGCGAAGCCGTGGTGGAGTCAAGGGGGGGGGGGGCAAAGCCCCCCACAATGAAAAAACCCAAAAAAATAGAATGTTACGCTAGACAAAGGCAAATCAGTCTGAAGGTAGTTCCGCACTTTCTAGTCACAAGAAACTAAGGTTGGCTGCACTGCTGCCGAGCCGAGGTAGCAGAGGGAGCTGTATGTCCGCCTGTGTCTTTTCCGCATTTGCGTTGCCGTCGCGACTCTCTTTACCGCTGCGGTTTGCATGGGAATTGTATGTGAGACTGCGACTCGTTCTATTTTACCACACGAGAACCGGGAAATGCGCATGGAAACTGTAACTGCGCATGCGTCAACTCGATACGCCGAACGCAGCTGTTTTTGCGTGGTCAGGTTACGGACACGGGAAATCGAGTTTCCGACGCAGGTCGTACAGAAATACCGTTACAGTTTACAGCTCATATATATATATATATATTGTGACGTACTGATTGTCCTATAACGCACAATGCCCACAGCAAGGCATCACTACCACGCGGTATACACCCCAAGTAAGACCGACCTATACTCGGCAACTCATGACGCTCGGTACGCACACAACAAAGCACCGCTACCGAGCGTCACTCATACCATTGGGCCGGTACGTCGGAGACCAAGTCCCGTTACTCGTTTGAAAAGTACCAGTAGAAAATTAGAAACAGACGACCAATTTCAAAAAGACCAAGGCTACCAGTGGGCTACAAGAAGATGGGCTACAGGACCACCACCAGCTATAGTTATACCAAAAGCATGGGCCAGGCGGAGGGGAGACTGGTATAAAAAGACCAGAATTTCGGCACTCGGGGAACAGTTTTGTTCACAGGTCCCGCCAACGCAGAAGTCCAGGAAGGAAGAGCAGCCAACCCTCGCTAGATGCAGCCGCACTGATACCAAGAGAGCCCAGCTGTGGTACCGCACACACATTTTTGACGGGAAGCAGCTGAGTCGGTGCTGCGTTCGAGGCCAACGCACCGCAGACCCAAACATCAACAAAGCGGTCTATCTCTGTCTTTCTTTCTCACTCCGGTAGCCGAGGACAGCCTAATACACGGGCTAGGCTCTTGAGAACGAAAACTCAAATCTCCACTCATTAAAATACTGCATATAAATATCATTATGTTAAAGACCCATAAATAAGACTAGCGTAGGTAATTCAACAGGGATCGAAGGAGCTCCGGAAAAATATAAAAAGGCGATAACTGAACAGGGTACAGCCCTGGTATGTCAAGTGCTGCGCATGCACCCAGAGTGCATCCCACTGACGCCGAATCGCAGCAGCGGTCGGGTGAACGCGTAAGTCGGCTTTTAAAAAATACCAGCAGGGAACTCTATTCCCACTAACGGGCCTGCAGCGGGTATTGAACAACCCGGCGGTAGACTCGAGGCTAGTCAGGATATCGCAAGCAACGGCCGGCCAGTTACCGACGGTACGCACGCTAAACCTCTTACCTAGGGAACGCGACGAATCGATAAAATTTATCAAGCGATGTTTATTTTTTTTTCACAAACATTAGTTAACGAATATCTTCAGATTAGGAATTATATCATTCATCAACATCTCCGTTCACGTCATAGCGCATACTGTTAAATCGAATGTTACATCTCTATTCTCATAAATTCTCTAAATTCACCCGCGTACACGATTATAAATGCCCTCGAGTGCCCGGGAATAATTTATTGTAAGGCGCGTGGTAGCCATAATACTAAGAGAAAGGGTTAGATAATTGAATTTTCTATTTTATTTTTTATGTATCACAAAATTCTATCTCTGTTTTTCTTTGAATAAACCCCACTTTTACCTACTACAAAAGCCTAAAATTACTTTCCTCCCTGCTCGAGTCCGAACAAACCCTTTAAGGGTAATGTTAACGTTAAATAACGTTACAATATATAGCCCTCGTACCATTCAAGACCGTGAAAATATTTCGGAAAGAAATTATTCTGGCTTCTCGAATTCTGTGGTAATTCGGCAAAGTGAGACTCGGTGGTGCGACAATCCAATGAGCAGAGTACGGTCTATCCACTGCTACCGCGGCAATTTCTTTCGCAATAAATTCCAAGTCTTTGCCACGAATTCCCTGTATATCCACGATGATATCCATTTTCGCATCTAATCTGTGCAGATGCTCAACTTCGACCGATTAGTCATTCACAAAGACGCTTCGACGGCTCTTAACACGAGACAATTTTATTCCGACATAGGCACATTTTTTGCTTATCCGGTAAAATCCACCATTACCTGCCCAGAGGCATTGGTTTCGAGCACATTATTATATTCCGCGTAGACAAGACAATTTAACGTTAAAGCAAGCGCATCCTCAAATCGTACCTCTATTTTCACACCACCGAGGTTTATTAAATTCCAATGTAAGTTGCTGTTCGCCGAAAAATCGGGTATCAAATCAAAAGCAAACAGACAGTATCCATCGCGATAATTATCACAATCGATCGAATAACCATCATTCAAGAAATGTATTCCAGTTCTTGAAAACAACGTTTGAAAAGCATCCACATACAGACAATTTTTCGTGAAATCCGGTTGTATGGTTTAGAAGGTATTTGAGCACCATTTACATATTACAACGAGAGATAATTTATCTTGTAATTTTGGAACTTGAATGGATTCATACTGAAGTCACCGTTAAACGCTTTGTAAGATCGATAAAACCGATAATTATTAGTTTCGGCATTTGGCCTAGCACGATATTATCGAACGTCTCTCCATGAACACCAGAGTGTATTGAAGCAGCCTTTACCTCGACTCTCATAAGAGGATATTTTGCCGTAGATTTTGCCATAGTTCTAGCATGCAAGAGCAGCGCACCAAGAGCTGTTTTTGTTCTACGAACGAGAAGTGATACTTCGAGAATCTTTAAGCCGCATTAGCCATTCTTTGTATCGCCCAAAAGACAAAATGAATCTCCAGACCGCACCAACCGTAGTCGTATTTCGACACCGTTTAATAGGAACCGCTCCTGATTGAATATATCGCAATGCAGATGGCCGAGAAAGTCTACAGTTTTTCCGACAATTAAAAATTGTTTTCTTTTTACAAGACCCGCATTTCCCGATGTTATATGATCCATTTTTCCGGGGGTATCATCGTACCAGAGAACGCTCGTGAGATGTGAATTTTTGGAAGCTGGAACGTAATTTAAAAGTGTTTCTATGTAAGCTCGATAAGTGTAGGCATTATTTGGAGGTGAAACTAATTTTCGATTCAGGTATACGTCCATCTGATTAAACATAGAGTGCAAGATATTGTTTACAGTGCCGGTGGTTACTTTTGGCGCTGTAACCGTAGCAATTTCCGTAGAAGGAGATGTTATTTTAACTCTCAGACTACGCGAAGTATGCGTGTTTGAGAATGCTTGAGCATTCTGCTACGCGTTGCTGTACTGCGCACTGCAGGCTGGCGTGCGTAACTGCTTGCTGTTGCTACTTGTTAGCGGCAGCATCGCTCAGAAGCAGTTTAATTCGCACTAGGTCATCGTGCCAAGCACCAAGTCGCTGCGCACACGCGCTCTACGACTTCTTGACTAGACAATGGCTGCTTTGTATTATATATCATCCATAGTGGCGTAATCAATCGTGGGACCTTTTGAAATGTAGTGTCACAGTCAACGTTCCATGTTTAAATGGCATAGGATTTCCAAACTCGTCTCTTATATCGATATCGATAGTGTATAAATTGTTGCCCAACAAAGGTTATATCGCGGCGCCGAAAACGATTCAATTTTTATCGAATCGCTGTATACAAACATGCTGCCTGGTATAGCACCGGTGAGAGATGCAGGCCTCGACCCCGTGCATTCGCAATACGGTTCTATCGTTACAGACCTACAGGCCTAATCTGAGTAGTCTTGCGATAGCGGGCGATACGCGAAAGTCGTGGTATTATCCAAAGAGCGTCGCATATGCGCGCCACTTCGACCTGACCGCTCGTAAGCGATTTAAAGGGCAGATGACCGGCCACGTGAGGTAACTTATTTATAATCTCCAAAAGAGCGTCTATAGAGCAATATAAACCAAATGGAACTTGATCTCTATCTACGCGTCTCCGTGTTAAAAGATTAAAACCCTATAAAAAGAAAAAACCCTCAAAAGATACGAGCTTTCTTACAGTAGGAACATGCAAAAGAGTCATCGGATAAGCAATTTCCACAAGAGAAACAGACCATTCTCCGTGCAAACGTATCTGACGCGGTAGTTTTGTAATAAATTTCGTCGTCGTATTATCCGGAAAATACTGCATACTACTCTTCCTACGTAGTGCGGCAAAGAAAGAGATATCGTTGGCGCTCATATTTATCAGGGACGGTGATTCCGAGCGTTCTTCCTCTTGGTGCTCTTCTTTTGTTTCGTCCTCTCAGGCGACGGAAACACTCGTACTCGCGATAGTTTTGCCTTGTAGAAAATACTGTTGACAGTCTCATTATGCAGATCGTGCAAAATATACACGAATGGTTCTTGATTCTCTGATATTCGTTCAATCTTGAATAACTCGTTACTCCAACCACGCTCATAACTTTTCACGAACGCTGCTATAGCTGTACTGATATGCACCAAGTCACCGATACTGTATTCAGGCTTTTGAGTTTTTTTCGCGTTACGCTCGTAACGCCGAGCTAATTTTTCTCGGGCTACAGAGGCATTTTCTAGGGTCACCTCGCTCGGAGGAATACGCGGTCCGCTGTTCCTAGTGTTAATATAAGTGTATAAAATTTGTTGTAAAACATCGATGTAACGCTTATTTCGCGCATATGTAATGTAACGCCACATTCGCTCCTTTATCGTGCGATTAAAGCGTTCGGCAATCGAATCTTTTATATCGCTGTTACGAGCAGCCCGAAAATCTATATTCTTTTTGTTGAGAATTTGCTGAAATGGAGCATCGATAAATTCTTTCTCTCGATCAGTTTGCAATTGCTGCGTGTGACGGTTGTTACTGCATACGAGTATAGGTGTGACTCCGCGTACCACGTTTGCATTCGCTTTGTCACGCAAAGCCTCGACCCACGCGTATTTGCTCAACATATCGATAACAACAAGCAAATATGCGTACCCATGGTTGTACGTAGCTATCGAGCGAAGATCAGCTAAATCAGCCTCTAATACATAGTCTATATTACTCACGTTGTACGTACGACGGGGAAATTGCCGCCACACGAGACGAGGCATGTTATATGAATCCTGTGTCTCGAGCCATGGTAAAACGATTTTTTTCACCACTCTCCGATCCACCTGAGCTTAATTTTTGCTCGAGAATAGGATGCAGGATGAGCGGAGTCATAATAGATTTATTCAAGAATTTTCATAATTTTAACGGTGACAAGTTGAATGGATTCTTTTTCTTTTTCTTTACTAACTGTGCGGGGGACTGATAATCGCTGGGGTGTCGTTGGCTCTCCACTTGTGCGATATATTGCAATTGTTCGTCCTCTTTTTCGTCTTCCTCTTCCCCCTCGATGATGGTGTAGTCCGCCATGATCATTAAATCTCTGTTTGAGTATGCGGTCTCGGCCTCGTTGCTGCTTCTGTTGCTGCTGCTGCTATCACTACCGCGTGGTAAAATGGGACGCCGCTGCGGTGTCGACGATCATGGAGGTGTAGGCTCGTGTCGTAACTCGGGATTACCGATAAATTCACGTGGCATCTGCATCGTTCGCAGGAGTTTGGTAAAGTGAGATCGACCGACGGGTTTCTCGCGTTTTCTAAAGCGCATAGCATCATTAACAAGATCAACGATATTGGAATTTAAAATTCTTCTGCCGTCTACGGAAACAACACCGTTACGATCCCATGTTATTTTTTTACCGACTGCACTGCAATGCAAGTTGCGAAGCAACGATATGCTTTGGATAAAATTTTTTTTAGTACGGTATCGATAATAAGTGTGTCATTAAGCCGAAATTTTTATTCGTTCATTAAAACTTCATCGATTTCATTCTCGTACCTATCGAGTACTGCTATTTTTCGTTTTGACGGAATATTCGGTACTGTATTATCGTACTTGACCAAGTGAAGATAACGCTGTACAACGTGCTGGTACGCAGTCCATTTCTTTCTCTCGCTCTTATACGAGTGAGAGTTTAGAATTACCAGGTGTATGCATAAGTTTTTTCCGGTTTAACTAAGAGATGGCGCCAGCGAAAAGTACGCAGCGTATTAATTTGACACATACGTCATTTTGTTCGCCTGACATTAACCTACAAACACACACAAGTTGAGTTCGCCAAAAACTAGCGTCTTTGTTTTATCGTTCAGTGATCATGTCGAGTTTTGTGCCTGAAAAAGAACATTTGCGGCACGCATTGCTTTTCTTATTTAATCAAAAGAAAAAGGCTGCTGAAAGTCAACGTTTGCTGGTAGAAACATATGGTGAACACGCTCCATCGATTAGAACATGTGAGACATGGTTTCGACAATTTAAAAGTGGTGATTTCAATGTGAAAGACAGTGAGCGCTCTGGTAGACCACAAAAATCCGAAGACGAGCAATTGCAGGAGTTATTGGATGATGACCTAACTCAAACTCAACGGCAATTAGCAGAAGCATTACATGTGTCACAAGAAACAATCAGCAGACGTTTACGAATAATGGGGAAGATCAATAAACTCGGTAAAGACATGGCAAAGTGATTTTGTTACACGACAATGCGCCGTCTCACACAGCAAAAGCAGTGAAAGACACCTTTAAATCGCTTGGATGGGACATCCTTCCGCACCCGCCGTATTCGCCAGACCTGGCGCCATCTGACTATCACCTCTTCGCATCAATGGGGCACGCGCTCCCAGAGCAGCACTTCAGCAATTTCGAGGAAGTTGGAAAATGGCTCGACGAATGGTTTGCCGCAAAAGACAAGCAGTTTTTCTGGCATGGTATTCATAAGTTACCTGAAAGATGGGCGAAATGTGTAGAAGCCGATGGCCAATATTTTGAATAAAACAGAAATTAATTTCCCTTGAAAATTACGTGTTTTTTTTACCAAAAAACCGGAAAAAACTTATGCATACACCTGGTACACTCAACTCAAAGTCGAGTCGCGATAACGGTGTACAGGTAGTCTCTACGGAGGGCGACGGCTCTGTAGTTAGTAATAGTAGTAGTAGCAGTAAGCATCATCTTTCTGGCATATTCCATGACTCGTGTAGACCAAGCCTTGAAAAATCTGACAGTGCTCGACGATTATCTTCCCTTACGACTCCAAGTTCCCCGTTTGGGGGCTATTCGTCGAAGAATTGTCACGCGACTCCGAAGATGATTCTTTTACAGGTTGTTCCGACTCACGTTTCCCTGTAAAACGTTTAGAGCACACTCGCATATACACCGTACAAGCACTACAATATAATTATTTGCTTTTTATCGAGAAGTCCGTGCAACGCCATTATAAGCGCAGCACTGGTACATCGCGCATCGCATCGCGAACCTTTATTGCTTTTTGAGGCACGTAAACGTAATGGCATTGCTCATCGGGAAAAATACAGGTGTGAAATCGACAATTATCAGACGTCGATTGTTTCAAATCAAATAATAGATAGCCGTGGGGTGCAGCTGTTGCATCGAAATTTACATCCTGCAAAAATCCAGGATTCTCGGGACACACCCGGCATGCTAAGAGATGAAATTGTGCGTGACCTCGCGGATTTTTTAAGACAATGATATAATTAGCGCTTAAGGAGATATCGTGCAGCCCATGACCCTGATGGAAGCGATTTTGTGTAACGAAGATTACACAGAGATTTTTATGATGGCTATCCTTGGTGAAAAGATCGACCATGATATTGTTCGATGCCTCGCGCATAAGATCGTCAATGACCACAAATTTAGGCCTCGTATCATTCGAGTAGTCTGCTACTTGCGGTAAACCCTCGCTAAATTCAATTATACCACCGTACTCTGAATACCCGGACTGCCACTCTGAGTAATAAAACAGTATACGCTCGAACGGGACATCCGTCATTTCGCGCATGGGCGAGGGTTGCCCAAAAAGTTTCCGACCTCAACATTACGATAGCAGCACTCATCAACAAAAGCGGGGGAGTGTATTGAAATTTTAGCCTTTGGACGAGCAGTTGTTGTTTGACAATCGTTTGAGTGAGTCGATGTGAGTGTTTTTGTGAAAATGAAAAAAATAGAGTATTGAGCTGTCATCAAATATTGATTTTTTAAAGGCAATACGCCTATGCAAATCAAAGACGAGTTGGACGCTGTGTATGGGGACTGTGCACCATCATTGACCACTGTGAAATGGTGGGCAGCTGAATTTAAACGTGGCCGTACAAGCTTGGTTAAAGATGAATGTTCGAGGCGTCCAAAAACTGCAACCACTGACGACAAAATCGCTTAAATTCGCCAAATGGTGCTAGACAACCGTCGAATTAAAATTAGAGACATAGAAGAGGTAATGAATATGTCTAAAGAACATGTTTGTTATATATTGAATCAAGATTTCGGCATGAGAAAGCTGTCCGCGCGTTGGGTGCCCGTGAAACGTGTTCGAATGAACATTTCCAACGCTCTGTTGGCGCAGTTTAGGCGCAATTAATCAGAGTTTCGGCGCCGGCTAATTACTGTTGATGAAACTTGAATACACCAATACACTCCAGAATCAAAAATACAGTGAAAACAGTGGACTGCCAAGGGAGAATCGGCTCCAAAAAGGCAAAGGCTGTTCCTTAGGATGCGCAGTGCTCCTCGCGAAGCACTTGCTCTGCAGTAAAAGGCACAGAATATGATACCGTACCGAGAGAGAACTCGATTATAATTATTGTAACAATTTATATATAATTATAAAATAAGAGACACAGTAAGGCGATGTATTTGTTTTTAATTAATCAATATTTTATTCGAATCACTTTACACATTTACCGTCACAGGCAAAATCCCTGCAAATACGGTAATCTTCGCTCGGAGATTCCTCCACCGTTAAATTTATTTTTATCACTGTCTGATCGTCGAGAGGCAAAATCACTGTAATATTCATGTACTATTCTATCGTTTTTCATAACATTATCGCTAAAGATATTATTAAATCGCGACATGGTGAAGCCGCACGACATAACATATAGGAATACGATATAAAATTGTCCCCACACATCCGACGTATTACTCTGTAGCTGCTTGAGGCCGTACCGATAGAACTTGCAATTTCTTCGTAGCCGTGCGAGTTGTTGCGGTGTAATCGGTGATAGCCCGTAGCTATCAAATTACATTCTTTTACCATGATGGTTAACATACATAGCGATCCAATGCTTTCCAGGTCCGTCGTGGTTATCGGTGTCCACGACGAGTCCGGCCGGTAACGACCATACATAAGGAATTCAATCAGCTGGGTATACCCCAACGGTTGAAAGTGGTAAATACTGCAGTCTCTCGTAGATTTATCTAGTATTCATGCTGAACACATAGTTAAAGATTAAATGATGACCTATACGCTTTGATAGTCGTATATATGCAACATTTATTTCACAGCATCGTCGATCGCGTCACAACTACATGGTAAAGATCTCCTCTTTCTTATTCTCGTCCTCTTCGTCTGCTGACCAAACATGCATGTATGAGTCTCCTTTAACACGTTGACTGCCGTGTCACCCGTATTCGGGTGACAGCAAAAGTTTTCATCAGGCCACGTCACCCGTATTCGGGTGACAGCAAGAGTTCTCATCGGGCCGTTTCCCCCTTACTTCCGTGACTCCTTCCAAAGGATTTCCGAACATATTTAGATAAATATTTGACAAGAGATAATAATACTGTTGAATTTTTTTAAAAATCGTTCATTAACAAAATTATTTACAGTGCAAAATATTGAAGCACACTGACTTTTTCTTCTTTCCCTTACCCATCAAAAATTATGGGCAGAGATTTTAAATTGTACTACTCAGTACACGGCAAAGATTACAACTGCTCGTGCAGAGTAATAACGTGATAAGTGAGGATCGTAGCAGATATCAGGGTGAGAGTACCGAAAGAAATGTAAACAGACATGCGGTAGCAGAGCACGCATCTTACAAGGGCACGGGTGGCCTGACGGGGATTTTGTTGTAAACACGCGTGGCAGTCAACGTGTTAAACGGGTGCTCACGAAACCAATTTCTTATTAGGAAAGCATGGCGTATTGCACAATGCGAAGAAGTTGTATCGTTTATAATAGCGTGTCTGAAGCATTTTTGCAAAGATTTCGGCATAAATGTGTACGATGGAGCACCGTCCTCATCCTCCAGGTTGGAAATTTTACGACTCGTGAAATTGCAAAGAAGTATAGTCTTCTTGTGACCACGTGTATAGAGACGTCTTGAGTTTCGCGAGATTTCACGCAAATTAGCGTATGCTTGTTTACAGCTCACATCGCCGTCATACCATTCAAGAGCGTGAAAATATTTCGAGAGAAAATTATTCTGGCTTCTCGAATGCTGCGGTAATTCGGCAAAGTGACACGGTGGTGCGACGATCTAATGAGCAGAGTACGGTCTATCCACTGCTACCGCGGCAATTTCTTTCGGAATAAATTCTGAGTCTTTACCACGCATTTCCTGTATATCCACGACGATATCCATTTTCACGTCTAATCTGTACAGATGCTCAAGTTCGACTGATTAGTTAGTCACAACGACGCTTCTACGTCTCTTAACACGAAACAATTTTATTCCGAAATCAGCACATTTTTCGCTTATCCGGTAAAATCCACCATTACCTGCCGAGGGGGATCGATTTCAAGGACATTATCATATTCCGCGTAGACTACACAATTGACCGGTGAAGGAAGCGCATCCTCAAATCGTACCTCTATTCTCACACTACCATGCTTTATTATATTCTAATGTGAATTGCTGTTCGCCGAAAGATCGGGTGTCAAATCAAAAGCAAACAGACAGTATCCGTCGCGGAAATTATCTCGATCGATCGAATTACCATAGTTCAAGAAATGTATTCCAGTTTCCGAAAACAACGTTTGAAAAGAATCCACATACAAATCATTTTCCGTGAAATCAGGTTGTAACGGTTTCGAAGGTATTTGAGCACCATTTACATATTAACGAGAGATAACTTATCTTGTAACTTTGGCAATTGAATGAATTCGTACCGATGTCGCTCTCCATGAACACCGGAGTGTATTGAAACGACCTTTACCTCGACTCTCGTAAGAGGATATGTAACCGTAGATTTGTCCAGAGTTCTAGCATGCGAGACCAGCACACCAGGAGCTAGTTTTGTTCTACGAACGAGAAGCGATGCCTCGAGAATCTCTAAGCCGCATTGACCATTCTTTGTATTTCCCACAAGACAAAATGAATCTATGGACCGCACCAGCCGTGGTCGCATCTCGACACTGTTTAATAGGAACTGCTCCTGACAAAATATATCGCAATGCAGATGGCCGAACAAGTGTACAGTTTTTCCGACACGTAAAAACTGTTTTCTCTTTACAAAACCCGCATTTCCCGATATTATATCATCCATTTTTTCAGGGGTATCATCTTAGGAGAGAACGCTCGTGAGATGCGAATTTTTGGCAGCTGGACCGTAATTCAAAAGTGTTTCTATGTACGCTCGATAAGCGTAGGCATTATTTGGAGGTGAAACTAGCTTTTGATTAAGGTATACATCTACCTGATTAAACATAGAATGGAAGAGATTGTTTACAGAGCCAGTACTTATTTTCGGCGCTGCATCTGCGGCAATTTCCGTAGAAGGAGATGTTGTTTTCACTGTCAGACTGAGAATAGTATGCGCGAGGTCGATATACTCATCACCCTGTCCAGAAATAACAAACTCAATACATGAATCATCTATTAGCGAAGAAATTGGCTTATAATACACCCAATTGGAGCCTCCGATAGTAGTTTGCGTCGGTGGGAGTGAAAATAATTTGAGTTCCGATTTAAGACACTCGCGAAAGTGCGCATGTAGAAAAGCCATCTTGTTTCAGCTATCCAAAAATATATGCGACCGTTCGTTGACGAGTCTCCTTCTTCTTCTTCTTCTTCTTCTTCTTTTTCTTTGTTACTTTTCTCTATAGTACACTTTTCTTTTTACGAGAGATACGTCGTGGTTTACGTTCGTTCGATGAATGAGGAGTTTGCGAAATTTTGCGCTTTTTATAACCAGACCCCTGCATAAGAGTGTCAATTTTTTCAGATCAGGCTTTGCGTTTGAGATTACTGCCTGATTTTCGTACTCTCTTGCGAATAGCATCTTTCAGAGCTATATTTCTATCAAGGATATCTTTGGCTACGTTTACACTAGCACGTATCGCCTCAATTCCAACTGCTTTAGCACCCTTCTTGAAAATTGGTAACACTCGACGAAACAAGCCCCCGAGAAAGCTGCCGATACCGTGTCCTCCTTGATTAGGCGTTTCGATATAAACATATCTAATACGCCATACCCGCGACGGCCCTATCCCTGCTGCACAGTGCCAATATCATCCATATCGACGTAATCAATCGTGGGACCTTTTGAAATGTAGTGTCACAGTCAACGTTCCCTATTCGAATGGTATAAGATTTCCAGACTCATCTTGTTGGATAATCAGCTGGCGCACGGCGATCGATATTCGTTTTTCGTGCTCACCAGGATTTAAAATCAGATTCGCTTAACTACACCAGGAAGGAATTCTCAAAATTTTGGTCCTCGGAGCCGGATATTCGACTCTCGCACAGGGTAGAACCAGGGTTTAACTACCTTCCGCTCGTATCCTTATCGGCTCATCACGGAACAGGATTCTGCGAAGCTCACCGCAGTATCCTCATCGGCTCATCGACTCTCGTCAGGCAGTGTAGTAAAGTACAGCTTTTCGAAGCATCTTCGTTGTTGTCTCTCTTTTTCTTTTTCTCTTTGCGGAAGGGCCAGGAATGTCTGAACACAACTCTTCAGACACCCGGGTGGCGCTTGGTGATCCTGATGAGAAGAAGACATTGCTGGTTCCTGATGCCGGCGCAGCTGCGAGGAAGACCAGATCACCATCTCGCTTGGCAACCGAGTTGGTGTTGAAAGTCCAGTCGCAGCAGCGTCGCATCACTCAACTTTACCAAATCTTCACCACAATTGACGACGGCTCAGATTCCTTCTCCATGGCTTCGCTCGATACCATGGTCGAGGAGATCACGGAGCTCCATGGCGACTTCCGCAAGGAACATGAGCTGTTGGAGTCTTCGTGGCCTCCGGCTTACATGGACCACGAGTATTTTGCAGAAAATACTTAAAATGCCGAGGCGAAGCTCGCACTCGACAGCAAGATAGCCGCACGGGAAGCAATGGAGAGGTTGGCTCAACTGCGCTTGCCTGCATTACCGGCCGCGTCGCCGCAGTCCCGCCCAAAGCTGCCAGTCATAAAGCTGCCGGCCTTCAAGGGTGACTATACCGGATGGCCAGTGTTCCGTGACATGATCACGTCGCTGGTCATCCGGTATAGTCACTCTTGAAGGCCGGCAGCTTTATATCTGGCAGCTTTGGGCGGGTCTGCGGCAAAACTCATCTCGGAGTTCGCACTCACCTACGAATCGTTTAATCTGGCTTGGGAGACGCTTACGTCTCGCTTCGAGAACAAGCAGCTGCTAGTGCAGGAGCATTTGGATCAACTCTTCTCGCTCAAGGCTAGCTCCGAGGATGCAAGATCGCACGCATCTCTCATCACGTCCGTCTCCGAGGCCAACAAGGTTCTTTCTCTGTTGCCAACAAAGGAAGAACTTTGGGATTGCGTGTTAGTGAGGCAGCTGATTGGGCAGTTCGACCAAGTCACACGCGAAGCCTGGGAGACGACGTTGGGCCGCTCATCCGGCTTCCCGACCTTTGCTGCGATCGAGGAGTTTACTGTGACCAAGGTCAGAGCCCTGGAGATGGCGAAGGCTACTCCAAAACCTGATCTCAGCTCTCACCGACCGTCATCAGTGAACCCTCCTCCGTCAGAGGCCGGGACCCGCAGTGCATCGGCACACCATGCTGGTAGCACAGTCCGTGGCGCTCCGTCGTCAAACACCACAGCGTCCGTGTATCCCTGTGATTGCTGTCGGACTCTAGGGCATTTAATCGTAATGTGTCCGGAGTTCCGTCAGCGCACAGTGGCTGCGCGGCGCAAAATGGCGGAGAAGTCACGGCTGTGTTATAACTGTTTGGGACGGCATAACGCGACGTCATGCCGTTCCACCCGTACGTGTTGACGCAGTCGTCCTCTCATCGGTACAGCTCACACGGAAATGCTCAACCTTATTAGCAACCGCACTCGCACACATTCATACATCAGCATTAACTCACCAGGCAAGACCACTCGTCGACCCTGGATCGGAATTGACATTTATTACGAAAGAACTCTTCCGTAAACTCAACACTACACGCAAGCACTTATCAAATTCGATCACAGGGATCGGTGGACGGCACTCAACGTAGACACATGGTTCGGTTCAACTCACAATTTACTTTATGTACACCAAGGAGAAGATCACGGTTCTGGCTCACATTCTTAACACCATTACAACACATCTGCCATGAGTCGAGTCGCCAGCACGAACATGGCCTCACATAGTGAAGCTGAAGCTGGCGGATCTGGACTTTCTCACACCACGATCGATCGACATTATGATTGGAGTGGATATCTATGGACAGGTTATTGAATCTAACATTCTCAAGGGCACACCATCATCGCATATGGCACAATCATCGATATTTGGATGACACATCGTTGGACCAGTCAACTCATGCCAATTTGACGCACTCACTGTTTATCATGCTGCCATCCAGCACGATCATCATGAATTACAGGACGTGCTTACAAAATCATCATTATCGCAACACGCATCAGCGTGATTCGACAGGTCGATACATCGTTCGGCTGCCGCTTTCATCTTCACCTGCAAATCTGGGAAGCTCATACTCAAAAGCACATCGGTGTCTGCAGCACACTATTAAGAAAATCTCAAAAAATGCTGAATAGGATCAGCTCTACTCACAATTCATAGACGAATACGGAAAACTTGGACATAGGGTGAAGGCTTCAAAATCTTCTTCGAGTGAAATACAATATTATCTGCCTCACCACGGTGTTCTCAGACCAGACAGCATCACCACCAAATTACGGGTGGTATTTAATGGTTCTAGCTCAACATCTTCTGGAAAGTCTTTTAGTGACATCATGCACACTGGACCTAACTTATTACTCAATATTTCGGACGTACTCATTTGGATCCGTCACCACAGACACATATTTACCACTAACGTTACAAAAATGTATCGACAAATTTGGATACATCAAGAAGAATAGAATCTTCAAAGAATTTAAGGAAGGATGTGTTTTGTCAAAATCGCGGCTTATTTTACGAAACCCACGAATTTAACATAGATGCACGTTTCGGTGTATATTTTCCGTGCTGTGGTCAAGGAGAATAAATCCTCCCTTTACCACACCCAACGAAAAAATACCGAAGACGCAAGCCCGTTTTTGAGTCTAACCTCACGGAAAATTACTCGGGATAGGGTTGGAGTGCGTTTTGTTCTTTGTTGGGAATAATCACTTCACGAATAATGGGATGGGACTTGTATGACAATTTCACGCGGAGCAAGATTTCACTTTAATTGGTAGAAGAAAATTGTACTTACGGTTGTTTGTTGCTGTGGTTCTTGCTGTTGAACGTTGGTTGGACGTAGACTGGTGTAGTCGGACAAACTCAAAATCGAACGTATGCGTTGGGGCGTATTAATAATTATTTATTGAAATAAAACTACATGAGTAGTCGAATGTTGCACGTTCAATATTCCCGATTTCGCACGCGTTAATAATTATAAGTACTGTACTCGTACTCTGTACTACTTGAAACTATACTTTGTGAGACTGAACCGCAGTGAAAAACTATTGAACAGTACTACTTTACTCCCTGGCAAACAGTACTACTTGCTGCCTGGGAAACTGTGGCCCCTTTACTCCCCGTGAAACTGTGTTACTTGACTCCCCGTGAAAAAGTCTTACTTGAGTCCCTGGCAAACAGTATAGTACTAATTGCTGTGGCCTTTTATAGGGCTCTTGAACGTCGAAAAATCTTGTCGTCAAACGCGTTGAAAGAAGAGAAGGGATAAAACCCTATTCTGATTATAAGAATTTCCCCGTGGTCTATCTCAACCATACACGTATTCATTCCCTTTACCCCGCAGAGTAGCTTCGAGACATGCAGAGCCATAGATCTATGCAAGTGCATCGGTATGGCGCGCTCTGATTTGTCGCGCGATGTGATACACAGAAGACCACGCGATTAGGTGAGGGAACGCGCTCGAGGCGTTTTTCCCCTGAAAATAAGGCGATTTTTACCAACCCGCTTCTTGGCCGACTCTCGATAGAGTTTCTTAGTCTAGATGATATCCTTATGTTCGCTTTTATGTAGATGTGTCTATGATAATGGCTCAGAATTTCAGCGTTTGTACGGAACTTAATTAAATCCTTCACATCAAACCACTAGAAATAATTTTGTTAGACAATTATTCTCGTGTTATAGAAACGAGAGAGAGAGAGAGAGGAGGTATTTTACTTGAGAGCGACTCGCCTGACTCGGTTACTCGTATATTTCGTCGGTACGCAAGCCAGCTAGATCGCTGTTCAGACCTCGCGCAAAGGCGTTTATCGTTGCGTGGAGAGTTGGCCAGCCTCGCTTTCCTGCAGGAGAAGCTTCATTGCAACTCAATTCAGTCTCATCGTTTTGTCTATTTTTCGCTAATTTACTGTAAATTAATCCTAATATTTCCTTTATCCTTTCTACCAGGTGTATGCATAAGTTTTTTCCGGTTTTTTCGTAAAAAAAAACACGTAATTTTCAAGGGAAATTAATTTTTGTTTTATTCAAAATATTGGCCATCGGCTTCTACACATTTCACCCATCTTTCAGGTAACTTATGAATACCATGCCAAAAAAATTGCTTGTCTTTTGCGGCAAACCATTCGTCGAGCCATTTTCCAACTTCCTCGAAATTGCTGAAGTGCTGCTCTGGGAGCGCGTGCCCCATTGATGCGAAGAGGTGATAGTCAGATGGCGCCAGGTCTGGCGAATACGGCGGGTGCGGAAGGATGTCCCATCCAAGCGATTTCAAGGTGTCTTTCACTGCTTTTGCTGTGTGAGACGGCGCATTGTCGTGTAACAAAATCACTTTGCCATGTCTTCTGGCCCATTCCGGTCGTCTTTCGATTAATGCGTGGTTTAAATTAATAATTTGTTGGCGATAGCGTTGTGTATTAACGGTTTCGCCGGGCTTCAAGAGTTCATAATACACAATACCGCTCTAGTCCCACCAGACACAGAGCATGGTCTTCTTGCCGAAGCGATTTGGCCTTGGTGTTGAAGGACCGGCTTCGCCAGGTGAAAGCCACGATTTTTTCCGCTTCGGGTTTTCAAAATAAATCCATTTTTCGTCACCCGTCACAATTCGATGCAAAAATGATTTCCTTTCGTGGCGTTGAAGCAGCACTTCACAAGTGACTTTGCGATTTTCTATTTGACGTTCATTCAAATCGTGTGGGACCCATTTACCGAGCTTATTGATCTTCCCCATTACTCGTAAACGTCTGCTGATTGTTTCTTGTGACACATGTAATGCTTCTGCTAATTGCCGTTGAGTTTGAGTTGGGTCATCATCCAATAACTCCTGCAATTGCTCGTCTTCGCATTTTTGTGGTCTACCAGAGCGCTCACTGTCTTTCACATTGAAATCACAACTTTTAAATTGTCGAAACCATGTCTCACATGTTCTAATCGATGGAGCGTGTTCACCATATATTTCTACCAGCAAACGTTGACTTTCAGCAGCCTTTTTCTTTTGATTAAATAAGAAAAGCAATGCGTGCCGCAAATGTTCTTTTTCAGGCACAAAACTCGACATGATCACTGAACGATAAAACAAAGACGCTAGTTTTTGGCGGACTCAACTTGTGTGTGTTTGTAGGTGAATGTCAGACGAACAAAATGACGTATGTGTCAAATTAATACGCTGCGTACTTTTCGCTGGCGCCATCTCTTAGTTAAACCGGAAAAAACTTATGCATACACCTGGTATGTACGCATAACATAATCTATATAAAGGGTGTCCCAACAGGAACGCCGGATTTAATTTTAAAGAAAAAACACATTTATTTTTTAATTAACTAAACACTTTTATTTCAACATAAAGAAAAACAGTTCCGATTAACCGTGAAATACAACATCAGGCAAATGGCCACCATGAAACCTCTGGCACAGGGTTATTCTTTTGTTAAAATTTTGAATAACGTTTTCGCATAAATGTGGCTGTATTTCACCAATAACGCGCCGTATTTCCTCTTTGAGATGTTCAACTGTTTCAGGCTTATTCGCATACACCTTTTCCTTCACATAGCCCCAAAGAAAAAAGTCCATCGGTGTTAGATCGCACGATCTTGGTGGCCAATGTTGATCGCCAAATCGAGAAATGACACGGCCTGGAAACTTAGTCTGAAGTAACACCATTGTTTCACGTGCTGTGCGGCAGGTCGCACCGTCTTGTTGGAAAAACATGTCCTCCATATCAATTACATCCAATTCGGGCCACAAAACCTCCGTTAACATTTCGCGATACCGCACTCCATTAACAGTTAGCGCATTTCCAGCCGCATTTTCAAAGAAATACGGCCCAATTACTCCACCAGCCCAAAATGCACACCAAACAGTTACTCGCGGTGGATGCATTGGTTGTTTGAGAATCACGCGAGGATTTTCAGCACCCCAAATCAGACAGTTTTGTTTATTTACGTATCCGTCGAGTTGAAAATGTGCCTCATCTGAAAAAATGATTTTCTTCGAAAAATCCGCATTAATTTGATGATGTTCCACCACCCAATCAGCAAATTCACGGCGCTGCGCATGGTCCCTTGGCTTGATTTCTTGCACCAATTGAACTTTGTACGCGTGCAAATGCAGATCTTTTACCAAAATTCGTTGCATAGTGCTACTGGAAATGTTCAATTGTTGACCACGATGCCGAATGCAAGGCGTTTAATTACAAAATTTGAGACCAAATTTACGCTGATGGATCAGAAGATCATTGTTCGTCGTCGTCCTTGTCGGTCACTCGAAAATATAGCCACAGTAACGAAATCTGTGGCCGAGAATCCAGGAACTTGCATTTGGCATCGTGGTCTACAATCTGCATTAATTTGATGATGTTCCAACACCCAATCAGCAAATTCACGGCGCTGCACATGGTCCCTTGGCTTGATTTCTTGCACCAATTGAACCTTGTACGCGTGCAAATGCAGATCTTTTACCAAAATTCGTTGCATAGTGCTACTGAAATTGTTTAATTGTTGACCACGATGCCGAATAGAAGTTCCTGGATTCTTGGCCACAGATTCCGTTACTGTGGCTATATTTTCGAGTGACCGACAAGGACGACGACGAACAATGATCTTCTGATCCATCAGCGTGAATTTGGTCTTAAATTTTGTAATTAAACGCCTCACTGTCGATTCATTTGGCGCATCATTACGACCAAAAACTTGACGTAATTGGCGAACTGTTTTCGCAAAACTTGCACCATTTTTGTAATGTGTTTTTACAATAATTAAACGTTGTTTATTTGAATCCTTCTCCATATTCTTAAATCGCGTGGTCTGTACGTGACAAATGTAAAAAAAAATCACCGTACAACTCGTATTAACAAAATGGCGGCAAAATAAAATCCGGCGCTCTTGCTGGGACACCCTTTTTATATGATGGTATTTTTACTATAGATTCCAATATTTTACGAGAGACTTATTAATATAATCTCAAGACGAAAAGGAAATTAATCCTGATACACTGATCTTTCTTCTATTACCCGATTACAACTGGTAAGGTCATCAATTCAATGTGGATTGTACTCATTTTCGAGTGACAGCCCTGGGTAGTTTCTATATGGAAGCATAAATGTTCTCTTTGCTGCTGACATTATTGTGTCGCGGAATATTCCTCTTCACGTATTCTCAGGACTATTCCTTAGCTGACCCATTTAGAGATGAAATTCTAAAAGATAGCTGTCATACAAGACAGGATGCGAGCTAGACGCCGACGCAGCATGAGGCGACTGGCTAGGCGATCTACGATTGGCTAAAGCTGAAGCTGCCAACTAAGGGTTTTTAGCAACCGCAGTTGCTAACTGCTTTACTGAAATCAGTATTAATTTAGACTCAACAGAGAACGATTGGTTCCTCGTGAAATACTCGAAGCAACGTATTATTGTACTTCTTAGTTTGACAATTAAATAGACAACGGAAAGTTACCGTTGCCTATAATAAATACTTTCTTTTATATAAATTCGCGATTTCATCTTTTACTCGAGATTCATCTCCGTATCGGCAAACGATCCTAAAAAATGATAACTTTTAATATTATACCAAATACCGAATAATCCAATTACGCGGTACCGGCATAACATTTGGTGGCAGCGGTGGGATCTGTCGAAGTTAAGTGATACGTAATTTATTCGGACATAAAGTGTTTTGGACAACGTTAAGAATACTCTGAAGAGACGACTACGACTCGTGCAAAGGACGCCAGTGTAGCTCGTAAAACCCGACGAATCTATCGGGAAGACGCGAAGTGAACGTCGGTGCGGGGTGACTTATCGGTCAACCGTTTAAAGTCCCGATTTACGGTATCACGTCAAGTCGAGGAGAACCGCACAAAGTGTGCAACCGAGTACGCGAAGCAGCTACTCGAGAAGAAGCCGTCGTGCAACCATTGGCGACGCACTAAGGACGAACCCAGGAACCAGCGAAGAAGCAGGCCAACAGCGTCAAGAAAGACGTCAAAGACCATCAACAGAAAGGAGCTGCAGGACACCAAGTCGACAGCACCCGAAAACATCGCCATGGAGAGGACCATCTACCAGATCATACTTCTGTAAGTGGCGGTTACGTTATACTAATACATTGCCGATATAAACCAAAGCCAGTTAGGACAGATATTTAAAAATTCCAAAAATATATATATATTCCACTAGAGATATTTCTGTCGAGATTTTGTGGGTATATTTTAGAGTTTTGTTCGCCGCGAAATTAGCAACATGCCGATATTTAGGGGAGCGAAACCGAAACGTAGGGGCAATTCGTTAGAAACTACGATGCCCGGAGCAGAGCCAGACCCCGCAGCGGGTCTAGCTGCAGCGGTGGGGGACATCGTATACGAAGCGCGCAGGGCGCTATCAGAGCTCCCGCAGCCAGGTCGAATCTCCGCCGACAGGCAAGCGGCCCTCGCGGGCCACCTGACAACCGAGTTCGGCGTAAACCCACTAAGGGGTGCGTCGTTTCGGGATAATAGTAGCGTCGGTAGCGACGATGTGTTTAATAGAGCAACTGGAGAAATAACTCCAGAACACTTCTCCAACGATAGGATCGAGCGGGAAATCGAAAATTTGCGAACGTTAGATCGGGTAGGTTTCCAGGCAGCTACCGGTACGACGAATCGGGCATCACTGCCGGAACGAGTCAGGCTACGATGCGAAGCGGTCGAAAGAAGTCACTGTGAGTACGAGCGGGCTCAGCGAGAGCTCGAGCAGGAGCTCAGGCTCCAAGGCCGCGACTCGCCGTCGGCACGGCGAAACCTCGCGGACACGCTCAACGAGGTAGGTGCGCACGAGTTCGAACTCATCCGGTCCCTACGAGAGCAAAACGCCGAACTATTGCGGAGACTGAAAAATACAGGGCTGGAGGAACGCCCGCTACCACGTCCGCGGTCAAGGCAAACTCGATTTGAGGAATCAGATTATCCCCCTGTGGATCCCGTATTCCAAAGGGAACAACAGAGGGAGCCAGAAACTTCGAGTAGGACGCTCGATCTTAGTCTAGTGCTAAAAAACATCAAGCGTTTCGACGGTAGCAACGCTGACGAACTAGACGCCGTCTTACGATCATGCGAGACCGTTTTCAAGCGAGTAGCGCCCCCGGATCAGGACATCCTGTTAGAACTAGTGCTCAGCAGCAAGCTCGAAGGGAGTGCGTCCAGAGAAATAGCATAAAGTCATCCTCTCGGTAGCACAGTTGAAAACCGAGCTGGAGGCTCTGTACGGGAAGCGGAAGTCGTTGCCTGCGTTACAAGTAGAATTCAACTCCCTCCGGCGGGGCCAGGGAGAGGATATCGCGGTATACGCCGCAAGGACCGAGCGTATCACCGTCGATATAATAGAAAAACTCTGCGAGGAAGCCACCACGATGTTGGAAATGCGCATCATCGAAAAGATAACACGGAAGAGCGCACAGGCCAACTTCGACAATGGACTGCATGGGCAGGTCCAGATCCTGGTGAGATCGCGCAATTATGCCACCCTCCACGAGTCCGTTAAGGGAGCCATCGAGATCACAAATATGTTGCAGCCAAAGGTGGGGGCAGGTGGAGCATCAAGCCACCCCAGAATATCCCATGGCGCACAATCCCGGCAGGGAGAAAACTGCTACACCTGCGGAAAATCTAGACATATGACTCGAGACTGCACCCGAAAGTCGGGAAGAGTAAGCTTGCCAATGCTCAGTGAAAACAAGTCAATCCACAACGTGGAAATAACGTGCAATTACTGCCAGAAGAAAGGCCACATGTGGAAGGACTGCAGGGAAAGGCTGTCGCAAAACAAGAGCGAGCAAGCTCCGACGTCACAGCAACCCCAACAACGGAGAGATGCAGGGGGCAAGACGGAAAAAACCACGGTAACAGCAGGTACTGGTCGAGCGAGTACGGACACCCGCCCGCTGGGAACAATGAGGCTGAACACTCTAACGGCCCAGCAAAGACCTGCACCCCAGCTAAAGAAAACGACTCTACAACTACTACAGGTAACGTTGCCGACGTCAAGTGTCACTGCGAGCGACTTCGATATCGTTGCATCGTTGGCCGTGACCAGAGTACTCACCCTTAAGGCAGACACCGGAGCGCAATGCAGCATTATCAAAGAAGACCGTCTCAAACCAGAGACCATGGTAAAAGACTGCACAGTCGAACTGCAAGGGGTGGCGGGCGAAAAATTTACTCCGCTGGGAATCGCAAAGATTGTGCTCGAGACACCGGCTCTAAATGTAGAGCATTGGTTTTACATTGTTCCGAACACCGTGCCACTAAGAGTCAATGGACTGCTCGGAATGGACTTCATTAAACGTCATAAGGCAGATATTTTGCACGGCGAAATGTTTAAATTGTACGGACACTGCATGCCGCTCTTAGATGGATCAGTCAAGGTGACCCTGCCGCCACGCAGCGAGACCGTCGCGTATGCAGCGACCAAGAGTAAATTTATCGGACTGCTCTCAGAAATGAAACTCGGAAACGGAGTAATAATGGGAGCCTGCATCACGCCGCCGCACGGTAGTAGCTGAGCAGTAAGTTTGATAAACACCACAGAGAAGGCTGTTAAGGTACAACGCCCCGTGGTAGAACTCGAGCCGCTAGAGATAACGGCAGTGGGTTACGGTCCTGAGGCTGCGACGCCCGAAGTATGCACCGTCAGCGCGGAGCGAGGGGCCGACCGCCTAGCGCGACTAGCTCAAGAGCTCGACTCGAAAAATCTCAATAAAGAGGAGCGCGAAGCGCTCGATGAGATTACAAGGGAGTACGAAGATGTATTCCATTTGCCAGGGGACAAGCTGCCATGCACGCCCATAGTGGAGCACGTGATTTCCCTTGAGGAAGGGGTGCAGCCCATTAAGGTGCACCTATATAGGCTGCCAGAAACCCACAAAAAGGAAGTGGAAAGGCAGACCAGCGAAATGCTCACAGAAAACATAGTACAGCCCAGCAGAAGTCAGTGGAACGCGCCACTGTTGGTTGTGGCGAAGAAACCAGACGCCGCTAGAGTAAGGAAAATGAGAGTAGTGGTGGATTTTCGAAAGTTAAACGAAGCCACCATCGGGGATTCATACCCACTGCCCAACACCACAGAGACACTGGACCAGCTGGGACGAGCCCGATATTATACGACCCTGGACCTCGCCTCGGGATTTCACCAAATTCCGATGGCGCAGCAAGATAAGGAGAAAACTGCATTACCCACTCCGCAGGGTCATTTCGAATATATCCGCATGCCATTTGGACTTAAGAATGCGCTGCCGACCTTCCAGAGGCTGATGAACTCCGCGTTGGCAGGACTGCAGAGAGTAAAATGCTATGTGTATCTCAACGACATCGTGATACAAGGAAAAACCTTCAAGGAACATAACGACAGGCTGCGGGAGGTGCTACAGCGGCTGAGAGAGGCAAAATTAGCCGTGCAACCTAGCAAGTGCCAATTCCTGCGAAAGGAAACGCAGTACCTCGGCCACATTATTTCCGAAGAGGGAGTGCGTGCGGATCCCCAGTAACTAGGAGCGGTTACGGAATTCCCGGTGCCGAGAGACGTAAAAGGAGTTCAATCCTTCCTCGGACTAGCCGGTTATTACCGGAAATTCATTAAAGATTTCTCGAAAACCGCTAAGCCACTCACAGAATTAACCCAGAAAGGGGTTAAATTCGAGTGGACAGCAGTAAGGGATGCCGCATTCGAACAACTGAAGACGGCGCTTACCATGGCACCAATATTGCAGTATCTGGACTTCGAAAAGCCGTTCGTCGTGACAACAGACGCATCAGATCGGGCGCTCGGCGCGATACTTTCGCAAGGCAAGATCGGGGACGATTTGCCCATATGCTATGCAAGCCGCACCATGACTAAAGCCGAGCTGAATTATACGACTACTGAAAAGGAACTACTCACGATAGTATGGGCCCTAGCTCAATTTCGGCCATATATTTATGGTACCCGGTTCACGGTAGTTACGGACCCCCAACCGCTCACCTGGCTGTTCGGAGTAAAGGACCCAGGCTCGAGACTAATGCGTTGGAAAAAAAATTGGCGGAACATGAGTTTAATGTAGAATACAAGGCAGGTAAGCGCAATACAAATGCAGATGCGCTCAGCCGTATATTCCTCACTACGAGGGCCCAAGCGAGAGCTAAAAGCGAAGCCCGTGAGTCGAAAGAGGACAGCATGACGGGGCAAGTAGGCACAACGAAGGACCGCACAAAGCGGAGAGCCGAAGATACCCCTTACAGCCGTGGTAGCTCGTCGAAGCGAAAAATCGAACTCGCCCACAAGAAATAAAAGGACAGCATGCGCCCGGATACGGACAGCCGCACATAGCGGAGAGCCGAGAATACAGCGGGCCGGCCCAACAACGCAGCAGAGAGAGAAGCCGCGATGGCCAATGCGCCAGAAGAAGATAGAGAGATCCGCCGCGTGGATGCAGGTTGCTATACTGATCCCCACAGCCCCGCCGAGAAGCCGTGCAGTCGGGAAAGGGCAGACCACGCAAGCTACATACGCAAGCCACTGGTAAGACTGCGAGCACCGCTGACAATGACGGAGCGGTCCCAGCACAGCATGGCGGACCCGCGAAGCGCGGAAGGCCGCGAAAAGCAAACGTTGCAAGGCCGCTCGAGACAGAGAGCGACCCAACGGCGGAGCTACCGGTAGGCACACCGAGCGAAGAAACTGCGGACAGAGCACCGCAAAGGCCCGCTGAGGAAGCGAGGCACGGCGGGGCCCGTAGCCCACGAACTTCCTGCAGCGCGGACGAAGACAGCGTTATAAAAAAGTATAGCGACTGCCGCAGTGGCGTAGCCACTCCTTCTGCCGATGACCACCTGAAATTAATTAAAGAATACCACGACACCCCCATAGGAGGGCACCAGGGTATACGGCGTACGTTGCATCGGATCCGGACCAAGTACGACTGGCCCGGCCTGAGGAGGAATTTGGAAAATTACATAACATCCTGCGAATCCTGCCGAAAGAATAATATCAGGAAAAAGGAACGAGTGCCAATGGTGGTAACGGACACCCCATCGAGGTCATTTGAAAAGGTCGCGGTTGACATCGTAGGACCGCTACCGGAAAGCGCTTCTGGGAAAACATACATACTTACATTCCAGGACACACTTACCAAATACAGTGCAGCGATCCCTCTGCCGAACCAAGAGGCTTCGACAGTAGCAAGGGCGCTCGTTGAAGAATTAATTTGCCGGCACGGAACACCGGAAATAATACTGTCGGACTAGGACACCAATTTCCTCAGTGCAACCTTCAAGGAAATGTGTCGACTGCTGAGAATAAAGAAAATCCAGATAACGGCCTACCATCCAGAATCGAATGGCGCCTTGGAAAGGTCGCACCGTACTCTCGCGGAATACCTGAAAAATTACATACGAGAGGATCAAGGAGCATGGGACGAGTGACTGCCGTACGCAATGTTTACGTACGACACCACTCCGCATACGGGGGCCGGACTATCACCCCACGTGTTGGTGTACGGACGCGAGACTGAGTTGCCGACCGCCGTGAAACAGGAGCCCCGTGGCACCTTTGCTTATGATGATTACGTCCAAGAACTACGAGAGAGACTACGCGCCGCATGGACTGCAGCGCGCGTCAACCTAGAAGGCGCGAAAAAACAGTCAAAGAAAGCTTATGACCACAATGCGCAGGAATAGGAGTACCGCGTCGGCAAACGAGTACTCCTCCGAGATGAGACGGTGCGCAGGGCGCGGTCAGCCAAGCTGACCCCGAAGTGGACGGGACCTCACGAAATAGTAGAGAAGAGGCCCCCCTGTCAATTACGTCGTCCGAAAGGGACGAAAAACTCAGGCGGTGCATGCAAACCGTCTGAAGCTCTTTATTGAGTACTAATAGCTCAGGAAATTCGAATACTTATAGCTAGTTAAAACTAAATATTAGCTAGAAAATAAATGTGGGAAGGAGCCCCTCAGGACGCAGGGTAGGGAGCTCCAATAAAGTAGAAGAGGTCTTAGGAGATCTAATTTTATCAACAGGCATTCAGGGATAAATATACATATAGAAAAAATATATTGAACGAAACAATTGAAAAGAAATTGCACTTTCATTACGCAATCCAGAGGGGACGGAATAAAGTGACCGTGCCAGAAAAGCACCACGAAAAATGTATAGCATATTAATACTAACACAGGATAGTGTTCAGCGTAGAGTATAAAAAGAATATATAGAGTAAATTGATGAAATTAAGCCTCTAGGAGCATACTTAATTTTGTAAAAAATAAGCCAACGTGCACACTCTATTCGGTTGATATACACATGTTAATAGGTCATTCGATTTCTGCAAATGACAGTGAAATATGCCGGAATATTTCAATATTTCAAGATAATATTAATATTGTAACGTGGCAGAATATTCAGGCTGCGTCCTCCTCGCTCGACAACTACCAGCGTGATCTCACAGGGCTGTGGGAGGTCATTTTTTATCCGCTATTTGATCATTTATTTATATATTTTTTTGTTTTTTTTTTTTTTTTTATATATATATAATACGATACGGAGCACCGCGTCTGCTGATGGCTGGCTTCTGGATGCGATTTGTTACACCGACCGGCTCTTTCCATCTTTATCCATTGGGAAATATCATTGTCCCGCTGGATGTTTATCGATTAAGGATACGACGCTATCTGTGGTCGATCAGCACCTACTAGCAACGATCCATCAGTCGTTTGGGGTTCACCGGCCGGGCAGAGTTATACATCCCAAAAATCGATTGTTAATTTTATGCGTTGTCCAGTTGAGGCGCTCCAGTGACACCGATTCCCCCAATTGACCGAGTTCAGACCGATAAGTGGGGATCATAGTTCACGGGCATGCGTGCCGGCAAGACCTCAGGACTTTTTTCCGGTGATCGTCGAGTAAGGAGGACGTAGTTCTCTGTCTCCTCTTTAGTGGTCCCGTACAACCGTTGGCAACATTTGGGAATATCACTATCGAACGATCCGTCTACCCAAAATTTGTATTCGATCCTCTCTATTATCTGGACCCGGGGATTCAGGCCGCAAAGACACTTGAGATTTCCCGGAAGTCGAGGAACAGCACATCAGCGTCGTCCCGGTGAGCTCTCTTCCCTTCTGCGGTCTTTCGCTAATATTTTATTATTCTATCATTTGATTTGTTTATTCGAAATTTATTCAAGCTTGGTCACCCCTGCAACTCTGGTACACTGCGCGCAGAGTGTGAATTTGTATCGGGAACTGCGGCGCCCGTAGCGTGTAACCTTGAGATCGTGTAAGTAGTAGAAGCCCGGGAAAAGTCATTAAATTCATTAATTGTTTTTTTAATTAAATCGTGCGCGAGTTAGGCCGTTATCCCGAGGTGTGTTGGTTTGTGTGGGATTGGAACGGGATAGACCGCGTCACGGATTTTATCGAATTAGGGGTTTTAGATGTACATGATTTTGTTTGAGGTTTCTTTCGTTTGGATTTAGAAGGTCGTGCGCGAGTTCGTACGCCGTCCCGTTGTAAATTGGATGTGGAAGGTACTTGCACGTTACAGACCGCGTCGCGGATCATTCAAATTAATCGGCGTTTCTCTGTCTGATTTATTTATTTATTTATTTATTTATTTATTTATTTATTATTTTTGGACTTTGTGTTAACGTTATCCTAGAATCGCGGAGAGCATAATCGGCCGTCGTCCCGTATTTTAGACGTGGATTCGAGGGAGTCGTACGGTCCGAGGCGTATCTCGCGTAGTTTGATTATCTATTACGTTTTATTATATTTTATCCAACAAAATGATTATTGCTTGATATTATTATTCTGACATTAATTATTTTATTATTATTATTTTTGGTTTGTTATTATATAATTATTAGTCGTTATTGATTCGTGATTTTATATTTTATGAACCGCGGAGAGTCTCTGTGGATCGGCTTTTACACGGCATATAAATTTCGAAATTGTAATAGCAAGCCGTGGGTAGCTTAGCGTACGTAACCTCCCGACATCCCGTTATTTTGGTTTTGTGGAATGTGTGAGGGATTAGCTCGGGATAGGCCGTGTCGCGAACCAAGAGCAAAGACTACCGAGTATTAAAATTTGTCCAGGAATATTATTCGAAATTAGAAGCAAGCGAGATAGGCTATACAACATATACAGTGTATGGGAGTGAGAGAGAGAGAACGGGATAACTGCTACCGCCGAATTAAAGATTAAAATTAGGATATCTAACTAGATTTGGAAAATTGTTAAAAAGGAGAGACTACTTTTACGGGACATTTTATTTGAATTCTAAATTGATGTTTATTGGAAATAATATCTGTTCGCCAGAAATAAAGAAGTTTGTAAGTCCCGTATCTGCTGTTGTTGTTTAAATTATTTACCGTTATTATTTTATTTATTTACTTATTATTTATTTAGCTGACGTCATTAATGGTTCTCGTTTGGTGTATTTATTGACCATAAGTTATTATGGGATTTCGTTCATTAATTCTAATGACTTATTTTAATTAATTGATTTTATTCGTAGTTTATTTTGACTAATTGGTGCCTTGACAGTCCGAACCATCCACTCTGCCTCGAACAGCTGTAGCTGGCCTGGATTGAGGCTGGTCATCCAACTCTGTATTTTTCCTTTCGGCGCGAAAGCGCCTGGCGTCCATCTCGAAAGAGAAAATAAAAAGGAAGAAAAAAATAACTTGGACCAGTCATAGGTAACGTGGTACGTTGAGGCACAAATTTACGTTACAATATTTATGAAAAAAGCGTCAATACTTATGCGACTGACTGACCTAAAGGCCTACAGCGAAAATGGACACAGATAATGGCGAGAAATTCGCGAAAAAGGGTTGTCCAACTAACCCATCCCCTCATCGTCCTAATGCAACAGCAAGGGTGATGGCTATACATCGCGCCAACCCTAGAAAAATTGTGTGAAAAATCCCACTCGGCTTGAAATGTTAAATAATACGGGAATACTGGCTTTGGTAGGCGTATGTATATTAACCGCCCGAGATTTCAGCATCAAAACCATCGGGCGAACATCGCAGATCATCCGGGCAAACTACCTTCCGCCGTTCAATTTGAAATTAACGGAGATTGAAGCTCAGGCAACCCCCTACGCAGACCGAGAGGACAATTCCACTAAAGAGCGTGCTGCGTGACCCAGAAGAGCTTCAAAAGCTCGCAGCTCGAGCCGACAAAATCATGGACAACCTCAATACTGCCGGAGACGGGATGCAATACATCCACAATCTGAGTTTCTACTCCTTGGGTGCTATAGCGCCGATAGCCTTGGTTGGCTACGCTCTGCTTAAATGTTACAGGTACAAAAGAAACGAAACACCACCGAGCACTAGAGAAGCAATAACCGCGGCAGCCGCCGAGGTAACTATCAACCTCGAGCCTCTCGGACGACAACAGCCAGAGGAACGACTGCGAACCGAGCTGGCCAGGTTATGCAATTGTCCCCCCAATCGAGAACGACTTGCTTGACTTGAACGACACTGACAAACGAAAATGAAACATTTTACGTACTATTACACATATATTATATATTATATATTGAGCCGTAAAATTGTATTAAAATTGTAAGGTACGGGAAACCAACTGAAGAAAAAAATTTTTGAAAATTTTTCCTTTTAAGGGGGGAGGGATGTTGTGTCGCGGAATATTCCTCTTCACGTATTCTCAGGAATATTCCTTAGCTGACACAGTTAGAGATAAAATTCTGAAAGATAGCTGTCATACAAGACAGGATGCGAGGTAGACGCCGACGCAGCATGAGGCGACTCGCTAGGCGATCTACGATTGGCTAAAGCTAAAGCTGCCAACTAAGGGTTTTTAGCAAACGCAGTTGCTAACTGCTTCACTGAAATCAGTATTAATTTAGACTCAACAGAGAACGATTGGTTCCTCGTGAAATACTCGAAGCAACGTATTATTGTACCTCTTAGTTTGACAATTAAATAGACAACGGAAAGTTACCGTTGCCTATAATAAATACTTCCTTTTATATAAATTCGCGAATTCATCTTTTACTCGAGATTCATCTCCGTATCGGCAAAAGATCCCAAAAAATAATAACTTTTTATTATTATACCGAATACCGAATAATCCAATTCCCCGGTACCGGCATAACACATCCTCTCACCCCTTCAGTAGACTACAAGCATTCATGGGCCAGGAGGGTGTACTCAGAGTAGGTCGTCTTTGTCAATCAACACTCACATATGAAGGAAGACATCCTGCCATTCTACCTCGTCACTCTCGACTCTCATCTCTCATTATTGATCATGCTTATCTGCGGACTCTTCACGGAGGCACTCAGCTCACATAAGCTCAAATACGGCTAACTCATTGGATCGTCGATGGAAGAGCTCCTGTGAAAACTCATATTTTACATTGCGTTGTGTGTTCTCGGCAGAGAAGAATTCGGGCTCAACAATTGATGGGTCAGCTCCCTCTGTCACGAGTCACACCAACGCGCGCATTTACTCACACAGGAGTCGACTACGCCAGCCCTCTCACACTCAAAACTTGGAAGGGACGAGGAAACAATACACACAAAGGCTGGATCTGCATCTTTGTGTGTCACGCCACTTCAGCTCTTCATTTCGAGGTAGTCGGTGACTACTCAGCTGATGGCTTTCTCTCAATGTTTAGGCGCTACTCATCTCGACGCGACATTCCTCATATCCTGTACTCTGACTGTGGTACCAACTTCGTTGGCGCTCACAAAGCCATACGTCAGTTGTTAAGGAAGATCTCTCAAGAGCATCACATCATCGCATCTTCACTCGCAAATCACCAAACTGCTTCGAAGTTTAATCCCCCTGCTGCTCCACGCATGGGTCGCAAATGGGAAGCCGCAGTAAAGTCTGCGAAATTTCATCTGCGACGAACCGTGAGCGATACAGCACTCACATTTGAAGAGCTCACCACAATGCTGGCTCAAATCGAAGCCATACTCAACTCACGGCCTCTGGAACCACTCAGCGGTGAAGCACTCATAACTGTCCCAGAGCCAACTCTAGAGGATTTAGCGATCTCACGACTCTCAAGATGGCAATTGCTGCAGCGAAGGTGCAACAATCGGCGTCAATGGTCTGCTCATTATTTACAACGGCATTAGTCAATCTCAACGTGGCATCATCCTAACAACATCATCAAAATCGGCTTGTTGGTTCTGCTCACGGATGAGCGCTTTCCCCCGTGCAAGTGACTCGTACGGGTCACAGCGTTGCATCCAGGCAAAGATGGGCTCACCAGGGTGGTGACACTCCGAACTGCTACCACTACTCTCACTAGGTTAATTTTAAAATTAGCTGTCTTGCCTGTCTCATCCAACGCACAACATCGAGAAAAGTTTTTTTTTTTTTTTTTTTTTTTTTTTTTTTTTTTTTTTTTTTTGAGGAAATAAATATATATCTTTATTTCTGTTTAATATTACAACTAATCTCAATGATTACCTAGTAATTGTTTTGATATCTTCTAATTTATTTATTTGTTCCTATGAGATGATCTATCTATCGGTTCATCCCAGCTCTGCCCAGCCCTTTGATTTCGGTGATTCAAGGAACCACTAATTCCAAAGGCTTTGTTCTTTTTAGGCGCTTCGGTTCATTGGTGTGATCCAGTAGATTCCGCAACTCCTCGTTGTCATGCTGCTGCAGTCGTAGTAGATGTTTCCTTGCAACTTTTTGTATTTCATCGCTGACGTTTTCCATTTTCAAGTCTCGATGGAGATTGTCATTTCTAATGTACCACGGAGCATTTACAATACTGCGAAGTACTTTGTTTTGAAATGTCTGTACGATCTTAACCGTAGTTTTCTTTGCGCAGCCCCAAAGCTGGATACCGTATGTCCAAATAGGTTTTAGGATTTGCTTATATAACAATAGTTTGTTGTGAGTTGTCAGTTCGGAGTGCCTTCCAATAAGCCACTGCATTTTTCTGAATTTCAAGTTCAATTCCTGACTTTTCTTTTTGACATGCGCTTTCCACCTAAGCTTCGAGTCTAGTGTCATGCCGAGGTACTTAGCGTTATTAGAATATGAAATTTGTTGTGAATTCAATGTAATCGGAATATATTCTAATCTCCGGTTTGTAAAGTTTATGTGAACAGATTTTGATTCGTTTAGTGTTATTCTCCATTTTTTCGTCCAGTGGTATACTATATTAACAGCGTTTTGTAGTTTCCGTGTTGACTCGACAATACTAACATCAGTAGTCATAACGGCTGTGTCATCAGCAAACGTTCCTATTCTAGTGTCTACTATGTTTGGTAGATCATTTGTATACAGTAAGTATAATACAGGGCCCAGAACACTGCCTTGTGGAACTCCTGCTAATATTTTCTTTAATTTTGAGTACTCCCCTTCTTGTCGGACACGAAAGTATCGGTCGTTGATGTAAGACTTTAACAATTCAGAATACTGTTTTGGTAAATCTCGATAGAGTTTAAATTCCAGACCACGGTGCCAAACCTTATCAAATGCTTGAGCCACGTCTAAGAATATTGCTGAACATACTTTCTTTGTTTCAAGCGCCTCCTCAATTGTATCAGTAATTCTGTGTACCTGTTCTATCGTTGAGTGCCTTTCTCGGAACCCAAATTGATGTGGTGGGATAAGATTTCTGTTTTCTATAATTGGCTTTAGCCTCTTAAGAAAAAGCCTTTCGAAAATCTTTGCTGTTGTTGTTAGTAGAGAAATCGGCCTGTACGATGTTTTGTCGTTTAGAGGTTTATTAGGTTTCGGAATCATTATGATTTCAGCTACTTTCCACTGACTCGGAACATAACTTAGTCTAAAGACAGCATTTATTATGTGCTGTAGTTTCCTTAGTGCTTTGTCAGGTAGGGCTTTGATTATTTGACCCGTTATCAAGTCGTATCCAGGAGCTTTCTTATCTTTGAGATTTGTTACCTCTTGTTTGATTTCTTTCAGAGTAACTGGCAGAACAGATACCTCGTCAATTTTGTTTACAGGCGTTAAGGATTCATTATTTACTGGTCCTGTTGGTGGTTTGAAGGTATTTTCTAGGTGTTCGGCGAATAGTTCAGCTTTTTGCTTATCGCTGCGAGCCCAGGTTCCGTTAACCATCTTTATAGGCGACACTTGCATTTTTGGCCTTTTTAGACCCTTGGTGGCTTTCCACAAGGAATAGTCTGTGTCAGGTTTACCTGTTAGGCGACTTAGAAATCTAGCAACAGATTCATTCTTGATCTCCTTTATAAGTAGTTTAAGTTTATTGCACAAATTGTTTAAGATTGTTTTGTCTTCGGGGGCTCTGGTTCTCTGCCAGGTCTTTCGTGCTTTTCTTTTTTCCTTTACTAACTCTCTTACTTCAAGTGGGTAGTATACACTTTTTTGTGTTGTTCCTTGCTGTTCAGGAGTACTTGCCCAAGCCGATTTTTGTATAGTTTCAATGAGTTTTTCCAGTTCTTCTTCTATCTTTTGATCGTTTGATATCTGTACCTGTAGATTGACGCTATCTTCGACTAGCTGGTGGAAGTATTCCCAGTTTGTTTTGTTATTTGTTAGTCGTGGAGGACATGCTTTTCTTATTACCGCGGTACTTATTGTCATTACAACTGGAGAATGATCTGAAGAAAGACCTTCTTCATTTTCAACAGCTATATAATTTTCGGAAATACCTTTAGTTATATAGAAATCTAGAAGGTCGGGAACTTTATTTGGATCTGTAGGCCAGTACGTTGCTTTCCTACTGGAATGGAACTCACATTTTCACGTCGAGAAAAGTAACCATCAACCACATTGCTGATGGCGGGCGGAAATGCTGGAAAATCAGCTGACGCACGGCGATCGATATTCACCGTGCGTCGACCTATTGCTGCTGGATGGTGTGCTGCGCTCGTCTATCACGAAAGTAGCCGAGGCAGTGCCTCGCTGTCTCTCTTGCTTGGTTTCAGCATCGCACACCGGCTGTCTCGGTCGCTTGACTTCAGCGTCGCACAACGACGCTTTTGTAAAGCACAGCCATCTTGAGATTTTTAGACACTTTTCGTGGAAACCGTAGGCGATTTTTAGACACTTTTCGTGGAACCGAAGGTGCGTAGTAGTAGTAGTAGTAGTAGTAGTAGTAGTAGTAGTAGTAGTAGTAGTAGTAGTAGTAGTAGTAGTAGTAGTAGTAGTAGTAGTAGTAGTAGTAGTAGTAGTAGTAGTAGTAGTAGTAGTAGTAGTAGTAGTAGTAGTAGTAGTAGTAGTAGTAGTAGTAGTAGTAGTAGTAGTAGTAGTAGTAGTAGTAGTAGTAGTAGTAGTAGTAGTAGTAGTAGTAGTAGTAGTAGTAGTAGTAGTAGTAGTAGTAGTAGTAGTAGTAGTAGTAGCAGTAGTAGTAGTAGTAGTAGTAGTAGTAGTAGTAGTAGTAGTAGTAGTAGTAGTAGTAGTAGTAGTAGTAGTAGTAGTAGTAGTAGTAGTAGTAGTAGTAGTAGTAGTAGTAGTAGTAGTAGTAGTAGTAGTAGTAGTAGTAGTAGTAGTAGTAGTAGTAGTAGTAGTAGTAGTAGTAGTAGTAGTAGTAGTAGTAGTAGTAGTAGTAGTAGTAGTAGTAGTAGTAGTAGTAGTAGTAGTAGTAGTAGTAGTAGTAGTAGTAGTAGTAGTAGTAGTAGTAGTAGTAGTAGTAGTAGTAGTAGTAGTAGTAGTAGTAGTAGTAGTAGTAGTAGTAGTAGTAGTAGTAGTAGTAGTAGTAGTAGTAGTAGTAGTAGTAGTAGTAGTAGTAGTAGTAGTAGTAGTAGTAGTAGTAGTAGTAGTAGTAGTAGTAGTAGTAGTAGTAGTAGTAGTAGTAGTAGTAGTAGTAGTAGTAGTAGTAGTAGTAGTAGTAGTAGTAGTAGTAGTAGTAGTAGTAGTAGTAGTAGTAGTAGTAGTAGTAGTAGTAGTAGTAGTAGTAGTAGTAGTAGTAGTAGTAGTAGTAGTAGTAGTAGTAGTAGTAGTAGTAGTAGTAGTAGTAGTAGTAGTAGTAGTAGTAGTAGTAGTAGTAGTAGTAGTAGTAGTAGTAGTAGTAGTAGTAGTAGTAGTAGTAGTAGTAGTAGTAGTAGTAGTAGTAGTAGTAGTAGTAGTAGTAGTAGTAGTAGTAGTAGTAGTAGTAGTAGTAGTAGTAGTAGTAGTAGTAGTAGTAGTAGTAGTAGTAGTAGTAGTAGTAGTAGTAGTAGTAGTAGTAGTAGTAGTAGTAGTAGTAGTAGTAGTAGTAGTAGTAGTAGTAGTAGTAGTAGTAGTAGTAGTAGTAGTAGTAGTAGTAGTAGTAGTAGTAGTAGTAGTAGTAGTAGTAGTAGTAGTAGTAGTAGTAGTAGTAGTAGTAGTAGTAGTAGTAGTAGTAGTAGTAGTAGTAGTAGTAGTAGTAGTAGTAGTAGTAGTAGTAGTAGTAGTAGTAGTAGTAGTAGTAGTAGTAGTAGTAGTAGTAGTAGTAGTAGTAGTAGTAGTAGTAGTAGTAGTAGTAGTAGTAGTAGTAGTAGTAGTAGTAGTAGTAGTAGTAGTAGTAGTAGTAGTAGTAGTAGTAGTAGTAGTAGTAGTAGTAGTAGTAGTAGTAGTAGTAGTAGTAGTAGTAGTAGTAGTAGTAGTAGTAGTAGTAGTAGTAGTAGTAGTAGTAGTAGTAGTAGTAGTAGTAGTAGTAGTAGTAGTAGTAGTAGTAGTAGTAGTAGTAGTAGTAGTAGTAGTAGTAGTAGTAGTAGTAGTAGTAGTAGTAGTAGTAGTAGTAGTAGTAGTAGTAGTAGTAGTAGTAGTAGTAGTAGTAGTAGTAGTAGTAGTAGTAGTAGTTTTTTTTTTTTTTTTTTTTTTTTTTTTTTTTTTTTTTTTGGGCAGGTGGAAATGCTTATTTATGCACGAAGTGTGGGACTCCTCCATTCCTCTTGGAATGGTCCTACCCACTAAAACCACCTGCCCGTCTCCAACACATGACCCCGGAACCGCTTCCGCATTACTTCAGGACCATGTGTCTGCGCGTGTTCAGCGCTGCGCCTTTGTGTCTCATAACTATCCGACCGCGTTACCTTTGGTGTCAATGGCTTGTCGACTCACGTCGGAGTCGCCTCTCCGCCTCCCGTTCCTGGTCCTCTCGCTTTTTGGTGCGCAAGATCTTCTCGACGTACCTAGTGACCGCATCCCAGTTGTCTTGGGACCCGAGCATAAAGCCGACGATGTTCTCGGGTGTGGCAACAGATCCAATGATGTTGTTGAGCTCGTCCCGATTTGTGGCCCACCTACTGCACTTGAAAAATGTGTGCTCCACATCGTCAACTTCCCCGTCATTGTAATCACACCGTGCGCTACTTCTTCGGTTGCATCGGTGAAGGTATGCATTGAATAGCCCGTGACCCGTCAGAAATTGCGTGAGGAAGTAGTCTACTTCCCCATGTTTCCTTTCGAACCACGGCACTATGTGATCGATCAGTTTTGCCGTCCATCGCCCTGTACTGGTTTGTTGCCAGCGATCCTCCCATTCTTGCAGAACTGCTGTTCTCTCAGTACGACGGACCCTTTCGCGGTCCACTTCGGCTCTTCTTTCGTATATCCTTTGTCTCTCCTTGGCAAGCAGATCAATCGGTATAACGCTCGCTACCATAAGAACTGCTGCCTCAGAAACCATGCGGTACGCAGATGATATCCTCAGCGCTCCCCTTCGTTGAACCGATGCTACCTTTTTCCGATATTTTTCGGTGACTAGTGCGCCAGCCCAGACTTCAGCTCCGTAGAGCATGATAGAGTGTATTATCCCCATCATGATACGCCGTTTACTGCTCCTTGGACCGGGCACGTTCGGCATAAGCCGACTGAGCATGGCCACTGTTGTTGCTGCTTTATCCGCCGCCCTCTGTATATGCACCCAGTACGTGAGTTTCACGTCAAGCTGCATGCCCAAGTACTTGACGTGTCTGGCTGCGACAATGTCCGACCCACAAACTTCGGCATGGAACGGGTTCTCAAAATTTCTCCGTCTCGTGAGTACCACCATTTCCGTCTTGCTGGCTGCCAAAGCCAGACTGTGGTCTCGTAGCCAGTCACCCACTCTCCTCGAGACCTGGCTGACCCGTCTTCTTGCCTCCTCCTCATTCCTCGCACATACAGTGGCGGCGATGTCGTCAGCAAATCCGACCAGTTTGGTGCCTTCCGGCGGTTCAATGTTCAGTATACCGTCGTAGACCGCATTCCATAGATCCGGACCGAGAGCGGATCCTTGGGCAACTCCTGCAGTTAGGGTTTTGCTTCGGGGGCCCTCTGTAGTATCATAGAGGAGCTTCCTATTATCTAGGTAGTCCTCTATGACGTTTAGCAGATATCTCGGTACCCCGAATCTATCTCTCAGTGCCACCACGATGTCGGCCCACCTGATCGAGTTGAAGGCGTTCCTGACATCGAGCGTGAGCAGTACACAAACGCTACGCATTCTGTGGTTTCCCGCCCACGCTCTGTTCGCCACTTTAACTACTTCCTCTATAGCCCCCACGGTAGACCTTTTCTCTCGGAAGCCGTGCTGGGAGTCGGAGAGTCCTCCCGCCCGATCGATGGCCGCTCGGAGTCTGCCACGTATCAGCTTCTCGAGTGTCTTACCCGCTGTGTCGAGCATACACAGCGGGCGGTACGACGAGCTGGTGATAGGTGGTCCTTTTCCTTTGTCCAATAGCACGAGGCGCTGCCTTTTCCATCTGACGCTGAAGGTTCCCGCTTTGAGGCACGCATTAAACATATTTAATAGCAGGAACGGGTGTTTTCCGGCTACCGCCCTTATAACCTCGTTTGGTACGAGATCAGGGCCTGGCGCCTTTCTGTTCCCTAGAGTCTTCACCACCTTGCTCAGTTCTTCGAGTGTGAAAAGTGGAATGCCCTCTGGTGTAATGGTTTCCCCCCTTTCACGTGGCTGATGCTCTGGGAACAGAGCACTGACGATCTCGTCCATAGTTTGTGGGTCCTTCGGTCCTTCTGGTCCTAGCCGTCCAAGCTTGCGCGTCACTATCTGGTAGCCTCGCCCCCAGACGTCGGCGTCGACCTCCATACATAGCTCTTTCCAGCACGCGGATTTCCTGCGTTTAACCGCGATCGTCAGCTCCTTTTTTGCGGCCTTATATGTAGCGTTGTCAGTTTCCCTTCCGGCGTCATTCCTCCTTCGTGCCCTTTGGGCCTTGCGTCTTGCTTTAAAGCACTTTCTCCGAAGTTCTGCAATTCCGTCGGTCCACCAGTACGCTGGGTTCCCGCGCCGCCTACATTGCTTCCTCGGCATTGCAGCCGCGCATCCCTTCTCGATGAGTTTCATCGTTCGTGCGACGAGATCTTCGGCTTCTTGTCTGCTAGTCGGGGCATCTGCAGCTTCTATGAGCAGAGAGGACTCCCGAGATAGGGTGCTGAGAAGCGCTTCAACGTCGAGCCTTGCCACGTTCCAGCCTCTGTTGCCCAGCTGTCGTTGCTCGGCTGTGGTCGGCCTAGCCGCGGGGCTAATAATATAGCTGATTTGTTGATGGTCACTAGCTGTGAAGTCTTCCAGAACCTGCCATCGGGCAACGCGCGTTGCTACGTTTGGGCTTGCGAGCGTGATATCGATGATCGTTCCGCGATAGCCACATCTCCTGAACGTGGTCGTGTTCCCTTGATTTAAAACCGTCAGGTCAAGTCTGGATATCATTCCAGCCATCTCATTCCCCCGCGTATCAGACCGGTCCATGCCCCATTCGTGGGACTTGGCGTTGAAGTCGCCGGCGACTAAAAACTCCCCCCCGATAGTCCGGCAGGAATCTTCTATGGCCGCAAGCTTTCGTCGGAAGGTGGCGATACCCTCATTCGGAGAGAGGTAGCAGCTCACGTAGGTCACTTCGTTGCTGGTAATCCATATGTGGCCCTCCCCTCTTCCCAGATTCGCCACAGGGAAAGCGTTTGGGTCTCTTACCCATATAGCCGCGGTGTTGGACTCGTCTGAGAACCATCCTCGTGCTTCTGGAACGCTGTATTGCTCTGAGATGATCGCCAGGCCAACGTTTCTCTCAAATGCCTGCTGAGTCAGTAGATTCTGAGCCAGCTTGCAGCGGCTCAGGTTTCCCTGCAATATCACCGCCATCGCGAACCGGTGTTCTTGCTGCGGGCGGCCTCCTGGTACACCTTGCATCGGTTTGTGCCCGGGACGTGGTCCACACTGCACTTGTTTGTCCTTTCTGCGCAGAGGTAACAGCGAGGACTGCTTTCGCATTGCGCTGCCTTGTGGCCTTCCACCCCGCATTTCCAGCACATCTTCCCGCGGTCAACCGATTTGCATTTCACAGCCTGGTGTCCAAAGCCATGGCACCGGTAGCAGCGATTAATCCTTAGGTGCTGTCGGACGCGACAGTTGACCCATCCAATTTTAATGCGGCCAGCCTTCACCATTTTTGCCGCAGCCGTGGCAGCCATTTCGACGAAGGCGATTCGGCTCCCTCGTAGGGACGTTTTCGATAGATTTATCTTCAAGCCGCTTCCTGCATCCCCATCCAGGGCGCTTTCGACGGCCTCATTTATGTCCTCCATTTCCACAGCTGCGTCTAGGTCGCGGATCTCGATGCTCGCTCTGGGAGCAAGCTGGCGCACGTCACCCTCTTCGCCGACAGCAGCCTGGAGCGCGTTCCCGAAAGCATTTTTATTTCCGCCAGTAGAGCCCAGTTCCACAAGGACATTGCCACTGCTCGTCTCCCTGATGGCCTTAATCGTGACGCCTAGCTCGTCCGGTTTGACCTTTTTACGGACAGCCTTAAGAACTTCCGCGTAGTTTTTGCCCTTAGCTGGTCGGATTAACATAGCGTCCGGGCGTACTCTCGGTAGCTTCGGCCTCGTGACGGCCTTAGTATCGCTGCGTCCACTGCCTTTTTCATCAGCGTCGTCATTACGGGGAGGCTTCAGGGTTTCGGTGCGGCGATTTCCCACCTTAATCCAGCCTTCTTCGATCTCCTTCGGCTTCTTTGACTTCGGTTTAAGAGCAGCTTGCCCATCAGGGCTCGGTGTCGCCTCGGCCTGCCGCTTTCTTTTTGGAGTCGGGTTACCATCAGCGCTTGCTCCCGATCGCGGCACGGGTTTCTTCACTTTCTTCTGTTCATCCTGCTTTTGGGTAGTCACTAGAGCACGCGTAGACTCCCGTGCTCGCTTCCATCCTTTCCGGCTTCGACTTGCCAGATCAATGAGATCTTCTGCCCTTTCAAGGCCTTCTGTAACAGTCTTCTGCATGTTTTTGAACTTCTTGCGGAAGGACCTCATCGACTGAATCGTTTCTAAGAGGGTGCTGAGGTGCTTCTCTTCTTCCTCCTCGTACTCATGGCCGCTGGCCCGGGAGAGAGCTGTGCACTCCCGAGAGGACTCTACGCGCGCCCGAGCGACCGCGGCGGCGCCGGGTTTGACCGATGTCTCACGCCTGGGTGTTTCCTTCTCCGTACGCAGCTCCTTCGTTGCGACTATCGGGGCCTCGCTTCGCACTTCCGAACATGCAGATGTCCTCGTGCTCAAGCTTGCTACCTCCGCTAGACCATTCTCTTTTGCCTCTTGGAAGGAACCAATCCTCTTTCGTGACGGCTCCACCATGTTTTCCGGAGGCGTGCGAGGAGTTCGGCTTCCACCAGCAAACGGATTTACGTAGCTTCCACTCGGCGTCTTCGCGGTTTCGATACGAGTTTGGTCCATTTTTTTGGCGCGTCCTGTGCTCGCGCTTGCCTCCAGGGCACTTTCCATCTCCATGTTTTTTTTGACGCGTGATTGGCCCTCCCCAGAATCCGTAGGGCCAGTGCCGGCCACCGGGGCTTTCACCCGATAGGAACCAGCAGTGAGATTTCCCTTGTTAGGGCTGCTCACCTGGGGTATGTTGTTTTTTTCACACTGAATGTCCATTATTCATCGTTGCTACTGGTTTTGGTCCGCCCCAGGTATTTATGTTTTATTTCCCTGATACCTGCCATATCTGACAGGCTCTCCCCTATCCGCCACCTGGGGAGGCGCCCAATGGGGGACCAGCAACCCCACATGGGTAGTAGTAGTAGTAGTAGTAGTAGTAGTAGTAGCAGTAGCAGTAGCAGTAGCAGTAGCAGTAGCAGTAGCAGTAGGAGTAGTAGTAGTAGTAGTAGTAGTAGTAGTAGTAGTAGTAGTAGTAGTAGTAGTAGTAGTAGTAGTAGTAGTAGTAGTAGTAGTAGTAGTAGTAGTAGTAGTAGTAGTAGTAGTAGTAGTAGTAGTAGTAGTAGTAGTAGTAGTAGTAGTAGTAGTAGTAGTAGTAGTAGCAGTAGTAGTAGCAGTAGTAGTAGTAGTAGCAGTAGCAGTAGCAGTAGCAGTAGCAGTTGCAGTAGCAGTAGCAGTAGCAGTAGCAGTAGCAGTAGCAGTAGCAGTAGCAGTAGCAGTAGCAGTAGCAGTAGCAGTAGCAGTAGCAGTAGCAGTAGCAGTAGCAGTAGCAGTAGCAGTAGCAGTAGCAGTAGCAGTAGCAGTAGCAGTAGCAGTAGCAGTAGCAGTAGCAGTAGCAGTAGCAGTAGCAGTAGCAGTAGCAGTAGCAGTAGCAGTAGCAGTAGCAGTAGCAGTAGCAGTAGCAGTAGCAGTAGCAGTAGCAGTAGCAGTAGCAGTAGCAGTAGCAGTAGCAGTAGCAGTAGCAGTAGCAGTAGCAGTAGCAGTAGCAGTAGCAGTAGCAGTAGCAGTAGCAGTAGCAGTAGCAGTAGCAGTAGCAGTAGCAGTAGCAGTAGCAGTAGCAGTAGCAGTAGCAGTAGCAGTAGCAGTAGCAGTAGCAGTAGCAGTAGCAGTAGCAGTAGCAGTAGCAGTAGCAGTAGCAGTAGCAGTAGCAGTAGCAGTAGCAGTAGCAGTAGCAGTAGCAGTAGCAGTAGCACTAGCACTAGCACTAGCAGTAGCAGCAGCAGCAGCGAGACGATGTATGTTATCATGAGGAATAAGCATTATCTTTCTGGCATATTCCATGACTCATGTAGGCCAACACGGGCACAAGAAGCAATTTGAGAAATCCGACTCAGTGCTCGACGATGACCTTGCTCTTACTACTCCAATTTCCCCTTTTGGCGGCTAATCGTCGAAGAATTGTTGCGTGCCTTCGAAGATGATTCTTTTGCACGTTGTTCAAACTTAGGTTTCCCTGTAAAACGTTTAGAGTACACTCGCATACACCGCACGAGCGCTACATCTGCTTGGCGCCAAATTGCACGTCGATCCTCTTGCTTCAAATAACACAGTGCCTGCTATAGAATTATTTGTTTTTATCGAGAGGTCCGTGCAACGCCGTTAAAAGCGTATTACTGGTACATCGCGCGTCGCATCGCGATCCTTTATTGCTTTTTGAGGTACGTAAACGTAATGGTATTGGTCATCGGGACTTGTACAGGCACGATATCGACAATTATCAGGCGTCGCTTGATACAAGTCGAATAATAGATAGTCGTTCGGTGCACCTGTTGCATCGGAATATACCTCCTATAAAAATCTCGGATTCTGGCGACATACCTGGCGTGCCAGATGTTCAATTTGTGCGCGATCTCGCGGATTTTTGAAGACAACATTGTAATTAGCGTTTAAGAATATATCGCGCTGCCCGTGACTCTGATGGAAGAGATTTTGCGCGATGAAGCTGGTACTAAGATTTTTATGATGGCTACCCTTGGTGAAAAGATTGACCACGGTATTGCGGTAGACATTGGCGAAATTCGATTTTGTCACCGCACTCTGAATACTCGGACTGGCACGCTCAGTAATATTAAAGTATACGCTCGAACGGGACATCCGTTCGCGCATGTACTCGTATTTCAATAATTTTTTGACAAAATATGCTTTACCACAGCCCGTAAGACTGCTTATCACAGCTGTCCATGGTTGTTTCCAACGTGTACCCATGTCAATGAGTGTCTACCAAAACCAATCAGCTGACTTAAATAAGCTTATTCCGCGGCGGCGACGGCGGCGGCCCCCGAGGCATCAACTATTTTAGCGGCCTTGACGAGATGATAAAACGCGGCGCGCCTGTACTAGCTGATAAGGCGCGTGCCCACGATATAAGCTGACGTTTTCTCCGTACGTAAATTAAGTAAGAATAGTTTTTAGTTTCTCGCAAATAAAGCAACATTTTTATTTCACTATGAATACAGCACTATATGCAAAATTTACGAATCATGTAATTCTAAACAGCAATATTATATCCACGGGGATAGCACAAAGAAGTCGGAACAAAAGGAAACACTCGATAAGAAAGACGGGACAAAAGGAACCAACGATGAGAAAGTCAGAACAAAGGGGAACGCTATAGAGATAGCAGCTACTGCTACGAATGGCAGCACAAAATAACGAGCAAATAACGGTTTTATACATAATAAATCAATATTTGTATTTTTTAACGTATTGTACATAATAAATACGATACATGAAATTACACAAAAAGTTTATTTTGAAATACCGGGAATTCACCCATGAGATATAAAACTATATACTTTTTTCGTTATGCTAATTAGGGTATTTCACAATAGTCATACGGTACAGTAAAGTATTTCCCCTGCCGCTTTTGTTCCTTTACTACCTGATGAAATTCCGTGAGTCGATTATCGTCGAAATTAAAATAACAGGTACACTCCTAGCTCCTGTCACGAAGGAGCGTATTGCGTCATAATTTACGTAACGGCTATTCGCAAAGTTCATCGTGATACCCTTGACTTTACATTTTTCAACATTCGTACCGTCGGGTTTACGAACAAGGTATCCGTAAAATTTTGGTCCTCCCGAAACGAACGTATTTATATAACTATGTTGGAAAATCAGCTGGCGCACGGCAATCGATATTCGCCGTGCGTCGACCTGTTGCTGCTGTGTAGCACGCTGCGCTCGGCTATGCCGGAGATAGCCAAGGCTGTTCCTCGCAGAGCCGAGGCTGTGCCTCGCAGGCATGCCGCGTTAAGCGAGAGGTTATCTCTCTCGCTTGACTTCGGCTTCGCTCACCGGCTATCTCACTCATTTGACTTCAGTGCTCAACGACGCTTTCGTAAAGTGCAGCCATATTGTAAAATCTGACCCTTACGTGAAAAACCGCCTGGACAGCACACACATCCTCGGTACACTCGCTCGGACTTTTCACCATGTCACCGGATCTTCTCAGCATTTTCGTGCTCCCCAGGACTCAAACACATGGTAACAGGTACACCGTTACAATTCATCGCAATTCGATAACGGTGAGGAGGGTAAATCTCAGCGGTACATCAACATAAAGGTGTCACTTTGTGACGTGCTCTGGAGCGCGGGCTGTACTACATCTTCCTCAATACAATTTGCCTGGTCGATTAATATAACTTACTATTCACTGTGCTTTCCCCCAACTATGCTTGCTGGGAAAGTACAGTGAGTATACTCCACTCACTCGTGCATCCTCATACTCTCACTTGCCGTGCTCTGCAGCACTGACTGCATCACGTTATTTCTCATTATATTTCATACTGCTTTTGCTCAACTGGTATAACTGTACATGCACGCTCTCGTTCCCAGCACATTTCCACAATTAAGCATTCTGGCAAAGTGCTGTGAACTCATTCTACCTGCTTGTGCATTCTCAGCTCTCGTTCTGTGTCGTGCTCTGCAGTGCTTTCTGCATCACACTAACCTATTCACCAGTCAGCACACAATTAATACAATTGTGTGCTTTCCAATTTAAATTCACGTTAAATCCACTTTTATTTTATTTTGTAATATTTTGTGTGCTTCTCCAAGTTATTAATTAAATTCATTGTTTTTATTTATTTGTGTTATTTTTCTATATAATTTTCTATGTTGTATAATGCGAAGGTAGAATAAACCACTTTCTCTACCAACATCTGTTAGTTTGGTTATTTATCACCCTGCCGTGAGTGAAAACTCATGATTTTCAATATATTACAGGGTCGTTCCAATTACACCAGGAAGGAATTCTCAAACAAACTACTTGGCCCATATTCGCTTAATTCATCTGTGAGATCTCCCAGAAATTGAACAATTCGTGGCTCATATGCGTTGCCACCGAGGCAACTCACGTAAATACAGGAATCCGTATCGCAGTACAATATTCGCCTCCCGAGCCCATCAAGATAACTGTACTTGTATAGTTTTCGGCGAGCCTGTGCCGTCGTGTATGCTGCAATCACGGTGTTCGATGTCGGGGATGGTTGGATAGCAACGCGGTTGTTTACATAGTTCACATGCATGATCTTGTGAATAACCAGTAGGATACCCGTCACCTCAATCTCCGGACTCGTTAGTAAATTCATTAGCTCTGAGTACGTGAAAACGATAACGGTTTTCGTGAGATTCTTGCGTTGACTAAACTTTCCCGAGAATAAATTAAGCTTCAATTTTGCGAGCAATCGTAAACCGGGATTTCACTGCAGAGCACTTCGCTCGAGAAATATATACTTTGACTCCTCGTACAACGCTATGAAGCGCTCTATTGCTTCCTCGTCATCGTTATACTCTGCTGGCGGTTTACTCTCCTCCCAAGCGAGACAGATTTTCTCAGCTCGTCCACGATCCATGTGCCGTCAAACGCTCGCTCAGTCACGACATCGTGTGTGCAACCCGCGGATGAATCCATGTCTATACAGCATACTCTACACAGGGAGAATAATAGTTTCCCATGCATACGAACAGGCAGTACGGGCAGATACAAATCACGCCGTGCTACTACGGTGCACTTGACAAGACACTCGGCGACACCTAGATCGTTTTCAAGTCCTACGAGATATCAACACTCGTCACCTACGTACAATTTCGGACCTCCAGCGGGATATTTTCCATTCTTACACACCCATAGATACAGAGAGCACACATCCACATAACGTACCTGCTCTCCTCTCGTGACGTCGTATAGACTTACAAAATTTTCCGTTCAACCTCCAAAGAATGCATAGCGTGATTCGAGAGGCGTCTGCTTAACCATGGAGTGGTTTTTCACGTATAACGACATTTCCTCGTTATTCTCGAGTAATCTGTCAAAATCGCATTTCCATATCTCGCTTAGAGTGTATCCGTTCGATCTGATTCGCCCGGAAATAAGAACGATATGCTCGTATCGCTCATCGATTGTGTCACCGAATTTCGTTCGAGCATCTCCATTTACGCGATAATATCACGGACATCCATGCCAAAAGCAGCCGTAAAATTTAAGAACGTGATGGACCTCCGCCTCCATGTAGTATCCATCGACCGCCGGTAGGCCAGGCGGAGAGAAATATTCTCTCGTACGTCCATCATGAGCGATAAGGCAGTTGCGCTCGCGCTCGAGCCATATGAGCCATGCGACCGCCTTGCGAGACTGCTTATCGCCCCAGCGATACCCTCCTGGTGGTAACACCACAATGCGATCCTTCTGTGGAAAATTCTTTCGTAATACTCTCATACATGCTGACGCTATCGTGCAAGCTTCTGTAAAGGGGCACACGCTTCCGCAACGTATAAGTAACTCGCGAAAAGCTAGACACGCGCGTCTCAAAACTGTTACATCTGTACGACAATATTGCACAAATTCCAACACAAAATCAAATCTATCATCGACGCGATTCGACTCTTCCTCGTACCATTTTAAAATTCGCTCGCGATCCGCTGAGAACATTATATCGGGTGACTAAAAAGGCAGTGCCGGTAGAGGATCTGTGTAATTCCAATATTCGGATGTGTTTAATAAATGCGGGAATGTACCTTTTGCCACCTTATCCGCAAAACCGAAGGCCTCAGATAAGGTGCTAAGAGCTATGGGATAATAGTTTAGACTATGTGATATAATAGCAGTAGACATCATATCGACCCTATGCCGAATACCGATCGCGTCTTGCACGGATAGCTCTGTGAAAACTCCGCGTTATGCGACGATCCTAATGAGTTCACCTATCTATGGTAGACTCATAGGTACAGGAGCGTTACGCGATCGAGACGCTCTAGCGACTCCCCCCAATCGTCTTTGAATGTCCGAGCAACGAACACGCTCCGCGTATACTACGTCAAACAAAGTGCTCCAGATAGTAATCAGGTCATATTTCGGCCATAAAGTGTACATACATCAAAGTATAACGAGAATCGTGCGAATAATTGTTTTGGCGAGATTTTTATAACCTTGTATTTTTAAAACGCATTATCGGTCGAAAGAATTTGTCAACCTCTGACACTCCGTGTATCGTGCATACAGGACGGTTGGGCCCCCATGATGGGATATTTTGCTCCTTCTACATCTCTTAAGCGTGAAGCACTTCGAAATATCTCCACGCTGTATTGTTGAGGACAGACGCCCTGTCGCATTGAATATTATGGAGATATAATCCTGCAAGATGGAATCCGGTTAAGCGAGAGCCTGCCGACTTACCTATATAGCATACGCGCTGCTAGCGGCACGAGATAAAAGTGCAGCCGCTATCTTCTGAACCATCGTTCGACGCGCAAGCTCATCAAGTTTACATAGAACGTTCAATACAGCGTATTTGAGATGAGTGACCTTCTTGTGGTATCATGCAGACCGCGATGGAATATTTCTCCACATTGTACTATGAGTACCGTGGCCAATGTGCATGTATTTTGTAGGAGATTTGCCATATTCTGGCACTTCTAAACGAAAAGTGATTAATGTCTCAGATGATTGATAAATTTGTCATGTAATACTTTATTCTGTCAATGGATGAATATTTTGTGTAAAATTTGCAATTTCACACTGTATATAAATGTGAAATGCATTGCGCCGAGGCTTAAAGTATTTGAAACACGCTTGATGAGTGAGAATGTCAATGACCCGAGGCTTATAAGTCTTTGATACATCAGGTGTACCAGTATGAATTGCCGATTTTTTTTTCTACAAAAACATACAAAATTCGGAAGAATGATAAAAAGAGCTTTATTCAAAGTGTGCTCCATTGCTTGTTATACATTTTTCCCATCTTTCGGGCAATTTGTAAATACCACGCCAGTAAAAATCTTTCCCTTTCGCTGCGAATCATTCATCGAGCCATTTTTCCACATCTTCATACGAACCAAAGCGCTCCTCAGCAAGTACGTGACCCATCGATGCAAACAAGTGGTAATCGGAAGGAGCCAAGTCTGGTGAGTAAGCCACATAGGGTAGAACTTCCCAACTGAGTGCTTCCAACGTGTCGCGAACCGGTTTTGCCGTATGTGATAGAGCATTGTCATGAAAAAAAAATGACTTTGTGTTGCCTCTTTCGGTATTCTGGCCTTTTTTCAAGCAGCGAACGGTTCAAATCGGTCAATTGTTGTTGGTAACGTTTAGTATTAACCGCTTCCCCAGGTTTTAACAACTCATAATAGACCACGTCCCTCTGGTCCCACCAAACACAGAGCATCGTCTTTCTGCCAAAGCGATTCGGTGTTGCGGTCGATGAGGATGGTTCGTCTGGCTCTACCCATGATTTCTTACGCTTGGGATTCTCAAAATAAATCTACTTTTCATTCCCTGTGACTATACGATGCAAAAACGACTTCCTTTTGTACCGAACGAGCAAAATGTCACATGTGTTCTTGCGCTTTTCCATTTGCCTGTCGGTCAACTCATGTGGTACCCTGTAACGGTAATTTTTATCGTTAGCATTAAATTTATTTTCCCAGGGGATAATTCGAGCTCCATCACAGGAATAATTAATTTTAGACTTCTAGGTAGGTGAGTATCGGGTTTATTAACAAAAAACAATTCAAATAAAATGTCAGTGTTCGGTTTCTTGGTACCGATAACCAGTACAAATGCATTGAAATTCGGTAATTCCTACGATTATTTTCACAATTCTCTTCGTATATTGCGTTTACATATGTTATCGGTACACGCAGCTCGGTAGTCTGTTATTGTCTTGTGCGTTGGTAGTAAGCCTGTCAGTCGACGTACACACACACCGTTGAATGCGTCTAACTCGCTCTTCAAACCGATGTCTCGATTTTACCGATCTATCTCTCTGTCTATCACTCGTTTTGCTTCCTCGCCATCCTCTTTAAATCTACTCGCTTATATTTTCTATCCTATTCTACTGATTTAAATGCTATGTGTCTTAACTCTATTGCTTAAAGACTATGAGCTTAATTCTATTTAATTAATTATACGCAACTAATTCTATTCACTTAAATCTTATCTAAATCTCGATATATGTCAATTTTCTATAATATTCCTCTAATTATTGTTCATGATATGGAAATAACTCGCCTGTCTTTCGTCTTTCTCCGGTCTTCGTTTATCACTCACTTGATCTTTATTTTCTCACAGAACCACGGATTTGGCAATATGTAATCGAAAAATGACTCTTGAATATTAACTCGTAATCTGAATGTTTCGTTTTTGATTGCCTTGTACTTTGACACTTGTGCTAAAAACGCTATGAGAGCTTTTCCCTCCGCGCAGGCTCTTTTATAGCATTCCCCTTGCCTCATTCCTCTCCTCCTTATTTTCGGTTGCAATCTTTAAATTTACGGAGATTTAGTAATTTCTCGGCTTGCCGTTACCGCGCTACCCGTCTTCCCCTCGCCGCCGAGCGAGGCCAGCTGGTCGCTGACCTGCTGTTTACGGCAGCGAGGGAATTCCGGAGGTGTGACGTAGCTAGTTTTTGTTACATCTCCGGGTTCGGTGGCCTAGTGCACGCAAACCTCGGTACGCCTGTACCGATGATATTACCATACTTATGCGTCCTCGGTGCTTCCGAAATAATATTTCGGCTCTTATAGCCGTTCGAAATAATAAAATAAACGGCTCGTGATTGTAACTATGTTACAACCCATCTACCGGTCTTCTGATCTTTCCCATTTCTCGTAGCCGATTGGAAACAGCTTATTGACTAACGCCCAATTGCTGCGCGAATTGTTGTTGTGTTTGCGAGTCATCTTCGTCCAACAATGTTTGTAATTTCACATCTTTGTATTTTTTGGCGGCTTTCCATGTTCCTTGTATGCAACATCAAAGTCACCACTTTTGAAATGCCGAAACCATCGTTTACACGTATCATGCGATGGAGTATATTCACCAAAGCTTCTCGGAGTAATCGGCATGATTCAGCAGCAGTTTTCTTTAAATGAAAACAAAAAATTAATGCTGTCCGCGAATGCTCTTTGTTCGGTATAAATTTCGACATATTGAACACAACAACACAACACTATGCACACACTTTTCCAATTTATCACTCATGCGCGTCTGACACTTGTTGATGATACAACAAAATGGCGCAGTGTCAAATCTTTATAGCACAAACTGCATTCGTGCGCCATCTGTTGTCTGAAATCGGCATTTCATACTTGTACACCTGCAATAAACACGATGCAATTTATTGTAGTGGTGAGAGTTTTGGCGAAGCGTACTTCGATCCTCACACTACCATGTCGCACGTCATTCCAATGAGTAAAGCAGTTCGCCGATGAATCAGGTGTCAGGTTAAAGGCAAACAGACAATAACCGTTAGCGTGTGCTTCACGAGAAATATCTATACCGTCATATTGAAAGTGCATACCTGTGCCAGAAAAGAGCGTGTGGTAACTCTGAATTCACGTGTCATTGCCGCCAAACTCGGGCTGAAGTGGTTTTCCCGGTATCTCTTGACCGTCTACGTAGAGAAGTAGAAAATGTATTGAATGATGTTGGAAATTGAAGGGTTCCAGCGTTTTGTCACCGTGACAGCTCTGTAGTGCAGAAAACCGAGTATTATATATTTCGGTAATTGTCCAAGGATTACATTGTCCAATGTATCACCGATGATACCACTATGCATCGTGAAAGATTTAACTTCTACGCATGTTATGGGATACTTTGCAGTCGTTTTGGCTAAAGATTTATCATGCGCTATAAGTACGCCGGGATTAATTTTTGCTCGACGTACCAGTAGAGTTACATCGTTAAATTTCACTTTGTGTGAAATACCTTGTACCGGTGTCTCTATAAGACAAAACTCGTCTTTCGAACGTACAAGTCGTAGACACACTTCCACGCCGTTCAACAAAAATGTGTCCTGGTTGAATACATCATAGTGCAAATATCCAATCATGTCCACGGTTTAGGTGGCTTTGATAAACGTTTATCTTGTCTCTTGACCTTTATTAATCGGATTGGTTTTCAAGCCTTGCAGCGAGTGAAAAGTACCAAGATCGTCGGCATACCATAAGGCGGTCGTTAAGTATGACTATGCTTTACGGCAGGGCCATAATTCAGTAATGTTTCAATGTATTCACGGTAGGCATAAGCATTATTAGGTAGTGCAATGATTTTTGGTTTAAAAACAATGGTTAAAGAGGCTGTGCAGAAAGTTATTATGAGGCGCTACTCTGTATACCGAGTCGGCAGTGGCTAGTACTTTTGCGTTTACACGAACCATTGTGTGTGCGAGATCCAAATATTCCTTCACCGTGTCCAGGTATGACAAATTCAGTGGGCCCATCGTCCGACAGCGAGGAAACTAGTTTGAAATGAACTCACTGAGATGTTTCTACGGACGTCTGCGTCGGTGGTATAGTGAATAAGTCAAGCTCCGGTAACTGACCCTCACGCTCGAGTCCACGAACGAAACTTAACTTGAATCCGAGTATACGGCGGATCTTTGTACTCATTCGCAGCGCATTTTCCGAAGTTTTAATATGAGACCCGCACTTATTTTTTCGCTTTTTCCTAACAATACTGCTATATCCGCTGGTATTTTTTGCACTGGGAACTTGTATACCTGCATCGTGCATACCAGAAAGATTATTCATATTCATTGCTAGCTCTTCGTGATTTCTGTGTATACCGTACGGTATATGAGCGCTCGTGTGCTATTTTTTGTCACACGGTATCCGATAAATCTCGGTCTCATCGTATTGCACATGTATTATTGTGCAGGGAAGATGAATTTCCAATGAACCGACAGACCACTGTCCGTTAGGGTTATTTCACGTGAAAGTTGAGTGGTGAAATGGATTGTTGTATTATCAGGATAGTAGTCCACGCTGCTGTTGCTAGGCAGCACGAGAAAAAACTTTTCGTCGTTGTACATAATGCTGGAGGGATGAGGCGTGCACTGTAGCTGTGACGAGATCGTAGGCGTTAGACGCATGTATCCAAGAGTTGAATTTCGAGGGGTAGCTAACTCAACTGACGAAAAGTTGTTTCTTCGAACGACGGCTTTTTGTACGTAAAATACGATCAATTTTAACGTCCTGCTTTTGTGCCATACGTTTCACATGCAAATTTCTTCGATGTACAAGAAACTTTCGACTGACTCACTCTCGAGATCCTGTAGTTCGTAGACACGTATTCCCTGACGGATTACATCCTTGGCGATCCGAAAAATGTGCTTACTCCAATTTCGCTCGTAATCCATTTCGAAGGTGCCTTTTGTTCTATTAATCCTAGCGTATTTACCGCACTTGTATTAAACTATAGTGAAACAGACGTTGTTTTTACGTTGCTTCATAGAGACATTTGTCATATTCTTCAATGCTGTATCTGCATTATCCAACGTCACGGCGGCCGGTTGCATCTTAATTGACAAGTGTTAAATAACGTCACATTCATTCTTTGAGTGTGCGATTGAAATGTTCGACAATTGTCGCTTTTATATCGGGATAACTTTTTGTGCGGGTTACTCCAAACAGGATGTCATTCTGCTTGAGAAATGTCTGTAGTTCTTTACCGATAAATTCCTTGTCTTTATCGGTCTGCAGACAGATAGGTAAGCGACGCTCGTTGCGCTCAAAAATTCGTCCAAAAGCTTTTGTAGTTTGGTGTACAGTTTTACCTTGCCGTGGTTCGTTCCATGCGTATTTACTCAACACATCGATGACCGTGAGTAGGTAGGAAATATTGTCATTGTAACTTTTTAACGAGCGTAAATCTACGAGATATGCCCCCAAACATCATCTATGTTACCAAAGTTATAGTAAAGTCGTGGAAAGAGACGTCTAAGGGATTTATGAAGGGTATATGAATCTTGTGGCGTAAGCCAATCATAAACATCGGCTACTTAATTTTTATTATTATCGGTTAGACGTCTTGCTCCGGCATAACCTGCAGGATGCGAGGGATCGTAATACACTTTTTCGAACATTTTGTTTTCTCAATTTAAATAACCTAATACATCCACGTATACACCTACAGGTATTGCAAGGTACAATTCAAAATTTAAGCCAGTGCTCAAATCTTCGAGGTATTTCAATGTTTTTTTTTCCAGCCGATCTTCAGTATTTGTAGTAATAGCAGTAGTATCCTTCGTCTTCTTTTTCCTCTTCACACTCGTCTTATATTCAGCAGATTTTTTTACCTGCTATCCGTTTGTCACCCCCTTCTCCACTTCGTCGTCCAAATTGCCAGAATTATTTCTTGTTCACTTACCAGCAAAACTATCGTTTCCAATAGTCCATAATTTGTCTTTTCCGTCAAGGCTCTTTGCTATTCTTTACTAGCATGACAGAGAGCGTTGAGTAGGACAGTGTGTCGTTTACCGATAGGTGGTTGTGTAGAATGCAGTCGCCTCTTTTTCTTTACTCATATGTAGTTGTTCCGATGTTTGCACATGTCGCACGTTCTCACTACTGGTGTAAAAACTGCACTTACAATAGTCTAAACACCCGCCCCGTTTTTGTCTTGCTTTTTTCGGCACGTAGACCTGCATTTGATGATCGTCGGGAAATATGCTTATTCGACATCAACAAATATCAGGTGCGGATTGCTTGAGCTCCAACAATATATAGCCATGTGGCTGTGCAGTAGCATCATGATAGGCCTCCGATAAAAAACGTGGATCTTCAGAATATACTTGTCTGGCTAGATGTTGAATCTGCGTTCGATCTCGAGGGTTTTTAAATATTACAATATAATGAGCATTCAACCAAACATCATGTTGTCCATGGCCTTGATGGAAAATATTTTGTGTTATAAAAATAATTCTAATAATTCTTATGACGGCTACCTTTCATGAAAAGATCCAATATCACCTAGTTACGATTCAGAGGGGGGTTTGTTATGTTTAAACCCTGTGATACCAACCAGCAGCATCCTGAATATTTAGTCTGTCTTTAACTTTGTGATCGCGCAGTCAAAAACCTATTTTTCGCAATGTATCCTCGTTACGACGCTAGCGGGTGTTCGGGGTCCTCGGTGCCGAAATAGACATCGTGTACGATGGCGGCGACGTGGGCGAGGGTTTCGAGGACCTCAAGCTTCCTGAAGTAGACGATGCTCGGTTATAAAAGTGTCCACGCGTGTGTGTGTGTGTTTGTTTGAGTGAGATAGTAAGAGATAGGAGTTTAAAATCTCCGTCGAAGGAAGGTGGACGTCAACAACAACAGAGGTACCTAATTGTATTCCTTTTTTCAAGTATGTGTGCACCTTTGCTCCATCCTGCTCTTATCTCTACTCTTCCTTGTTCACCAGAGTACCCACACAACCTCACTTTACTATCTCCACGTTACCGACACTGGTTAAGCAGAGCGGGGGTCGGGAAAGAGTGGGGATAGGAGTGGGATGGAGCAGAGGTGTACACATACTACTGACAGTTAATAAATATTAGTGTTTCAGATTAATTAATTAATCAATACGCGGTCATTACTGTTTCTATAGAGTGGTAAATCTACCCGACAATGTTCCTGACCAAATATTAGGATGGAATATTTTTGGCAAATCGCAAACCGGGTAGAGTCAGCGCCGCCTGGATCCCTGTGTTATCGATCTCAGAAAGATCTCAAACAATCGAATCAATAATTTTTAGTCAACTTTGATTGCTCCACTAATTCATTAAGAATTAATGAGGCAACAAGACCTGACGATTTTTAACTTCTAAATAAATCGGCGCTGACTCTATCCGGGTTGCGATTTGCCAAAAATATTCCATCCTAATATTTGGTCAGGAACATTGTCGCGTAGATTTACCACTCTATCTAAATAAATATATCTATCTAAACGAACGAGCTATTTGAGCAATTTGTTTCTCGTAACTCATTCGATGTTTTTGACGAATAAAGAACGATTTACGGGAACAAGGTTAAAAATAGATGAAACGACTTTAGATTTGTTAGTAATTATAAAATATACATTAGCACTAACTGTTGTCTTGGCAAAGAAAATAGATATTTTAAAAAACTCGTAATTAAAATTTTATAATTGACTCTTTGTTCAAGAGTTCAGTAGAATGGAGATATAGCGGACTGTAATGTATTGAATAAATAATTAGAAGTAGTACACAGATGTAATTTACAGTGGCGTTTATGGCTCCACCTGTCGAATGCTGTGGAAGAAAACACAGAAAAAAACAGAAAAAATATATCAAAAATATATAAAAGTGGGCGCAAAAAGGAATCAATTTAATAATGAGCTTTATGTTATAACACACGATAATATTAATCGGTGAAATGTGATGAGACGAGCTGTCGCACGCCTGCTACGCGGTGACGCAGATGACGAGAGCACGACACGGTGAGTCTCGATGTTGATGTACAGATGAGCCGACTTTATGATGATGATGTGCTGGATGGAATGCGAAGTAACACTGTTATTCGGCAGAGTAGAACGAGGAGAACTTTGTGATGCACAAACAGAGAAAACCACGTACCGTTCATGAGGTATTATCTGAGCATCGCAAGAGATATACGCAAGATGTCCGCCTTAATCGAAGCAGCCGTTGTCTTAACGACGCTGTCGAAGGGCGCGTGCGTGCAGCGACTTGTTGCTTGACACGCTGACCCATTGGTTTTTTCACTACAGCGAGGTGCTACCGCTAAGCAGCAACAGCAAGCAGTTACCTAGGCTAGCCTGTAGTGCGCAGTTCAGCAACGCGCAACCGAATGCTCGTTGCTTTCTCAAACACTCTAATACCGATTTGTTAACAGTTATCAAATCACCGTTCGAGAACCGAATGCTTGTCTCAACTACCGATCGGGCAATAATTAAGAGATTTGTTGATAGTTACCAAAACTATATTTGAGATAAGGACCGTCCATTTGGTGACATGATTATGATGTTTATTGTCAATCGTCGTCCTTCAGCGGATAAGTTTGGTCTTGTACGTACTCGACGCTATCTTGACACACTTATATCTTTGCAACGCGAGTGAACTAACAGTAGGCTAGTGTTGCATAAATAGTCTTTAATAAAAAAAAACCTCAACCATCTCCATGTTTCGTAGAACCTGCATGTAGAATACAGTACTCTTTAAACGTAACTATAGATAATATTTTTTTTTAATTTTAACTGACTGCAAAAAACTATAATATGCAGAACTTTAGCTTTAAAAAGTTTTCATATGAAAATAAATCTAAAGAGGTTGAAATAACTTCCGATGTCATTTTAGTTAACTACATATTTAAATTACAATAATTCATTTACCGCTGTCACTACAGTCGCGAGACGTCTTTTTGAGCATTGTATGTAGTGTAGGCGGCCGTTTAAGTAAATCTCTAATTTTTTGAGCGTTAGAAAAAGTTCATGTATATAATTATTTTTTTAAATTAGAGCCCAGACGCCAGCATATTTCTTGATATGTAAAAAACGGTTGCAATGTTCAGAAGATGTCTCCCAACTGTAGTGACAGCGGTAAATTAATTATTGTAATATAAATATGAGATTAACTGAAATGACAACGGATATTATTTCATCCTCTTTAGATTTATTTTCATATGAAAACTTTTTAAAGCTAAAATCCCTATTTCTACTGTTTGAGAAAGCCTCTGCTGCTTAGATGTAGTTAACTGCAGAATATTGAAAAGGAAAGAGACGTGACTCTTGACAGGTGGAAAAATAAAGCAGGCAGTTGTAATTGACAGCAAAGCTCTATATTCACTGTATACACGATACGCAAATAAAATTTTTATTGAGAAGTCACTGAATTTACATGATAAGCACACACAATTGTATTGGGTCTGAGAAAAAGTTCGTGGTGTTTTTCCCGATAGATGGCATCAATTACAAATAAGTCAGGAAACGCAGATCGCAGCCACACCACTAAACGCTCGTTCGGAAAGGTGACACTTCGAAATTGGTGCAGTGCGATATTTTCCAATATTATTACAAGTATGGTGAAGGTACTTTGTCAAAATCTGCGGCGCGGAAATGGTTCGCTTTCGTTCTGGTAATTTTTATGTGAAAGATGAGTCACGCTTTGGTCGTCCAATCACTGAAAAAGCTGATGAAATTATTGAAAAAGTCTAGCAAGATAAGCATATCAGCAGTGTCGATATTGGTATGGAGCTAGGCATTGACCACAAAACTGTTTTGAACCATTTACACAAAGCTGGCTACAAAAAGAAGCTCGATGTATGGATTCCTCTTGAGTTGAGCGCGAAAAACATGATAGACCGAATTAACATCTGCGATGCACTGCTGAAACGCAATGAAATCGAGCCATTTCTGAAACGTGTCATAACCGGTGATGAAAAATGGATCACGTACGACTATCGAAAGCGTCAAAGATCGTGGACAAGGGATGGTGAGCCGTCAAAAGCGTTCGCGAAGCCAGGATTAACGGCGAAAAAGGTGATGCTGTGTGTGTGGTGGGACTGGAAGGGAATCGTCCAACATGAGCTACTTCCAGTTGGTCAGACAATTGATTCTCAACTCTACTATGGACAACTAGAGAGATTACGCCAAGCAATTGAAAGAAAACGGCCCGAATTGATTAATAGAAAAGGTGTTGTCTTCCATCATGACAACGCCCGACCACACACTTCTTTGATGACTCCTCAAAAATTGCGAGAGCTTGGTTGGGAAGTTTTGATGCATCCACCGTATAGTCCAGACATACGGTGTAGCACCCTCTGACTATCACTTATTCCGATCTCTGCAGAACTCTCGCAATGGAATTAAGCTGCGTTCAAAAGGAGTCTGTGAAGACCACTTGATTCAGTTTTTCAACTAGAAACCACAGAAGTTCTTCACCGATGGCATCATGGCTTTACCCGAAAAATGGCGAAACATTGTTGATAATAATGGAGCATATTTGGTTTAAATAAATTCATTTTCACATTATAAGAAAACCAGTCGAATTTTACTAAACGAAATGCCACGAACTTTTTCCCAGACACAATATTAATTGAGTGCCGCATTGAGTTAATTGTACAGAGAGCGTGTGAGCATCTCGAGCTGTAAAGCACGCCACGACGTGAGCCAGATGAAATCGAGTCCAGTAGAGCACGAATTGATGCGGAGAAGATCCGAGTTGAGGTGAGAAAATATCCGAAACGCCGATCGTCGCCCCTTCGCAAGAGTACTGTACCCGTGTGGTGCTGCCACTCAGCTGCACGCACCGCTGCCGAGCGCAGTAAGGCAGTGGCGGAGATGAGCTACCGCGCAGTGACCATTGTCGCCGCATGCCAGCTGATTTTTCAACATTTCCGCCCGCCATCAGCAACGAAGTTGCTGATTATCCTCGTCAGGTTGTTCAACGGGTGAGAAGAGCAAAATTGAGAGTTTTGAGATTGGCCAGGTGAGCGTCGGAGTAGCAATTCGCAGTGTCACCACCCTTGTAAGCCATTCGTTGCCTGGATGCAACGCTGTAACCCGCGCACGTGGTCACTAACCCGATGGAAAGCGCTCATCCGTGAGTAGAACAAGAGAGCCGATTCAGATGTTATTGTTGGTGTCATGCTACTTCGAGATTGATTGTTACTGCTGGAAATAGTAAGCCAACCATGTTTCCAAAACTGTTGAATCTTCTGCCGTATTAATTCCTACCCTGAAAGTCTCGAGATCGCCTGGTCCTCTGAGGATGGTTCAGGGACCGTTGTGAGTACTCCTCCGATAAGAAAATGTCCAAGCGTCAGTGCTGATGCGTTACTAGGGTCATCGCTGAGTGGTTCCGGAGGCCTAGAATTCAGTACTGCCTCGATTTGAGCCAACAGTGTTGTGAGCTTCTCAAAGGTGAGTGCAGTGTCGCCTACGGTACATCGGAAATAGTATTTGACTAACTTCACTGCTGTTTCCTATTTGCCACCCATGTGTGGGGGTTTGCGTTTCCACTTAACTCGATGATTGACGAGCAATGATGCGATGATCTAGTGTTTCTGAGAGCTCTCGATGAATAGCTGACGTAGTGACTTGTTGGCGTCAACGAAGTTGGTGCCACAGTTAGCGTACACGGTGGTGGGGATACCACATTGAGCTGAGAAGCTCCTGAATGCTGAGAGGAATCTATCTGTTGAGTAGTCGCTGACTACCTCAAGATGAAGTGCTGCGGTGGTGAGATACACAAAGACGCAAATCCAGCCCTTGTGTATTTTGCTGCCTCATCCCTTCCGTGTTTTGAGTATGAGTGGACCAGCGTAATCGACTTGTGTATGCGTGAATGGTTGTGTTGGTGTAACACGACAGAGAGGTAGTTTGCCCATCAGTTGATGAGCACGAATCACCCTCTGCCGAGCACATACAATAGAACGTAGTTGTAGGTCTTCACAGGAGCTCTTCCACCGATGATCCAATGAGTTAGCCTCACTTAGGCTAGGGTAAGCTGAGTGCCTTTATGAAGAGTCTGCCGATGAGTTTGGTCAATGATGAGTGTTGAGAGTCAAGCGTGGCGAAGCAGAATGATCCTGATTTCCTTCGTACGTGAGAGATGATTGCTCGAGACAACCTCTCACTATGATTACGCCCTCCTGGTCGACGAATGCTGGTAGTCGACTGAAGGGATGAAAGGCTGGAAGTGATGAGCCAGATTGCAATACTTGAAATTCCTCCATGAAGAAGGCTGCTTAAGTTGCCTTCATCCAGAAGATGTTTGCTTTAGCCATCTTCTGCACAGAGAGTGGAACAGTCTAAGTTGAATCGTGCTTCCTTCTCATTCTGGCCAATACTCTGAAACGGACTGATGTGAGACGACATAGCTTTGCAAATGAGGAATACCAAGAAATGTCGTCCCAATGATATTCAGGCCTCAGGAGTGGCAGCGTCCAGAGCTACCCCAGGTCAAGCTTCCAAGTCGCTCAAGGTTTCATGAGCTGTTGTTGATGTTGGCCAAGAGTCTGCTGCTTTTACCATCCATGAGGGTCCTGACCACCACAGTTGGTGAGAAGCCAGTTGAGAAGTCAAGATGCCCCGCGAGTCACAATTCTCTGGATTGCTCGTACCTGAAACGTGAGGCGAATGAGCATTGGGGGTGAGATCTTAGATTTGAGCTATTCGATTCTGGACACAATCCTCCCACCGTAATGGATGAGCTTTAATCCATGTGAGTATTGTCAGAGTATTGTCCGTCCACAGGCGAGTTGCTGGGATTCCAACCTTGAGAATAGCTCGAATGTGCGCAACCAATCTTGTAAACAATAGCGCTGCGGTAAGTTCGAGCCGTGGTATGGTGAGCCTCTTGAGTGGTGCTACCCGGGTTTTGGAGCAGACCAGTGATACCAGCTTTCCTGTGGTTGGTGGTCAACAGTGATGTAAACCACTGCAGCCATGGCTAATTGAAACACATCAGAGAAGCCGTGAACTTCCACTGTTGCGTGGAACCACCGGAGAATTAAGAGCTTGGCGAAGCCTGTGATATTAGCTCCAATGGCAATCCAACGAAATAAGAACTGGGATGGCAGTGGATCATCCCACTTGAGCTTGGGGAGCCAATGTTCTTGTAGCAGTATTTTGGCTCTAATCACCACCGGTGAGACAAAGCCGAGTGAATCAAATAATTGAGCCACCTCAGACAGTTTGAAGCGCGTGGTGATGTTTCCCGGAGTTGAGTTGAACCTTGAAGAGAACGTGAACTTGTCTTCACGAAGATGTCAAGACAGACCGAGAATCTTGATTTCGCAGTCGTCCATTGAGATAGATGAGTTTAAGGTTGATGTTGAGATGCTATCAAGAAACCTCCAGTCCGACGAGTGCCACTTGGCAGCTAGAAATCCACCTGCCATGCACGAGGCCTTTAGCAATCTTGGTGAGCTGATGTGCTGTGTCCGCCCCTTCGAATATGTCATTCACGTATCTCCCATAATTGATGGCTGGCACAGCAAGTGGAAAGTGATGTAGCAGCTTTGGTACCGTACATCACAGTTATCAGGTGGTAGGGTACTTCATTGAGCTGATCATCTTTTCACAAAATCCGTTCAAGATTCCAGTCTTCATGACAAACTCGGATTTTACGATATATATTAATGATGTCCGTGGCGAAGATGTGCTTGTGGTGGCGAATCCAAATGATGACATCCGAAATATTGAGCAGCAAGTTAGGGCCAGTATGCATGGTGTCATAGAGAGATTGCCCAGATGAGGTTGGACTTGAGCTATTGAATACCACGCGGAGTTCGGTGGTGGTTCTGTCTGGCCTGAGAACGCCATGATGATGCAGGTAATAATGTACCTTGCCTGGTGTGGTTGTTGCAGCTTTTGCCATGTAGGCTAGTTGCTCATATTCGTCCATGAACTAAGCATAAAGTTGCCCATACTCCACGTCCCTCAAGATTCTCCGTATAATGTGTTGCGCACACCGTTGAGCCTTCCAGTATGAGCTACCCAGGTTTGCAGGCGATGATGTGAGGGGAAGGCGAACGATGTATCTTCCAGTAGGATTACGCCTGTGTGTGCTACGAAAGTGATCTTCACATGCCTGCTTTTCTGGTGTTAGTTGATCGACCTTGTCTTTTGGCAGCTCTTCTTGAACCCAAAACTTTGCAAGCACCTCTTTCAGGGTTTGATCATCATGCTGTATGGTCGCGTGATAAGTGGTGAGTGCTTTTGGTTGGTATGGGTTAACAGGTTTAATAATGAGCCATCCAAATATTGATAGTTGCGCGATGGGCATAGATGCTATCACCCTTGATAATGTTGAGCTTGATAATCTCCCCGTACATATCCGCACCGGTGATAATGTTTATTGGCCGAGGCTTGAGAAAGTCCGGATCCGCCAGACTTACAAGGGAGGATAGTTTGTTGTCCCCCTTCAATTTTGATGAAACTCACGTATGTTGTAGAGCATCGAAAACTAAAAGATACGTATTTTTTTTATCGGTGGAAAAACATTTCTAAGGGGTGAAATCGCCCTTCAAAGTTAGGGGTGATTATGCAGTTTCACCCCTGCAAATAAATTTTTTTCTTCAACTTCTCGTGGAATTTTTATTGTCTTACTAAGTTACATTGAAGAATTCTTCAATGAATTCTTCAATGAAGAATGAGGAGTATTTTGGTTTTTGTTTCATTAAAATCGGTTGACGCCTTCTGGATGAAACTGCATAATCAGCCGTCGACATGCCTAACTTTGAAGGGCGATTTCACCCCTTAGAAATATTTTTCCGCCGATAAACAAAAATACGTATCTTTTAGTTTTCGATGCTCTACAACATACGTGAGTTTCATAAAAATCGGAGGGGCACACCAAACTATCCTTCCTTGTTAGTTTAACAATGTGTGACCATGTTTGTGATGGCGCCTTAAATGATGGTAACGTAGTGGTTACAGTTCTGAGCACGTGGGCCTGAACCGTGACTTTCTCCTTGGTGTGAGCAGAGCATAAAGTGAGTTGAACGGATTCACGTGTCTTCGATGAGTGTCTTCCATAAATCCCCGTGATTGAAATAGATGAGTGCTTGCGTGATGAATTGAGTTGGTGGACGTGATCTTCAGTAATAAATGTCAATTCTGACCCGGGATCGATAAGAAGACGAGCTTGATGAATTGCTGCCGTTGACTTTATGCGTGCGAGAGCTGTTGCTAGCAAAGTTGAGCTGAACCTTGTGGGTTGCACCGATGAGTAGCCGACTGCACTAACACCTCAATGAGTTGATGGTTGAGCTGAGGATCCCTTCGTTGCCCCTGATACTGCGGCTGTGGATGTTTGTTGCAGCATGGTGTGATGTTTCCCTAAGCACTCCTTGCAGGAGTCAGTTGACCTGCACGATGAAGAAACGTGCTGTCCAAGACAGTTATAATATAGTCGGTTTTTTATGCTACTTTCCGACGCTCAGCCACGGTGAGTTGCCTGAAGTCTGGGCACATTACGATGTAATAATCCAGTGACTGACAGCAATCACAGGGGCAGATAGAATTCCCCTACTTGATGACTGAGTGGTATTAGTACCGCTCGTGGTGGCAGAAGCTTGATGAGCAGTAACCCGATGTGTGTTGCCTTTGGTTGAGCTGTTTGATGCCTGTTTGGATGAGGAGGTCTGCGCCGAGGCAGAAGCCTCGGTTGTGCTGAAGCTATCTCAATAATTTCCAAGGCTCTTACTCTTATATCGATGAATTCTTCTAAGTGTGTAAGCGTAAGGAATTCTTGAGCACGTTCTTTCGACGTTTTTCACGCCTCGCGAGTAGTTCTACCCAATTGGTTGCCGATGTGACCAACCGGCATACAATCCCAGATATGTTCCTACGAGTATAGTACGCTCACAGTCATGAGCACTTTGTTTGACACCATAGCTATAAGTGTTGCTAGTGACTTAGCATCACCACTGGCTGGTGGGGTGTTAAAGATGGTACCACTCTTGAATTACGAGTCGTTTGTTTTCATATTTACAGTCCTGGTGCCTACAAATAAACTCTTTCTCTCGATGCGTCAGTGAAATTAAAACCATTCTATAAAATACTTCACGAAGCATTCTTGTATTTTATCTTGTTCAACATAGAAAGTTTCTGCCTAACGTCGCAACGCTGTTAAATAAATGTTTTGAAAAATGCTAAATGTCATAATATGTATTGCGTGTCTTTATTTTTAAATATGTGTATAAACTTTCTGCTGGCTAGATCGCGATTTTTTAGACTTTATTATAATTTTTCGTTAAATTCAAAAAATAAAAAATATAGGCTAATTGGCACTTCGCACAGATTTTCAGTAAAATCGACTGAATAATTTTTTTTTAATCTATGAAACATTCGTACAAGCTTTAAGCGTGATCAGACAAGATATGAAGTTATGAAATTTATACACATTTTCTATAAAATTCGATGAATTCAAATGTTCACTAAACAAAAAACGGTTCGATGGATTCTCGTCAAATGTATTAACAGCCTTCTGTCCAATAGTTTAAAAGGTGTAAACGCTCCATGCAAAAAGTACTTTTTAAGTAATTTCAAATCAATTCCGGTGGTAAAAATATATTAATGAAATTCAATGGAAACCCACAACGTTGCGCTGAATTAATTCTTAGAATCCGGTTCTCGTTTCGAGCAGCTAGTGTTTTTCAAAGTTTAATTCAATTGTTCCTAAAAAAAGGTACAACTATTTCACTTGGCACTGCGGTAAAGCTGTGCATCGTCGTTTTCCGCTACGAAGCACAGAAACGAGAAATACGTGCAAAGGGGGAAGCAAGTACTAATGCGCCGTATTGATAAATCTACACTACCCGGGAGTTTGACACTATCATAAAAAGCTTATTCCGTTGAGTTTTGTTTCTGACGGTAGTAAAAAGAAAAGATAAAAACCGGAAGAAAATTAATGTGAATAGCGGAATCGAGCACCTTGCAGACCACTACTTATAATTCAAAAACGACTTTTAAATATGAAGCCAGCAATGAAAAAAAAACAAGGATCTACAATACAATGAACAAATGAAAGTAAGTATAGAGGTTTCGCCTCGCCATAAACGCCGCCTGAGCTTATTGATTATTTCATTTCTTTATATACCACTATTAAACAAACATCACTGCACATATTAGCATTACAGATGCATGAGTGTGAGAGAGGATGGTAAATAAGCATTGCTCTAACGTTACGCCGTTAGTGCCAGAGAGAATGCGTGATAGCCTCTGAGGCGTGAGTGTGAAAACGACGACAGAAAATCGGCGTTCCATAAGATTCGTTTTTATATGTGTCACATCGATACATCGCCACGCTATCTTCAGACGGAAATCGTTACTACTTTTTTTATGTCAAATCAAACGCTCACTCTACACTAATCTCTGGAACTTCCTCGTTTTACACCGAACAGAATTGAATGAAATTCGATCAGTAGACTAAAGAACGTGAATCTTCCGGGTGACAAATATAGAATTATTTCAATAAAAAAAAATTACAAATTAGTTATCCGCAGTTATCTGTAGTAGAAAAATCACTTCTTACAATGATTTACAAATGAAACGAAAAAGTACTTAATCTGTGTACGGGAACTATTGATGATAATCTGGTAAAATAAATCCACGAGACATGTGTGATAACTCAGCTGTATGAAGGGGAGGCGAAATATCCATGAGTGCGAAAGAGATAGAACTAGTATAGATTCGCCTCACTTGGATTATGCGAAAAACCCTAGTAGTAATTCATATATCTGTCTCTCTCACACACCAGTAGAGTAAAATGCTATTATATACAGGGTGCGCCATCTCTTATGTCGGTATGTAAACATTAAATAACTTTTAAAAAAAACAACCTATTTCCATATATCAGGTGTTTTTATTTAATCTGGTCCTTTACAATTTATTTGGACTAGTTTTTCAATAAAACATCAACCGAATACGAATTTTCGTATTCATTCTCTTTAATACGTCGGACCGGACAATCCCGTATAAAATGACCTGGTTGCTTGCAATAAAGACACTTCCTACCCATCTCGGTGGGTCTAACATTATTATAATAAAAATTCCTTCGGTTATGAAATCGATTGTTAATCAACGGTTGCGAATTATTATTGCGAAATGGACAGATATGGGCTCCATGGCCTTCTTTTTTACATATCTGACACTGAATGTCACTTGAATTCTGATATCGAAGATTCTGCGGTACCTGTTCTTGTGGCAAGGACATTAATTTAGGGGGGGGGGGGGGGTCGGAGGGAAACGTGAACATTTATTAGCCAAATGACCATAATTTTTACAAAGTTGACAAAATGTAGATATCCCTGTTCTTTTCTTTCCGGAGGAAAAATGTTATAACAACGATCGGCAATGTGTCCGCATTTATTACAGACCTGGCATATAATAAGTAAAGAGGCTTCGAACTTGGGTTTATCGTTATTTAAAGGGGGAAAAATTTTTAAACATTTGTCCGCCAAGTGTCCAGTCTTTTGACAGATCTGACACATGTCCGGTCCCTTATCGATATTTCCCGAATTTAGTGGACTGACAACCAATGCTTGGCTAGACTTCTGGGTCGAGCATTCTTTAGCATTGTGCCCTTTGTTATTGCACAGCTGGCAATACACTTCTTCGCTTTCTACCACGTGTACTCCCCGTTTCGCTTCAGGTTTATTTACCTTTGAACCCGAAGTTTCCAGCCCACCACTACGCAGGGCTGCCTGTGACATTAAACATTTTTCTGTTTGAACCGCGAGTTCAATTAATTCGTCAAGCTTATTGTTCGGATTTAAACGTTCTTCAATTTCCGGTTTCAATCCGTGCAGAAAACATGCCAGAAGACTTTCTTTAGTGTTATTAATAAATGCGGCAGTCAAAGGATTATCTTCGTTCGCATCATAATTTTCGAGTATTAAATCTCCCAAGTCGCTTACGGAATTGGAATATGCAATGACGGACTCATTTCCTCTTTGATATATGGATCCCAATCCCCCTTGGAGTTGATACACGTTTCGCGTAGGTGCAAAAATATCTTTGAGAAATTTACCCAGATCCTCTATTGTTTCAAAAGTTTGCCCCTGTATGGTGCGACGAGGTTCGCCAATCATTTTTAGGCGAACTGCTCTTACTAAATTTGATTTGGCTCCTGACCCCATCATAGCCAAGGCCTCTTTGCATCCTTGAATAAACATACTGTAACATAGTTACACTCTCTAGCCCCTTTTATTATTTAAAAAGGCGATGAGAACCTACTGTATTATTCCGAATGTACCGGGGTTTGTGGACACTGGGCCACCGAACCCGGAGATGTGACAAAAACGAGCTACGTCACACCTCCGGAATTCCCTCACTGACATAAACAGCAGGTCAGCGACCAGCTGGCCTCGCTGGGCGGCGAGGGGAAGGCGGTGAGCGCGGCAGCGGCAAACCGAAAAAGTCTAAAGATGCGTTAGATTTTTAAATTGCGATGAAAAAGTAGGCAGAGGCAAGGGGAAGCTATAAAAGGCCGGTGCGGGGAGAGAGGAACTCTCTTAGCACGAAAAGCACAAGTATCGTGGCACAAAAGAAATTTAAAAAACGAACATTCGAGATTAGAGATTAGTTATCAAAAGTTATTTTCGATTTCATAGTGTAAAATCTGTGTTTCTGGGAGGAAAGAGACCCCAAGTGAATGGAAAACGAAGACCAGACAAAGAGGAAATACAGGCGAGCGATCTCCATATAATTAACAATAATTAGACGAACATTGTAGGAATTGTCGTGAATCAAGATTTAGCTAGAATATAAGTGAATAGAGTAGGTGTATAGAATTAATTAAATAAGATTAAGCGAATAGTTTTTAAGAGAATAGAATTAAGTGAATAGAGTTAAGTGGAGAAAATCGATGAAATAGAATTAGGTCAGTCACATTTAAGGAAATAAAAGTAGGTCAAATAGCATTTAAACAGGAAGGATGATCAAGAAGTCTATAATCAAGTGATAAAGAGAGAGACCGGAATAAAGTGAACTGTGTGAGAGATAGAGAGGGATCGAGACACCAGCGAGACATCGGCTCGGAAAGCGAGGCAGGCGGGTGTGTGTGTATGTGTGTGTTAATAAACCCTACTCTCATATACCTTAAAGTCTACATTAAATAGTCCTGTGATTGAGCCCGAATTCCCACGATAAATAAAAATAATTGTTAACGATAAAAATTACCGTTACAATACCGAGTGATAAAGAATGACCGTCATAATTTGGTAAGACAGCCAGGGCATCTCGAAGAGACAATGTTTGATTATTATTAACCATTATGGGAGGTTTATTTTGTGATGAGTCGTTAGACTTAATTAAGTTTTTAGTAGAAATTTTTATTGGCGGTGTTCTATTCGATGTCTTGTCTGGGCTTGAGTCTTTGACCGTGGGATAGGTGGAGCAACCGGGAGTGGACAAATTGTATTCCGGCAAAAGATGTAATTTTTTCAGCAAATTTTCAGCTTTTGTATGTGAGGATTTGATAATTGACTTTAATGTGGATTTTTCACGATTCTCAATTATTCCCTTTGGAGTTGGTAATGATTCTTCGTCAACACGGGAAGGTGATCTGGGAATAGCTGCGTCGAAAGGGGTAGATCCGCCTAATGGCGTGTAAAATATATCGCTGTTAGCTGAAGGGATTATACTAGACGTAGCGATAGCAACGGTCGAGGGGGTCTGTAAAGGTGTATTCGTGTTTTCGGGTTCGCTTAGAGACTCGAAATTCTCCACGATACTTTCGGGGGATTTTACTGACCGACCTAGGTCTTCGTTACGGGGGCGGGGTATACTAACGCTGGAAGATATTCGTTGAACTCGTCGTCCAGCCTTAGAACAAACCCGATTAATGACAAAGAGTTGTTTAGGGACTTTGCTTCTAACCTTTCCTTCAATTGATTCGTAAATTGGATTAAACTTTCGTCGTCAGAAAATTCCCTGATCTGTAAAGGACTATATTTCGGACAATAATATTTTCCAAAATTGCTTTCTATAATTTTAATTGTATCAGATGAACTTGTTTCGTCTTCTTTGTTCTCTTGGGATCGAGTGATGATAATATTGTCAGAAGGTATGATAACTCGAGTGATTGTATGTTACTGTCTTGATCAAACTTTATTATTTTTGCTTCATGGGTGGCAGTTTCGGTTAACTTGTTGACGTCTGAGTCTACAATGGGCACAACAGAATTCTTATTTGAACTGGTGGAGGAGGAAATTTTTTGGGAAAATGGAGTTGGTATCTCGGGAGGTGAATTACTGAGACTATTATTATATTTTTGAAAATTATTTTATTATAAAAAAGTATACTAAATATAATTATTTTAAAAACACTAGTCTACTTTCACAAGCGTATATTTAAATATGTAAATATTGTAGATTTTGTCAATACATCCCCTGATAGAAAAGCTGTCAGAGAATTAGAGTTTACTATTTTGTATACGTGTGTTACAGATGTATATATATATGTAAATGAACACTACCAATTTCGTCAATGGAGTCTAGTATAAAAATTGCAGACGCTACGTATGAAGACGACTCACCGACGCCACTATCACCGGCATCGCCAGCGCCGTCGTTATCAAAAGCGTCATCACCTGCATCGTCAGCATCAACATCGCACGCAGTGATGCCAGATGAACGAATTTTTCCCCTATCTCGTTGCCCCCACCACGCTACCCGTGCAAGGCGCGTCAGGCGAAGGCTTGCGCCGCTCGTAACCAATCTCGTCTCGATTGCGCTTTACGCTGTCTCGCCCCACCCACTTCACAACAGCCATTGCGCGGGTTTTTATGAAATAAGTTATGGAAGATTTTTTAATGAATATATATATACAGTAGCGGACAAAAGTTTAAGACGGAGAGGAAAAAAAAAGTAATCCTTCATTTTTTTATGAAAAGAATTGACTCAGTGGATTTTTTTTTGTATTAGTTAATTAATCATTAATTCATATATTTATTACATAAATTCAATTTTGCGCGTAACAACATTAGATACAATAAACAAAGAAAACATAAATTTGTTTGATATTTTCGGGGACAAAAGTTTAAGACTATACGTAAAAAAATATTTTTTGGTAGAAAATATACAGATATTTTCCTCCCTTCAATACTTTGTCCACAGTCCATTATTTTTTATCACATCAGCACATCTTTGAGGCATTCAATCAATTAATTTTTTGCAGTCGTCCACAGTTGTTTCATTCCACGTTTTTTCAACCAAAGAGTACAAATCGTTAAAATTTTTTGGTTTATTTCTTCGAACCCTTCTTTTTATGGTACACCATAAGTTTTTAATTGGATTTAAATCCGGCGACTGCGACGGCCACGGTAATAAAGTGATTTTTTCATCTTGAAAAAAACTTTTCACTACCCGAGCCGTATGCTTTGGGTCATTATCTTGTTGATAAATAAAATTATCACCCATATTTTCGTAGGCATACGGTAACATAGTATTTTTCAATATATCCAAGTATTGAAAACGGTCCATGATTCCATTAATTCGGCGTATTGGTCCAGGACCATTGCGAGAAAAACATGCCCACACCATTACGTTTCCACCTCCATGCTTAACTGTCGGTAAAACACATCGAGGATTTAAATCTTCGCCAATTCGACGTCTTACATACAGTATCCCGTCAGAACAAATTCGGTTGAATTTGGATTCGTCCGAAAATAGCACATTTTGCCAATCCTCATTTGTCCAATGCCGATGAGCCTTAGCAAATTGCAGTCGTAATTTTTTATTCTTTTTACTGAGCATCGGCTTCTTCCGTGGCTTTCGTGCTTTCAAATTGAATTCGTCTAATCGTCTTCGGACAGTTCTTACACTAATTTGTGCATTATTATTACTGGATATTTCAGCTCTGATATCGACTGCTGAACGAAAACGATCTCTCTCGCTTAATCGATGAATCCGACGATCCAGCGTTGGCGTGGTTTTCCGCGGTCTACCGTTTTTTGGTCGATCAAAATAGTCCCCAGTCTTCACAAACTTGTACCACGCTTGCTTACAAGAAGTTTCTGATCGATTCATTTGAGTTGCAATTGAAGAAAATGTCTCATTTTGCTTCCGTAGAGACACGATTAGTTTTCGTTCAGTTGATGACAAATTACGGGCTTTACCCATACTCTTTTCGTACGTAATTAAACTTAAGACACTGGATGATACACCACAAACTATTTACAGTATTAATATATCAAATTATTGCGTGGATCGACTACGGGTATCTTGTTCGACAGATCGTCTTAAACTAATGTCCGCTGTTTACAGATGGTTGGAAGAAAAAAAAAATGTATAATCTATATTGTTTACATTTGACGACCGAGACTTCTACATTATGAAGGTCAAACGTACACATGTATTGTAAAAAAACAACAAGCCAAAGGAAACGTTAGTACTTGTATGACAGATCTATGAACCAAATTGTAATTCATCGTCTTAAACTTTTGTCCGCTACTGTATATATTATATAAATAAATAAATATATAATGAAATTAAAGAAATATATAAAACGCTCACCAATTTTGCAGTCGTCAGCAAATGAATAGTGCATTACAATATCCAACACCAAATTGTACTCCTTTACAAGAAAAGTTCATTACAATTTGTTGAATAAAAAAAATTGTAATACTCTACGTGGAGGTCGCTGCATAAGCACCCACCCGTGAGGCCGTTGCTGTGTTTGTATAGCCAACCAAATACAGACACAGGAAAGACTCCTCTCCATCCCTCCAATAATTAAACGTCTTATTTCTTCATTAAACGAAGAGCAACAAATAAAATATGATTCGGCAAGAACAGTATTTTCTTTTCAAATAAATAATAAATAATGTTTTCAAATAGAAAAAATAATAAATTTCTGTTTTTGCCTTATGTTAATGAAATACGTCATGAAAAGTTAATAAAAGCCAAGTTACAAATTTGGAAAAAATAAATTGCTACATATAATCAACGGTATTATATTATATCTTTCTAAATTAATAAATAATAAATAAATATATTTCTCTTTTTTTATGCCGTTACTATACTGGAAGCTCTTTCCCCGCAAAGCAGAATTATACGACCTACTAAGTATCCATGTCATTTACACTACAAGGTTTATTTTCCCGATTGGTGCTGAAAAACCGTTACAACGTCATGAATTTCTTACAAACACTAGTGACAAACACATAAAAAGATCGACAATTTCAATAATTAATGAAAACAAACATTTTATTCATCGATTAAGAGTACACAGAAATAACAGTACAGCTAATAATTGCATTTATTTATTTTGTACTTTGCACCTTTCAACAGCGCACGGCGTAGTGAGAGATGTCCGCGCTGCCTGACTGTTGATTGGTCGGTGCGCCGGGTGCGCGCGCAGTGGGCGCTAAAGCAGACCCAGTGGAGAGGGTACCCAAAAGGGAATAAATTCCCCTCATCTGGCATCACTGATCGCACGAGGTATGCATTGTAACCCTAATAGGTACATGTTTAATTCGCGCGGAGGACAATAGCGGTAGTCGCGCGGTAGCAGGTATTGATAATGGCGAGAATCAGAACTCGGGTGTCAAGATTGAAAACGACGAGGTTATCGTCGAGGACACTGACGATATATTGCCGCCGATAAATCGTTTTGTTCTCGCGGCAGCGGAGCGATATAAATATTTACGGCATTTCGGGACGTCCGCGCACCAGATGGTTCTCGCCTTAGTACAGCCTCCCGAATCTATAAATCTGGTCATGTGGATCTGTAACTCTATCCGCTATATTCATTATTATTTCGTGAAGTTTCACGATGATACCGCTTTAATAGGTGTGGGTTCTGTCACTGACGAAATGACAGACGGTTTAGCGGAGATATCATTGAGACCGATTTCACGGTTCACTGATGAAGCCCTATGGGCTTTGATGTGTGCCGTGAATCTCATTTTGAAGGTACTCGCGGCCTCTGACACGCTGCGATTCGCCGTGACTTGCATAATACAGAACCGATAATTTGTGCTTTCCACGCTCAATCGTTGCAGCCCTTTGAAACAACGTACATAAACGCGAACGTAGTGAAGACTCAAAAATAGCTTGAAATAGCTACGGGAGGAATACGTCACGGAGCATCGGCCGACAAACGTGAAAAAAGCACGATCTCTTGTTCAACAGTCTGGTGTGCAAATACCTCTAGAAGGCTGTAATATTCCGGAAATACAAAATTTACAAACATCCCTCATACCTTTGAGGATCGCTATCGTGATATATGATTGGGACTTGCTCAGTACAGGTGTACCTCCGCTTTTTGATGGACAAACGTCTTTCGTAATATAGGAACCATCTGAAATTGTTAATATAGCGTATAGTGCGTATATATTTTAAAGCACTAATCGCCATTCACCAGCCTAATGAGCGAAGCAGGCGGTAAGAATTATTGTATAACGTGCAATAAATCTTACCGCTATGAATTCGAGCATCGTTGCACAAGAAAGTGCTCACGATGCTTTGGTGTGCCGCCCTATATCGACGAGGTAGTCCTAACGGTTGATAAAGAGCTCGTGTCTGGGCCGGTATCGAGTAATAGTCAATCAGTGGGCAGGGGGCTGCCACGCCTTGTCTCGCGCTGAAGGGCCCCTTCAGGGCCAGTTGTAGTATCATCTCAAATAAAATGTATTATTATTTACACGGTATAACAATAAATAATAATCGTGCCTCACCGCGTAATTTTACTGAAAGTTCGAACACATTGTTAAGCGAGTTATATTTCCGGTCATTGTGATAAAAATGTAATGTATACCTTCCTTACCTTTGGAACTTCGCGTCCAAACATTTTCGAATGGCGCCAATTGAAGTTTGATCTGAAATGTGGTTTTTTGTTATGAATAAAACAACGCAGAGACGCAACGAATAAGAATTCAATACAGAGGAATACACGTACAATTTATTTCAATGAAGTTTTTTTACACTACAGTCGTTGTGTTATTAAATTTTAATTGAGAATATAATACATTTTTTAAATTGTTAAATAAAAATAGCTCTTCCGTCTTTTCATCAAATATCATGTAATTATTATATAGTTATATAAGAATCTAAAAAACAGTATTGCTAGAGAACAGATTCAACATTCATTTAACTGTACGCATTCCATAATGTGTTGATAAGAACTTATTATTTTCACATCATTTTAGCTTGAGTATTCTTTTCCCATAAAATATGAAATAAAATAACAATATATGTAATGCTGTTACGTCGGGCCCAAGATTTAGGGTCTGGCGAACACGGTCGGTCTCGCTTGTGCGTCAAGGCTTGGCAGCCCTTTACAGCGGGGACGGAGAACTCGCCTTTTTCAATTAGAAATAGGAGAATTTTACCTGGTGAGCTTCGGATAGAGTTGGGCTTGAAGGTGTATTGTTGACACTTGTCCTCTTTGTAGTAGTTCTTCTTCCTTGTGATTTTGAAAATCACTCGGATAATCGTCTTGAGGATGTTGATATCGTTGATTTTGGTACCATTGTCGCGGTCTAGAGTCATTATTCTCTGAAAATCTATTGGCTCCGTATGACTTGGTAAATGTGTTGTTTCGGTTAAATCGTTGGAAACACCGATCGGCCGTGTGACCTGGTTTGTTACAGATTTGACATATTTGGGGCTGTGAATTTACAGCATGAATTTTTTCCTTTCCGTAGTTACGTAATTCGGTATAGTCGTTATTTCTAGAAGTCCGGTTATTCCGTAGGTTTTCTCTTGCACGTAGTTGGCGTTCGATTTCAATAGCTTTTTTCATCGTGTTTTCGAAATTTTGATCGCATCCTATTTTATTTTCTATTTCAGGTCTTAGACCACGAATAAAACAATCCACCAATTCGAGATCTAACCTAACTTTTTCATCTTCACTCAACTCTGCTTGTTGATTCGATTGATGAATTTCGAAAATTTTATTTCCAAGATCCTTGGCACGATTTGCATATGACAACGTACCCTCATTGTCCCTTTGGAAAATTCTTCCTAATTCACCTTGTATTTGATATATTGACTTTGCTGGAGCATATAGCGATTTCAGGAAATCGGTGAATTCTGTAATGGTGGTGAATTTTACGCCCTGTATAGCCCGTCGAGCTTCTCCTCTAAGTTTATTTCGCAAAATCAGTGCAAGACTATGCTGAGCATCCCGAGGCATCATTTGCTCTGCCTCTTGACATCCTTCCAGAAAGTGTGACAAAGGGACATTATACCCGTCAAATATGGGTACCGCTTCAAGAGCGTATTTAATTGATACTGGTACAACAGCTACGGCTTGACGTGGTTCATTTATTGGGTTCATGATTTCAATGTTACTAATTTGTTGAATTATATCATCAACTTGATTTGTTAGTCCAGGGGAACTTGACTCGACTATTACTCTGGCGTTGCTGGTATCTATGTTAAATGGTGATTCTTCCGCGTTGGAGTTTAATGGGGGAGTCTGTGCTGAGCTAATGCAAGGATCGACTACTGACGGTACTTTATCGCCTTCTGTTTTCTTTGAAGGAGTTCTACCAAGCGTCATTCTCCATTTCTAATGTGAGGGCGTTATATCCCACTTCTGACACCAAATTTTTATTTGTGTTACGTCGGGCCCATGATTTAGGGTCTGGCGAACACGGTCGGTCTCGCTTGTGCGTCAAGGCTTGGCAGCCCTTTACAGCGGGGACGGAGACCTCGCCTTTTTCAATTAGAAATAGGATAATTTTACCTGGTGAGCTTCGGATAGAGTTAGGCTCGAAGGTGTATTGTTGACACTTGTCCTCTTTGTAGTAGTTCTTCTTCCTTGTCGCGTTCCCGATCTCCGTTGCAGGTGGTTCTCTTTGACTCGTACTTCTTTGTTGGTGATGGAAGGAGAAATATTTGCTGATCATAATTGATTAGTTGATTGTAATGTTTATTCCAAAGCGTATCGTACGCAATCCACGGAACACAAATTAAATATACACAAAGTATTACACAATGTCAAAAGAAAAGGCAACTTGGCCTATTACAGTTCCGAAGAATGGCTCATTCGCGGCACACGTTAGCTTATATATTGCCAGACAATTACACCGTACGCAATCCACAAAACACAAGTTATAGATATACAATATTCAGAACGGTATCGTAGGAGAGGCACCTTGGCCTGTTGCGGTTAAATAGAATCGTTTATTCGCGCTAATACGTTACGCGACGCGACCGCGGGCAATAGTGATGGTAAACTGAGCAGCTTCGTTGTGGAAACTCTTCCTTATATATCCTAGATTTTAGTGGTGATATTGATTTGGAAAATTCGTGAATTAGGGTGTGACGCTATGCTAGGCTTCGAATCCCCTTATGGTAACATGACTCAGCTTATGTGCCCTCGTGGAAGGAGGTTCCCCTTCTAAGAGGCGCGAGTTCTTATGTGTCCTCACAAGGGGTGGTTCCCCTTCCAAGAGACGCGAGTCCACCGGTCTAGTTCCGTGATTCAGCTTATGGGCCCTCGCAAGGGGTGGTTCCCCTTCCAAGAGACGCGAGTTCCTAGTTCAACCTTATGACTAATCCATTAACAGGTTTTCCTTTTGGATTGTACGTTATTCTATCTCTATTTGTCCTCGATGCTGAGCATTGCAATAAGGGAATTCGCGAAAAAGGGTAGGTATAGAGGACGCCAGAACTATGCGAGTATCTATTATAATTACTCTGACTGCCTTGTTTGCTCGTCGCAGCTAGCTTGTATCTACAAGACAAGAAGGAGAAAGAGAACCTCACATGACGTAACAATGCCACATTCGGACATACCTTACGATCAAAAAGTACCCGGAATTTGTCAATGAAACGAAAATTATTCATCGATATTTATTTTATTCCCTTCAAAGTAATCTCCATCGTAAACAATACATATATTCCAACGCTTCTTCCAATCTTTAAAACACTTTTCATTGGCCGATTTTGGAATCGCCTTCAGTTCCTTCTGCGAATTCAGGTTTTTTGGGTTTTAGCTCGTCTGAGAAGCGCCATTCCGATGATTGTTGGTTCGTGTCGATGTCATATTCATAGACCCATGTCTCGTCACCGGTAATAATGCCTTCGATAAAATGTTGGCCCCAATAAAGCATTTCTTTAGCGACTGCAATGCGATACTGTTTCTGCAAGAAATTCAGCACTCTCGGCACAAGCCGCGCTTGAACTCCTCTCATGTCCAAAACATCGTGCATAACGCTCTGCACCGATCCAAACGAGACACCAAGATCACCTGCTATCTCCCTGATGCTCACACGACGATCTTCGAGCACAATATTCTTAACTTTTTCGATGTTTTTGTCACTCACAGAGGTGGATGGAATACTGGAACGAGGCAAATCATCAACCACAGTACGGCCCGGTTTAAATTCTTTGTACCACACATATGCTTGTGTTTTCGATATTGTCGAGTACCCGTAGGATACCGTTAACAGTTTTAACGATTCCGCACATGATCTTTTGTTAGAAACACAACATTTCAGGCACACTCTTTGCTCAACTAAATTCGTCATAGCGAAATTCGCAGAGTACATCAAACAATGACTTATTTACATAGCTATCACGCACAAACGATCTGACACATTGCACTTAAAAGTGACATGTAAAAAACTGACAGATGTACCAAACTAGAAAAAAAATGATTTTGACAATATCTCAAAGCTGGCTCGTTTAAATGAGAAATTCTGAGTACTTTTCGATCAGAAAGTATATTACGTCTGAAAAAATGATAAACATTACCATCAGTCCGACCATTTGTTATCTTTAATGTATATATAATACATAGGGACTCGATTATATTGGGTTGTTCGGAAAGTAATTTCGTTTCTTCCCAACAGAGGACTTAATTGTATTTTTTCACGACCAACTCCACACTTAAGCCGCATAATCATATGTATTTTGACAGATGATATTGTAACGGTATTTTACGTTATCATTACCCTTAAAAGGTTATAGTTCGGACTCGAGCAGGGAGGAAATTAATACAGGCTTCAGTATTAGGTAAAAGTATGGTTTATTAGACAAATGTAATAAATGATAGGGATAAATGTTGAATATTTTGAATGATAGCTAAATGCACTCCTTTTGATTAAATTTTGGTGTTTATGCACCTTACAAAAAACTTGACCCGGGCTTACGCATGCCAATATAATCGTGTCCGCACAAAGTAGGAGATTTGATATTAGATTATTGAAATATTTCCCTCATGGTATGGCAGTATGGTTTCTACAACAGGCAAGAGAGAATGTTATCCTACCGGGCTTGCCATCGATAATTTACCTATGTTGGCTTTGTTATTATTCTTTGCCTTCGGAGCTAGCCTATCCTATATCTATATTGAGTGGGCCGTAGTGGGGACAGAGCTTTCGCTCGAATTTTGCTGGCTACGCTATCTACTCGCTGGCCTCGCTGCCGCTGTGGTGGAAGCGTCCGCGCGATGCATCCTTGGTGTATCGGCGCATCGGAAACGCGACAGGAGCATCCCAGCTAGTTTTTAGGGTGTTTTAAGGTCCCCATGGATTTAATATATTTTTATCTATACCACTTGGTTTTTATTCGATGTGAGATCTTGCCGACTCGGATACTGGGCTTTTTGAACGGCTGGTGGCTCAGTAGTTGGCCTTGGAAGATGTTCGTTTTAGCTGGTTCAGAGGTATCAGGCCTGGTCCTTGGAGTGGTGCGGTTGAAGATGCTTCTCCTTTGGTTGGCTAGGTGGTCCTCCTTTAGCTGGTGGGCTGGTCCTATTTTGATTGGTTAGCTGGTCCTCCTTTGGTTGGTTAGCCAGTCCTCCTTTGGTTGATTCGGGATGTTGGCGAAAGTCTGTGAACAGAATACCCTCTGACTGTGGTATGTCGTGTCCTTTTATACCGACTTCCCCGCTCTTCTTCCAAGCTTTACCGGTATAGAAGGGTATTATTACTGTAGTATATCTGATAGTCGTCCTGTAGCCCATCTCCTGTAGCTCATTTGTCCCGTTAATTTCTTCTATTTGGTTATGGTGATTAAAGTGTTCCTCGTTGATTGTTGTTCACACTTCTCTTGGCACTGTAGTCTTACTACTCGATTGTATTACTTGTTACATCCCCAAATATGCAACACTCTCGACGTCACTGCGTGGCTCAGCCAGAGCCCATGCAGTGGGGGGGCTCAAGATAAGAAAACGGGGAAACGGGCCCCTCGCTTGTTTAAGATAAGGGATAAAAATCTCTCTAGTACATCGGGTGCGTGGGAGATGGCAAGACCTAGCCAACCAGCACCAGGATCTTGCCCTCTCCAGCCCCTATCACCACATTAGATAAGAAATATTGTAAGGGCAGACTCCTTGTGAGGCACCAAAAATGTGGGAGACGGAGAGTTCCTAACCAATTAGGCCAGAGGAACTCGCCCTCTCCAACCCCTGAGAATAGCACTGGAAGGAGCATCGACATAGTATAAAAGGGCCGAAATGTGGCCCTTTTAGACAGTTCTCTCCGATCTTCGAAGTCCATTAAAACTTTTCTAGCCAGTGTAAAGCAATAGTGAGTAAGGAAAAATCCTTGGTTATTCTTAGCGATTACCCTCCAATCCCTAACCTCGGCGAGTAACGGGGACCACTGCGGACTCACCATTCCAATCTCCAACCTCGGGAGAAACGCGGACCACCGCGGACTCTCACATTTCTTTAAATCCATTCCGAACAAGGAGTAACGCGGACCACCGCGGACTCTACGTTTATATTCCTTCCCGTGGTATCTGACCGACTCATGGAAAAGCAGAAGCGTGGAGGGCGCAAAGCTGCGTTGAGGAAACTCCAGGCCCAATACCAGGGGTATTCTAAACCCAGACAGGAAGCATATTTTACAAGCGAGTATTTGGAATCCGTTAACTTAACTTGCAACACCCACCCTAAATACGAATTAATTAAAATAGACTACGTGATTAAATGTTTAAAGCCTAAATTCATTCCCACAACAGATCCGCGATTTAACTTTTATTCAAAAGTAGAACAATTTAAGAACTAAAATTATTCATCAAATCGTTAGCCCGGATCCCTGACCAATTAGCCGTAGCTAAGGTCAAAAACAGGGCAATTTAATAAGTGTTTGTTACCTGGACGTAACATACTATAGCTTGAGTAACGGTAGTTTATCGTTGGTCTTCATGAGTGTGGGTATATGAGTGTGGGTATGGTATGGATCCCTGTGTTTTTATGTGTTGGTGGAATTTTAGGCTAATTACTCTGAAGTATAAATTGGTATAAGACGATGAATTCGTCGTCTTAATATAGCAAGGCTTGCTTGTGAAAAATTCAATTGATTCTGCACAATAGTTTTTGGTTGATACCCTTTTAAATATGGAAAGTGAAAAACAGCATTTTCGGCATATTTTACTTTTTTACTATAGAAAAAGTAAAAATTCTGTTCAAGCAAGAAAAAAATTACCCGATGTGTATGGAAAAGATGTGTTAACTGAGCGCCAGTGCCAAAACTATTTTGCAAAATTTCGATCCGGCAATTTTGATTTCGAAGATGCACCACATTCTGAAAGGCCAGTTGAAGCTGATGAAGACACAATAAAGGCCTTAATTGATACAAACCGGCGAATAACAACTCGTGAGATCGCTAAGAGATTAAATTTATCGAATTCGACCGTTCATGATCATTTGACACGGCTAGGTTTAATCTCAAAACTCGACATATGGGTTCCTCATCTTCTTACGGAAAAAAATTTGTGCCGTCGCATTGACGTTTGTGATTTGCTTCTCAAACGACAAGAAACTGATCCATTTTTTAAGCGTATCATCACTGGGACGAGAAATGGGTTGACTACAACAATGTTCCGGTCTCTACAAAAATCTTTAGACGGTGAAACGTTTAATTCAAATGAGGAGGTCAAAAGTCACTTGGATCAGTTTTTTGCCAGCAAAGAACAAAAATTTTATGAACGTGGAATCAGGCTACTGCCAGAAAGATGGCAAAAGGTATTGGATCAGAATATTGTCCATTCTGATTCCATTTAATTGAATAAAATATTAATTCACTATAAGAAAATCGTCTTTCATTTTTATAAAAAAAAAACGAAATTACTTTCCGAACAACCCAATAGTTTCAAGTGTAAAATTATTAGGATTATCCTTTGGGAGCCTTTTTCTTCTTTCCTCAGGATACTCGTGGATTATAGACTCATCAATTCTTACCTTTGAACGAGTTGACCTCATTTATGATGTATTTTATACAAGCAGAATTTTTGGTGTACAGCATCAAAGAGATATGCAACAATACGTAAGAATATTATTAGGGTAGAAATTAGGCAGGAGAAGAGAATAGGAATAACTTTCTTTTTATTATATGTAACAAAGAAGAATTATAGACCTTTATTCTTTTAATTGCGTTTAAAAATTTCCTAGTGGTGGAATCAAATATGGTTTTTCCTTGAGGAGGATGATTTGGTGTTTATTCAACGATTCGATTTTAGTAATTTGAGGTTTTAAGAATGTCACAAACGGGTGATATCGTATCCCAAGTCTTGAATGATATTTGTAATCAGCTACAAGTTCGTCTAGGAATTTTTTCCGCTCAGCTGCTCGAATTTCTTTGAGTTGATCTATTTGGTCGTTATCAGGTATTTCGGTGCGGGCAATTTAGAAGTTCCGACTGTTGTCTGCTTTATATGCAGTCGCACTTACTTGATGTGATGTTTCAATTTCCGAATGATTTTTACACTCCGCTACTTGCTTACCTAAAGGTCCCTGAAAACCTATTATTTTTTCTTGGTTAAGGAAAATACCTTCGTTATCTTTTATAGATTTGATGCTAGAGACTCCAAAATTTTGCTTGCTATACGATTCACTGGCTGTTACCGTTAAAGGACAATTTGTTTTACTAGAATTTAAATTTCTATTCCTTTCTTGCCTCGAGTAGCCATTATTTTCTGCAATTGTATCGTCGGAATGGTTCTTATGATCTGCTTTTTTCCCTTCCTTTGAGAGGGATAGTTTTATTATCGTTTTCTATTTCAATACTAAAGACTCTAGAACTTTGCTCGTTATACGACTTGATTCCTGGTCCACGTGGTAGTTATTAACTGAGGTCGTACTTCCTCGGATATTGAAAAGTTTCTGAGCAAACGATTGATTTTTCTGAGTTGGTTTTCGGCCCTCCTGATCTTCGCTTACCCATTAATGGGAAACAAATGAGTACGCCCGGTTCAAGAAGCACTAGAGCCTATTTGTTCTCCTAATATTTTCAGAATTGTATACCCACTGCTTTAACACATGGTAGGTTGACAGAATATATATATAAATGGCAGTACAAAGAAGTTAATGTTACGAAGTGAATCGTATATAAACAACACAAGAAGTCTGATGGCCGCGTGGTTAAAACAAATATAATATTACTCTTATAGTTAATATTCGGGGAAGCTATTTTCCTTGTAGTCCTTCCCACGTATGTTTTAGCGATTATTCTCTCTTGCTGTTTTATTCGTTCTACACCGAGTTGACTTAAGAAAATTTCTTGCGCGAGAACCTAGATTTCCTTTATACGCACTTGAAGTACCACTAATTTTTCCGGTGGTCCCATGCAACGGAGTATAATTTATAATCATATATATATATCCACGTATATGTCCTTCAATACAAATTCTATCTCTTTTTATACACCAGTCATTATTGAATATTAGTTTCCACATTTGATTTCCACAAGGTCAATTTACTTACGAAAAAGGCATACCAAATAACTTGAATAATAGCAGGTACTCTCTAAAACGAATCAATTTTTGCAACGATGTCGATCAATGGACTTGAACCACATCAACAAACGTTGTTAATTTGTAATTTTTCAAGGGGAAATCCGATCATCTAACTCAAATAAAAGTGTCACTTTCAACTACGTCAATTTTTATAAATAAAATCGATTTATTAAAACCCGATAACAATAATAAAAAAAATTTTAATCAATTTTTACACATTAAATTCACACTCGGTAAAAACGGAGAAAGTTAGATTTTATGCTTTTGAACGATTTACAACACACGCGGTTGAAAGGAAATAGTGAATTTTTACGATTTGGGTTGATTCACTAAAACTCAATAAAAATGAAAAAATCGATTTTCACGGATTAAATCAACATATTAAAACGCGGTAAAAAGGCAAAAGTTAGATTTTATGCTTTTAAACGATTTACCTTCTCTGTTGCATGCGCAGGCGCTGCTTCTCGCTTTGCTTCGTTGCTGGGCTGGCCCGTGGTATTTTCAGCTCTCCACTTTGTGCGGTTGTCCGTACCCGGGCGCACTCTGCCTTCTTCTATCTCGTGGGCGAGCTCGACCTCTCGCTCCAGCGGGCTATGACGGCTATATGGGGTATCTTCGGCCCTCCGCTTTGTGCGGTCATTCGCTGTGCCGAGTTGCCTCGTAGTGCTGTCCTTTTCCGACTCACAGACTACGTTCTCTCCTCTCGTTTGGGTCCTCGTAGTAAGAAATATAAGGCTTAACGCATCTGCATTTGTGTTGCGCTTACCTGCGTTGTATTCTACATTAAACTCATGTTCCGCCAATTTTATTTTCCAACGCATTAGTCTTGAACCTGGGTCCTTTACTCCGAACAGCCAGGTGAGCGGTTGGTGGTTCGTTACTACCGTAAAACGAGTAGTTCCTTTTCCGTCGTTGTGTAATTCAACTCAGCCTTCGACATGGTGCGGCTCGCGTAGCATATGGGCAAATCGTCCCCGATCCTGCCTTGCGAAAGAATAGTGCCGAGCGCCCTGTCTGAGGCGTCCGTTGTTACAACGAACGGCATTTTGAAGTCTGGATATTGCAATACTGGTGCTGTGGTAAGCGCCGTCTTCAGTTCCTCGAAGGCAGCATCTCTTACTGCGGTCCACTCGAATTTAACCCCTTTCTGGGTTAATTCAGTGAGTGGTTTCACGGTTTTCGAGAAATCCTTGATGAATTTCCGGTAATATACAGCTAGTCCGAGGAAGGATTATACTTCTTTTACGTCTCTCGGCACCGGGAATTCCCTTACCGCTTCCAGCTTCTTCGAATCAGCACGTACACCCTCTTCGGAGATGATGTGGCCAAGGTACTGTGTTTCTTTGCGCAGGAACTGGCACTTGCTCGGTTGCACTGCCAATCTGGCTTCTCTTAGCCGCTGCAGTACCTCAGCCTGTCGTTGTGCTCCTTGAAGGTTTCGCCGTGGATTACTATGTCGTCCAGGTATACATAGCATTTAACTCCCTGTAGTCCAGCCAGCGCGGAGTTCATCAGCCTCTGGAATGTCGGTGGCATGTTCTTGAGTCCGAATGGCATGCGGTTATACTCAAAATGGCCCTGTGGTGTAGAAAATGCGGTTTTCTCTTTGTCTTGCTGCGTCATCGACATCTGGTGAAATCCAGAGGCGAGATCCAAAGTCATATAATATCGGGCCCGTCCCATCTGGTCCAATATTTTGATGATATTGGGCAGTGGGTATGAGTCCCCGATGGTGGCTTCGTTCAACTTCCGAAAGTCCACCACTGCGCGCATTTTTCTCACTCCGGCTGCATCAGGTTTTTTCGCTACAACTAGCAGCGGCGCGTTCCACTGACTCCTGCTGGGTTGGACAATTCCTTCCGCTAGCATTTTGTATGTCGGCCTCTCCACTACGTACGGCCTTCGCTATCTCTGACGGCTCGAGGGTCGCCGTCGGCTGTTGCACTTTCCCGTCGTGTTTAGAAACATCTAAACTCACTCTATTGGTTTTTGACGGTATGACACGGAATCTCGCTAATTTGCCTCGGCTGATTCCGCTCCTTATAGGTCGTCCGACAAATTTATTTTCCTTGGCGGCATCTATGTTAGACCGTTTCTTGAAGAAAGATTTATTTTTGTAAGCAGGCCTATGTATTTGCACGTAGCGGCAGTTCTACTGCGTAGTGACGAATATATCGTCGTCGCGCCGTCCTGTAGCGGCATGCAGTGCCCATACAACTTGAGCATCTCGCCATGCAAGATGTCCGCTTTATGCTGCTTGATAAAGTCCATGCCAAGTAGTCCGTTGACCCCTAGCGGCACGTTATTCGGGACTATGTTGAACCAATGTTCCACATTTAGAGCCGGTGTCTCCAGCACAATTTTTGCTATACCGAGGGGGGTGAATTTTTCACCTGCCACACCATGCAACTCCACGGAGCACCTGCTCACCATGGTATCGGGCTTGAGGCATCCCTCCTTCAGTATACTGCAGTGGGCCCCTGTGTCTGCTTTAAGGGCGAGTACCCCGGTCACGGCCAATGATGCGACGATGTCAAAATCGCTGGCCGTAGCGCTGGACTCCGGCAGCGTTACCTGCAGTAACTGCTGGTTGTTTATTTTCATCGTTCCCAGCGGGCTGGCATCGGTATTTGATCGACTTGTACCTGCATTCACCGTGGACCTTTCACTGTTGCCCCCTTGGACGTCGTGGATGCTGTGGAGACTGAGCAGGCTCGCTGTTGTTTTGCGACAATCTCTTCCTGCAGTCTTTCCACAAGTGGCCTTTTTTGGGCAATAGTTGCACACAACGTCGACGTGATGTATGGATTTACCCTCACTGAGCATCGGTAGACTCACTCTTCCCAATCTGCGGGTGCAGTCTCGAGCCATGTGCCCTGGTCCTCTGCAGGTGAAGCAATATTCTCTCTGCCGGGATGGCGCGCCTTGGGACCTTCTCGAGTGGCTTAATGCTCCACCTACCCCTCCCTTTGGCTGGACCATGTTGGTTATCTCTATGGCCCCTGCCACAGAGTCATGCAGCGTTTGGTAATTTTTCGCATGCACCAGCACTTGCACCTGGCCGTGCAGGCCATTTTCGAAGTTAGCCTGTGTACTTCGTCGGGTGACACTCTCTACGGTGATCTTCTGATCCTCCGTTCTTAACGGTTCACAGAGTATTTCGGTTATGTCTACCGTAATCCTTTCCGTTCTTGCCGCGTAGGCGGCGATGTCTTTATTCTGTCCCTGCCGGAGAGAGCTTAACTCCATCTGCAGCGCGGCCAGAGACTTCTGTTGTCCATACAACGCTTCCAACTCACTCCTGAGTTGCGCCATGGTACTGATGGTCTTGTGCTGCAGTTGTCTTGCTGCTGTACCCTCTAACTTACTCATGACTATCAACTCCAGGAGGGTGTCATGCTCCTCCTCTGGTACCCTGCGGAATATCGTCTCGCGGGACTTTAAGAAGAGCCGCAACGCCTTTGAATCCTTGCCGTCGAATGTTTTCACCATTTTGATTCCTAGGCTAAGGCTGAGCATATTTGAGGGCGTCCGCGTCTCCTCGAACCGCGTGCGTCTCAGGGGCTGTACGGGGGCGGATAGTCCTCCATCCCTGCTCCTCCTAACCGTCGCTGGACCTCGGCAATTTGCTCTCTCAAGGAGTGGATGAGCTCGTACTCGTCCGCACCAACCTCGTTTGGCGTATCTGCAAAGTTCCGTCTTGCCGACAGTGTTTCAGCCTCCCTGAGTTCGCGATCAAGTTCGCGTTGGCCTCGATCGTGCTCGCACTGCAGCCTTTCGCACTCCCGTCGAGCTCTTTCCAATTCACGGTGGCTCCGGTCGACCGCCTCCAACTGACCTCGTACTCGTGAAGGTACCAACCGGGCTCCCGTACCGGTGGCTGCAGGGAAACCTACGCGATCTATTGTTTGCATGTTTTCAATTTCCCGCTCAACCATTTCCACGGTGATGTGCTCGGGAGTTCTATCACCAGTGGCCATATTCAAAACATCGTCGCTTTCGTCACTGTCGTGATCCCCAAACGACGCATCTCTGAGTGGATTCACACCAAACTGGGCTGTGAGACGGCCTGCAAGGGCCTCCTGTCTGAATGCGGGGATTCGTCCCGTCGCACAGTGGGGCCGATTCCCGAAAAGCTAGTCAAAAGTCGAAAACGTAGTTCATTCTGTTTGAGATATAGTATAAAAGGGTTTTTGGGGTCGCTGATTACGAATCTGAAGTCAAAATTGTAAAAAAACAAAATGGCGGGTTCAAAATGGCGATAGTAAACCGAAAATACTTAGTTATAATACGGAATGTTTATCGAATTTGTATTAAACTTGGTTTCTGTAAGTTTTCGACGTCGCTGAATACGAATCCGGTGTGAAAAAAACAAAATTCAAAATGGCGGATCCAATATGGCGGACGCAATTTTCGAAATCAACCAGATTTGCTTGAAACTTGTTACTCGGGGTTTTTGAGGTCGCCGAACATGAATCCGATGTGAAAAAGACAAAATTCAAAATGGCAGATCCAAAATAGCGATTATAAAAATTTATTAACTTTTTATAAATCTGTAAGTAAATGATATATTTGATAAAAAGTAATAAAACATCTACTTTTACATCTATAATTGTATGGATTAAAATCACTTTTGAAAGACTTATTTTATACTATTTACAAGTTACATTTCCTTTTTTTATTGAAGTGAATGTACTTCAGTTACATGCAAGTAATTTTTTCTTTGAAGCACATATTTCTTAAAATCATTTTCTAAAACAAAATAGATTTTGTGAAATAAAATTAACATGTTCAAACAGTTAATTTATAATTATTTTAGTTTAAGTAAACATTTTTCAAGATTACTGTATAATAATTTGATTTACAGTTTTAAAATAAATGTATTTGGATTACAGAGTAATGATTTTCTTATTTAAAAGAAATATTATGTACATATTTCAGATAAGTAATTACACTTTTAATCATTTATAAAAATATTGAAAAATGTATCATTCAAATATATAAGAAAGTGTAATAAGGAACACGATTTTTTAAATACTAACATATTTATTTGAGAAATACAGTACAAAGCCGAATTCAAAAAATAAATTTATATTAACAAGAATATTGTTCTGATATTTAAATAAAAATTAGTCTTCATCATCAGTCGAATTGTCTGTATAAAAATCTGAAGAATCTGACGACATTGAAAAAGAAGAGATAGAATCATCAGTAGACGCATAAACAGTTGGTGAAGTAAGCAAAGCAATTGTTTCCGGAAATAAGAATTTTAATTTCTTATGTGGCAATTCTTTAAGCTTGATATATACGGATCTGATGCCACTAGCAAGCGCAAGAAAAGATCTTCCATCGATTTTGTTCTGCTGCATTTTCGTGCAAAATCTTCACGGTATCTTTTAATATATTTATTACAAGCTTCGTGTGCATCTTCAGACATTTGTCCGATTGGCAATAAAGCAGATTGTATTATTTCAGAGCCGTGAATTAAAAGTTTGTGAACAGAAGTAGGCATGTAGAACCAGGGATATAAGTCGACGAATTTTCGAGCTGTTTCTATTGTGTATTCTTGGAAATGTGGTAGATTAATTTCATGACCACTTGAAATAGCTTGTAAAATAACATGGAACCTTTTAATAACATCTTCGTCAACGCCCGTTATAGTAGCGGAAATTGATGCATTTTCGAAAAATCGTCGAGCAGTGTTCCCATCATTCGTACTACCATATCCAGGCTTTGGTTTATCCACAATAAGTCCTAACTGTTGGCGAAAACCTTTTTGAATATTTTTTTTTCTATTTTCTGTCGCTTTCTTATCTTCACTTGTTCGCGCTTGCCATTTTTTAATATCCAATTTATACGAAACATGTAAACAACATTCAAATAATCGAATCCACATATGTAATGTAGATAAGCCAAAAGTTAAATTATCTCTATTAATTTCTTTTTTCAAAAGTACATCGATCTTATTGAAATCTTTACTAGTAGCATTACATAAATAGCAACGCTGAGTAGAAGCAGTTGCAGTAATTGCGTTACAAACTTTACCATCAATCATAGTTAAAGTAAGTTCGTAAGTAACAATGATCCCTTTTCCATTTATTACAGTTTTAAAAGGCATAAGTTTGTCCGCTTGTTCTTTTATATACTCTGTTTGTTTAACAGTGGCCTCAGTAGTTTCATGCAAAAATTCAATTTTTATTGGTCTACAAAAGCGTGGTGATGATAGTCTCGGATTTTTCCATACAATGATTTTTGCAGATGTATTTTTATCAATCGATATTAGTTGCACTGGAACAAGCGAAGTGAAAAAGATACTAGCATCTGATTTACTTCCATCATCATCACTAAATTTTTGCTTGTACATACTTTGGCCAGAACTGCCATCACAACTTCACTTACAAATTAAATAAAAATTAGAAAGTTGTTCATCCAGCAAACTTTTTACGACATCCATTTGAGTCGTCAACAGTCGGCTGATTGTATGGTCTAATAAAGCTTGTAGTTTAACTTCTGCATTAGTTTCACATATACTAATACTACCTTTTTCAGGATAACATTTACACTTAGCTTTCTGTACTAATTTATAAGATGGATATAATATACATTTATTTTTTTTACTTATACTCCTTAATCCCTGGTATTGACTTCGCGATAGTTTTTGCTCGATTACTAGTGAAACAGCTTCATCAGCAGAAAGAGTGACTTCAGGAATAAACTCCAAAGATTTTCTGTACTTTCGAGCTTTTGATGGACTACTCGAAGTTATATCTTTAACAATTTTAGCAGCTTCCACGTTTCCTTCGATTCGTAAATGCATCTGTGTTGCGTAGGAGAGCTCTTCAGTACTCGATCCCGATCGAATGTCTTCGGTTCTCCTTCGCTTTGTTCTTTCACTGGATTGTGCAAATTTCTGTTTTGGGCGGCCCATATGTGTTTCATCTGACGTGGTTTGTGGTGGTGATCCATCTTCTTTCTTTTCATCGAAATAAACGATGCCATTTAGCCATTGCTGATTCTTCTCCAGAAATTTTTGTTCCATCCGCCAAACTTCCTGCCACTTTGCTTTTAATTTATGTAATAGTATACGAACGACAGATTTCGCATTGTCTGATAACGTAAAAGATCGCTATAATTTTGTAGACAAGTTATTTTCAATTTTTTCAAAAGCTATTGTAGCACTGTCATTTAAGTTGTCTTTTAGTAATCTAAAAATTTCTTCCCTTGGCAAACCAGAAATTTGTTTGGTACTATCAGCACCTGAAACAAAAAAGAAAGTTTTTAATTTATAACACGTTGAAGTGAAAGCAAAAACTTTTGCTAAAAATTTATATAAACTATAGTTTACAATAATTTTGTGAATAAAAGTTTACAAAGCATGACTTTTTTTGTATGTTAACTGAAACGTTTACACGTTATTTTTCACTTGTAATCTTTAAGCATTGTGTAAATATGAATGAAATAAATAATAACAATATATCTTTATTATTATTTGTTAAACATGTAAAAATAATGCACTTACTTGCACTTGAAGCGTCCATTTTGCAAAACGATCCACTTCACGATGTTTGGCAAATTTTTGAATATTCTTTTACTTTGTACGATCCAACACAACAGCTGCTACTCCAAGAAAGATCACTTCGTCACTACCTCGTAACTCGTAACCAGAGTTGCATCATGCATATCCCCTTGCCAGATGTGTGCCCTTTTCAGGCATGCGCAGTGCATGCGAAAGAATTTCCAGGCATGTATATAGCAATAAGGAACCCATATATTTTCCAACAAATAACTACCCTTATAAAAATTTAACGCAACTTGTGATAAATTAAGCAGTGATAAATTATTGAGCGACAGTAATTTATTATTAGTTGATTTAACATAGCCGGTATTAAATTTCTATAAAAATAACATCTCTCTTTTAAAATAAGGGCTATATATACCTTTAAATAGTTGAACTAAGTACTTCACTGATGAACACGTGGATGCCAAACTGAATAGACATGCGCGAAAAAGATACGTATCAGGCAACTGTGCTCGTAACTGCCACAGGCCCACAGGTAGGCCTATCGACCCTTTGTGACGTGATCGACCCTTTTCAAATATTCCATTACCCTCGCGAAAAGTCTATCTGTTCCACTATGTATAGGTAGACCTATATATTGCAGGTAGGTCTATGTATACAGTCGACTCTTTTCAAATGTTCCGTTATCCTCTATAAATGTTAGAATCCAACAATATATACTCTAAAACGAAATAAGTTATTTATAACATTAAAATAATTATTTAAATTATGAAAATTGCTGAATTAATTTAACTACAATTTTATTAAATAATTATTATGCAAAATTTAAAAAAATCACCTACACGAGATTTGAACCGAGAACAATAATGTACGAGTCCAGCATATAAGCCACTACGCTACGCAACTATTCACGTTGCATAACCAAGAAAAAACAAAATTAAAAATGGTGGTTTCATTTCGAATATTATATCCGCCGTATTGGATCCGCCATTTTGAATTTTGTTTTTTTGACACCGGATTCGTATTCAGCGATCCCAAAAACCCCCGAGTAACAAGTTTCAAGCGAATCCGACCGATTTCAAAAATTGCGTCCGCCATTTTGAATTTTGTTTTTTTGACACCGGATTCGTATTCAGCGACCCCAAAAATTCCCGAGTAACAAGTTTCAAGCGAATCCCACCAAATTCGAAAATTGCGCCCGCCATATTGGATCCGTCATTTTGAATTTTGGTTTTTTGACACCGGATTCGTATTCAGCGACCCCCAAAACCCCCGAGTAACAAGTTTCAAGCGAATCAAATCGATTTCGAAAATTGCGTCCGCCATATTGGATCCGCCATTTTGAATTTAGTTTTTTTGACACCGGATTCGTATTCAGCGACTCCAAGAACCCCCAAGTAACAAGTTTCACAAAATTATATTCATTTGAAAAAAACGCGCAACAAGTGGTTAATGTGAATTTGTAATTGTTTATGATCAAATGTGCACTAAAAACAAAGTTGCAGCTAGCTGCAGCTAATTTTTACTAATTTTGTTACATAACAGTACAAACTTTAATTTAAAACTTGTTTCGTTGCGGAACACTGCGGAACTTTTAACTTTTTCCCTGTTTTTCTAAAATGATTGCACATAATTTTTCATTTTTTTCTACTCTAGACATTGTTTAGCTATTAGTTTATATGTATCTGTTATAATTTTCGACGCATATGATAATAAACTACTTTCTTCAACCTGAAACCTCCATTTTGCATAATTAAGAAACACCAATTTTACGATTTTTTACGAATTCTTTAATATGCGCGAAGGTCTCTTTTGTACTGGCTTATACTTGCCCGGTATACTTCACTAGCCCTTATAAAATGTTCCATTATATTCTTTAAACATTACTCTATCCACCTATGTACTCTAAATCCTATAAAATGAAACTTCATTTTTCGACTTTTGACCAGCTTTTCGGGAATCGGCCCCACTGTGCGTCGGTGAAAGCTCCGATAACGCCCTGCGCGCTTCGTAAACGATGTCCCCTACAGCCACAGCTAATCCGGCTGTGGAGTCTACCCCTGCGCCAGGCAACGTCGTGTCTAACGAGTTGCCCCTACGTCTTGATCGGGCTCCTCTAGATTCCGACATGTTTATTTCGCGAATGGCTTTACTTTAATATTTCCAAAAAAATAATCTCACGAGAGATATATACGCGGGTCGATCAATAAATAGTCGGCTTGGTATAGAAAATCGCGTTTTTTTGGACAAAAATCTTTTTATTTCTCAACATAATCTCCTTTTAGCTCGATATACTTATTCCAACGATTTTTCAATTTTTTGATGCCCTCCGAATAATACGATTTCGGAAGGTCCTCAAAATAGGTCTCTATTTCGGCGATGAAGTCATCTCTGGAACCAAATCTCTTTCCGCCAAGCCATTTTTTCAGGTTTGGAAACAGAAAGTAGTCGGAGGGGGCCAAATCTGGAGAATAGGGTGGATGCGAAAGCAATTCGTATTTAAATTCATGAATTTTGGCCATGGCAACTGGGAAGGTGTGAACGCGTGCATTGTCTTGATGGAAGAGCACTTTTTTCCTCGCCAAATGTGGACGTTTTTTCTTCAATTCGTCGTTGAATCGGGTCAGAACGGCTGCATAGTATTCGCTATTAATCTTTTTTTCGTCGGAAGGTAATCGATATAGATTATGCCGCGTGCATCCCAAAAAACTGTGGCCATGACCTTACCGGTCGATGGCACCGTCTTCGCCTTCTTCGGAGCACGATCGGTCGGTGAAGTCCATTGTTTCGATTGTTCCTTTGTCTCTGGTGTATAGTGATGGATCCATGTTTCATCCACGGTTATGTAACGACGCAAAAACTCAACAGGATCACGCTTATACATCGCCAAACACGCCTTTGAATCAGCTACACGTTCTCTTTTATGGTCGACAGTGAGCAAACGCGGCACCCATCTTATGGATAACATTTTCATATCCAACTGATCACTCAGGATTGAAATCACTCAGCCATATGATATGCCTGTGGCCTCAGCAATCTCACGCTCTTTTAGTCTCCGATCATTTACCACCATATCGTGAACTTTTTCAATTGTTTCTGGTATGACGACCTCATTTGGACGACCTGGACGTTCATCGTCAACAATGCTCGTACGACCGCGTTTAAATTCAGCTGTCCAATATTTAATGGTTGATAACGAAGGTGGAAGGTCCATACTTCGTATAAACTTCGTCTAGCTCCGCTTTTATTTCATCGTTCGTTTTCTTTTTCAAAAACAAAAATCGAATTACTGCACGATACTCATTTTTTTCCATTTTTGTAAAAACACAAAAGTTGTTTGTCTTTCGATGGCTGTCAAACGCGAACTAAACATCGCAGCGAGCTGAAACTTTGACAACAGTCATGTGAAGGATAGGACTACTAAACATCGCTATTAATTTCTTTCCTCGACCAACAGATGGCGCAAGGCCGACTATTTTTTGATTGACCCTCGTATATCCGTTGGAATATTTTCCCAATTTATGGGTTTGAATCGACTCGCTTTGAATCTACAGGCTAATGTGTATGTATATAGTGTAACCGCCACTTACAGGAAGATGATCTGGCTGATGGTCCTCTCCATGGCAATGTTCTGTGGGTGATGTCCCTTCGATGCTGTAGACCTGTTGTCTCGTAGCCCCCGCGAAGGTTGGTCCAGTTGTCCTGCCTGGCACCGTTGACCCGTCTCTTGGTGGTTCCTGGGCTCATCTTCTGTGCATCGGCAACGACTGCGCGACAGCGTCGTCACAAGTAGCCGCTTCGGGTACTTGGCTGCACACTTTGTGCGGTTTTCCGCGACTTGACGTGACACCGTCAATCGAGACTTTAAACAGTTGACCGATGTCAAACCGCACCGACGTTCACTTCGCGTCTTCACGTTAGATTAGTCGGGTTTTCACGAACTACATTGGCGTCCTTTGCACGAGTCGTAGACGTCACTTCAAAGTCACTCTTATTACTTTGTCCAAAACACTTTTTGTCCAAATAAATTACGTAGCACTTATCACTTCAGCAGATCCCACCGCTGCCACCAAATGTTATGCCGGTACCGCGTAATTTGAGTACTCGGTAATTGGTTTAATATTTAAAAGTTATTATTTTGGGATTGTTTGCCGATTAGGAGATGGAACTCGAGTAATTCGTGTAAACGTGAATTTATGTAAAATGGAAGTGTTTATTATAGGCAACGGCAACTTTCCGTTGTCTATTTAAAAATCAATAAAAGTATAATACAATAAATCGTGGTTTCGAGCCCGTACGAGGAACCAACCTCTCGCGTCTGAATCTACTGATAGAATTTTATATTTATTTATCTAATGATAGAACTTCGGGCGAGTCCGACCCGCGTTCAACCGTTCAGGTTGATGTTAAACTTTAGACTAATTTAGGCAAAGTAATTATTTGCCCCATTGACCGAAATCGAGTGTCGAAATGGATTTCATAATAATCTTTGCTTGCGAATTCCAGCAAGTCGTAGCTCGAGCTCGCAGCAGTCATTGCTTGCAGCTCGTTGCTTACGTTTGCACATTTTTTCTACTTAGGTGAGTGGGCCTCACGCAAAGGAGGAACAATGTCGAAATAATATACAAAGAATTAGTTCGCGGCACAACAACTTCTTATATCGAACTCGCGTTTAGATGTTCTATTCCCTTTAAGTTATCGATTTATTTATTATATATATATTCCGTCGCCTAAATATTTACTTCCTAAAGAGTCCAAATCTTTGCTACAATTGTGTTTCAATTGTTATTTGTCTATTCAAAAATTTTGAAGAGCTGCCTTTTGAGCTTTTAGTATTCTGATGTCAAAAACAAATTCCAATTTTCCATCAATATCATTAATAAGATATATGTCTTCGTGTAATATTGAATATCAATTTTTTTTTGTTCATTGCATCATTTGCCGTAGCATATAAGAACTTTCAAAGCAATGAAGACGTTGCTGCGGCAGTTGCTCTACCTTCGTGATCTAGATACGGTACATGACAGGGGGAAGGAAGCGAGCATCCGACAGTCGCCAAGAGAGCACGCGGGCATCAATCAATTAAAGACTTCGGCGACACGCGCCGCCAATGATATCCACAGGCCATAGAGGGAAAACGCGCTGATCGTTAGAGTGGGGCAATGGCCTATCAACTCTTAGTTTCTCGTTGTTAGGTACAGTGGTGAAACTGGTCGTCCATTCCTGGGGCGCACCATGTGTTTCCACTGCCCTGCCTCGGTGTGGCTGCAGGTCTCACCCCTCCCGGCGTCATTATACCTGTATAATCTCTGGCAACTATAGGACCCGACCACAGTGCAGGTTTATGATCTTTTTCAAAAGAAAGAGAGATATTGGAGCATGGTTACGTCAGGACGTAACAATACAATGGATGAACGATACGAGCGTACCGTTCTTATTTCCGGGCGAATCAGATCGAAAGGGTACACTCTAACCGAAATGTCGTTATACGTGAAAAATCACGCCATGGTCAAGCAGTCGCCTCTCGAACCACGCGATGCATTCTTTGGCGATGGAACGGAATGTGGATGTGTGCTCGCTGTATTCATGGGTGTGTAAGAATGAAAAATAACCCGTTGGACATCCGAAATTGTACGTAGGTGACGAGTGTCGAGAACTCGTAGGACTTGAAAACGATCTAAGTGTCGTCGAGGGTCTCGTGAAGTGTACTGTAGTAGCACCGCGCGATTTGTATATCCCCGTACTGCCTGTTCGCATGCATGGGAAACTACTGTTCCTCCTGTGTAGAACGTGCTGTACAAATATGGACACATCCGCGAGCTGCACACACGATGACACGACTGAGCGAACGTTTGACGGCACATGGGTCGTGGACGAGCTGAGAAAAGCTGTGTCGCTTGAATATAAGGTGACGCGTATCGACGAAATTTGGCAATACGTTGTTACGCAGTATGACTCGACGACGCGACGGGGCAGTAATTTTGCCGAGTACATCGATACATTCATAAAAATAAAACAGGAGACGTATGGACCGCCAACAGAGTGTAACGATGACGAGGAAGCAATAGCGCGTTTTATAGCGTTGTATAAGGAGTCTGAGGGTTTATATCTCGAGCGAAGTGCTTTGCAGTCAAATCTGGATTTACGTTCGCTCGCAAAATTGGCTCTTAATTCATTCTGGAGAAAGTTTGGTCAGCGTGAGAATCTCACGAAAACCGTTATCGTTTTCACGCGCGCGGAGCTAATGAATTTACTAACGAGTCCGGAGATTGAGGTGACGGGAATGCTACCGGTTAATCACAAGATCATGTATGTGAACTATGTGAGCAACCGCGATGCTATCCAACCATCCCCGACATCAAACGCCGTGATTGCAGCATACACGACGGCACAGGCACGCCTAAAACTATACAGTTATCTTGAGGGACGCGGGCGACGAATATTGTACTGCGATACGGATTTCTGTATTTACCATGTCTATAAATATGAAAACAGAATTTTTGTATAGAAAATACACGTTTATTGTATGAAAATGATAAAAAATATTTTATTCGAAGTATTGCCTATCGCTAGCTGTACATTTTTCCCACCTGTCTGACAATTTGTGGATGCCACGCCAAAAAAACTGTTGCTCTTTTGAGGCAAACCAGTCATCGAGCCATTTTCATACATTTTCGTAAGAAGTAAAGCGCTGCTCGGCAAGTGCGTGTCCCATCGATGCAAATAAGTAGTAATCGAACGGAGCCAAGTTTGGTGAATAAGCCGCATGAGAAAGTATTTCCCAACTAAACGCCTCAATCGTTTCCTTGACCAGTTTTGCAGTATGTGATGGTGCATTGTCATGAAGCAAAATCACTTTGTGTTGCCTTTTTTGATATTCTGGTCGTTTTTCACGCAAAGCTTGATTCAAATCGATCATTTGTTGTCGATCGCAAGTGGTTTTTCGGTTTTCCTGCTGTCTTTCATTCAGTTCATGTGGAACCCATTTTACCATCTTCTGGATCTTTCCCATGGCTTTCAAACGTATGGAGACGGCTTCTTGTGTCACATTTAATTGATCCGCGAGTTGTTGTTGCGTTTGAGCTTCATTCTCATCCAACAATGCTTGCAATTCGCTGTCTTCAACCTTTTTCGTTGGTCTTCCACGTTCTTCGTTTCTCACGTCAAAATCGCCACTTTTGAATTTTTTAAACCATGCAAAGCACTGTGATTTAACAAGAGCATGCTCACCGTAAGCTTCGACAAGCATTCGATGTGACTCTGCAGCAGTTTTCTTCAATTGGTAACAGAAAATCTATGCTGTCCCTAAATCGTAATTTCCAGGCACAAAATTCGACATGTCCAACGCTATTACAAACTATCCTGTTGTATGAAACTTGTATTATTGTGAGTTGAAAATCTTTGTCAGAGATGTCAACAAGGAAATGGCGCCAATGACGCGGTCTGACGGTAACTACATTGACAGCTTGGGCCATCTATGGGCAAATTCCGGTTTCATATTTATAGACCTGGTACGTGAGCCGCCCCGGTGGCAACGAATATGAGCCGCCAATCGTTAAAATTCTTGGAGATCTCACGGATGAATTAAGCGAATACGGGCCTGGTAGTTATATAACTTCGTTCATTTCGGGAGGACTAAAATTTTACGCATACCTTGTTCGTAAACCCGACGGTACGATCATTGAAAAATGTAAAGTAAAGGGTATCACGCTAAGCTTTGCGAATAGCCGTCACATAAATTATAACGCATTATGATCCTTCATGACAGGAGCTAGGAGCGTACCTATTATTTTTTAATTCGACGCTATTCGGCGCACAGAATTTTATCAGGTAGTAACGCGTAAAGAAGCGAAATCATGCGAACCTGTTAACACGAAGCGAAAGCTGCACGGGAAGTACTCTGCTGTACCGTATGGCTATTGTGAAATACGCTCATTAGTATATCGCAAAAAAGTATATAGTTTTACGGTTGAATTCGCGGTATTTTAAAATAATTCTTTTGTCTAATTTCATGTATCGTATTTATTAAGTACAATGCGTTAAAAAAAAGATTGATTTATTATGCATAAAACCGTTGTCTGCTCGTTCTTTTTGTGCTGCTATTCGTAGCTGTAGCTGCCATCTCTCTACCGTTCCCTTTTATTCCGACTTTCTCATCGTTGATTCCTTTTGTTCTCACTTTCTCGTGCTATCTCCGTGGACATAATATTGCTGTTTAGAATTACATGATTCGTCAATTTTGCACATAGAGATGTATGCTGTAGCGTTTTAGCCTGTCTCCCGCCTTTTATTATTCAAATATCCGGAAAACAAGCCAAAACATTATTCAAACTTTTAGGAAAAATAAAATAAAATCACAGACTGTATTTTATAGACAGATTATTCTTTATTCGATTGGTCCACGAAAGATACCTGACTATTGGCTATATTCTCTCTTGAGAGATCTTCATCTGAACATCTTTATGTCTTGCTGACCAAATCAGAAGTCAATTCCAGATTGTTTTACTACTTCACTTCAACTGCGACACAACGGTCAATGTACAAGAAAAAATGCCTTAACTATACATACAACACAACATACAAAGCAAGAATATCAAACTCGCCTCATAGCGGTGAGGTTCGATAATAGCCGATTGGCCACATACAAGATATACATATATATAACGTTATGAATCCTTTTTAAATCAGGTAATATAATAGAACAATTCCGATTACAGAAGACTATAGGGCGTCTTCAAATTGAATTCTTGACATTCATAATAATCATTCGTATTGACCGATATAGATAGTTTGCAATTCTAATTCTTTACATACATCATAACCATTTGTATTGATAGATATAGATAGTTTGCAATTGCAATTCTTTACGTACATCATAATCATTCGTATTGATAGATAGATAGTTTGCAATTATAATTCTTTACATACATCATAATCATTTGTATTTACAGATAGCGATAGTTTGCAATTATAATGTCACCAGCTCGTCTAAGATAGAGACCAAAACTCTGTATCGAGCTTGTGACATAAACACTTGTTATTTTCATCCATGGTATAAATAGATGTACCTCCTCCTAGTAGATTCGTCGGCAGATCGACAGACAAAGCGTCGAGCTGGTCATAAAGGGTGGTTAAATTGTAAGGGCCGATGTTGAATGTGAACCACACCTAAACGTTAAGTTTTTTTCTGCATTTCATTTGACATTTCTCAATTTCAGACTAACTCAATTTGAACCATGGAAAGATACACAATCGAGCAACGCGTTAAAGTTATTCAGGCTTATTATGAAAATGGGCGTTCAAATCAAAATGCATATCGTGCACTTCGTGATTTTTTCGGTCAATTTAATCGTCCAAATGTGCGTACAATCGGAAAAATCGTGCAAAAATTTGAGCAAACCGGGTCTGTAGGAGATATTAAAACACCAGTGCATGCTCGTACAGCTCGTACTGCAGAAAATATTGCTGCTGTTCGCGATAGTGTAGCTGAAGAGCCGTCCACCTCAACTCGTCGTCGTGCCCAACAATTGCACCTCTCACGCTCGTCGTTGATGAACATTATGCATAAAGACTTGCATTTACACGCTTATAAGGTGCAATTGACTCAAGAACTAAAGCCTTTTGACCATTCCAAACGTCGTCAATGGTCAGAATGGTGGCAAGAAATGGCAACAGTGGATGATCAATTTTCGAAAAAAATCATCTTCAGTGATGAGGCACATTTTCACCTCAGTGGATTCGTCAATAAGCAGAATTGCCGCATTTGGGCGAATCATAATCCAAGAGTGATTGTCGAAAAACCAATGCACCCACAAAGAGTGACTGTTTGGTGCGGTTTATGGGCTGGCGGCATCATCGGGCCGTATTTTTTCCAAAATGAGGCCGGTCAGGCAGTTACTGTGAATGGTGTTCGCTATCGTGAGATGATAACGAACTTTTTATGGCCCGAATTGGAAGATATGGATGTGGGCGATATGTGGTTTCAACAGGACAGTGCCACTTGCCACACAGCTAACGAAACAATGGCTCGTTTGCGCGACAAATTCAATGGCCGTGTTATCTCACGTGGTGGCGATGTCAATTGGCCGCCAAGATCACGTGATTTGACACCGTTGGACTTCTTTCTTTGGGGTTATTTGAAAGAAAAGGTGTACGTCGATAAGCCAGCAACAATTCAAGAGCTAAAGGATGAGATAATTCGGCACATTAACAGCATAGAACCTCGATTATGCCTAAGCGTCATCGAAAATTTGGACCATCGGATGGAGGTGTGCCGCCGAGGTCGCGGCGGCCATTTGGCCGATATTTTGTTCCATACATAATTGAACCATACCATATTATCATAATAAAAAGAATTGACAATAATTTCCTAAATAATTTATGTTTTATTCAAAATCAACATCGGCCCTTAAAATTTAACCACCCTTTATAAAAACTTGTTATAATAATCGCCGAGGTTTCTTAACCCGGCTCCGTTAAATTCTTGGGCGTTTTTGCTTCCTCTCAAGGTTAGATGGGCTCAACCGCATTTCTGTAATGTTACCGTTGAGATTGTTCCTCTTTCATAAAAGATAGATATCGCTCACCTCAGTGGTCCAAACTTATGGAATGAGATACCCGAGTTTGGTGTCTGCACAGAGTCCTTCCACGCGAATCTTTCCTTGGTCTTGAATTCGCAATAATTGGCCTGATTCGTTCCTCATATGAGATGTGCCTTGAGCGATGATATTTCCCTTCGCTGAAACTGGCGATCCGATTTATTGGAATCGATTGCAGACTTCCTTGGCTATCCAGTGATAATTTTCAGGCGACCATACCCCATCGCATTAAGTGGAGAACACCATTTATAGGACTTGTGAGGTTATAACGAAGCGAAAGATTTTGCTAGAAAAGCTTCTAACAGCTTCGTTGGACAACAGCCTCTCCAACTAACTCGCGTCGGTGTTCACATACTCTGGTGCACGACAGTCCAAAGTTCGACTTTTAACGTACATCGCAGAGGTGGCGACCCATCGCGTCGAAAGATTGCATGATGCGAAATATAAAATATTGACTGATATTTTACAATGCATAGTGAAATAAAAATATTGCTTTTTTTGTGAGAAATATAAAAAGTAACGTTTATTTAATTTACATACGGTGTAAACATCAGCTTATAACGCGGGCCCAAGCCTCATCGGCCGTGACATCTATGGACAGCCGTGATAAGCGGTCCTACGGGTTGTAGTAAAACATATTTTGTCAAAAAATTCTTTAAATCCATTAGCGAAATGACGGATGTCCTGTTCGAGCGTATACTTTTTCATTACTCACAGTGGCAGTCCGGGTATTCAGAGTACGGTGGTAAAATCGAATTTCGCCAAAGTTTACCGCAAGCAGCAGACTACTCGAATGATACAAGACCTAAACTTGTGGTCATTGACAATCGAATGCGCGAGGCATCCAACAATACCGTGGTCGATCTTTTCACCAAAGGTATGTTAGCCATCATAAAAACCTTACAATTAGTCTCATCTTCATCACGCAAAATCTCTTCCATCAGGGTCACGGGCAGCGCGATATCTCCTTAAACGCTAATTATATCGTTGATTTCAAAAATCCGCGAGATCATGCGCAACTTCAACATATGGCACGCCAGCTATGTTCCGAGAATCCGAGATTTTTGCAGGAGGTATAATTCGACGCAACAGCTGCACCGCACGGCTATCTATTATTCGACTTGAAGCAATCGACACCTGATAATAGTCGATTTCGCGCCTGTTTATTTCCCGATGACCAATACCATTACGTTTACGTGCCTCAAAAAGCAATGACGCTTGCAATGGCGTTGCGCGGACCTCTCGATAAAAAGCAAATAATTATATTGCGAGCGCTCTGTTATTTGAAGCAAGAGCAACGACGTGCAATTTTGCGCAAAGCAGATGTAGAGCTCGTACGGTGTAT